>JBBBDQ010001045.1:3805000-4456250 GCA_037127315.1 Ascarosepion bandense
GCCGGGAGTTTGTTGAAAAAGTCGGAGTCTCAAGCTGGGGATACAAGATTAAACTATAAGAAACAAACTTCCACAACTTGGATGAGTTACAACGATGCTTTATTTCATTTAGAGTTAGTCTTTTTGGTTGGGGCAGGCGAATGTCACACACAGCTCTAATTAATGGAGATCAAATGCCAAACCGACTGACTCAAGATGAACGGAGTTTCTACTTCAAGCACACACCCGGCTGACTAACTCAACTCACTCAACTGAAAAACTTAACTGATCGACTCGGAAAAATCACTTGTATTTATTTAAATTAATCCGGAAATGCTTAGACCACCAGGCGATAAGCATTGGCGACTAAGTCCAAAATTTCAAGGTATTTAAATTTTGCTTCCTTTGATGTGCAGACATCCCGTATTTTCCAGGATTTCTTTTTTATCTTTTTATCTTAATAAAGCTTCCTGTTAAGGCCTGGGATGTTTTTATAGTCCTGACACTTTACCCGTAACCAGGTGTTTTTTTTATTGCCTGGAGAAAGGGAAAATTCTATTATCTTTTCTTTATTTTCTTAATGCGTGGTCAAGATACAATAAAAGTTTTTGACCTGGTCAACTTAAAATCTATTTCCTAAAAGTTTATCTTTTTATCACATCAAATCACTTAGTCAAATATTTACCGGAAGACTGGTAGGATTTAACAGTAATCTGATACCCTTTTCTCTTCCACAAATTTCCTTATAAAAGAAAAAGCATTTTATTTATTTTTTTCTCTTCTTTTTCACTTTTGTTAAACAAAACATGTTTTAAACTATTTTTCTATTCTTAACCATTTTCTATTTTAATCTAATAAAATACATATTTTACAAATCCACCTTAATATATGCCTAGTTATCGTGTCACAAAAGGCAGGGTCCCCAAGTCCTACCCTGTTATTTAACCCATAACTGGAGGAAGGGATGGATTAATACCTTTCCCAAGGGTACCAGTGCTTAAGTGAATGCAGGGTATTCAACTGGAATTCGGACTCGGCTCACCGATTTCTCTTTCTGAGCCGATATCCACTGCACCACAACGTACATCCGTCACTAAACGCTTACAACACCTGGTATTCCCAAGCGGTCACCCATCTAAGTACTGACCAGGCTCAACATTGCTTAACTTTGTTGATCGAGCGAGAACTGGTGTATTCAACTTGAGATGTCCGTAAGCCTAGATATTAAGGAATCTGTTTATTGTTGTATAATGGATTCAGTCAGTTCTGATTTCTCAGACTGAGAAATCTCTGAATTCCAATCAGGTTTATTACATTTAAGTAAACACAAATATCCTTGGAAAAAGTATGTATCCATCTCTTCTCACAGCTATGGGTGGAATAGCTGGATAGACTGGGTCCTATAGCCTTGGTAGGAAACCAGTCTACTGCAGAAAAAAATGCCAACCGACAAAGAAAATCTATCTGCTTAGCCAGTCATGAATCAAAAGAGGCATAATCACCAAGTATGTATCAGTGTTTCTCAACCAATGCTCCCAGGTAAAATAGTACATCCTGGAAGATATCCAGGTGTGTCCCAAGTTAACACAAGAGTAATTATGAATTATTTTTATATTTAAAATTCTGTTTTTAAAAAGCTGGAAATACTAAGCAGAAACACTAAAGTCAAATCTTTGGCATTTGATATTTTAAACTGGATATTCCTTTCCTTTTTACCTTCCTCAAGAAATTTAAGTCAGTCCTCATCCTTTTAAAAGAAAAGAAAATGCAGTTTCTTTATAAATTCATTTAAGTGAAAAATGTATGGCTAATCTTTAACTGTACAGCTAATCTTTAGGTATGCTAAACCAAAATTTCCTATTTTCAAAGTTCATGGCTAAATTTTCCTTATTAAATTTAAAGTGCATTCAAGTTTTAATTATACAGTGGGTCCTGAAATTTAAAAAAAAAGTTGACAAACACTGGTTTATCAAGAATTTTGTTTCTGGAACACCCTGTCATTTGCTTGATAGCCACAATCCTCAAAACTTTAAATGCAATGTCAATTGCCATCTTCTATCTACTTGATTCTCATTCATCACTTATCTTTACTTCGACATCCTCTGTACCTTGTTTTTTTTTTCTCTCACAGTAACCCCTGCACACCAGTGGCAGTCCTGCCTTTGCTAGAAGGAAAATGATTATTAAAAAAAAATATATATATATACATATATATATATATCTAAACTTATTTATAAATGGAACTGTGTGTGTGTGTGTGTGTGTGTGTATCCATTACCTATAAACTCCGAAACGGCTGAACCGATTTCCTTGAAAAATTACATTTGTACTATAAGCATCTGTGAGTGTTCTTAGCTAGGTTTTGTGTTGAGGTACCCCCAATAAGTATCGATAATTTAAAAAAAAAAAAAAAATCGGGTTATGGAAGGAGTGGTCCGATTTTAATCAAATTTGATTAACTCATAGACAAAGACATAAGAAACAATATTCAGAAGTTTCATGGTTGCAGTTCTTACAATAGTGTAGAAAATCGATTATATATATATAAGGCAAGATACTGGGTCTGATAAAAATCAGTTTTTCAGCCCTTTTATTTTAGTTTTTGCTTCGGGTTTGGTTCTAAGTAGGTATAATTGTAGTTCTTAGCCTCAGCCATGACACCATTTACTCAGAGGACTTATTTAGCCTTCAAAATTCAGTTTACAACGAAAAAAAACTTATTTGATATAGATACCAGGAAATCAAAATTTGGCTTACATCCATTCATTTTTCTTTCAGTCTATGGTTTTGCTTTAACTGGAAATAACTATTGCTTTTTAGTCTTTCATGCTAACGTCCAAAGAGTGAGCTCCAGTTTTTATTACACCCGAGCAATGCCAGGCTGTACTGCTAGTATATATATATATATATATATAGTATATATATATATATATATGGCACTTAATTGATCAAGCCATAATTGCTTATTTTCTTATGAACTTGGCAAAAAAGGAGTTTTAGTCAATTTTCTTTAACCTTCCTCAGGTGACAATGATAGTTTAAAACATCCTTTTCCTTTGCTTCAATAAAAAAAGAGGAAATAGAAATATTAGTCTGAACAGTTTCACAGTTATAAATAGGTTCACCTATCATCCAGGACTGACTCCATGTCTGTTGAACAGGAGTAGCAGTTTATCCCTTGTTCAGGATATGGTTGACTGGCTATCTTTCTACCAGGGTCACAATGATTCAGCCTTTCAACTTCTTGGTTTCTTCTACCATCTCTAACCTCAATTTCCACAAAGCATGTGGACACAATAGTCACTTAGAAGTGTGCTTCTGAACTGGCTCACATTCTCTTTACTGCCTGTTGGAAGTCATCATCTGTTCCAGTTTTTTTTTTTTTTTAAGAACTCTAGTGAGTCATCTGGCCCTTCCAACTATTAGTTTATTAGTCTTCTACCTGTTTTTGGCAAGCTCTTAGAGGCCCTAAATCAATGATGAATTGAAAAGTCATCTTTCAATGCAGGGTATTTTCTCAGCCAAGCACTATGGTTGGTTGGTTGGTTGATTTTTAACAGCATATCAACTTTGTTCATTCAATGCCGAAAATATTGTTTGTGAGTGCTTGGTGTAAATGCTTGCTTTTTTTTTTTTTTTTTTTCAGGAGGTAGCTTTCATCTCTTTGGGACCTATATAAGTGAGTTAACTGGTAGAAGGTATTGTCTTGAGATTATATGAAACATTCTATTCTTAGATTTTGCAGTATAGGCCTATTGTTTCCAGAAAATTTACTGTCTTCTATTTGGACCATGTTAAAAAAGATTTTCTAAATTGTTTACCTGATAGTACTGGAATCTGTTTTGAAGTCCTTGCATTCAATTAGGATGGTTTAACGGAGAAATGTTTGTAGCATTATATGCAAAATAGGGGGGGTCTTCCCCCTTTTAGGAGGTGGTAGTGAGTAATGAAGGTATAACAAGCAATATGGCTTTCATTACTCCAGGCCAACTGCTGATGTACTGATGATAATTGTGAAAAGACTATCATGCTTGAGATAAAAATCAGTGAAGCCTGGGCATTTGACACCTTGAAAGCCTTTGATCTCCACAAGTTGAAAAGTCAGTGTCTTTGTGACACATTTTTGATCTGATTCAGTCTTACCTATCAAATTCTAAAATGAACTTTATCTGAATGACCACTCATCAAAATCCTTTTCTGCTAATGCAAGTGTCTTCAACGGCTTCATCCTTGGTCCTACTGTTTTCAATTTTCATTAACAACCTTTCCAATAGCAACAGCTCTCATCTTGGCATCTATGCTGATGACAACCATTTACTCATTTCAATAGTAAGGCTGATCAGATAAGGTCAGAATGACAGCTGAAACCCAAAGCAACCACAAGGCCATCATTAACTGGAGCAAAATATAGCTTGTCACTTTTAATGCCTCCTTAACAAAACCACTTATTAATCATCTGAGAGACTTTTCCCTGCCTTCTGTCAGCATGGCTGATGCTAATCTCCAGGAAAGTAACTTGTTTTTCTCAGGCTAATGCTCTCAGCTGACATCAAGTTGAAAAACTTGAAGCTGTAGGGAGATAGTTAATGTTTTTTTAATTCAGCCTTGCATCATATATAACCTAACTCCCTACAGCTTACAAGTTTTATCCGACGTTATCAGAATTATCAGAAGGTTGGTTGTCGGCTGGTTGTAGATTTGAAGTGTGGAAGAATATATAAAATATACATTTTGTATGATTGAATAGAAATTTATTAAAAGGAAAGAATAAGAATTGGTAGAAATTTATGTTCAATGAGAAACAAGTAACGAGTTAAGGGCATCAAGAAATGTTCGTAGTAGTAATTTGTTCGAAAGAGTTCATGCGTGCATATGTATGTATTAGCGTTTGTTTGGTGGGAATGTTTTTGGATGAAGTAATAAACTGAATCAGCACACGAGAAAGAGGACAATGCTCGACCTATATCCGTGTCGTGGTTGAAGTTTCTCTTGTTACATTTTAGTTGTTTTGTCTCGCTGCACACATCTGACTGTCGCTGATCTGATCAGAGCCTTTATAGTCATTCAGATTTTTGCACTAGATTGCTAAGTCCCTTTAGTCTTGCAAATCGCTTCCATTGGTCAGAAAATCAATTTAACACCTACTCACGAAATCCAGTTTCGATTTTTTCTTTAAGCACAGGGTCAATCTTTTTCTATTTGGGAAAAACCAGGATTTCACACATCACTGAATTTTTGTAAAAGTGAACAGTTGGTTTTAATTCTTAATTTCCTGGCCCAACACTATATTGAATCCATTGCTAGATTAGCTAAGAAAGTGTATTGAGCAAGACAATTTTTCTCTCTGGAAACTATCTAAATCTAAACTTATTTATAAATGGAACTGTGTGTGGGTGTGTATCTATTACCTATAGACTCTGAAACAGGTGAACCAATTTTCTTGAAAAATTACAGTTGTACTATAAGCATCTGCAAATTTTCTAAACTAGGTTTTGTGTTGAGGTACTTCTGATAAATATCGAAAATCAATAATTGAAAAAAAATTGGGTTATAGAAGGAGTGGTCCAATTTTAATAAAATTTGATACATTCATAGACAAAGACAAACAATATTCAGAATTTAAGGTTGCAGTTCTTACAATAATGTAGAAAATCTATTATATATATATATATATATATATAAAAAGGCAAGATGTTTGTATGTGTGTATCTGCTCGTATTTTTTTCAGCCCTTTTATTTTAGTTTTTGCTTTGGGTTTGGTTCTAAGTGGGTATAATTGTAGTTCTTAGTCTCAGCCATGATACCATTTACTCAGAGGACTTATTTAGCCTTCAAAATTTAGTTTAAGATAAAAAAAACTTATTTGATATAGATACCAGGAAATCAAAATTTGACTTACATCCATTCATTTTTCTTTCAGTCTATGGTTTTGCTTTAACTGGAAATAACTATTGCTTTTTAATCTTTCGTGCCAACGTCCAAAGAGTCTGAGCTCCAGAACCATGGATTAGTTTTAAAGCTTTCATTACACCTGAGCAACACCGGGCTATACTGCTAGTTTTACATATCTCTAAGTCTAACATTCGTCCATGCTTAGAATATTGCTGCCACATATAGTCCAGTGCTCTGTTGATAAGATCCAGAGAAGAATCAGCAATATTATTGGTTCTGATCTGGAAGCTCAGATTCAGTCACTTACCCAGCATAAGGTTGCCTCTTTGTGCCTTTTCTATAAACCCTTTCATGGTAATTGTTTGGATGAGCTCTTCATTTTGGAACCTAGACTTTATCAATTCAAGCACAATGCTAGATTGGCATTGAGATCACATCAATTTAATCAATTTCAATCATTGTCTACTAACCTCCAGATTATTTTTCTCTTTCTGCTTACTATTAATGTTTCTGCTTCTGGTTCTTCCACACACTATCACCCCTTGCATTTTAGTGGCTTTATTGCCTTTCTTGGAGTGATACAAATTTAAAAACAAAAGAATGACAAGTTCAATGATAAAGGTTAGAATCCAAGAAATTTTAAATCTTAGTCTTTGACTTCTGTCCAGAAGTATGGGAGTACCTAATGAGAATGGTACTAACTATACAAAAATGGTTTGCTTGATTACCCTAAAAGAATTGCCCTATGTCAAGACACTTTTCTCATTACTATTGAGTGGAAATAGATTATTTCTTTCAAAAGGATTAAGGCAATCTCCAAATCATGAAATCATAAGTCCTCACACAATGGTCCAATACCTTAATCAGATTGCTAACCTCATAAAGCTTTGCATTTCTTATTAAAACCAATAAAAATCTTTGCAGAAGACAAGCGATATTTATTCACTTGATTAATCTTTCAAAAACAGTGATTCATACACAGAAGTTAGATTTGATATCACAAAACCCCAGCAGCTGTTCAGTTCCATTATCTTTCAATATCAAAGTGATAGAAATCTGTTTGGTTCGGAAGATTGACAGACTTTTGTAATTTGTTTTCAAGAGACTTGCATAGCAATATGATCACTGAAACTTCAAGGGAGAATTCCTTAAAGGTTTGTTGCTCATAAAATCATTTTTTTGTATTTTTTGCAAAATATCAAAGACAAAAACAGCAGCAAATCAAAACTTGTTATATTGTTTCTTTGACTTTATTCTAGATTAAGCAAAAGAATATTTCCACTTTGGACTAAATATTAAAAACAAAAATCCTGTCTGGCTAAAAGGATCAAGAGGTTGATTTTCCACACATTAAAATGTTAGGAAGGAAATTCTCATCAATACTATAGCGTTAACAGTCGACTTGAAACAATTTCCAGTAACATCTTTATAATAGAGGGCCTGGGTATGACAGTAAATTGCATCCGGCAGCAAGGCCTCTTATTTGGAGGTTGTGAGGAGTATGGAACCACCTGTTAATTGCTGTTGTTCCCAGGTCCACCCTGTCCCAGAGTGGTAGCACCTGTTAGGGCCCCAGCTATGGGCAAATAGTTAACTCCCAAACTAGGTTCAAAACACTATGAAGTATAAAAATACATTTTTGTAGAAATATACATTTTTGAAGGAAAAATTACCAGCAATACATTTTTGAATACAAAACTAGAAGACATCTTCAGTTTTCTAATAAAACTTTTCATCAAAATCTAACTAAATCAACCTTCTCACTATAACCGAACATTAAAAAAAATACCTTTAAAACCCTACCTTTTTTGGTATTATTTAACCCACAGAGGTTGATATGCCATTAAACAAAACTCAAACAAAATTTTTATAATAGAAAGATAAATTTCAACTGTTACTGTTGTCTCCATATAAGGAAACAGTAAATATTACTGTATATGATAAAATGACTGATGAAATTTATAAAAAGCAATTTAATGTTTATTTTATTGTGGCCATTGTTTAGTTCAATCAGAATTGAAAGAATTAAATCATCATCATGAAAACTTTAGCTATTTTGAAATGTGGCTAATTTAAAAATCTGACATTTGTTAATAAAATCTATTGCTAGATTAGCGAAGAAAGTGTGTTGAGCAAGACAATTTTTCTTTCTGGAAACTATCTAAATCTAAACTTATTTATAAATGGAACTGTGTGTGGGTGTGTGTCCATTACCTATAGACTCTGAAACAGGTGAACCAATTTTCTTGAAAAATTACAGTTGTACTATAAGCATCTGCGAGTGTTCTAAACTAGGTTTTGTGTTGAGGTACCTCTGATAAATATCGAAAATCGATAATTGAAAAAAAAAAAAAAAAAAAAAAAAAGGCATATCTAAACTGCCGATGAGATTTAGACAGAAAATATTAGAATGAATGTAAAATATAGACAAGTCAGTAAAAATAAATCATGGCAAGAAAAATCATGTATATCTAAAGCAAATAGTCAATACATAAATATCAAATTATAATTTGAATTAAGTGCTAAGGAAAATATATAAAATTACCAAATTTTTATTAAGGCGCTTAACCTATATAAGTGAACATTAAGGTCAATAACCACTTATGACCCAAGTGTTCATTTTTATGTTTATACATGCTCTCTAGCTGATATTGTGCAATTTTACCATTAAATATAGCACATCTTAAAACAGAATTTATAACAAATATGTTATAATAGCACTACAAAACTACCTATTTTATTTCAACACTACTTGTATATTATCAAGTGATGGTACTGATTTTGAGTTGAGTTTTAAAAGGTTCAAACCTATCCAAAGCATCTCAATCAGGAAGGCATTGTTACATAGTCTGGTGACCAATCAAAATACAAGCAATTTCTAATTTTAGAAACATAACAGATTCTAAAAAAATAATTTATTGGATCATTAATGTTAATATTTGATTAAAATAGAGATCAGTATTACTAATCGGCTTAGTTTCATTTTACAATAAAAATTAAAATTTATTCTTAAAGTAGAAATAATATGAATTAATCTTAGAGACAACAAATTTTAAATTTTACAAAGTATTAAATTTATATTTTAAAATTATTCAAATATAAAATGGGGAAAGATAGGCAGTCACACACACACACATATATATATATATATATATATATATATATATATATATATAAATAAACAGGTTATAACCTCTGTTTTACCAAGGATTGCTAACTTAATTTTAATTCACTCCAATCCAAATACAAGTTCTAAAGTTAGGTGTAGTTCAATCATAGAAACTGCTAAAACTTTAAATTCATTATACATATTTTCTTCAAATTCAAAACAAGATGCTATTTTTAAAATTGTTTTTTGTAATTTAAATAAAAAAGATTTAAAATTTTTACAGTGAGCTCAATAATCTATATTTAATTTAAAATAAAAATGCATAAAAACATGTCCATCATAAAAAAAAAACAAAAAACAAAGAATGCATAAAGTCTGACTATTGACTTGGTTTTGCAAAGTTACCCATTACTTTCTCATAAACAATCTCAAGAGTCAGCTGTCTATCAATATACAATAAAGCTAAATCAGTCAATATATCTTCCCCTGCCATGTAAAACAAAGGCATGACAGAGTCAGCAAACTTCCAGATGGTTCAACAACAGTACATCTAATCGACTAGGTCAGAAAAATATAGTACAATGTGGATATGTCGGATAAATGGAGCCCATGTTATTGATAATTTTTTTTTAAAGTACACTTAATTCTTCACACCGCTACAGCCTATAACATCATACGAAATGGAAACTTCAAAAGACAACAAATGACTAAACTTTAGCTTTTACAAATTGGATTGAGGCATACTTTCATTTAGATTCATTACAAGTAAGGAAATATATAATTTAAGAACCTTTTCTGACCAATCAGAAGCCTTTCCTTATATATAAAATAATATCTTTGATTCACTTTCTAAGTATAAACAGAACTTTACAAGAGGAGCTTCGGCTTTTCTCACGTTCATTAGTTAAAAACTATGTCGGTCTTTCATTGAATACTGAACTCCTGATCATAAACCAAAAGCAGATGACATTAAGCTACAATTAATGTCATAATCACACTCATACGTAACTGATATCATTGATTAAATGCCAACTGTAAGGCATGTTAGGATTGCTCATTCAATTATGACGAATTACATTTCTCTCTAAATATACAAGGAACAAGTGTCTTAGCATTTTCTAACTCAATTTTGAAGGCATTATTTGATTATTTTATCTGTATTTTATACATATGCATGTGAAACTACATTTTATACATATGCATGTGAAACTACATTCCTGCATGTACAATTTTGTTATAGCTCTTTTGTACTTCTATCAGATATCCTTGATCTGTACAAGAACATTTTGGCATTGAGTTATTGGTTTCATAATTTTGTTCACCTTTGTTCACCTAAAAGATTTCAGCAATGAATTAACAACTATCTGCCTGATTCATTTTAAACAATCATGTCAATAAGTTCATTTACCTCTCTACATTTTTTAATGTAAAAGTCTTTTATATGTTTATTTCTAATTTGTTCACATTGTCAAACCGTCTGAGACATGAAATACCAACTCTGAAAATGATATCAAAGCCCAACTCTTATATTTATTTGTCGTTAAAAAAAAAAAAAAAAAGTGTTCAAGTACAAGTTCATTAAATATTCCTTTATCCTTTGCAATTTTATAAAACATTCTGATGTTCTGTGTTGTTTGTATTCCAAGTTAAAGATTTTGTCCCAAACTTTACTTTTGAATTGAAATTTATGCTCACTTTGCATGTTAATTTAACTTTCAAAAAGCTAACTCAAATGAAGTTGTTAACAGATCTTTTCTATAAGTTTTTTTTTTTTTTACAGTGAGTTCATCCTATATAAGGCCTAGGGACCACTCAAGGTAGATGGTTAGGAGGGTCTTGTTGATGGAGGAAAATAGTCTCCTTGCCGACACACTCAACAAATTCGAATCATCCACCTGCCAAGATTGCTCATTTTATATTAGTTCTAGCTGGCCAAAATTTGCATATGTTACACGTTTGTAACTTATAAATTACACCCACTAAGGATGCTCGTGCTCTTATTGTTGACTTCCGGCACTCTGCATGCAAAACACATTCATGCTTGCTTTGGATTCAAAGTTAAGCCATTTTTAATCAGTTAACATTTTTTTCCTTCCTTGTTCAACCAGCATTTCATCTATCCTCGGACAGTTGCTACATTTGCATAAGCATACGCTATCCTGCTTGTATATCACACATGCCACTCATTGCCTCTTTGAACAGAGGACTGTAGTTGGTTCAGCAGAATCCACAGATTGCTGCCTTTCAATTCAGAGGGGAAGATAATGGTTAACCCTAGACTTTAACAGATTACTAGCAAATGGGGAAACATCCTCTTGAGAGTTGGTTCCCTGAAGCAGTAGTCTGCAGGAAGCTGCTGTTCAAGTGAAACTTACCTCTCACCAATGAAATACAGAAGGAATGTGGATGATTTGTTACAATGAAAGGAGCACGGCAGGTCCTTGTCATTCAGGTTAGATCTGGCAGAACCAAGGAATGTAGTTCATCCAAACACTTTCTGTAAAAGTAGTAAGAGCAACAACAGGCTTGCCACTTCTCACCTGTGAGGGAGGTTAGAAAATAATTTGTCACCCAGACAGACTCTAAGATACGAATAAATCGAAAATTTTGTTGTTTTGGAACGTTACTTCAGAAAATAAAAGTAAGAATTTACAAATATAGTGTTTTCAGTATAGGGTTGCTAACCCTACCACAAAATGTGGGATTGTTCTGCATTTTGATGAATGATATATCTTGCATCAATCAATGTGGGACATGCTTTAGTCTCGTATGAGAAATTATTTTTAAAAACTTTGCTTTTAAGACATTTTTTTCTTAAATTACTGTGCCAAATTTGTTCGAGTTTTTTTTCCAAAGAATACATAACATTTCTGATCTTGAATGTGGACATACCAATTTGATGATACATTAAATGTATCAAAGATAAATGCACAACTGAAGAAAAAAAAAAAAGTTTAATATCCACTTCTGCTTCAGTCTAAAATTCTCATTAAACTTATTTTGCCCTGGGCATTTAAAATTCTGTTACATCCATAGGAATCACCTGCCATTCAAAAATACCAAAATGATCTATTCATGGTTGTGTCTTTGGCCCCATGGTTGTAATCATGTTCCTAGGAAATTGATTTTCTGTAAACTACAATCTTCCAAAGTTTAAACCCACTGTCAATTGTCATGTCCCCTTGAACCTTGTTCTTTTGTCCTCACCTCTCAACGTTTTCTTAATTTCTTTTGATCTCAGTAACTTCTTACATCTTAGTGGCTTTATCACCTTGCTTTAAGTGAAATTATAAGCAAAATAAAACTTCATGAAGAAATTTTTCAAAATATTTCCTGAATGCATTAAAAAAAAAAATCAGATACATGCGACAAAGAGTAACTGAAAAAGCAGTTTGTAATTATGTACACAAAGGATTTGCTTCAGCATTGCATTAACATTGTAAATGCCCCCCCCCACACACACACTAACTTCTATGTGCCCTGTCCTTTCAGGACGTAGGCGATCATGGTTCTCCACGTCTCCCTATCCCTTGTGGCTCCTAGTACGTTTGCTAGCGTTACTCCTGTCAACCCCCGTTCCGTCCACCACCTGATCAGGCCCTGCAGATACGTTATCCGCTGCCTTCCTCTGTCTCTCTTTCCTTCTATCTGGCCAGTCAGTATCAGGTTCTCCAGACTCTCCTTCCTCATTGCGTGTCCCAGGAACTTCAGTTGTCTCTTCCTGATGCTCAGTATCAATTTCCTCTTTGTTGCCATTTTTTACAACACCTCATCGTTGCTTGCATGCTCAGTCCACGATATCCTCAGCATCCTTCTGTCGAACCACATTTCCGCTGCTTCTGTTCAACCTGTACAGCGAGAATATCTTGAGGATCCTAGATGACACGACAGGATTTGTTGTTGAGGACAACTTGAACAACATAAGATACGCAGACACACAAACTAGAAGCTTAAAATAGTTTTCCAAAAGTAAAAGATGCTATTAATTAAAAGCAGATTAATTTTATGATTTTTTGCTGTTTAAGGATGTAAGACAAATTCTCCAAATTACATTTCCACCCATTATGAGCATCATATCTATATCCATGATAAAATAACACCGTATTTCATGGACAGAATTAAATGCCTGAAATTTAAAAAAAATGAAAAACAGGCTTTGTTCTCAGAAAGGATTTTATATCACTAAGACATACACACACACAAACACGTCTCACGGGGAAAATATATCTACACTGCGAGAATGTTCTTACATATATGGACATTCTGGATAAGCCATGTTTAGGACTCCAGTTTCAAGAACCAGATTCAATTATGTCCCAAGCGAGGACATATTCCACGAACGAAAAACAGATTTTTGGCTTTTCTTGAACTGAAGACTGCTTATTGAAGTTTCTTTCTATATCTTGAGAAGGTATACGTTCAAACGGAAATGGCACCATGGACTTGTAAGCTGCTGGGAGACAGATTTAACATCTTAAGAAAGCAATCTCTCCGTTTATTACTGCACACAAACGGACCAACTTCCCACTCCCGTCACTGTATAAAGAAACGGCTCGGAATTCCCAGGTTAAAAACCAATCTTGTGTCATGGTATTTATCGGCCTCCCCACTGAGACTAAATACAGCACAAGGTCATTTTTATTGTGAATACTCATGCAGTGCCGTGCTTAGCAACATAGCCCCCCACCCCCGCAGAATGCGTCTTGCGGCCCCTCTGCTCGCAAAATGCCAACGCGCGCGCTCCGCACATACCGAACCCACAATAAATGGTACTTTAAGCAAAATACCGTCGGAACGCAGATATTCACGGGAAGAAATCGCGGAATTGGTGTTTTGAAACTATACATTACGAACGTTTTCACAACTTTTCACAGCTACTTTTTAGTATGTTGAACAAAACATATATATATAATCTATTTCTCTCTCTAGTTCATTTTTTTTTAATTACAAATAATTTGCGGCCTCTTTGGGAGAGAGCGAGCAAAACGGGTTGATGTCTATTTCAACATACAAGTACGATAATCATTTTCCAGTTAATCCTAATTATTTTGTTAATTTTTTTCTCATTACAATAGATATATGGAGCCCAGGAGCCTTGCAGGCCCCTAGGTATCTTGCCCCCACCCCGCAATTGCGGGGTCTTCGGGAACCCTAAGCACGGCCCTGTACTCATGCCCTTAAGCTCGGCAAAAATATCCCATCGGCGTAGACTGAATAAAGCAGGGTCCTACACCTGACTATAAATCTTATTCTTGTGCCACACCCGGCATCAGTGAGGAGGTTTCTCGTAAATACCTGTCAGTTTGTAAAGTGATGTTACTAAGCCGTGACCCATGTAACTTATCCCCAACAAAGGGAGATAATCTTTTGTATCCGTACAAAAGTTACACAAATCTTAATTTTACATTAAAATTCTCTACAGTAAAATATAGAAAAGCACATTTTACGGAATCATTTAATCTGACACCATAAACATTCTGTCGGTAAATATTTGTGGATGTTTTGGAGAAAAAAATTTCAGATACTGCGAAAGTTACTCCTTCGTGTTACTCCCTTGAGACTACCTCCACTCATTTTCGATTATTTTTAAAAATTCAATTTAAAAGTTAAGTTTTCTTGAAACTTATTTTAGTTTTAATTGAAAGCAAAATGATTAAATTTACTATTTCCAGTAATCAAAATACTCCAGTTTATTTCAAACAGAAATTATATTGATTGGAATATAAAAGTTTGAGATTTTTTTTTCAGTTTTTGAATTTGCCGCCATTTTTGAGCGATCGACAAAAGTTAATTCTCGGTTTTTTAAAACCGAGAATTAACTTTTGTCGATTGCTTGTAAAGATAAAGTATACATCTGTGACATTATTTTTGAAAAATTAGCAGTTAAATGCAGGCAACGAATGTCGATTTCTAATATAAATTTTTAAAAAAAATCTGTTTAACAAGTCGGAATTACATTTAAGGACTTAGAATTGAGCTACAAGACAAGACTATCTTTGAAATAAAAGAGATGCTTGACGAAAATTCATGTTTTTTATGAAGCGAGAAGAATTTTTAAAAATAAAAGATTATGAAAGTGCGTGTAAAACTGTAAAGTGATTTCATAAATTTTTACGCTTCCCCCTCTGGTGTTAGAGAGATGCAAAAATTTAGTCAATTTCGTTTGGAGGATAGCAGAAGTCTAAAAAATATCACAATCCTATAATTAACTTAGCCAACTGTTTTTGTCTTTCGTAATAACATCACATTTAATTTGTAATCTCTCGTATTGAAATCGAAAAGACATCACCTGTACATAAACTGAAAACTAGTCACCATTGAGATTGTAGTGGACGAAGGGTCCACTTACTAATTTAAGTTTTACGTGTCGACTCGACGTAACATGTGGCCATGATTTGAAGCAGGTTTTAAGAAAGAACAAAAAGGCGAAAGTAACCAGAAAAACAATGTATTGACAAAGGTTACATGGGGTTGAGAGAGCATGCATAAGAAAGTGAAAAGGAAAGAGTCATTCCCCTTCGTCTGTTCATAGAAACAAAATAAGATGTATGAAGTTTTTTCTCTAGCTGAAAGAAAGGTTTGTAACAATTGTTAAGATTATCGTAAAGAGTTCAAAGTTCAAATCCTTGATGAAGAAAGTCAGACAGAAGACAAAGTTCTGTGTCTGTGTGTGCGTTGAGTAGAGAGAGAGAGACTTACATCCGAATGTAGCAATCTTAGGCAGTCTGTGGATTTCTACTGACGAAGGTTGGAAAAATTGTAAATTTATGTGTAGGAAGTTATTTTATGTAAAGTCCTGTTTGAATGAAAGTTAATGTGCATAGTGTTAATGTCGGAGAAGAAAAATAAAAGAAATTTGCGCCACTAATTGCTACCCGCAATTAGTGCGCGTGTGTTTGTGTGAGTTAGGGAGACATGTCTGCTCTTGTCCCGGGACGAAATCCTAACTGGCGTACCACGTGATGTTCTTCGCTTTTATTAGCATCGTTTTGGCGGGAAAAAGTCATCACGTGGACGCCGAGTGACCATGCGTGTGTGTGTGTGGGTGGGTGTCAATGTATGAAACCCCACAAGATGAAGAACTGAAATGAAATGGCAAAAACAGAAAATTGATATTGGTACACAATGCGTTAGCATTTTTGTCCATCTAACTCTAAATAAGACAGAAGATAACCAGTGCAGTGAGTGAAGATATATATATATTCCAAGATAAAAACAAAAAAAGGGCTTTAATAAAGAACTGGGGTGGGGGGAGGAAATAAAAATTTAAAACAAAAGAATTGGGTCGGAAACAATAGGAGACTAAAAAAAAAAGTAAAAACAAAAAATAAAGTACTATTCTATTTTAAGCTGAGCTGAAACAAGTCGCTTTCACAAGTCTCCAATTCTTTTTCGATATCTGTAAGCTTAAGATACCATTCTGAAATAATCGCTCTCATCCATTAAAAAAGGCCGTCAAAGATAGTTTAATTCTCTCTTAATTGATCAGAATCGATCTTACACTTAAATGCTTAAAGCAAGAAACCAAACGGTGAAGAAGAAAAAAATCATCGGTGGTTCATATTTTGCATTTCGCCTAGCGAAACATTTTTTTTAAATCGAGCAATGAAACGACAAAATAATTTCGAAAACAAAAAAACTGTCTCTAAAGTATACAAACGATTAATTTTCAACAAGACTGTATAGCGGAAATGTAACTTCACCGAGAAAGAAATTAAGTTGAAGGATAATTCATAAATAAAAATAATGAAAGCATAACAGAATTATTTCTGGTAATGGACGTTTATTCGGACAAAAGACAACAGATACGAATTCATCAAACCAACGTTGGCACATTTTCAATTTGGAAATTGCAGACCTCAGTTAATAAT
The DNA here is from genome assembly GCA_037127315.1 of Ascarosepion bandense. Classification (NCBI taxonomy): domain Eukaryota; kingdom Metazoa; phylum Mollusca; class Cephalopoda; order Sepiida; family Sepiidae; genus Ascarosepion; species Ascarosepion bandense. Next base: position 3,821,852 of record JBBBDQ010001045.1, read on the forward strand.
TTTTGTCGGGTAGTGGATATAGTACGAATAATGTCTGAACTGGGCTTTAAAAATTAACTTCTTTTGCAAACTATGGCGTTCGGAGTTTATTTTTAATCCTTTATGAAAGGCAATACTCACAATTTAATAAAGTTTTGCGTTGCTTGTCGAGCTGTCTGGTTTACTCACCTGTTTGTGGAGGCAGTCTGTTACTCGGAATGGCCAGGGGGGTGGGGAAAAGAACGCAAAAATCAGCACTGCTAACTTATGTCTCTGGTAACATGATCACGTGATACGCCTAAAGGAACTATCCATTTTTTACTGTAGGGTGGACAACTAAGAGGAACATTTTTTTTCTTTTTTACTTTATAGTGTAGAAGGTGACGACAAATGCATACTTTCTCTCAAAATTCCCATATTGGAAATATTTTAGCAATGGTAATTTTCTAAGCAGAAAAAATTTGAAATTGCCATTAAAATTTTCTTATAGAATAAAAGCAATTTTAGGTCCAATTGCAACTTAATAATATGGAGTCTTCACATTCACTCTGATAATAATAACCTGGTTTTTATATGTTAGTTCCTATCCTAAGAATGGTGATTTTCTAAGCGTGTAAATTCATGTAATGGAAGCAATTTTTGGCAGTGGTGATTTTTTTTAAGCGGAGCTTAGGTGTGGGCACAAAGCCAAAAGTACGTGGCAGTCAGAATCAAATTCACTACTTAGTCGGAATTGTTCTCGTGAGACAAGCTTGTTAACCATTACACCAGTCGAGGTGTCTCAAGTATAATTCTGGTAATGTAGTCAGCCCCGATGCGAAAGACATTTTACCAAGAGAGAACACGCCGTGAATCACCAGGTGTGCAATGTCTTGTTGTTAGTGAAGCATTTCAACCTGGGTACTCAAGATCAGAAATACTCTCCCAACCCTCACCATAGAAAACTCCTCGATCAAATCCTCTAACACGACCCTCCCCCTCATTAGCACTTGATATAATTATAATACCTTCCTCAACAATGGCTAAGTTTCACAGGGACCAACCTTGATATGAGAGAAGACCTTCACAGCATTACGATATTTGCAACAGGAACAATTGTTTCACTGCGAACAATTCCACCCACCCACCTTTTCATCCAAGTGCACGTTTCTTAACGCTAGAAAGGCTTTCTTAACACCTACTTCTACAATCTGCCGTTTTCATCATTACATCTGGCCTCGAAAATGTATCGACAAATTTCGATATTCGCTATTACCAGGCTGCACTCGAAAGGACAGAGGTAACAGAGCACGCATCACACCTTATGGGTCTTGTGGTTCCCAACTACATTTAATCAGGTCCTTTGTGAAGATTTTGTTTGTCACTTCCAACGAAGGGCTTTTCACATATACGTTACCATTACACAATTCAAAAGAGAAAAAGACTTATCAAGTTTATTAAAGAAAAACAATAAAGCAGTGTCTATATTTAAAAAAGAAAGAAAGAAACGGATGTTGTTCACAACTGTTACTGCTTAATAATGTCCTCTTAAGCTCACAAGAAATTAATCTTGTGATGGTAACAAAACGAAAGGACAGACAAGAAAGAAAGATAGAAAGGTAGAAGAGAAGATATTGTCCACTTACAGTTTGGTAGATCTGTTGTGATAACGAGCAAAAGCGATGAATCGGATGTTTGTGCTTTCACGACCAAAAAGCAAATGACCAAAAGTCGTCGCTGCGCCGCCGGCTCCGCGCAGATGTTCCGGTTGAAAACTAAAAATTAATTAAATATTAAATTTCCAGTTCGCGAGCCTACGCGAATTTTATTTATCAGCCAAAAGGAAGCCCAGAACCAAATACAAGTGTGAAATCCCAAATGAGCTGCTGTGATCCAAAAAGAAGATATAAAAAGCAAATAAACAAAGCATAGACAGGCAGACCGACTCGAGGAAAAGAGAGTAATTAGTAGCCCCCTTGACTGAAATCAAGTGGCTTACTATGTTCGCCTCCCTTACCTCTTTCCTTCTTCCCTGTCTCAAAAACTACTTACTGACCTAAGGAGCGAATACGTTAAAGACATTCCTTACTTACACGCTCCCAAATTCCTAAGCATTAATTCTCTTTCAGCATTTTATTGCCATGAACATTTAACCTCCGTTGGATCTATACTTCATGTATTACTTCAATTGTAAAAACATTAATTGATATGTGTATATATAAAATGTTATTTTTCTACTCAAATTGCCTTTCTTGATTTGTAATCATTTTATGACTTATAGTGGGCTATCTACAACAAGGCCAAATTCCGTTAACCTGCAACAGTATACAACTACCCTTCACTAGAACGGAATCTCCACTACTAACAGAAAAGAATAGATAACCAGCCCACTATAGATCTTACAGTTTTAATTCGACATTCGCATTCTCATCATTATTTTGTTTATTTCTTTAGTCGAATTTAAGAACAGTCTCAAAAAAGATCTCTCCCTTGTATCGTAACATCAAAGTCCATTCCTTTTTTGGGGGAAGAATGTCTGTCTTTTTCCAATATATTTCTAATATCGACGGAGGAGAATCTACATGACTAAATCTTTAGTCAGCATTTCTTCTTGAGTCTTGAGTTCTTGTGACTACTTTAATGACCAGTCAGGACAGAGTTGGTTAATCCACAAGAGCTCTTTATTTCTTCAAAGACCAGAACATCAGGTAACTTAGACGCCGGCTTCTTCCTCACGTCTGTTCTTTGTCGAGTCTTTTCACCAACTGGCTTCTTTACTTCAAATTTCTTTCAAAAAGGCGGGAAAAGGTTATCCGGACCACTCAGAATGCAGAATCCGATCACATGACATAGCAGTCAAAGAAGTCGAACAATACATCGAGAGAGAAAGAAGAAGGAGGGGAGGCAGAAAAAGAAGAGGAAATAGAAACATATAGAAATAAAATTTCCGAAATTGGTACGTTGGAATATCAGTACAGATAGTTGGTAAATGACGGATCAACCGTTATCTACTTTCAACATTTAGTAACCCTTTATGTTGACAGTCTCATCAGCCTTCTGTTGGGTAAACAATAGCAACCCCACCCACATCATATACACAAGATAACCACGGTTTCGATCTTCTTCAGCAACTCTGTATAATTCTTCTCCAAGTGATGGTCAACACCGAATCAAATATCTAATATCTTACAGACACATCCCGTCCTTTCAGCTAAATGTGCCAGATACAGGACTACTTTTAGATGAACCAAATCTCAAGACTAATCGCGATTTTTGCTGTTATCGTTTCTTATAATCTATCGGCCTCCTCAATCTCAGCAGTCCATCACAAGCATAGGGTGTGGCCGAAGTAGTGGAACCAGAGAACATCATTCCGCACAGAAAATACTCCAACACAAGGATAAAAAATGTGGACGAAATTGGATAACACTGATGAATAGATTTAGACAACATTAATCGATTTACCTTTGGGATCGCTTAAAACATTCAAGTCCACAAGTGAAAGTCGGCTTTTGAAGTGGGCCGCGCGTAAGGGAGTTTCCAAGAAACAATAGTCAGCCCTATCGAATGATTTCGACTGATCTAAATTGATCAAAGCGGCTTGATCAATTTATCAGGTTATCTTGGAGAGTTCTGAATTTCATAATACATGTCTGTTCATGAGCCATTAGGCGATTCAGCAAAGTTTTCAGGTTTGTTAAAACCATTCAAAATTTTTTACTCTAAACAGCAATCCCTTGATTAATGTGCATTTGATTAATGCGTTTTCGATTAGTGCGCTAAAACTTTTATATACCAAAATTCGATTAATGCATAGATTATACTCAATTGGTACTACAAAACATTCTTCAGTTTAACTATAGTAAGTGAAAAGTTGATTTGTTTTATAATTACCGGTTTATTTAAAATTTTCTAAAATGGAAAAATGGAAAATGGATAATTATTTTGTTTGTCAAGTGTTACGTTATATAATCATACCTTGTAGTATTAAAAATGGACGCTTATAAATATTAATAGATAAATTTTTATATAGATATAATAATTTAATATAATATAAACCTATAATAAAAATATATACTTGAATATTTGTTTCTATTTTCAAAAAGTTAATATTTTGATTTTTAAAAGGAAATTTGCTTTGTTGCTAATGGATGACATAAGAAAAAGATAAAACACTCTAGTCTAGATTTATTAAAAATATCGAAATATAAAAAGATGTATGCATTTAGTATGGAAAGATTATAAAAAGCATTTTCAGGTTAAAATACTTATATGATTATATCTTTGAAAAATTTGAAGAAGCAATTTCTCAGTACCGTCAATTATATGAATAACAAAAGAATACCATTCCGTAAACCACTCTAAGTGTTTCAAAGATCAGATTAATAATAAACATGGAAACATAAAACATTAAAACAAAAAATATGAACATAAAGCATCAGAATCAGATTAATAAACATTTTAAAATTTATAACATGTTATTGTATCTTGCTATATGCATTTATATTTTAATTAAAATGTATGCAAATTAGAAATTAATTGTGAATGAGGCTAAAATTTGTGGTACAATTGCAATATTTCCTCTCCGATCAATGCATTTTCGATTAGTGCGTATCTTTTAATGTACACATTAGCCGAACGAATTGAAGGATTCCTATATTTAAAATAGTTAAGCACCACGAATGATTTATTCTCTCTGTAGTAGAATTGTTAGAGACAATTCGTATTGGCTTAAATGAAAAACTTTAATTAACTAATATTTAATGTGTCACAAGGCCAAAAATGGCAATGGAGAAAGCTTATATTAAAAACTTAGCTACAATCACTAACCCAAACAAACTATACAATATTCCTTGCACCAAAATGCCAAATTCTTACTTAATATTCTTTCTACAACCACCATAATACCTCAAAGTCTCTATGAAGCCCTAACTAATCCCCATAAGTACACCGTTTACCCCGAGGCGAGTGCTCCTTCTGTCGTGAATGTCGGTTAGCTCACGAATTTCTTTTACGGGCTACGGATGGCTTCTCCGACGTCCAGGCGTGGTCCCGTAAGGAATTATATCAGGTGTTGGTGATGCGGTCCGTTCAAGATGGTCTTATTGGCGAGTTCGGTTTAGCGAAGCTGGAGGATCACACAATATGGTTTTAGACTAGACGCTTGGATTGAAATGGCTTACTATCGATGAGACATCACTCACATGGCTGATGATGCGAATGGACTTCTGGGTCGGCAAAAAAACTTTATTCAGCGGGCTTGGGAAATTCTCCCAACTGCGTCCGTTACTATGATTCAGTGCAGACCCTGGTTCACACCATCTTCTAGCACAAGAACGTACAACAGTTCAAAATAATACAAAGTTATTGACAATAACTATTATCTCATAGATAAAATACTAAATTATAAAAAATGGTGCAAACTCACCATCCTAACCAAAAATATGAAACCATCTGACACTGAATATAAAAAGCTCCAAAAACACACCACTAATATTATACTGGACGGTTGCATAGTAGATATAGTAGTTGGTTGTACATGTTTTACTTTCATCTAGTGGTCATGTTGACCTAGGATCTGGTAGTGACGAACAATAACTGATATCTGCCATGGTGCTCTATCTATAGGAACGTACTCTTCCTCCGTCAATGAATAATAACCTGCGTGACTTCCGAGGATGCAGCTGTGAGGCAGTCGGAAGACAGTCGTAAGGCAGTCGAGACGCAGCGTAACTATATCTTTCGAATTTACACTTCTATTTTGCTGATTACTATCATACTTACATGTATATATGTTCTGTTATTCTAATACACTGTTTGAACCTACCGTCTTGTTTCCGTGTCTTCCTTCCTGGCTCTAATAAGCCACAACAATATCACAAGAAAAATATTACAATAACCAACAGGTTATGTTGACCTGATAATGACCATAGGGTACTTGAGTTTGAGCTTGATTTTTGTTTAATGGTATATCAACACCTCTGTGGGTTATTTAATGCCAAAAAGTTAAGGTTTTAATGTATTTTTTAATGTTCGGTTATAGTAAGAAGGTTGATTTAGTCAGATTTTAATCAAATTTTTTTATTTTTATTCATTTTTATTTTAGAAAACTGAAAATGTCTTCTAGTTTTATATTCAAAAATGTTTTCCTGAGAATAATTTTTTACCTTCAAAAATGTATTATGGTAATAATTTATTTTTTTCAAAAATGTATATTTTTTCTATAAATGTCTATTTTTATGTTTATATTTCTATAAATGTCTATTTTTATACTTTCATCGTGTTTTTATCCCAGTTTGGGGGTTAACTATTTGCCCATAGCTGGGATCCTAACAGGTGATACCGCTCTGGGTCAAGGAGGACCTGGGAACAACAGCAATTAAGAGGTGGTTTTATACTCCTCACAAACTCCCAACCAGAGGCCTTGCTGTCGGATGCAGTTTACCCAGAGGGTACTTGGTCAAAATGTTGTGTCTATAATAATATCTATATCAACCAAGATGAAAACAAAGTTTGAAATAATACAAGGATATTGAAAAGAAGTACTTTTTAAGAATTTATCCACAAATTATGGCAATGGTAATAGCATTCAAATGTGCGTTGTGGTGCAGTGGATATTGGCTCGGAACATCAAATCGTGGAGTCGAGTTCGAATTCTAGTTGAATTCCTTGCATTCATTTGCGCACAAATACCCTTGGGAAAGGTATTAATCCATCTCTTTTTTCCAGTTATGGGTTAAATAATAGGACAGATTGGGTTCTATAGACTTGGTCGGCAACCAGTCTACCGCAGAAAGCAATGGTAACCTACTGCGGGATAATTTTCTGCCCAATCAGTCATGTCTCTTTCAAGACATGATCACTCAAGCGTGTATCACGTATGGCACTTAACTGACTGAATAGCATTCACTGACCAAGCAGCCATTACTAATGTCAGTTGAAATTTATAAAATCTTTCTCTTAAAATAATCTTTCTTGAAAATAGATTTCTCAAGTCCAGTAGCTGTTATTGTTCTTTCCAGTATTGATGGGAATTTCCTTCCTAACCTTTTATTTGAAGTAGTGTGAAACATTAACATTTTGATTATGCCATTATTTTCTCTTCAAGTTATGTGTGCTATCCATTTTAGTTGTTGCTGCTGTTGATAATCTTCAAGTGATGTGCTTTTTGTTATTTGGTACATTTCTTCCTTTGTGATCCTGTAGCTCCAATTCAAAATGTTCAAAGAAGGATGGTCTTTGTCAAAACCCACAACATTCACTTGTTGAATGCCATTTTAACCATTGATTTCTTAAAACACAGTTGTATACAGCTGACAGTTTATATATATATAATGAGTTGAATATATGGAACAGAATCCAACAAGATAAATAGAATAAGTAAATATATATAACACACTGAAGTACATATGTAGTAAAGCTTCCATTGAAATTGGCATCAGATAACCGTGGAGTCACACATGGTTTCAGAACAAGGACATCATTAACGCTAACTTTAGCTGCCTCAAGAAATAATAAAAATACTTTTGCTCTAACAAAAAGGAAAAACTACAGATTTGTAAAGGACTACATTGCTCATGTTCACTCATACGAAAATTATGTCTTTGCATTCTTGATGAAAAATGAACTTTGTATAATAATTGAAAAACAGCTTTGCAATAGCTATTTGTAAATAAGAAGCCAAATTACCTACAAAACGGCACTGTATCCTTTAATACTTATATTGAGCACCTAGTGAAACAAAAATATATGTTTATCTTGAACATACGAGGGTCATTCAATGAATAAGGTGAATTTTTCAGTATAAGAACTTCTAATACAGATAAAAGCTTACTTTTTTTTTCAATGTAGTCTCCCAGCAGTGTCACACACTTTTCCCATCTGTGCATAAGCTTCCATATTCTCTCAGTGTAAAAATTTTTGGACTGATGTCTCAGCTAATCGCTCACAGCACTTTTGACTTCATCGTCACTTTCAAACTTCATGCCTCTTGTGAACACTTTCAAGGGACCAAACAGGTAAAAGTCTGAAGGGACAAGGCCTGGGCTGTAAGGGGGATGAGGGAGCAGTTCCCTGACCAGCTTGTTGATGGTCTGCACCGTTTGAGCTGCTGTGTGAGGCCTTCGAGTAGGCAAGGTCATCATGGACAATTTTGTGTGCTGCCCTAACAGATAGGCTCAAAGTCCTTGCAATGTCATCCACTGTCACCCTTCTGTCGGACTGAATGAGGTCATTGATTAATTCAGTCACCTCAGGAGATGTCACTTCTGTAGGCCTCCCAGGCCTGTCTTCATCCTCAACACTGCTCTGTCCTTCTTTAAACAATTTAGCCCACTTGTCTGAAACATGTAGCACTATACACAGTTGACATTCTCCTATGAATCTCAACTGGTTTGCACCCTTCAGCAACCAAAACTTGATAACTGACCTCTGTTCAATCCTGGAGCATGCTTCTTGGTCGGCCATCTTTGTTAATCTCCAAAACTCTCAAATTTTTATTTTTCAGTCTGCAAAACAAAACAAAAAAATTAATTCATTTTGAAAAAGAAGTAAAGGAAAAATTAAAGAAAAAAAGTAAGCTTCTATCTGTATTAGAAGTCCTTATACTGAAAAATTCACCTTATTTATTTAATGACCCTTGTATATTCAAAAGTCTAACAGCAACCAGTTTGAAAAATACAGAAGATGTCATTATTCTGTATGATAACACCTAACTTCCTATTGCAAAAATGATATTAATAAGGTTGTATCAGTTTAAAATGAAAACTCTTTTGCACATAGAATATTTTCCCAATCTCTATTTTCTGGCTCAGTATTTTTTAGGAAGACTTTTTGGAGAGACATTAGAGTAATAGATTGCCGCTTAGATTGAGGAATCAGAGAGCTGAGTTTGAATTCCAGTTGATTTCATTACTTTCATTTATATGCTCAGGAAAGGTATGAATTAAGCACTTCTCCTCCGCTATGGTTAAATAGTAGGACAGACTGGGTTTTATAGATTTGGGTAGCAACCAGTCTAGAGATGGTGATTTAGTAAAATCACCCATCCTCTTAGGCAGGGAAGGGCCACCCATAAGGATGCATCGGCCCATTAAAACACAGATTGGTTGAAATTTTTCAATAGAGTCACCAGGGACAGGGAGATGTGAAAAACCATGATCACCTACGTCCTGAAAGGACATGGCACATAAAAGCAGAAGAAAGAAAAGTTGTACATTCTGTTGCAGACAGAGAAAGTGTTTTTCTTTTTTTTATTCTTTGACTTACTAATCTTTTTTTTAAGTATAAAATGCAATTCCTTACCCGCAAGGAATTCACCAATCAGGATCAAATTGTATCTTCCAGTGAATATATCAGTCAGTCAATTAAGTGCCATACATGATACACACTTTGAGCAATCATGTCATAAAAGAGACATGACTGACTGGCAGAAGATTATCCTGCAGTAGATTGCCATTGCTTTCTGCAGCAGACTAGTTGCCAACCAAGGCTATAGAACCCAATCTGTTCTATTATTTAACCCATAACTGGAGGGAAGAGATGGATTAATACCTTTCCCAAGGGTATTTGTGCGTAAGTGAATGCATGGAATTTAACTGGAATTTGAACTCGGCTTCCCAATTTGTCGTTCTAAGTTGATATCCACTTCACACAACATATATCCTCCAAAGGATAAAGGATACTCAACCTGTTTAAAATAATGATACCACGGAAATAACATTTATTTTGGATAATCATGTTTTATATAAAATATGTAATAATAACAAATATCTATTTTTTTACAAAATAAATGTGTCCCTATTTTATGCAGAAACCTTAGCTCATTATCATCAGGGTGAATGTAAATCCTAAACCCACATTATTATTAAGTTGAAAATGGGACTAGAAATTGCTTTATTCCTTAAAACATTTTAACATATTGCCATAACAGAAATCCCTCTATTTGCTGTGCTCTTGTAATTCTGCTTACAAATAGAAATTAAATTATTGAAGATAAAATTGTTTAAATTCATTTTAAAATATTTATTAATAACCTAGTCTGAAACAAGGCAACTACAGGATCTACTGAAAACTCACTTTCAGTATCTTACAAGATCAGGTTGTTAACCATAACTCTACATCAGATGTCTGGTTTAAATGAATTACTATACAAACAGAAGGGAGATGAACTGCTAATATCTGTTTTGTTATTCGTTGTGCTGTGACAGCCACCAACCAAACTCACATCATTATATTATCAGTTATTGTGGGGTAACTAATCCTTGCAAAAACAAAAAGTATGACTCAGATGACAGCTGACTGGAAAACACTTTGAGAATTAGTGCATGGGATGTCAGAGGTCATGGTAGGTACTGAACAACTTGGCTTAGTTTGACGCAAGTCAAATCTAAATAAATAAAAAACGGAAAGATTTTGCTGCATCTATTCTAAGTAGGGAAGGTCTTTATGCCTTAAAAAGCAACATTTTGAATTTTGTTTTTCTTTCCATGGACTTGACCCAATGGAAAATACTATCTCATCCCAGATTTCATTTATTCTTTTACTCACAATATTTTTAGATTAGGTAATATATATAAACCACTAACAAGTAATTAAATATCTACTCTCCTGAGCTAAACAGATTTTCCACAAAAATATTGGTTAAATTAGTTTCTGATCTTTGAACTCTGCATTCACAACCAAATAGCTGAAAGTTAATATCACAGAAATTAATTTCTGTAGATCTGTGAAGAAAGATATCTTTATGTTTGTGATGTATTATGTGTCTCACCTTAGATCAATGTTTTCTTATGCATTATGTGTCTCACCTCAGACCAATGTTTTCTTATGCATTATGTGTCTCACCTCAGATCAATGTTTTCTTATGCATTATATGTCTCACCTCAGATCAAGGTTTTCTTATGTATTATGTGTCTCACCTCAGATCAATGTTTTCTTATGCATTATGTGTCTCACCTCAGACCAATGTTTTCTTATGCATTATGTGTCTCACCTCAGACCAATGTTTTCTTATGCATTATGTGTCTCACCTCAGACCAATGTTTTCTTATGCATTATGTGTCTCACCTCAGACCAATGTTTTCTTATGCATTATGTGTCTCACCTCAGATCAATGTTTTCTTATGCATTATGTGTCTCACCTCAGACCAATGTTTTCTTATGCATTATGTGTCTCACCTCAGACCAATGTTTTCTTATGCATTATGTGTCTCACCTCAGACCAATGTTTTCTTATGCATTATGTGTCTCACCTCAGATCAATGTTTTCTTATGCATCATGTGTCTCACCTCAGACCAATGTTTTCTTATGCATCATGTGTCTCACCTCAGATCAAGGTTTTCTTATGCATTATGTGTCTCACCTCAGACCAATGTTTTCTTATGCATTATGTGTCTCACCTCAGATCAATGTTTTCTTATGCATTATGTGTCTCACCTCAGACCAATGTTTTCTTATGCATTATGTGTCTCACCTCAGATCAATGTTTTCTTATGCATTATGTGTCTCACCTCAGACCAATGTTTTCTTATGCATTATGTGTCTCACCTCAGACCAATGTTTTCTTATGCATTATGTGTCTCACCTCAGATTGATGTTTTCTTATGCATTATGTGTCTCACCTCAGATCAATGTTTTCTTTTGCATTATGTGTCTCACTTCAGACCAATGTTTTCTTATGCATCATGTGTCTCACCTCAGACCAATGTTTTCTTTTGCATTATGTGTCTCACCTCAGACCAATGTTTTCTTATGCATTATGTGTCTCACCTCAGACCAATGTTTTCTTATGCATTATGTGTCTCACCCCAGATCGATGTTTTCTTATGCATTATGTGTCTCACCTCAGATCAATGTTTTCTTTTGCATTATGTGTCTCACTTCAGACCAATGTTTTCTTATGCATCATGTGTCTCACCTCAGACCAATGTTTTCTTTTGCATTATGTGTCTCACCTCAGACCAATGTTTTCTTATGCATTATGTGTCTCACCTCAGATCAATGTTTTCTTATGCATTATGTGTCTCACCTCAGACCAATGTTTTCTTATGCATTATGTGTCTCACCTCAGATCAATGTTTTCTTATGCATTATGTGTCTCACCTCAGATCAATGTTTTCTTATGCATTATGTGTCTCACCTCAGATCAAGGTTTTCTTATGCATTATGTATTGTGTTTTCATTAAGTGGTACAACAATATCATTACAATTATAACCTCAATCTACTTACAAATTTACTTTAGCCATAAAAAAGAATCAGCTCCAGATGCTCTTTCTCTCTCATATTTAACATTCCATTTTAGTCAATACCAGACTTTGTCAATTATTATTGGCCAATGTTTGAGCATGTGTGCTTTATCCAAATGTTAATCTTACATTCTCATATGCAATATTTCATAGACTCTCCAACTCCCCTCTAGAGTGGGTGATTATATATCTCCTGTAATATGATTTTGTCCCATGCTTGCAACCCAATACACACACACACACACACACACACACACATATATATATAAATATATATACACACTGTATTTTGCTGCTTATAAGGTGCCCTGATTTATTAGATACCACCTCCAAACTTTGAAAGAAAAAAGAAAAAAATATTTTCTTATACTTCATAGCTATCCCCAGTTTTACTCATTGAATAGCATATTTCAACATGAAAACATGACTATTCATAAAAAATTCATCAAAGACTGAGAAGTATCAAATTTATAGTAACTATTTAGAATTTAATAATTAGAAGAGATGTTACAACTGAAGTATAACCTTAGTGCAGCCTAAAAGTTTTACTAATCATGACAAATTGATTACAAACAAGGATGGAACACTAATTTTAAATTAGGTACATGTAAATTTAGATACATAAATAAGGTTAAACATTGTCAATTAAGTTTTGCAAAACTGGACTTGTTTTACTTTCATGGGTTCATAATTGGATGTAACCGGGAGATGACCCTCAACCCACACTCCAAATTATAATACCCATCACCAACTTTTAACTTTTAGGACATGGGTTGAGAGGGAAGATATTTTATAAGAAAAAAATGGATCTTATAAGCATCAAAATATGGTATATATAAAGCAAGATAGTTCAGCAATTTCAGCAGCAAGAAAGATATCAGAAGATTGTGCTTAAGGCTTCACATTCTAGATTCAGGATTGTCCTCCCAGAACAATAGCCTATCAGATTAAAGCATTAGTTTTGGAATTTACTGACATAGTTATAGTGAATTCAATTCCTTGGTGAGGTAATACAACGACAACAGGATGACAATAACAAAGCAGTTCTAGAATGAGAACAAAATGAGATATCCCTAGACATGGACAACAGAATGGGAACATTCTACTCTAGTAGATTAAATAAAGTGCTCAGTTCAAAATTTCCTGAAGGTTAATTGGATCAACAGTTACCTGAAGGCCAGGTGGGTACAATGCCACAATTTTGTGATAATGACAAATATAAGGGAAATAGGCTTAATGTAAATAATGATAACTCCAGAAACTTCAGATAGAAACAAAAGTAAATTTCTAAATATTTTAAAATTAGGAGCTTACTTATATGCGTACCTTTATCCTTTCCTCTTTGCAATGACAACTGCTGATATGCATTTTTCCCACTACCACCCATCACACAGATTCTTGCTGTCCCCACTCTCAGTGACCCACCCACAACATTCCAGCTTCTTTTATGTTTGTTGAAAAATAATAGAATTCCATTTCTGCTCTATGTAACTTTTCTCAACCAATAATTGATCGACATCACACCTTCTGCAAATGCTTTTGATAATCTATGAATTAGCATATATGAGAAAAATCTATTTCAATCAATATTTTCATGTTAAAATGCACTTATTCACACTGTTTATATTCCGACTGTTGTTCTCATCTTTGTTGTTGTAGTTATCCCATTTCAGCTCTCCGGCCTTTCTTGGGTGCAAATCATGTGTGTAATCTACAGGGAATACTGAACTGAACCCTTTATTTAATCTATAGCGGGTAGACTGTTCTCATTCCAATGCTAGTGTCTGGGGATATCATCTTGTTCTTATTTTTATTTAGAACTGTTCACTTATTACTCACCTGTTTCCACTGTGTGCAAGTGCACACTGCCTGACCCAGGGACTGAACTCATAATCACTATGTCAGTAAATTCACAAACCAATGATTTAATCTACTGCTGCTACTGTCATGGTTTTACTACTGTTGCTGTTGCAGTTAAAAACTTACTGTCAGTTATCTTTCTTTCCTTTTTCTTATTAGTAGCTTCCATTTTGTATTTATTTCTATCCTAGGCCTACTTAGATTGTTCTCATAACCTAGCATCTAGAGCTGATACTTCTAGACACCTAAATCTCCAGTTTTTCCCCTTGTTCAGTATTTTCCCTTCATTCCACAGAGGTTGATAACTACTCCTTTATCTCCATGCATCATGAACAGCCATACCTAATCTCTCTCTCTCTCTCTCTCTCTCTCTCTCTCTCTCACACACACACACACACACAAAATATACAATGTTGAATGTCTGGATTTGAACTCAGCCTGCCAGTTCCAATTTTCAAGCTTAGAGGCACTATATTATCTACACAATTACATAGAAGTCAATTTTTGTTTTCTTTGTTTCAGGCATTAAATATATTCACCACTTCTTGGTAGTAAAATATGAAAACATCAATTATATAACAGTTATTAACAACAACTAATAATGAAGTTTGCTAATTTACTCTAAGTTAATTTACTACCAAGACCACCTACATAAGAATCCAACATATCTAATAGGTAAAAATAATAAAATGTTTTCTTTATTCAATAAAAAAAACCTGCTACTTACTCTGAAGAATTTTACTGCTGTCATGTGATCAACAAATAATTTGGTGACAATATGTTGACCTCAAACATGAATTGCTTTTATTGTGTTTTTATACTGTTCTTTATTTAGACTGATATGAAAAGAAACTTTTACTTAAGTTGGCAGCATGTTTTTTTGAAAGAAAAAGATTATTTAACTATTTTTATTGATTATGTTCCTTAGTTTATACATTTTGCAATGAAAACACTAATCTGTGTACCTTTCCTCTTAAGAAATATAATAGTATTAAAACTTCATAGATATGATGTTCTAGGAAAAGAACTTTATAAGATGCCAGAAGGCATCTTTATTTTCGGTTATCTTATTTTTACTTGTCAAAACTGATTTTTTCCTTCCTTTTGAATTCAAACATTTTCTTCAGCTTTTGTGTACTTTCTAAAAGGATAAAATTTTCCCCTTACTCAAAAAATATTGTAGTGAAAATTCAGATGAAGTTTTCAGATCTCAAGTGGAATCCCTATATATATAGTCATTTGCTAAAGATACTAGAAAAATGGTCAGTTCCTTGAACCACTCCAGTAAGCAGCTGACTCTTCCTGCTATTCAATACCTTTATAAGAGTGAGTGAGTGAGTGAGTGAGTGAGTGAGTGAGTGAGATTTATTTAATGGTATATCAACCTCTGTTAGTTATTTAATGCCAAAAATGTGGGGTTTTAAAGAATTTTTCTTAATATTCTGTTATAGTGAGACAGTTGATTTTAATGAAAATTCTTTGTTTTATTCTTTTTTATTTTAGAAAACTGAAAATGTCTTCTAGTTTTGTATTCCAAAATGTTTTGCTGAGAATAATGTTTTTTTCAAAAATGTATTATTGCTAATATTTTTCCTTCAAAAAATGTATACTTTTCTATAAAAGTATTTTTATGTTTATATTTCTATAAAAGTGTATTTTTATACTTTCATAGTGTTTTGACCCCAGTTTGGGGATTAACTATTTACCCATAGCTGAGACCCTAACAGGTGCTACCACTCTGGGTTAGGGTGGACCTGGGAATAACAACAATTAAGAGGTGGTTCCATGCTCTTCACAACTTCCCAATCAGAAGCCTTGCTGCTGGATGCAGTTTACTTTCATACCCAGGACCATACCTTTATAAGAGTTAGATCAGGCTGAAAATGTGTACTACTGTCATCTTTTAGCAGGTGCTGCCCAGTTTTTACTTTCAAGTACTCAACAGAGTCCAAAAATGTCTCCACATCCTTGTAGGTGATGAATTATTTTCCACCCTACAAACCCTTTCTTACAGACAAAATGTTATATGCCTCTCATTGTTCTTTCGCTATTTCCATTGAAAGTGTTCAGATAAACTACATTCTGAATTCCATCAGTTCTAACATTCACAGCTAAGATGCTCCAGTTACATTGTAGCAAATCATCCGCATTACTTTTGTATTCCATTGGTGAGATGTTAGTACCACTCAAGTAGCTTCTTCTCACAAACTGCTACTTTGTTGAACTGACTCCCAAGATGATGCTTCCCTAATCACTACAATCTTAATCTTTTCAAGTCTTGGGTCAACCATTATCTTCCCCACATATCCCATAACCCCACTACCTCGAGTAGCTCTTAGGCCTTGTACAGGATGACCATCATTGTAAAAATAAAATCTCTGTTAAGTCTGATGTAGTAAATCATTTTATTTATACATTGTGAAAGATGCTAATAATTTCTCAACTTGACTCTAATTGATTAAAAGTTTACAAACTTGTGACATTCATTAAGAGTTACCAATTGTTTTTTTAAAAAGTTCTCAACTTGACTCTAATTGATTAAAAGTTTACAAACTTGTGACATTCATTAAGAGTTACCAATTGTTTTTTTAAAAAGTTCTCAACTTGACTCTAATTGATTAAAAGTTTACAAACTTGTGACATTCATTAAGAGTTACCAATTGTTTTTTTAAAAGTTCTCAACTTGACTCAAATTGATTAAAAGTTTACAAACTTGTGACATTCATGAACAGTTACCAATTGATTTTAAAAAAAGGTCTCTTTTTGACAGAATGGTCTATTTTCATGATTTTTTTCTACAAGGTTTCCTTGGATAGCATTGCAAGATACTAATATAAAAGAAATGATAATCAGCCTTAATATCTTAATTAAGCCATTATCCATTACACCACCTGCACATCCACCCATTCAAAGAAATGGACAACTTAGTTCCATATCAAAAACAAAGCTCCTATGGTAGATAAGTTGTAAACTCTTTCTACTTTCTAGCAACTCCTGTAGCCAAAAAGGCAACCATATGATATTGCTGGGAAAAAACTTTTTACCAAACCACTTTCAAAACATTCACAGATAGACTGACTATCAGAAAAGATCAAAGATTTATGCAAGAGTTTATAATGACAGAATAATAATCTTTTAATAATGATAATATTTTAATTAGTTTGAGCTATTATTCTCATCTTAATTGTTATAAATGTTATTATAGACACAATGTTTAAACCAAGTACTCATTATCATTATCCATTGATTGTATGATATGGAATCCCCAACAGCTACAATATCCAGGTATTTGAATGTAAGGTCAATAGACATCATCTCCTATCTCACCAACTCGCAGCCTTTCTCTCAAGCTCTTTTCTCCATCTACTCCTACCCCATTCTCGATATTCTCATCCATCTATTACCCTCCTCCTGACATTTCCTATAACTAACAACTCTTTCTCATCACTTTCCCCTATGTAACCCCCTGCACAACAGTCACAGTAGAATGCCTTGCTTGGGGTGAAATGATAAAAAAAAACTGTTTATTATTATAGTATTTTTTCCCTGTGGTTCCAGTTATTTCTTTCTCTTTTTAAAACATTGAACAACATGACTCCTTAATCAGCATTTGTCCCTGTGGTGCAGTTACCTTGACAACATGGAACACAGGCTCTCTTTTAGCTCTACAGAGTCCCTCACCTCTGGCTCCAGTGATGAATTGCTGAATTGAACAGCTGTTGATTGCTGTAAAGGCAACCTTCAGAAATGAGTATACATCACTGATCCCAATGGAAACATCTTTCAATCTTGAAGATTCATGTCCACTTAACAACCTTGAAACTTTAACACTATGTGCAACACTAGATAGGTGTGGTGTAGGGACTTATAAAGAAGACTACCTAATCCAGAAATTGAACTCATGATCAATAGATGACAATAACATGTTTTATCCACTATGTCACTATTCTGAAAGACATCAGTTATGAAGCCTTTATATTCAATGTCAGATGGTTTCACTTTCTCAGCCTTCAAAGACATTTTTTCAGTTTCATTTTCAGGTTTTGTTGGATAGAGGTTCTAGACATGTCCTAATGACTTAAGGCAGCATCTGTAAATGCTGATCAACATGGAGCATTGCTATAATCCATCCATAACCTCTTCATTTGACATGGTCATTTCATTTAATGCCAGGATTTTATATAACCATCTAATATCAAAAGAATTCAATTACATCTCTTTGGAAGAATAAGGAAGTAATATATACAAAAAGGTTAACCCTCAGAATCTACCATCTTTTCTTGCTTTTATAGTTCTCAGGATATAATAATCCACATATTTGGAAGTGGCCAAACAAATAGAGACTAGGAAAACTTTTCTTTGTTTATGCTATTGTTATGTTGCATGTCCAGAATTATTGTGAAATAAATACAAACAATGTAATAGTATCAAGTAGGTGTGTTTCCAGGAAGAGAAGTATTTACAAAAGAGGTCGTTAGTAGAATACTGAACAAGGGTTTAGTGGAACGTATTGTCGTGAGACGTATGAGTCTGACCAATAGAACACTTCCAATCCAATACCGGAAATACCCAACTGACTTGTTCACTTGGCTTACTTCCTCGACTGACTTCCGAGGTCCTCCTCAAAGTATCATCACTACTACTTTATGTAGTGCTTAGAACAGTCCATTACTGTAGAAAAAGGTGGAGAGTGCTCCAACAGCTATCTTTCTCACTCTTGTCCAATCTAACGTCTTAGTTAAACTGATACTGATGCGGCAAAAAAAATTCTTTTCACCCCAAGAAGGAAATGGTTAGTAGAAAGAAAGATGGAAAATAAAAGAAAGAAGAAAAGGAAAAGAAAGAAAGAAAACAACTGAAAGAAAGAAAGAAAGAAAGGTAGGTAGGTAGGTAGAAAGAAAGAAAGAGAACGTTAGAAAGAAAGAAAAGGTTAGAAAGAAAATGTTAGAAAGAAAATTGCAGATAGAAAGCAACGAAGTAAAGAAAGAAAGAAAGAAAGAAAGAAAGAAAGAAAGAAAAAGAAAATGGTAGGTAGGAAGAAAGAAATGAAATCGTAAGTAGAAAGAAAGAAAGAAAGAAAGAAAGAAAGAAAGAAAGAAAGAAAGAAAGGTGCACAAAGGATTACAGTGAGAGAAAAACAAGGTACAGGAGATATTGAAGAAAGCGTAAGAGAAGGATGAGAATCAAGGCGATAGAAGATGGCAATTGATGTTGCATTTAAACTTTTGAAGATTGTAGCTATCAGGGAAGCAAGCTAAATTGAGCTTAGTTTGACATAGTTGTAGGGTACTCAATGAGAAATAAACTCAGTATAGTTATGAACTCGTTAAAACAAGTTTGCTAACTTTAAGCAACATACTATAAAAATGAGTTGATGTTTACCTGATGTTAGAAAGTCGAAATAGAACAGTCAAACAAATGACAGACCATTATGAAGAAGAATATATGTACAAAAATAACACCTGTTCTGTTTATCTTTAAGTTCTTAGATTCAGTCAGTTAAGTGCCATATGTGATACACGTTTGGGCGATCATGCCTCGAAAGAGACATGACTGACCGGGCAGAAGATTATCCCGCAGTAAGTTGCCATTACTTTCTGTGGTAGACTGGTTGCCGACCAAGGCTATAGAACCCAATCTGTCCTGCTATTTAACCCATAACTGGAAGGAAGAGACGGATTAATACCTTTCCCAAGGGTATTTGCGCGTAAGTGAATACAATGGATTCAACTGGAATTCGAACTCAGCTCCCCGGTTTCTCATTCCGAGCCGATATCCACTGTACCACATCTTAGATTACTCAATTCAAAAATAAGTGTTTCAGTTTTCATTTGTATAAAATCTTTATGTAGACATTTTTTTTTTATAATCTTAGAAATGAGATTTCCCAGCTGAAGGTTTTCTTATTTCTCAGATCCAGTTTCAGTCAAGAAGATGCCTGGATCCAAAGCACATAAACTGAATGCGGATCAGATCAGGAGGAATGAAAGCATGAATGATAATCATAAGAGACTACCTTTGTGGACTTGTTTGAATGTATCCAAACTTTTGAAAGTTCTCAAAAGCCACTAAGAAAGAAAGAAAGAAAGAAAGAAAGAATGGTAGGTACGTAGGTAGAAAGAAAGAAAAGGTTAGAAAGAAAATTGTAGATAGAAAGCAACTGAAGAAAGAAAGGAAGGAAATGGTTAGTAGAAAGAAAGACGGAAAATAAAAGAAAGAAGAAAACAACTGAAAGAAAGAAAGAAAGAAAGAAAGAAAGAATGGTAGGTATGTAGGTAGGTAGGTAAGTAGGTAGGTAGAAAGAAAGAAAGAAAGAAAGAAAGAAAGCAAATGGTAGGTTGAAAGAAAGAGAAAGAAGAAAAGGAAAAGAAAGTAAATTGTATTAAAACAGTAAATAGTAATAAAAAAAGACAGAAAGTAAGTAAAAGAAAGAAAATGATTGTAATTCTTAAACACTACAACTGTACCAATGAATTTTCTTTTGTAGGTTTTCAGGCCAAACAATCAGCCACATTTGTAGAATGAAAAACTATCAACAAAATAAGAATAAAAATGAGTTTTATCTGATTTGTGAATTTGATTTTCTCATAAGACAAAGACACAACAGAATCAATTCTGTTATTTTTTTAAAAGTGTTCAATCATCGACAACAGTATGTCTCTTTTGATTGCTTAATATCAAGTAAATGAAATTAAAAAGCATGAGATACAGTGTTCAACGTTATATGCAAATAAGACATTAAGTATTTTCTTTCTCAAATAATTTTTTTATCTTCATTCACTATAAAATCATCTTTCTTTCTTTTAAAATCTACAGTAAACAAGTATCAGGTGGTTAAAAAGTGTTTGTTCTGATTATCAAGCAAAAATAAAGAACATTTTTCCTTTTATTTTCAAGATAAACATTATTGAAAAACATATTTACTATTCTGCTCTGCTATCTGCTGCTATCTTATAACCAAATTCAAAGTTCCATTTTTCAGAACTTTTCATCTTTCTTAACCAAGAATTGTTCCAGGTGTTTTTGTAGTCTTCCTAGTAGTGGAAATCTTTTTTAAGTGAATTCTCTAAACACCAGAATAAATGCTAATCTAAAGAACTTTTAATATCTGCCAAATACCACAACTGAGTGAAAACTTCCAAGGCATTTTGTAACATGCCATGTATCATACAGTCAAGCATTATTCTGATAGAAATCTGACAATCTGTTTATTAACTAATTCCAGGTGCATTTTGTTAATTGTTGTTGTCAGTTGATCTAATTAAGTTCAATAGTTACTTTTAATTAAGAGTTTAGTTTTCGAGGATTCATAGTAGAGGGCCACTTTTCAATCCACTATTTATTCAGTGTCACCATCTTTGAAAACCATAGTTTTTCTGCCCAGTCATGTCTCGAAAGAGACATGATCGCTCGAGCATGTATCAAGCATTGATAAGACTACTCCCATACAATCAGCCAAGCCATAAAGAACTCATATCCTCTTGAAGGCCATTACCCTTATGTGATGGTGAGGTGAAGGGAGATGAACAATTAAGAGTGTGAGACTCACCTTTGCAAAGATGTTTCCAACTAGCGTCCAACTGGCAGACAAAAATAACCAGGGTTGTAACTCAATACATGTCCTTCTGCTGAATTATCATGGGGTGGATGTTGTGCTGATATTTATTGAGCACAATATTTACACTAGAATCATCAGCCAATCAAAGCCTACAGAATAGACTTGCCTGGATAGCAGAATGGAATCTCCAAGACTGTTATATAAACCACCAACCATCTTGCTGGGAAAATATCTGTCAGATTCAATTTCAACTACAGTTAATTACTGGCTGTTGCTATCTACGAATTCTACCACTCTTAATAAATGTTGTCCTTCCCTTATCTAGACCCTGTTCTGCCATATGTTTATTCAAGCTTGCTAGGTAGAATATGCATTGTTTAGCTCTGCCCTGCTTGCCTTCAATCTGTCCTGTGGGTAACAAATTTTGAAAACCCTCTTTACTAATTATACGCCCTAGAAATTTCAGATGTGTATTTCTGATGTTAAGTATAAGTGCCCTTTCATTTTCATTAAAACTTCATAATTGGTCATATGTTTGATCAATGTTATTCTCAGCATCCTTCTGTAGAACCTCATTTTTGTTGCTTAAAATCTGTGTAGAGATTGTGCAGCATGTACTGTCATATAGGACTGATATTACCAGGCCTTATTAGGAATAACAGAAAAGAATTTTCTTCATTGTTTTTGCTTCTCTTTCATGATATTTAATATATAGGCGGTGGGAGAAACAATCGATTTATAACTTTCCTTTTACTTACCTCATGATGTCTTGCATTTCCCATTCTTATAAAATATCCACTTTTCATTGTCACAATTTGTTTCAAAAACAGAATGTTGTCATTATATTAAAGTAGTAAATAAATGGTTCAGTAGATTTACATATTTTAGTGGTGCCACTATACCCAAATGAGCTATGGGTCTTGTGATTGTGAGAAGCCAAACATCAAAGTGACTAACATAACCAAAATGGTGACAGTGATTTTCCTATACTTGTGGAGTTAATGATACACCCCTGGTAACACAAATGAGCTAGTCTAAATGCTTAATTAAAGAACTCCAACTGAGTCTAAAAAAGAGTCCACAATATTTCTTACAGATGTCACAGCAAGTAGCCTAAGCAAGACTTAATACTATAACAACTAGAAAACAAGTTATAACAGTAGCAATTAGGATTGAAACTCATACAAGTATAACAGGAGTGATGAGGAATCAAAACTCTTGTGAGTTACAACAAGAGTAATGAGAAAATTGCAACTCATGCTTAGTTATAACAAATAGAAAAAACCCTTGTTACTTCGGTGCACAAGATACCAGTAATGATGAGAACTTGAACCTCATTGAGTTAAATTTTTCTCTTTTGTGTGTGTAAAAAGAAAGAAGGAAAATAAAATACAGATATTCTTGAAAGATGGAGAAAATATTAACTGATATGGTAAAATTCAAATATAACAACAACTATAGATCCGTCTGCAGATGACTATATAGTCATCCGCAGACAGATCTATTGTTGTTGTTATAGTTGAATTATATATATATATATATATATATATATATATATATATATACTACTCTTCAGCAATGAATTCAGTTCTTTCAGTAACTGGCGTGTGTATACACTGCTTATGTACAACATGCTACAATTTCCCTGCTCTAATTCCATGCACCTATGGCGTGGGGGTTAGCGACTCTGACTCACACTAAATTGGTCATGTTTCAATCCCAGCCAGAAGTGGATGTCTAGCCACACTGATGAGCTGTGACACAGTGGAACAGGCTTGTATATATATATATATCAGTTTCTCTCCTCCCTTAATAATCTTCATATGTTTTTGAGGTTTACTGCTGAGAAGAAGGTTAACTCTAAACTTGCTTTCTTGGATGTATTGGTGCATTGTACACCAACATCTTTTTGTACCTCAGCATATAGAAAGTCTGCTGCTTTTGGGTCATATTTGAGATATGCGTTGAGATCCTTTTTGCCCTAAAAAGCATAAATAAAGCTTATAAAAACTTGAACGCATAGGGCATTGGAGATCTGTTCTGAAGAGTTTCTCGATTGTGAAATTAGTTTTATAACAAGAATCCATCCACTGTTGTCAATTCGGTGATTCATAACAAAATCGCTGACTTCAGAAAGATAAAGCCTGTTGTTATAGCAAAATGTCAGGCGTATTTAAGACTCCCGTGAACTGGAGAGAAGGATGAAAACCTAACTAGGCAAATTTCTTCAGATGTGCAGAAGTGTTATTTTTCTGCCAAGATACATGTTGCATTTGGTACAAGATTGGTTCTATCTTCTAGTCATAAGGATGTTCTCCCCACCCCTCATCAAATAAGTTCTGTAGTTTATAAGTACAATTGTAGCTGTGGTGTCATTTACATAGGGAGAACTACTCAGCAGTTTGATACTAGAATTAAACAGTATGTTCCACTGAAAATCAGAAATCATATCTTGCAACAAAATGAATTCATTCAAAATACTTATTGTTCCTCAATTTGTGAACATCTTATAAATTAGAAAGTGTGCTATGGAATTTAATGTGGATTGTTTTTTCATTTTAGACAATTCACATTCACTTTTCCATTTAAAAGTGCTAGAATCTGTTTACATCAGGTCTTGCAGACCCTCGCTGTGTAAACAGCGAAAGTGTTTGCTGGGCCTTGGTGTGATTAGTTTTTAGCAGTTCATTCCCATTTCCCATTGTTGACTAACTCTTTTCTCACACTTATTATATTTTACTGTAAGTTCTCCCTATTAAGAAACCTTGATGAGTAGGAGTAAAACAGGTTGTTGTTTTTTTATTTTTATTTTCCTTTCTTTTAAATTTTATTCCTCATTATGCCCTGTGGTATTCAAATTATTACTTTTAAACCAACATTCAAGTTCTGTACCACTCAAAATCTGTTTATATATATATATATATATATATATATATATATTAGACATCCACATACAAGCCCGTTTCACTGTATCACAGCTCATCAGTGTGGCTAGACATATCCACTTGCTTCTGGCCGGGATCGAAACTTGACCGATTTGGTGTCAGTCGGAGTCTCTACTCCCTAAGCCATCGACACATGGCATTAGAGAAGGGAAATTTTAACATCTTGTATATAAGCAGTGTATACAGACGCCAGTCACCGAGAGAACTCAATTCATTTCTGAAGAGTCAAGCATATAGCCAAACTGTTTTTAAAATTTTCTTCTCCAGAGAGCTCAATCGTAATGAGAGCATAATATATTAGTCATCCACATACAAGCCCGTTTCGCTGTATCACAGCTCATTAGTGTGGCTAGACATATCCACTTGCTTCTGGCTGGGATCGAAACTCGACCAATTTGGTGTCAGTCGGAGTCGCTACCCCCTAAGCCATCGGTGCATGGAATCAGAGAAGGGAAATTTTAATGTGTTGTATATAAGCAGTGTATACACATGCCAGTCACTGAAAGAACTCGATTCATTTCTGAAGAAGAATAGTACAAACAAATGGTTAACAGTTATCAAACTCCTACCCTTTACATTAATATATTGATTTTCCCATCCTCTGATAATTACTTTGTTTCAATTAACTGATATATTGCCTCCTATGTCATCTACATATGTTTGATGTGCATTATATTTCAATACATTTCCATTCTTAATATAACTATAATACACCTTTTAGGAAAAAAACATAATAATATTAATAAATAAATTTGTAACCATCCCACAAGCACATTTCATACAATTGCCGACATGTCATAATACAATTGTATACACTCAAATGTTTCATAAACTAGCACCAAAAAATCTGGCTTTTCACAACATCTTCTCTCCCTCGCCTCTACCCTCTTAACTCATTCCCCCGCCCATCATTGACTTACTTTCTATTGGTTAACATAGTCCAACACTTTGAATTCCACAACCCCCAACTTAAATGACCAAATATGGTAACAAATATCTTGTTTTTAAATATTTAAATATCTATATATATATCAATTCCTAACAGTAAAATGTTTTACTACATGATGAGGGACTAACAAGTAGTACCGAAACATGACAGCTTTTGTGTTGCAGCAAACTATGTTTTTATGATAAACACTTATCATAAAAATATTATATATATATACTAGCAGTATAGCCCAGCGTTGCTCGGGTGTAATGAAAGCTTTAAAACTAATCCATGGTCCTGGAGCTTAGACTCAGCCTAAAGAATATTTATGTGAATTTTGGTGAGAATCGGATAAAAATTGTGGATTTGTATAAAGGACATACAGACAGATAAACAGACTATTGTAAGAATTGCAACCTTGAAACTTCAGAATATCTTTTCTTATGTCTTTGTCTATGAGTGTATCAAATTTGATTAAAATCGAACCACTTCTTCTATAACCTGATTTTTTCAATTATCAATTTTCGATATTTATTGGAGGTACCCCAACACAAAACCTAGCTAAAAACATTCACAGACACTTCTAATACAACTGTAAATTTTCAAGAAAATTGGTTCAGCTGTTTCGGAGTCTATAGGTAACAGACACACACACACAGACACATACACACACACACACACACAAAGTTCCATTTATAAATAAGTTTAGATTAGATATATATATATATATATATATATATAACAGGAATTGTTCATGCCAAACAAAACATGTCAACCTGTAAATTACTGGAGTATAGCCAGTTTAAAGTTGAGCAGATTTTTGGAAACAAAGTACTCAATATTAAAAAATGACCAACAATAATTACCATGTTTTCCAGCTTACAAGATGCTGTGGCTTGAAATATTGGAAAGACATTTCTAAGAAGAAAAAAGTCATTCCCATACAATGCATTCACTATGCGTCCCTCACATACTGGCACCATGTACTGTTTACATTATTCACTTGTTCGATTTTGTTTGTATGACAATAACATACTAGTTGGTGGTCAGTAAATATACTATACATTTCTCATTGTCTAAGGGTGGTTTTATTTTCATAAAAATAAATTTTAAATTTTAAAAATATTCATGTAAAAATATAAAACAATCAAAGAAATTTTATTCATCCTCAAATCCCCAAAATTCGTCACTGCTGGATTCATGTAAAAGCTCATCTGCAGAGTCATCACTACTGTCAGCCATGTAAAATAAATGATTCTCACTAACATACATGTCATGGTGGTAACCATAGTGATAACTGATACATTCATCTTGGTTTTTTTCAGGGTATTTTTTTTAGGAAAAAAGTGCGTCTTGCAAGCTGGAAAATATCGTAATGGAAAAGTTTAAAAAAACTTTTCGTATGACTTCAAGTTTCTCATCAGAGCCAAAATAAAACTACTAAAATTATTAACATATCTTTTTCACCCCAAGCAAAGCAATAAAGTCACTAAGATACTTAGAGTTTACCGGAATGTAAAGAATATAAGAAAAAGAAAAACATTATTAAGGAGATAGACAGAAGATAATGATTGACATTTCATTTAAACTTTTTAATATCAAGGTTGACTGGAAAGCAAGAAAGTGGAAGAGAGTCCCACAAGTGAGATGAGCAAGAGAAAGAACTGTTAGCATAAAACTTACAGTTATATCTAGTCATTTCAATTGTAAAATGATGAGACCTAGCCACCAATCTAGTAATGTGCTTAAATTCATAAAGTGTAGATACTAAAGAAGAAAACTTCTTAGAACAATTATCATGAAAATATTTATGAAAAAGGCACAAGAAAACTACATTACTGCAATGGGAAAGTAACTGAAACTGAGATGCCAGGTCAGGATTGGCAACATTGCAGATTCTTCTTTGGATTTTATAAAGAATCTAAATACACAGAAAAACCAGACCAAATGTGGCAGCAATATTCAATGCATGGACAAATGTTCAAATCACATGTAAGAAAAAATGTATAAAGTCACATTCATATGCTTAAATTTTACTAAAATTCTAATCGCCATTTTTCAAAACAATGAACATTGCCAAAGAGTGAAGGTAATTAAAATAAAAGCAGTGTCATGGAAAAAAAAAACATCATTTTGATACTCCATTTTTTGTGGGTACAAAAGTCCATGTTTGTCATTAATTCTTTCCTAATATGATAATTTGCTTCTTTTTTAAGCCAGTGTATATTTCCATTTCTACTTGACCCAGAAACTCACGACTTGCAAGGAATTGTATAAGTGGTTATTTGACTCGAGAGAGTGTTGTAATAAAGTGATAGTGTTGTGATGAAGAAGAAACTAAACAAAATCAAGTTCTTGTTTTCCATTTTAAACATGAGTCATGAGAGAAAAACTGTAAACCATATTTATTCATTTATTTTTTGCTATATTAAACTATCAGTTATTATTATAATTTATTTAGTAGAAAAACAAAATTGGTGCAGCAAGTGGGTGTAGGAGGATAATTTGTGTTTGGCTTTGTTTAGCATGGAAATTTTAAAAAATTTCTTTCTTCAGAAATTTAATGAATGTTTTCAAACTCAATTCAGCAATAGAAACACTGTTTATTATTAATAATATCCAACCTCAGAAAACAGCCTTCAGGGGTGGTGCTTTAACTATTTCAGCCACTAAAACTATAATAACTTGTGGGCCCATGCTGTCAAAAATAACAGAAAAATATTTATATAGATATGCCAGCAACGCATATATTGATGTACCCACTATTAAATACTTTACATTAAGATATACAAAAAAATTATTCAAACCCCTGAGCATGACAAATAGGAAATATATATATAATGAGTCAACATTGCCTGGTGATGAGGAAAAATCTCAAAACATAGAAATTTCTGTGTTGCAATGTAACTTAAATTAATTTTAAATAAAAAACAAATTTAATTATAATTATATTTTGCTCTATTATATATGTTGTATTGAGCACTTTTTTAAAAAGTAAATGCTAGAGAACTTGGAATTCTAAAATTGTTAGTTCTCTTCACATGGATACACACACACACACACACACACACACACACACACACACACACACACACACACACACACACACATATATACACTACCAGCCATAATTCTTAGGCTACCCCAATGTTTTAAAAATATGATGCATTTCATACTATTTTTTAATATTTATTACCAATCAATCAATAGATATTGAAGAAACCTACCTTTTTTAATATTACCGACCAGAAAAAAATCAAACTTCTTGCTCTTTATCTCACCCACAACCATCATTTTAAAATGTTATTTGCTGCAGAATGACTTTAGGCATAGGAAGCTAATTTCGGCCTATTTACTTCCTTTGTGCAATTACTACATGATTTCTTTTGTTTCGGAAAGTTTCATGTATTTGCGTGTTTTTTCTCCTTTTTTTGCAGGGATAGATTTTTTTTAAGAAAGTTAACTTTCAAATAGAAATTTTTTTAAGAAAGTTAACTTTTGAATGTATGAAAATAAGTGTAGTTTAATTAATCTTCAAATACATTGTGTGTATTTGCGTGTTTTTTTCCTTTTTTTTTAATTTCAGAAGGAAATTAAATTTCAAATATATGAAAATAAGTGATAACTGTAGTTTTACTTAACCTTCAAATATATGAAAATATATTTGCATGTTTTTTTTTCCTTTTTTTTTACTGGTAATGAATTTAAGAAAGTTGCATGTACTTAATTTGAGAAGAAAGTTAACTTTCAAATATATGAAAATATAGAATTTTTTTTAAGAAAGTAAACTTTCAAATATATGAAAATAAGTGATAAGTGTAGATTAATTAACCTTCAAATATATAAGCACCAAAAAAAAAAAAATATAGGAAAAAAATACATGCAATATATTAAACCTTGGATCTAGTGGTATCATTTATTCTTTATAATTTAAGTGCCCATGAATGTGCTGATATGGATAGTGTTGGTTTATATAGAGATGATGGCTTAAAGATTCTAGAAAATTAAAGTAGACTGTATTCGGAAAATGATGCACAGAGAACTAAAACGTTTAAGTCTTAAAGTCAAAATAACTACCATAATTAAACAAGTAGACTCTTTAGATGTTATTTTGGACCTTAAAAATAATTATTTCCAACCTTTTATGAAGGTTAATTCTAACTCAATATATATACATCATAATTGTAACCATCCTTCATTATTCATTAAACATATACTCTCTTCAATTGAATTTAGAATCAACACTAACTCTTCTAGCAAACTAATTTTTGATAAACATAGTGAATTTCATAATTCTACCCTTTAAAACAGGGATTATAAAAGTATTACTATCAAATTCAATAATCTGATTAATAATTATCATAAGAAGAAAAGATCGAGGAAGATCATCTGGTTGACTTCTCCTTACGATCGTATGGTTAAAATTAAATTGGGACAAAAATTATTAAATTTTATCAATAAACACTTTCCCAAAACTAATGCTATTAGTAAAATATGCAATAATCAGTCAGTCAGTTAAGTGCCATATGTGAAACATGCTTGGGCGATCATGTCTCGAAAGAGACATGACTGACCGGACAGAAGATTATCCCGCAGTAGGTTGCCATTGCTTTCTGCAGTAGACTAGTTGCCAGCCAAGGCTATAGAACCCAATCTGTCCTGTTATTTAACCCATAACTGGAAGGAAGAGATGGATTAATACCTTTCCCAAGGGTATTTGCGTGTAAGTGAATGCAATGAATTCAACTGGAATTCGAACTCGGCTCCCCAATTTCTCGTTCCGAGCCGATATCCACTGCACCACAACACACATCCTTATGCAATAATAATACTCTTAAATTAAGCTATTGTTTTTTATGGATAACTTCAAAAAATAATTAAAAATCACAATAGCAAAGTCCTAAACAATAATAAAAATACAAAAATCTAATGCATTGCAATGTTCAGATAGATAATACCAAATATAATAAAACAAATACCAGCAGATGCAATTGTAGGAATTCTAAGGATTGTCCAGTACATAATAATTGCTTAGCCAGTTCCCTAGTTTATCTTTTCACTATCTCTACACTTGAAAATCCTGATTTTAAAAAAAAGTTTTATATTTAGTCAACTAAAATCCCATTCAAAACCCACTGGTACTAGTATGTACTATCTTTCAATAACAGTTCTTATAAATACAGTACTTCATTATTCAAGTACTTTTGGTGTTTAAAAGAACAAAACAACACTCTTACTGTTAAATGGAAAGTACTTGCAAGGGCTCAAAATTGTAATTCCCTCTGTGTATCTAATTATCTTTGTCTTAACGAGAAGTTAGAAATCATCAGATTTAAGGACAAGGTTAACCTGTTAAACAAGAAAATGAACTTACTGTTAACTGTAAACATAATTCACATTTTACCTTATATTAGTAGTAATATTATGAATATATATATGTATACCATTATCATATATATATATATATATATATATATATATATATATATATATACTATTATCAATTATGTCAATTGTTATTTACCATTATTTGCTGAATATTTCATTTGATATGGATTGTCAAATTAATATTTACTAAGTATTTAATCTATTATAGATTATAATAATATTTGATAGATTTTAATCTAGCATATATCATCTGGTTGATATTTAATAAGTTTTATTATAGCACAGATTGTCAAATTAATATTGAATAATTATGATTCTTTAGGCATCAATATGACATGGTTTCTGAATTTCTTATTTATACCTGGGTTAAATTGTATGGATATATGTATTTTTTCTGTTTTTACCTGTGTTTATATTTGAATATATATATTTGGTTGCATGTGTTTATTTACATATAAATGCATGTATGTAAATGTATATATATATATATATATATATATATATATATATATGTGTGTGTGTGTGTGTGTGCGTGTGTGCATATATGTATGTATGTCTGTTTATATATATATATATATATATATGTATTCTTGTTTATGCACATATATATATGTGCATATGCTTCTGTGTAAGGGTTCCTGTAACTATGTGTATTTATGCCTACAAGTAGATCCATGTATGTGGGCTTTTTTTTATACATGATGCTGTGTAGATTTTTAAGTCGTATATGTATGTTGCTTTTTGCTGTCTCAACCATTTCAGACATGTGAACTATATTTTTTTAAATAATTTCCCACCTTGGAAACCTTTCATTCATGTAAGCTGTTTCAATCATTTGACACATGTGAGCTATATTTTTCAAATAATTTTCCACCTTGGTAAACTTTCCTTTTCAAATGCTGCCTCAATCATTTCACACAAGCAAGGTATATTTTTTATTAATTTCCCACCTTGAAATCCTTTTCTTCATTGATGCTGTCTCAGTCAATTTACACATGTAAGCTATATTTTTTTTAAAATCTCCCATCTTGGAAATTTTGTCTTCATGGATGCTATCTCAAGCATATCATACATGTGAGCTATACTTTTTCATAATTTCACACCTTGGAAAATATTGCTTCATGGATACTGTCTCAATTATTTCAATATTTCTCTAATAATTTTTTACCATGGAAACTTTTCCTTAACTGATGCTGTCTTGATCATTTCACACATGTCAGCTATGTTTTTTCATAATTTCACACCTTGGAAATCTTTCACAGATACTGTCTAAATTATTTCTCACAGCCAATATATAATTTTAATAATTTTCTAACTTGGAATGCTTTCCTTTATAGATGATGTCTCAGCATTTCACTCATGTGCGCTAAATTATTTTCATAATTTGCCACCTTTGAAAAGTTTTCCTTCATGGTTTCTGTCTCAATCATTCTACACATGTCAGCTATACATTTTTTAATAATTTCCCACTTTACATCTGACCATAAAAAAAACCTTTCCTTCATGGTTTCTGTCTCAATCATTCTACACATGTCAGCTATACATTTTTTAATAATTTCCCACTTTACTTCCGACCATAAAAAAACCTTTCCTTCATGGTTTCTGTCTCAATCATTCTACACATGTCAGTTATACATTTTTTAATAATTTCCCACTTTACTTCCGACCATAAAAAAACCTTTCCTTCATGGTTTCTGTCTCAATCATTCTACACATGTCAGTTATACATTTTTTAATAATTTCCCACTTTACTTCCGACCATAAAAAAACCTTTCCTTCATGGTTTCTGTCTCAATCATTCTACACATGTCAGCTATACATTTTTTAATAATTTCCCACTTTATTTCCGACCATAAAAAATCTTTCCTTCATGGATGCTGTCTCAATCATTTCACACATTCAAGTTATATTTTTTAAATAATTACCCACATTAGAAACCTTTCATTCAAGAATGCTGTTACAATGATTTCACACATGTGAGCTTTCTTTATTTAATGATTTCTCACCTTGGAAACCTTTGCTTCATAGATGCTGTCTTAATTATTTAACACATGTAGGCTATATTTTTTAAATAATTTCCCACCTTTGAAAGCTTTCATTCAAGGATGCTCACTCAATTTCCACATGCAAGTTATATTTTTCTAATAATTTCACACCATAGAAACCTTTCATTCAGAGGTACTGTCTCAACCATTTCACAGAAATGAGCTATATATTTTAATAATTTCCCAACTTGAAAACTTTTCCTTTGTGGATGTTGTCTCAAGCATCTCACAGATGTGAGCAATATTTTGTAAATAATTTCTCACCTTAGAAATCTTTCCTTAATGGATGCTGTCTTAATCATTTTACTCATGTGCACTATATTTTTTTAATAATTTCCCACCTATTAAATATTTCATTTAAGTATGCTGTCTCAGTCATCTCACATATGTGAGATATATTGTTTTAATAATTTCTCAACTTGGAAAGCTTTTCTTCATGGATGCTAGCTCATTCATTTCACAAATGAGAGCTAATTTTTTTAAATAATTTCCCATCTTTGAAACATTTTCTTTGTAGATGATGTCTGAATAATTTCAAACATGTAAGCAATATTTTTTTAATAATTTCCTGACTTTGAAATCTTTTCTTCATGGATTCTGTCTCAAGCATTTCCACATAGTGGTTATATTTTTAAATAATTTCCCACCTTAAAAACCTTTCCTTTATGGATGCTGTCTCAATCAGTTCACACATGTGAGTTATATTTGTTTAATAATTTCCCACCTTGGTGAAACCTTTCCTTTATGGATGCTGTCTGAATCATTTCACACATGTCAGTTGTTTAATAATTTCCCACCTTGGAAATCTTTCTGCCTTTGATGCTGTCTTAACCATTTAACATGTGTGAGTTATTTTTCTTAATAATTTCCCATCTTGGAAACCTTTCTTTCATGGATGCTGTCACAATAATTTCATACATATCTGCTATATTTTTTAATAATTTCCTACCTTGGTAAACTTTTCTTTTCGAATGCTGTCTCAATCATTTCAGATATGTGAGCAATATTTCTTTTAATAATTTCCCAACTTGTAAATCTTTTCTTCATGGATGCTGTTTCAATCATTACACAGATGTGAGTTATATTTTTTACAATTTCTCACCTTGGAAACCTTTCTTTTACAGATGCTGTCTCAATCTTTCCACACATATGAGCTATATTTTTTATAATCTCCCACATTTGAAACCTCTCCCTGATTGATGCTACCACAATCATTTTACACATGAGAGTTATATTTTTTTAATAATTGCCCACCTTGGAAACCTTTCATTCAAGAATGCTGTCTCAGTCATTTCACAAATGTGAGCTATATTTCTTAAATAATTTTCCACCTTGGAAATCTATCCTTCATTGATGCCACCTCAATCATTTTACACATGAGAGCCATATTTTTTTAATAATTGCCCACTATGGAAACCTTTTATTCAAGGACGCTGTCTCAGTCATTTCACAAATGTGAGCTATATTTCTTAAATAATTTCCCATCTTGGAAACCTATTCTTCATGGATTCTGTCTTAATCATTTTACATGTGTGAGCTATATTTTTTTAAATAATTTCCCACCTTGAAAACCTTTCCTTCACAGATGCAGTCTCAGCCATTTCACACATGTGAGCTACATTTTGCAATTCTGTTCTTTATATTTTCCTACCTTGGAAACCTATCTTTCATAAGTATTACCTTAACCACACCAGCCATTGAAGCTTTTTTTATTCACAATTTCCACCCTCATAAACCTTTGTAGCAGAATTATATTTTTATCTCAGATTTTTGTTTGCTAATGTCAATGGATTTACCAGATTCTAATGAAACATTCTATGATGTCACTGCACTTATACTGATGTTAAATATCTTTTTAAATAATGGAAGGATTAGGGAAAAGCTAAGTCATGAAAACTGCACTGCTGCTGCTATGTCTATTGTTAATAATGCTTTTTTAAAAATCAATAAATATATGAATGATTCCATCAAATGCTCCTTTCTTAGTTTCTAATTCTTGTACTGGTTAATATTATTAATATAATTCATCCCACATTCTAGAAGGACATTTATTCAATTACATTTTTTAAGTGAGATAATTTTTTCTTAGTTCTTAATTTAATTATCTGATATGAAATTCAAATTAATTATAATTAGATATTTTTGCATGTGTTTAAATGCTTTTGTTTCATGTTACATTGTCATTTTATAAATTAATATTGTGATAGTGATGATAGTGGTAATGATAATGATGATGTTTGTAGATGGTGGTGGGGAAGGCAGTGGTGGTGGTGACAGTGTTGATTACCTTCAAGCTAAGTCTGCTCAATGATGCCAATATTCAAGTGTTGTAACCCAAATAATACTGTTTCTGACACACAACTTTATATGTCACGGAATATTGGAAGTTCAAACAAGATTATGAGCAGCATTTTTCTTTTGATTCCCCCAATAAAATAAAATAAAAAGTTGAAGAAGAGTCTTTGAAATTGAATAAAACTCTCCTGGGTGAGAGAAATAATTCCTCTAATTGAAATCTCCGGGAACCATTCTTAAAAATCTGATGAATACATTCTGTGGCAGGAAATGAAAAGACTTGTGAGACTTTTTTGTCCATGATTGACAGAGAATGAAGAATCAAAAAATGAAAGAAAGAAGGAATTCAGCAGAATTGAAATTCATTAAAACCCTTTCTCCAAGAATAATTCAGCACAGTAACCATTAACACAATCAAACATAATCCCGTCCTCAAAGAAATACTATTCTCTAATATGGAATGATGGTTTTACCATTTAGGATTCAGCATTGGTTGATACTTTCATTCTACTTGAAACTGTTCTATTATGAAAATCCTTTAAAACAACAAAGCCATGTTTACTGTGAAATATTTCAATTTTATTACAATTCAAAAATGGAACTCAAAATTGACAGAGTTGATAAAACTGTAGATTATAAAAAACATTATGACTTTATCTTATGTTAATACATATCTCTAAGCTCAATCGCTTCCAGTGAAACATAGGCCATCAGTGATCCCTCACTATTTACAAGGGGGTCATTGATGCTTTCTTAGCTTGTCTTTTCTACAGGTAGGGTTGTTATTTTCTCATAGGTACACAATGAATGAAGACGATGCATTTCTTGTGAAAGAGATGAATCCACAAAACTACTTGCACTGAATGAAAGACACCTTCACTGAAGTGTACCCCACCCGATAAAATATTCAAAACCTAGACAGGTGTGTTGTATTTGGCAACCAGCACAAGCATGGATTGTGTCTAGTGGTTACAGCTAGAGGTTTGGTTATACCTGAACCCCCTTATCTTTTATGCACCATGTCCTTTCAGGACATTAACAATCATGGCTTTCCTCAATTTTCCATCCTTTGTAGCTCTTAATAACTTTTTGTCTTTTTTGCCATTTCTGACAAACTCTGCTCTGCAATTCATTCACTCAAGCTTACCAAGTAGATTGTACATTACTTTCCGCTGTTTCTTTTATATTCAATCTGTCATGTGATTATGAAATTTCCCAAGCCCTCTTTCCTCATTATGTTCCTCAGAAATTTCAAATCTCTAAAGTAAGTCATATTAAGACTGAATATAAAGAAAAAAAAACAATAATATTAAAATTTTCTATGAAAATCAAAGACAAATTAATTATAAGCAGGATGAATTCGTCCTTAGATATATTATTAAAACATATACGACTCCTGACCAGAACAAGAAGATTAAGATGACTATTATGAAATATTTAAAATGGCCAAATTCATCTTCAACAATAACAACTCCCCAGCAAGATCCAAACAACATAGAACCAACATTATTTATGAATTTACATACTCCGCATAAGCGTGTGGCCAAGTGGTTAGAATATTCACTTTCTGACCATGAGGCCCAGTTTCAAACCTCATCATGGTCTATTTGTCAAGAAAGTGATGTTATTGGTCCAGAAGAAGTGACCCCATCATGTGGCACTTTTTGCCTTGACCACAGCCTTGTGAGTGAAATTGGGTAAACAGGACCCTTTGGGAGTCATTGATGATTGTGCTAGCATGAAATCACAAGCCATCGTAACCAAGAGTTTGAGTATCCTCACCTTGTTCAGACTGTTGTTCGTGCTAGATAACATGTTCTCTCCAAGAAACTGTAACTTCTTGTTGTGGAGTAGTTTTCACACTGAAAGTTAAAACCATGCTATGTTGGTTGCTAATTGACTTAACACACCCAAAATGTTAGGAACTTGGTAATCTTCCACTGGAAGCTGACTCCTTAGTATTTGGCTAACTGCCGACTTATATCAACTGCCTTAGTCCAACTATGTCTAAACTGGAACTAATAGTTCTACTGAACTCTAATAGAACTCTAAAGAACACTCTAGAACTTCTAAGAACTCTTAAGAACTTCCCAAGAACTTCTTGAGTTAACTTCCTGTTAACTCTTATTAATATAGGAGAGGGAGTCCATTATCTGAAGAATAGGTGTGTTTCACCATAACACTTGTAGAGGTTGGGAGATGGTTAATGTTTCTTTAATTCAGCTTTGTGTCAGACATAACCAAACTCCCTACAGCTTACAAGTTTTATCCAGAATTATCAGAAGGTTGGTTGTCAGCAGGTTTGAATGTGTGGAATTATGTGGAATAGTGTAAGAATAAAAATATACATTTTGTATGTTAAAATAGAATTTATTAAAAGAAATAAATAACAAGAATTCATAGAAACTAATGTTCAATGAGAAAGTTAAAGGTATCAAGAGTTCATGCAAATGTTCGTAGTAGTAATTTGTTGAAAGAGTATATGTGTATGTATGTATGTATGTGTTGGTTTGGTAGGAATGTCTTTGGATGGAGAAGAAGAAGTAAAAGGAATCAGCATGCAAGAAGGAAAGAGAAAGAGAACAAGGTGCTGCCTGACCTTATCTCCGGGTTGATTTGAAGTTGAAGTTACATTTTAGTTTTGTCTTTCTCGCTGACTGACTGATGCTGATCACATCCTTTTACTGTAATCTAGATTTTTCACACTGACTTGCGAAGTTCTCAAGTCTTGCAATACACTTCCATTGGTCAAAAATCAATTTAACACCTACTTGCAAAGTCCTGTTTCAACTTTTTCTTTAAGCACATTGTTAATCCTTTTTCTATTTGGGAAAAACCAGGATTTCACACGTCATTGTGGATTTTTGTAAAAGTGAAGAAGAAAGTTGATTTTAATTCTTAATTTCCTATCCTTACAAACTAAGGTCTGCTCAGCATAAATACAGTATAACCCACAGGTGGGCTCTGTGAGTGTCGAACAAACACAAATTTGTTAATACTGCATGATAACATGTGCATCAAATGAATTTATAAATATTTAATAATTACCTATATTGCAGTTTCATTAATGAAAGAATGAAGAAAATTTAGGGTGATTTGGATGAGTTCGTCTTTGCTTCCTTGCCTTGTAAAATTTTGTAGAGTAATAATAACAAAAGAACCATTCTATTTTCATTTAGAATTATCTACTTGGCAATAAATGCTAAAAATAGTATGAAATACATCATTTCTTTTAAAAAACTGGGGTGGCCTAATAATTATGGCCGGTAGTGTATGTAAATTATTTTATGGATTAATCATCCTCTGTAAAACAAGTCCACAACAAACAAACAGGATTTAATTAAGTTTTTCAAGGACCACAATCTAAATATAACTACCACCACTAATGCTAAAGTTGTAAACTTCTTAGATGTCACTTTTGACAAAACATATGCTAAAGATTCCCATAATCATAAACACATCAATAAGGAATCAAATCACCTCAATAGAATCATCAATAACTTACAGGTCCGGGATATGATTGCAAACTGCATTCAGCAGCAAGGCCTCTGATAGGGAGGTTGCGAGGAGCTTGGAACCATCTGTTAATTGCTGTTGTTCCCATGTTCACCCTGACCCAGAGTGGTAGCACTTGTTAGGGTTCCAGTTATGGGCAAATAGTTAACCCCTCTCAAACTGAGGTCAAAACACTATGAAAGTATAAAAATAAACTTTTATAGAAAATATATATATATTTGAAGGAAAATATTACCAACAGTACATTTTTGAAAGAATAAAAAATTACCATAAGGAAAAAAAATTATGACTATCAATACATTTTTAAATACAAAACTAGAAGACATCTTCAGTTTTCTAAAATAAAAAATTAAAATTTTCATCAAAATCTCACTAAATCAACTTTGTAACACCAGTTGTAACACCCCAACGGACAGTCCGAACAATTTCTCCGGTGACCGTTCTCCACGCTGTGATGTTTGCCGGGAGTTTGTTGAAAATGTCGGAGCCTCAAGCTGGGGTTACAAGATTAACCCACAAGGAACGAACTTCCACAACTTGGATGAGTTGAAAGGATGCTTTATTTCGTTTAGAGTTAATCTTTTCGGTTGGGGCAGGCGAATGGGACACACAGCTCTAACTCTAATTAATGGAGATCAAATTCGAACTGACCGAAACAAGACGAACGGAGGTTCTTACTTCAAGCACACGTCCGGCAGAACTAACTCAACTCAACTCATCTGACTCAGAAAAATCACCTGAATTTATTTAAAATTAATCCGGAAGTCCGGAAATGCTTTAGACCAGCGGGTGATAACCATTGGCGACTGCAAGTCCGAAATTTCAGTTATCTTTTTTTTTATCTTAATAAAGCTTCTGCCGGAAAATTCTTAATGTGTGGTTAAGATACAGTAAAAGACAGCCTTTGACCTGGTCATTCAAAAAATCTATTTCCTGAACTTTATCTCTTATCACATTAAATCACTGAGTCAAATATTTACCGGAAGAGTGGTAGGAGTTAAAACAGTAATCTGATACCCTTTTCTCTTCCACAATTTTCCTCATAAAAGAAAAAGTGTTTATTTATTTATTATTTTTTTCTCTTCTTTTTCACTTTTGTTAAACGAAACATGTTTTTAATCTATTTTCTATTCTTAACCATTTTCTATTTTAATCTATTATAATAAAATACATATTTTACAAAGCACCTTAATATACGCCTAGTTATCGTGTCACAACTTTCTTACTATAACTGGACATTAAAAAAAATAACTTAAAACCCCACCTTATTGGCATTAAATAGCCCACAGAGTTTGATATGCCAATAAACAAAACTCAAACTCAAATAACTTACATAAATCAATGTAGTTTTGTTTAAGCACCAACTCTAGCAATAAGAAAGTTTTAGAAAAATCTAAAATTATATTCATTAATGCTTTAGAAAAAAGTAAACTTAACACTAGTTTAGAATACTCTGTTAAAAACAAAGTTGGTAGAAATAAGCAGAAACTATATAAATGTAATCACATTTGATTTAACCCACCCTTCAACTGTAATGTTCAAACAAACACTGGAAAATTCTTCCTAAATTTAATTCACAAACATTTCTATCATTCACCCATACTAAAAATGATTTTTCACAAAAACAATGTTAAAGTCAGTTATAGTTGTTTTAAGAACATAAATATATTTCCCAACATATATCAAATATGTTTTTGCTGAGTTTCTGTAGCAAGTAGGTTTTTCACAGAGTTGGGTTGCCAATCCTGAGTCTCACCAGTTTTGAATTCAGAGTTTTTCTTCTCATAGACTAAGAGAGCCCAGTTTGTTAAGAGCATAATCAAATGAAATTAATTCATACCTTTCAAAAGTGAACACAACTGCACTGGCTGAAATATGGACTCAATATACCAATACCACTATCTATGCTACTGATAAAGGCTACACTAAGTTCACATCAACTTAAAATATATATTTATATACATGTGTGTGTGCAAATATTATCATATATATTCTGCAAAGAGGAATAGTTTGACTAAAAAAAAGACAAGAGGAAAACTATATTTTGTTTTAGTCAACATGTTTTATTCACTGACAGATTTTATCATGGCAAAAAACAAAATTTATTTATTTGAAATAAAGTATCTATAAACAAAAAATGCTGTTGGTTACTGGAAAAATATAAAAATGTTTTTTTAAATGTTTAATATTTTTCAGTTGACCTAATGAATATTTATGAACGTAACCAACAACATCTTCTTTTATTTTTAGATGCTTTATTTCAAATAAGTTTATTTTGTTTTTTGCCTTGGTAAAGTCTGTGGACGAAACGCATCAGCTAAAACAAAATATAATTTTTCTCTTGTCTCTTTTTAGTCTCATATATATAGATATATATATATATATATATAATATGGACAACCCTATTATAGTGATAACCAGATATATTTAACAAAATTATAGTACTTGAAGTGATATAATGTTACATCAACCAGGCATGTGCAAACAAAAAGAAAATTTC
Organism: Ascarosepion bandense; assembly: GCA_037127315.1. Classification (NCBI taxonomy): domain Eukaryota; kingdom Metazoa; phylum Mollusca; class Cephalopoda; order Sepiida; family Sepiidae; genus Ascarosepion; species Ascarosepion bandense. The sequence continues at coordinate 3,863,092 of JBBBDQ010001045.1, forward strand.
ATTCATTCTTTTTGTTTATTTGGAAGGTTGTGAATAAAGTTTTCTCTGTTTTGATACTCTGTTGGAGCAATTATTACTCTTTTATTTGTAAATTGTTTTACTAATAAATTATTTTAATCATGTCCCTATCTTTGCTTTCCTCATTTACTATTTTTCAGTGAAAAGTTGTCTTCTTGAGTCATCAAATTTTACAAACATTATTTTCTGATGAATTGTTGGCAAAAAAGGATTCCTTTAGATTAAGAAAAATATTTTTAAAATGCCATCTTGCTTTTCAAATTGGTATTTATGGTCTGTAGTATCAAGTCTTTGTTCAAATATATATATGACTCACCACATACACAAATACAGACACACGCATTTCTTTCTTTTGCTTTTGAATCTGATGAAGCCTAGAAAGGATAAATGAATAATCAAATCTAGTTTCAATGAAACATTTTTCGTCAAAAACTTTGTCAGGACTATATATTACATTTCAAACAAAAAGACATATATATATATATATATATATATATATATATATATAAATCCAAAAAGAAAGTGGAATGTAGGTAAAATCCCAAGGGAGGTTCTATTAATATTGTTGAAAATTTAATATTAAAACTGATCCAGCCAGAGAGCTCAATGTAAATAAAATTATTTATTTACAGAGCCAAATATGAATATTTTTTACAAATAAAATTTTGAAAATTTATATAATTCAGATGATCATTTCAGGGAAATAATTTTGCTTTATTATTGATCTTTTTTATTATAAGAAAATTCAAAAGTTTTTAATAGACCAGAAGTTCACTAAAAGAGAAGGAAAAGGAAAGAAAAGTGGGAGGGGAAGTGAAAAAAGGAAGATAAGGGTATGTTAGAATAAAAGCGTCTAAAACACTGTTTCAGAGAGAGGAAGGGGAGATGGAACCATAAGAGAGGTGGAAATTTGGATTCAACTTGATCTGTGAAAGGGACATTTAAAAAATTATGTATATGTGTAAAGAAATCATAAATAAGGATCTCACAAGAACAGAAGTGGGGGAAAGAAAATGGGAAAAGAGGAAAAAAGATGGGAAAAGGTAAGATAGGAGATAATTTATAGGAGAGAGTGAGAGGAAAAAGAAAAAAGAGAAAAAGAGAAAATGTGTGTTAGCTATGCAGATGTGACAACCACTCAGAGAGGTTGGGGGAAGAGATAGATACATGAAAAGGAACAAGGAAAAAAGAAAAAAAGGGACTCTTGAAAAATCCCTGACCTAACCTAATCCAGTTTTTAAAATGTGATCAAATGACTAAACCTCAGAATATATTTTAGAAGAGCCTCATAAGTCAAGCTGAGAACATTTCAGCACCCACGTCAAATCTAATACAATATATCACCACAATAGAATGTGTGGATTAAGAAATTGAGTTTAAGTAATTGAAGATCATCTAAATTAGAAGACATAAGAAAAAACAAGGTCATCTAAATTTGGAGACAAAGAAAAACAACAAAGTCATCTAAATTAGGGAATACAAGAAAACAAGGTCATCTAAATTTGAGAACACAAGAAAATAAAAACAGAAGAAATAATAAAAAAATTGAATGTAGGAATTATGAATAAGCTTCATTCTGACTTGCATATTTGATTATTCAACAGATATTATCAATGTCGGAATGTTCTGCTATTTGTGAGTCATGGTCTTTGAATTTGACTAACTGGTTGAAAAGTACTACTGAATTAAAAAGAAAAGCTTTTTTTAAAAAAAATCTATAGAAACCTTTACAACCTTTTTATACATCAGAAATGCCTCATTCAGAAAATGCAAATTCTTTTAAAGATATTTTTTTATACTTTCATGACAAGATCAATGAAGATCAAACTTCCTTTAATATTAGATTCATTATATATTTTTTTTTTTAATCATATCACCCCGAGCAAGGCGGTAATGCCACTGATGTGCAGGGGGCTACATAGGAGTGAAAAGATTGGAAAAGAGAAAACTGAAAACCGCATCCTAAACAGGAAACAAGGGACGAGCCCCCTCACCCACCCAACAGACGTGGGTGGAGTGTGAACCGGGCGACAGTTTAGTCCATTTACTCCAATTGAAAAAAAGAAAGAAAAAAAGTGAGAAGATTGGAAAAGAGAAAACCGGAAACCGCATCCTAAACAGGAAACAAGGGATGAGCCTCTTCACCTGTTCAATAGATGTGGGTGGAGTGTGAACATATTATCAATATGTTACAAAATGTGTAAGCTGGCTCAGAATGACAGAATTATGATGACCCAATAGGGTGGTTTGAAGCCTGTAGGTGAGGAATCATGACTGTGATAAATTGTCTTTGTTTAAGTTTTAATATGACCAAAAAATAAATGAAATCAGTCAGTACAATTAAAAGAATGGAAGATTGAAGATGGTACATCATGCTGAGATTCCATATTGAGACAAGTCACTACAGAGTGATGAGTAATTGGTTGACCTGTTGACACCACTTCTCTCTATATCCCTCTCCAACTTATGTCCTTCAAGAAATGATGATATTACAACTATGTCTCCACACTGAAATAAAGAGAGGTAAAATAAACCAAAAGAAATTGTCTATTATTCATTCAGTCTGTGATACAGTGTTGGGGGCCTGAAGAATTGCCAATAAGATATGAGAAACTGTCTCAGTCAGTTATAGTGCCATATGTGATACAAACTTGGGCAATCATGTCCTGAAAGAAACATGATTGACCAGGCAGAAGATTTTCTTGCAGTAGGTTGCTATTACTTTCTGGTTGCCAACCAAGACTGTAAAACCCAATCTGTTCTGCTATTTAATCCATAGCTGGAGGGAAACGAGATGGATCAATACATTTTTCAAGGGTGTTTGTGTGTAAGTGAATGCAACGAATTCAACTGGAATTTAAACCCAGCTCTCCAATATCTTGTTCTGAGCTGATATCCACTGCACGACCTATGCACATCCACAGCCGCCTCACAAATGTGACTATAGCTTTAATTTTCATTTCAAAGAAGTACAGTCAAAAAGGAGAATCAGAAGTTAAACATTGTGTTACTAACTGCAGTTTCAAAAGTTCTACATTGTCTCTCAAATGAATTGGGCGAACTTGTTTGGCAAGAATCACAATCCATTTAAAAAACATTTAATTACTCATGGCTGCTGACTCAAGCAATAACCTATTTTCTGCTTGCAAACCATTCATTTCTGATTAAAAAATAACTATTTTCATAACATTTTATATGAGATCTGATCAAACTTACCAAAAGTGGTATTATAAAAAGAAAAATACAACAAATATGAATTCAGCATTTAATCTCCTCTGAAGTAGTCTCCTTATGAAGTTGCACACTTTAACCAGCATCATTTTCATTGATGGAAGCATTCCTGTGTAGGTATCACCAAGCTTTTGGCAAAATTGATAACCTTTACCTCTTCACAAGGCACTTGTTCTTTCATAAATAGAGTATAATCTTTCAGCTCCTCTGTTTCTTTATAATCTCACCATTATTGGGATTATTAGAATCCCAATCATGGTGAGATTATAAAGAAACATTCAACATTCATTGACTAAAAAGTTGGCATTACTGTCAATTAAATTTTTATAAATTCTTTCTCTTAAAACATTTTTAGGAAAATAGGCTTCTCAAGTCTACCAGCCATTATTGATCTTTCTTGTACTGATGGCAGCTTCCTTTCTAACCTTTTGTTTAGCATCATGTGAAATGTCAACATTTTGATTATGTCATTATTTTCTCTTCTAGTTACATGTGCTATTCATTTTACTTGTTGCCACTGTTGGAAGTCTTCACCTGATGCAGTTTTGGTTATTTGTTAAAATTCTTTTGGGTTTTATATCGCTAGCCTATGATTGATTGGTTTGTTCTTTACGGCTTGTCAACCTGTTTAAGGTTATTTGAAGCAAGAAAATATATAAGATTGTAGGAATTAATATTGATTCACTTATACATGTTCTACAAATTAACCCATAGCTAGGAGGAGACAAAATGGATTCATACCTTTTCTAAGGATATTTGCATGTAAGTGATTAGAATTAACTTAAATGGAATCGGAACTTTGCTCTCAAATTTCAAATTCTGAGTCTCAATTTTAGTCACTTTCTCAATAATGTGACATGGCCTCCATCTTTTCTAGAAATATTTTCATGGCAACTGCTCTGACAAGCATTTTTCCCTGATGCCTCGATTGTGTGAATTTAAGTGTGCCACTAGATTGGCATCTAGGCCCCACCCATTTACTGATGAGAAAACTAAATTCAACCACGTCTCCTATTCCAACAGTTTCTTTTCTCACACATCCTGCCTGTGGAACTCCCTTCCATTTACTCGCTTCCTACTCACCATTAGCATGGATCAGGCTAGTTTCCCTGAAAGCAAAACACTGCACCTCCTTGGGTTAACTGTCACAACAGACCTCAAGTGGAATGACTATATAGGATCCATAGCTGAATCCGCTGCTAAGAAAGTTAGTTCTCTGTGTAGGGCCAGGAAGTTTTTCTCGTCTGAAACAATCCTGTATATATATAAATCTTCCATCCGCCCGTGTATTGAATACTGCTGCCATATCTGGTCGGGTGCTCCTACTTATCCACCTAGGTGTCCTTGACAAAATCCAACAAAGAATCTGTAACAGGATCGATCCCGACTTGGCAGCTCAGATACAGTCACTTTCTCACCGGCACAATGTGGTTACCCTGTGTCTCATCTACAAATACTTTCAAGGCTTCTGCTCTGATAAACTTAGCTCACTGGTACCCCCTATATATGAATTTACTCGAGCCACAAGATTAGCAACTAGGTCCCACCCTTTTACTGTGAAACCAATAAAATGTAAATGCAAAATCTACTCAAACAGCTTCTTTTCCCGCACTTCCCACCTGTGGAATTCCCTTCTGTTTACTTGCTTCCCTGACAGCTACAATCTCCAAGAATTTATATGTAAAGTCAATAGTCATCTCCTATCTCACTTACCGGCATCTTCTCTCTCATGCTCCTTTCTTTGTTCACTCCACTCTCATCAGTATTGTCATCCTTCTCTTACCCACTTCCTGACACCCCCTATAACCTGTCACTCTTTCTTATAACTTTCCTCCGATGCAAAACACTGGCAGTAAAATGCCTTGTTTGCGGCGACATGATTATTAAAAAGAAAATAAATAAATAAATACAATCTTCAAAAATTTAAATGCAACATCAATCACCATCTTCTATCTTCTTGAATCCTGTTCATATTTTGTCCTTTCTTTAATCCTTCCTATACTCAGTCTTTTCACTCCCCGTAACCCACTGCATACTAGTAGCATTCCTGCATTGCTTGGGATTAAATTATTTTCAAAAAAAAACTTAAGTTTTTTCTTTCAGAATCTGATGACTTTTCTGGCATTAAAGAGGAAGATGTTCAATTAACTTTTTATATATTTTCAAAATTCTGTTATTAGTAAACATCTATATCTCATATTTTCTTGTGCATCATCTGAAAAATATTAAATGAAAAATTAAAAATAAAAACAGTGGGGATCATATTATACACAAGAACAAACTTTCAGAAATTTTTACTCAGAAAGCAACAAGAAAAGACTAAGCATAAACTTCAAGAAAATTGAATGTATGGTCATCAGCAAAAAGACCACCCCAAAATGCCAACTATAGGTCGGAGAAACTAAAATAAAACAAGTAAAGAAATTTAAATACCTGGGAAGACAGAGGAGGGAAAGTGTGATGTTGAGATCCAAAGATGTATTGGCATGGCCAAGGATGCATTTCAAAAGCTAACCAGGAAAGACAGGAAAATCTCTTTGGGAACAAAGAAGCGAGTGCTGGATTGCTATGTGATATTTGTCCTTCTGTATGGAAGTGGATGTTGGACAATCTTCTCAAGAGCAAAGGAGAGGCTTGAGGCAGCAGAAATTTGGTTTTACAGAAGGATGCTGAGGATACCATGGAATGAGTATGTGACTAACAATGAGGTGTTGGAGAGAATGGAAGCAAGAAGAAAACTCATACTTAATATCAGGAAGTGATAGATGAGGTTCCTGGGACATGTAATGAGGAAGGAGGGCCTGGAAAATTTAATACTCAAAGGATGGATAGAGGGAAAGAGAGACAGGGGAAAGCAGCATGAGACCTACTTGATAGACCTGAGCAAATGGATGGAAAAGCGAGGTTTGGGATATACCAAGAGGAAGAATTTTGAGAGCAACAAGAGACAAAATGGATGGTGTTAGTAAGATTATGCTGCACTAATCTTATAAGTAAGGATTAACTACCTTGAAAAACTACATCAAAACTCCTGGCTTTTATCCAGTCTTGAACACTAATCATCAGAATCAGTATAGAATATACAACTATCTCAACTATAAGGTAAGTTTAACCTTTATGTAATATTGAAATGACGTTATAAGGTTCATATAACTTGAACTATCATAGAGTGGCTATATAAATATTGTTTAAGCTTAGATTAATTGAATACGAGGCAAGATTACATATCTGCAAATTATCACCACACTCATCCTAGATACAACTCAGCTCTTTGGTGTTATAAGACGTGTTATAAGCACTGAGGATGTGCATTGTAGTGCAGTCGATATCAAATCAGAACGAGAAATTGGGGTGCCAAGTTTGAATTTCAGCTGAATTCGTTGCATTCACTTACGCACAAATACCCTTGGGAAAGGTATTAATCCATCTCTTCCCTCCAGTTATGGGTTAAATAATAGAACAGATTGGGTTCTATAGCCTTTGCTGGCAACCTACTGCGGGATAATCTTCTGTCTAGTCAGTTATGTCTCTTTCAAGACATGATCACCCAAAGCGTGTATCATGTATGGCACTTAACTGACTTAACTGACTGACTATAAGCACTGAACCAGCCACTAATTTCATTACGAATCCTGGATGAGATTAGAATTGTGTTACATAGATGAAAAGGAGTGAATACTAATTTTATTAGGATCTTGGACAAGGTCCTGGTTTGTAACATTTAAAAGAAAACAAAGTTGTTGTCTGGATTGGTTTAGGTTCTATTAATTGTATTTTGATGTCAACGACTGGTAGAGGAATGTGTGAAGAGTAAAATTAAGGATCAACCACAATGGAATGAGTGAACAACTAATAGTTCAAACAACAAAAATGAATTTTAATATATTTAAAAGTCCAACAAGCAATATTTGATAGTGAGAAGGGAAAATATCATGTGTGTATATGATGTGTGTGATGCATGTAAAAAGTTCATACATGTGTTTGGGAAGGAGATATAAATTGTCCAAAGATACTAAAGATGTTTGCTTTAGTTGTCAAAAGAATGTTCATATATATATTTCACAAAAAAAAAATGATATTCTTACTTGTGTTGAATTTTCGCTGAGCTTCAGATGAAAAAACTGATATTTTTCAAGAGAGATGATTACTTGAAGCAAAATCCAATATTCTTGCTTAAGGTCAGCGAAGCTGAGAATTCAAAATCTTATCTTTTTAAGAAGGCTGAAGGTGAACGTCCGTTCCGTTCGACTTCGTTTTTCATTTCTGCTCTTTTTCACCGTTTCTTTCTCTTTGGATTGCCTTTCAAGAAAAGGAATCTTTTTTTTCTAACCCATGGGCAAGCATCTCTTCCAAGAAAAAAGGTCTTTGTTTTCTAACCCATGAACGAATGCATCTTCCACCTCCTTTGCCTACTGATAGTCAGTTAAGGATTATTATTATTATTATTACTTAATTTAGAGTGGAAAGTGGGTATTTTCTTTTTTCTACCTATACACATCTTTCTCCTATCTATATGTGTATGTAACAGACAACACTGAGCCTGTTTTCATTTTCATTTGTGGCTTCTTTATATACAATAATGAAAATGCACTAATGTACAAGGTAACCAAAAAAGTTCTGTCCGTTTTTTGATTAGTTATTGAGTGAAGTTGAAATATATACAAAATGCATGTACCAATTGTTTTCGAATTCGGACAGCCGGAATTAGGAACAGCAGACATTATAAAAAACATGCGCACCATGCCCAGTCATCGGTTATAAACTGAACAGCTGTGAGAAGGATGGATGTGTCTAGAGATCTCGTTCGGGGCTGTTTGCTTTACGACATCAAAGTGGGCTTATCAGCAGCTGTATCAAGTCGCTGCATATGTCAAGCATTTGGGGATAGTGCTGTGGATGAAAGTACTACAAGGCGTTGGTTTCGAAAATTTAAGTCAGGAGATTTGTCTCTCCAAGATGAGCTTCGCAGTGGACGACCACAGGTCTTGAATGATAGAGTCCCGAAGGCAGCCATTGAAGAGGACAGTAGTCTAACGTGTGGTGAACTTGCAAGACAGTTCAACATTTCCAATGAAAAAGTTAGACTGCACCACCTAGGTAAGACGTACAAACTAAACAAGTGGGTTCTGCAAATGCTGTTGGAGATCCACAAGGGACAACGAGTGGCAGCCTGCGTATAGCTGCTTTCTCACCACCATACCGCATACTTATTTAATCAAGTGCTTACTAGTGATGAAAAGTGGGTTCTGTACGAAACTCCCAAGCATTCTAGACATTGGTTGTGTCCTCAGGATGCTGTCCCTCACACCGCAAGATCGCCTATGCACCCATGCAAGGTTATGCTTAGTTTTCTGGTGGATAGGTCATCAAGTGGTTCATTATGAACTGCTATCAATGTGTCAAATGGTCACTGGAGACCTATACTAGCAGCAACTGAAACATGTGCTACAGGCATTGCACCAGAAGGAGCCAGCACTGGTGAATCGCAAAGGTGTGCTTTTCCTCCATGACAACACCAGGCCGCATGTCGCGCAAGTGGTCAGGGATACCATACAGCAACTTGGGTGGGAGACTTTGTGCCATCCATCTTATTCACCTGACCTTGTGCCATCTGATTACCACCTCTTCCACTCCCTGGATAATCATCTTCATGGAAAATCCTTCACCAATGAAGCAGACTTGCACAAAGCCCTCACAGACTTCTTTGTGTCAAAACTCCCCGAGTTCTACCGCAAAGGTATTGAACAGCTGAAGACATGTTGGCAGAAAGTGCTGGATGCTGATGGCGATTACTTCAAAGACTAAATATAAGTTACACATACTGTAAAGCATTTTCTTTTTTTTCTTTTAAAAACAGACAGAACTTTTTTGGTTACCTTGTATTTTACACTGTTCAGAAATTATAAAAATCTATGAAAATGACTAATTCCTTGTTAAATTAAGCATTTCACCCTCTGAGATTTGTAGTGTACAAGTAAGTAAATTAAATGATAAATGAGTGATAAGTGATATACTTCTAAAGTGTTTTATTCTATGATTAATAGTCTCATAGTGTTTATGAAGAAAAACTAAAAAACCTATTTAAATTAAGATATAAAATAAATAAATTAAGCAGATTCAAATCATAGCAGATAAATTATTAGAACATATCATTTCAGGCAAGATAAAACGTCTTTTTTGCTAAAATTTATTAATAAATTTTTTTTTTCTTTTTAATCATTTCACCCCAAGCAAGGCAGGACCACCATTAGTGTACAGGGGATTACAGTGAAAAAAGACTGAGTACAGTGGGTATTGAAGAAAGGATAAAAGATGAATGGGATTCAAGAAGATAGAAGATGGCAACTGATGCTGAATTTAATTTTTTGGAGACTGTAGCTATCAGTGGAGTAAGTAATTGGGAGGGAGTTCCCCAAGTGGGAAGTGTGAGAAAGAAAATATTCAAGTAGGAGTTGTAGTTAGATTTAATTATTCGAATGGTAAAAGGGTGGGACCTAGATGCCAATCTAGTAGCATGCTTAAATTCATGCTGACAGTGCATCATAAAAAAAGCTTATCAGAGCATTTGCCATGAAAGTATTTGTAAAAAAGTCAGAGGTAAGCCATTCTTAGGTGGTGAGAAAGTGACTGAAGTTGAGATGCCAAGTCAGGACCAATTACATTGCAGATCCTTCTTTGGATTTTATCCCAACTGAGTAAATACTAACTTAAAATAAAATTTAATTAACTTAACTTATTCAAAAAAATAAAATTACACATCTTGTAAAACATAAGTTTCAAATTTTAAGCATATATATTTATCAAAATTTTATACTTTTCCAGTAACATACTTTAAAATTAAGCTAAGTATTTTTCTGTAATATATTCACACACATTTTGTGTCTACTATGTTCACACATGAGATATAAATAAAAGACAAAGTATCAAGTAGTCAGTCAGAATCCAAGCAGTTCCAGTGAGGTAGGTGTAGCAGCCAGGTCCAAGGCAAAGTCATAAAAAAAATCTTCCTTAGTTTTGGCTATTCCCTATCATATGAAAACTGTATTCATAAGAATAAACTGGACTTAAAAAGGAAAATCAATTTTTGTAAAACACTAACAATTTCTGAGAATATAAAAATTTTGGACTTCTACTTTAACTGCTTTCTTCTTTTCTTTTTCTTTGTGGATGAGTTGAATATTTTTACAAGGCCAAGTTTTTACCTCAACCTTCCATTTCAGAATATAATCTGGATAGATGAAAACTGCTTCCATCATGAGAGACCTGCATACTACAGCTTCTTTCTTTAGTATGATTAACAATGAGAAGCACCAAAGACAGTTGCTGTTAGATTTGCTGGTGGAAGTCTGGAGTGATTTTTCTAGCCGTAAGCTATACTGTCTCATTTGAGAAATTTGATAACACTCTGGTCCTTGGAGATACTAGAACACAAGTTGATCACAAAGATATCAATTAAATAGAAGAGAAAAGAAAGATTTGATCTTTTAGCAAGTCCATGTGAGTTGCTACCCAGCAAAGACAACTGCTCTATATGTCTTGTTCTTTTTCTATGTGTCATGTCCCTTCAGGATGTGACCGATCATGACTCTTCAGAATGTTCAATACTTTATAACTCTTAGTAATTTTTTCTTTTTCTTTTTCTTGTTTGCTGTCCTTACTAATTCCTGTTTTGAAAACCATTTACTCAAGCTAATGATGTGTCCTGTTTATCTCAGTGCTGATGGAACGATAATAAGAAATTTGTACGCTGACAACAACTTTCTTTTTTGAAAAACTGAAACAGTTTCTGGTGGATGACTGAGAAAAAAACCCTTCATCCATTCTCTCTAAATTGGGCACCCTGATGTAGTGTAATGGTTAGCCGCACTTAGAAAATCAATATTCTCTCTAAATTGGTAAACTCACAGATAGGTCTGTATCGGATAAGAAATTAATTAAAATCAACTCTCTTCTTCACTTTTACGAAAATTCACAATGATGTGTGAAATCCTGGTTTTTCCCAAAATAGAAAAAGGATTGGCCATCTGCTTAAAGAAAAAGTCGAAACCAGATTTTGTAAGTAGGTGTTAAATTGATTTTTGACCAATGGGAGCCACTTGCAAGACCAAAAGGACTTCATGAGTAAGTGCGAAAAAAATCTAGATTACAATAAAAGGACTTCACCTTCACCGTAACTTCAACTTCAGATCGACCCGGAGATAAGATCAGGTCGCACCTTGTTCTCTTTCTCTTTATCTCTTTCAACAATTACTACTACGAACATTTTCTACATTTCTTGATACCCATAACTTTATTATTGAACACGAACTCGACTTTTAACTTCTTAATAATGTTTCTAATTGAACATTAACTTCTAAAACTTGTGTTATTCTTTCCTTTTAATAAATTTCTATTTTAACATCCAAAATGTATATTTAAATTCTTACACTATTCCACACTATTGCACACATTCCCACCTGCAAACAACCTTTAGATAATGATGAAAACCTTCTGATAGTTCTTCTGATGATAATTCTGGATAAAACTTGTAAGCTGTATGGAGTTCAGTTAAGTATGACACAAGGAGTTGGAAATTGGGGAGCTGAGTTCCAATTTTGGTTGAGTTCGTTATATTCACTCAACACAAAAACACCCCAAGGTAGCCATGAGTTAATTAATAGAATTTGTATCAATAAATCATTATTATCTCTAAAAAATTCTTAACAATTAAAAAAATATTTCTGTCTTTAAATAGCATGCAAAAAAGTAGATAAGCTTGTAAAAATAAATAAATAATTAAATAAATAAATTTTTGAAAGAGGTTCTGTGCCTTTCTGAAATAAGAACCTTCAGTTCTCTTGTCTGCAGGTGCGAAGTGAAAACACCCCCTCCCCTAAAAGATACCACAACCTTTAATTAAATCCATCTGTCCATGAAAGTTTTACAACATTATTATTCAGTATATACTAGTGACAAGTTTTAATCCTTTGAATTCATAAGCCTATTTGTGGCTGAGATCCCAAGGAGATAATGATAATAAAAAAAACTTGATAATGTGACTATTCACACCCTTCCTTTTAATGGAATTATGGGATAGCTTTAAACTATTTAATCTGTTGACTAGGACATGCTTTATAGGTACCATTACATTATCATATAAACATGCAAAAATTGCTTGACAGTAAACACATCTCTGTGCTGTGTCCCTTCAGGATGTGAGCAGTCATAGCTCTCCCAACTACCTATCCTTTGTAGCTCTCAGTAAGGTTTGTCTATTATCCCATTTCCAATTTTTTTATTATCATAGTGTTCTGTTTAATTTGCATTATGAATCTTGCCTCTTAGGGATTTCATGTTGAAATGATCATTCAACAGTTTTGAACAATTGAAAATTTATTTTATTTCATATTAGCTCTGTAATTTTAATTACATTGAGCTCTCCTCCTGTATCATTTTTTTAATTTTAAAATTTTAATATTAATTAGGATCAGGTTCTTGGGATTTACCTTCCTACTTTTCCTTTTGGATTAAAGTTATTTAAAAAAAATATATATATATGATAAAATAAAAGATAACAATATTTGATGCACAGATGAACGCTAGACTGTCATCATTTTACAGTCGAAACTGCTAGATCTAACCATAAGTTTTATGCTAACAGTTTGTTCTCTTTCACTTCTTACCTATGAAACTCTCTTCTGGCTTCTTCCTTCCCAGTAAACTTTGATCTTCAAAAATTTAAATGCAATGTCAATCATTATCTTCTGTCATCTTAATGCCTTTTCTTTTATTGTTCTCACTCTTTAATAATGATTTTTTCTCCTATTCTCTCATACTCAGTAATTCCTTGCATCTTAGTGGCTTTATTGCCATGCTTGTAGTAAATTGATTGTTATTCTACAGTGAAATAGTCTCTTCCTCCTCCATAAATACTAACCTGTGTGACTTCTGGGAAGACAGTCATGAGGCAGTCATAAGACAGTCGAGACACAGTGTAACTGGACAGTTTGGACATACACTTTTATTAGCTGACTACTAACACACTTACTTTGTATATATGTCATGATATTCTAATGCACTGGTTGAACCTACCATCTTGTTTTCGTGTCTTTCTTCCTGGCCCTAACAGGCTACTACACTGATGAAAAATAAAAATATATACATAATGTTCCATATAGGCTTCTTCTTTGGAATATAGGACTGCATCTGCAGTTTGAGCAAATAATTCTGGTTATTTTTTACAGAACAGAATTACCAGTTCCATGTTCACTCCTCATCTCTTATTTGGACTGATATTCCTGTTTTTGTTTTTGTGCTTTTCATAGAAATCATCTGGAAATGCACATACATCTCTTTACAGCTCCAACTTCCCTGTTAAATAATGTTTTGTTAATAAAAACAGTTACCATTTTTTTTTCTGTTTTTATATTAACATCAATTTTTTCATGTTTTTATTAAAATAAAAAAATCCTAAAATGAAGAAAGGAAATTAAAATTTACAAGCATATAAAAAATAAAAATCTGGACTGGTTTTTAAACAAATAATTAAAAATTTTTAAATTTGCAGTGTTTTTATGATTTCCAAACTAAATGTCTACATATTTGTTTTTATAAATTCCTTTGTTGAAATAGTGAGCTGTATCTGCAGTTTAAGTTGTTTATTTTACAGGGTGGAGTTGCCAGCCCTATACCTATCTTTTGAACTTGGGATTCAGGATTTTTGGCTAAGTTCCCATATAGATCTTTATTAAATGTATGTTCTTTTCAGCTGACTTTTAGAGCTGCTCTTATTCATTACATGTACATGTTATCTATTTTTTTTCTACACTGAGTTTGTTAATGTCTAATATTGCATTTTCAAACATTTTTTTTTTCATTCTTGACTTTTTTTTTCAATCATTTCATCTTAAGCAAGTCAGTAAAAGCCACTAGGATGCAAGGGGTTACTGAGATTTAAAGGAACAAAAAATACAATAAAAGAACGGGTTTCAAAAAGACAGAAGATAACAGTAAATGTTGCATATAAATTTTTGAAGATCGTAACAGTCAAAAAAGCACAAAGCCAGAAGAGAGTTCCACAAGTGTGAGAGAAGAAACAAAGAAGCTGTCAGTATAGAAATTATGGTTACAACTAGAAATTTTAACAGTGAAATTATGAGACCTAGCTGCCCATCTAGTACTATATTTGAAGATGTGAAGCCAAGGAATAGCTCCTCAAAACAAAGTCTGTGAAAATTCTTATAGAAGAGGCAAAAAGAATCTATATTATGGTGATGAGAAAATAACTGAAGCTGATATGTCAGATCAGGACCAATAACATTGCTGATTCTTCTGTGGATTTTGTCAAGAATCCCAAGACATAAAACCAGACAAGATGTGGCATTAACATTTGATGAAAGGATGAATAGTACACTTATGAATATGCAAGATAAATTTTTTTAAAAATCAGATTACCCCAATCAAGGTTGGAATGCTACTATTACACAGGGGTTTACAGGGAGTGAAAGTAAGGGAAAAAACTGTGTATTGGGAGGATGGAGGAAAGGACAAAAGATGAACGGAATACAAGAAGATAAGAGATGGCAAATGACACTGCATTTAAATCTTTGAAAATTGTGTTTATCAGGAAAGCAAGTAAATGGAAAAAAGTTCCACAGGTGGGAAGTGTGAGAAAAGAAACAATTAGAGTAGAAGTGATGGTTGCATTTAGCTATTTCAACAATAAATGGGTGGGGCCTAGATGCCAATCTAGTGGCATGATTAAATTCCTGTTATCAGGGCACCAGAAAAAAAAGTTTGTCAGAGTAGTTGCCATAAAAATATTTGTAGAAAACACAGAGGGAAGCTACTTCATGTTGATGCGAAAGTGACTGATGTCAAGATGCCAAGTTAGGATCAATTACCTTATTGATTCTGGTGAGAAAAATTGTTTAGCATGACATAAGGAACCAACTTTCTTAGCCTTTCAAATGGTATTCATTTTTTATAGTAACAGACATACCATTGCAATTCTAACATTTGCATCTTTTGGTGAAGTATAGTAGATATACAAAATCATCATCCACTTTCGGAAGTTATTAGATCTCCTTCTGCTAAATTAAAAATTATTCATTTTATTTCAATTCCATTTACATAAAATCTAACATGTACGTCAACAAATTCTTATCAAAAAAGAAATAATTGTGATTATACAAGATTGCTGGTTACATGGATCCTATCATCTGCAATATCTGATGTGATGGGGATTTTGGAGTATCAACTCGCTCTTGTTTGTTTGTTTTTTGTTTGTTTGTTTGTATTTTTTTAAGGTAGACCAAATAGTTTTCTCATTTTTAAATGAAACTTCTAACTCTTAAGACATGTAAATGAATTCTGATAATGAGGAGAAATAGATACATGCTTGTCAAAAGTGCATTTATAGAAACTAAACATAAATATCCTGATGAAAACTTGATTTCACATAGCAATAACAATTTCTACTGACCCACACTTCCTAACCTTCCAATTATATATATATATATTGAGAGGAAAACTCAACACATAATTAAATGGTTATAAATCCAGAATTTATTTCAGCTGTGTAAAAAACTTTTACAACTGCCTTGTTCGGATGGTTGGTAAATAAATAAATGCTAATTTCAATCAAAATATTTTAAAAGCAGTTTTAACAGAGGAAGTGAACTTTGTATCATTTAAACTGGAAATAAATTAAGAACATATCCATCAAATCACACATACACAATACAGACACGCAGAATAAAAAAAAATGCATACATGAAATCACACATATACACAAAACAATTTTGGGAGAGAATATATACACACACAAAAAGGAGGATAGATACAGACATATACAAAACAAGCAGACAGGATATACACATACATTAAAAAACTCAAACAAACTAACAATTATTAGGGAAGAATGTATACACACAAAAAAAAGATAAGAATAAACATATGCAAAATAAGCACACAGACATAAACTTATAAAAAGACAAAAGGGGAAGAGAAAGAAAAAATAGAAAGAGAAAAAGGGACAGATAACACACAGTCACAAATATCAGCTAAAACAAAAATTTTTAGAAAATAAATCTTTTTTTAAATTTCTTCAAAAATTTCCTTTAAGAATCCTTCTCAAAAATTATTTTTCTGCCTTATTCAGACTATGGAAAATAAATAAATGTTAATTTCACTCTGACCATTTTAAAAACACTATTTGACAGCAAAAGCGAACATTGTATCATTCAAACTGGAAATAAATTAAGAGTACGTACAACAAATCACACAAATACACAATCACCCGGTTCACACTCCACCCACGTCTATTGAACAGGTGAAGAGGCTCATCACTTGTTCCCTGCTTAGGATGTGGTTTCCGGCTTGCTCTTTTCCAATCTCTTCACTCCTATGTAGCCCCCTGCACATCAGTGGCTTTACCACCTTGCTCGGGGTAATATGATTAAAAAAAAATACAGACATACGGAATAAAGAAACCGTTTTTGTGTGTGTATATATTCTTTTCAAAAATTATTTTGTGTATATGTTTGATTTGATGTATGTATTCTTAATTTATTTCCAGCTTAAATTACACAATGTTCACTTCCTCTGTTAAAACTGTTTTTAAAATATTTTAAGTGAAAGTAACACTTATTTACTAACCAACAGTCCAAACAAGCAGTTGTGAAATTTTTTATACTGCCAAAATAAATTCTGGATTTAAAACCGGTTAAGTTTTCATCTCAATATTTTATATTGCTCTGAATAATATCCATTGAGATCTCTATTTTTATCATATTAATACTTTATATTAATTAGATAAAATCTTTTGGATTAACCACTCCATTTTTATGGGTTTGCCATTCTCTCTCTTATATATATATATATATATATATATATATATATATTAGAATCTTTTGGATCTGATGAAGCCTAGAAAGGTGAAACGCATAATGAAATCTTGTGTCAATGAAACGTTCTTCCATTTATCAAATTTCTTCAAAACTTTGTCAGGATTCTATATCCTATTTTAAAAACACACACACATATTTTACTATTTCAAATGTTACTTTTAGATTAGATGGTCTATTTATTTTTTAAATTTTAAATCTTAAAGATGTTGGATTAAAAAGTAAAATCTCTCTATATCTAAACTTATTTATACATGGAACTTTGTCTGTGTATGTGTCTCTGTGTGTGTGTGTCCTTTACCTATAGACTCCGAAACGGCTGAACTAATTTTCTTGAAAATTTACACAGTTGTACTATAAGCATCTGCGAGTGTTCTTAGCTAGGTTTTGTGTCAAGGTACCCCCGATAAATATCGAAAATTGATAATCGAAAAAATCAGGTTATAGAAGGAGTGGTCCGATTTTAATAAAATTTGATACATTCATAAACAAAGACATAAGAAATGATATTCAGAAGTTTCAAGGTTGCAGTTCTTACAATAGTGCAGAAAATCAATAATATATATATATAAAAGGCAAGATGTTTGTGTGTGTGTTTATCTGCCTGTATGTCTGTATTTTTTTCAGCCCTTTTATTTTAGTTTTTGATTCAGGTTTGGCTCTAAGTAGGTATAATTGTAGTTCTTAGTCTCAGCCATGATACCATTTACTCAGAGGACTTATTTAGCCTTCAAAATTCAGTTTACAACAAAAAAAACTTATTTGATATCGATACCAGGAAATCAAAATTTAACTTACATCCATTCATTTTTCTTTCAGTCTACAGTTTCACTTTAACTGGAAACAACTATTGCTTTTTAGTCTTTCGTGCCAATGTCCAAAGAGTCTGAGCTCTAGGACCATAGATTAGTTTTAAAGCTTTCATTACACCCGAGTATAGCCATGGCCCTATGCACTACAATATATATATATATATATATATATATATATATATATATATATATATATATATATAGATATGTAAATCCAGGTGAAGAGGACTCAAGGTTTTAATATTTTGAGTACCCTGGCATTTATTTTATTATAAACAGTGCTCAATATAATAATATTATAGAGCTTAATATAATCATACATTATGGATTAATTGTACATTTCCACATGGAAATTTCTATGTTTTGCAAGCAATAAAAATAAAAGTGAAAAGGGAAAAAGATAAAATTAGGTTAAAAGCAGGTTGACATCTTGACCATTAGGCAGGAAAAAGAAGAAAGAAGGAAAGGAAAGAAAGGGAAAAAAGAGGAAAAAAATAGAAAAAGTTAGTATGTATCCTTTGGGGCCAAATTCCAAAATCAATCTTTGCTTTGCTCTGATTAGTTAAAAGGAACACGCACATGAATTTTATATCTTCCCACATACATAAACAGCAAACCAAAGGTTTTTGTATTTAAATGTAAATCATTTGCACAACAAACATCCAACATTGCCTGATGAAGAGAATCTATATCAAAACATAGAAATTTCTGTGTCGCAATGTACAATTAATCCATAATTATATGTTTTTATATATATATATATATATATATATATATATAGAAGAACTCTCTAAAAAAACGTATTTATCAACGCACATCTTCATTTAATAATCATAAGTACAGAAATAGGTATCCCTATCAAAATATCATTAGTATCTAAAGGAAACAAAAAAAACACCCACATTAAAGTGAAAAATTGTAAAAGAAGCTAAAACATGTAAGTCTTTAAACGACCCATGCTTGTTGTGTCTTTACAAAAAATTATCATTATTGAATCACTTAAGAATAAAAATCTATTAAATAAATGTAATGAAATAAATGTCATATGTAAACATTGCAAAATGTTCACCTTAGAATATGAATAAAAAAAAACTTTATATTACTTAACATGCATATACCCAATAATTTGCTTAAGGAAAATAACAATTGATGAGATATTAAAATAAAATAAATAATTTTTTTATAATAAATAAATAAGGTGGGATAATAATAGCAGGAAGTAAATTAGAATAAAAAATAAAAATGTTATTTATAAACTAAAGGTTTTGAAAAAATTAGAATTAAATAAATACTGATAAGAATAGTAAATTTACCCAAAAGCCCCTTTAAGTTTGAATAAAAATATAAAAAGTTTTCTTTCTTCATCTCATTCCTGATTTCTATGAGAAGAGAAGAGATCAAAATATGGAGAAAGCAGAAAGGACATTTTTGGGACTAGAATATATACATCAAAGGAAATACGATACAGTGAGATAAATAAAAATAAAAATTAAAATAATAAATAAAAATAGAAACAGGTTAAAAGCCTGCCTTTTTCTACGGACGCTCGTCACCTAGGGGTAGAATCGCCGACTGACGCCAATTCGGTCGAGTTTCAATCCTGGGTTAGGAAGCAACCAGAATCTAAGCCGTACTGATGAGCTGTAATACAGCGAAACAGATCTGTCTGTGGATGACTATATATATATATATATATATATATCTCCAGGTAAAGAAGACCTAAGGTTTTACAATTTTGAGTTCCATGGCATTTATTTTTTTATAAACAGTGCTCAATTCAATAAATATTGTAGAGCATAATGTTTTTCTTTCTTCATCTCTGTCCTGTTTTCTATAAGAAGAGGTCAAAATATGGAGAAAGCAGAAAAGACATTTTTGGTACTAGAATAGATACATCAAAGGTAACAGATATAGTGAGAAGCAATAAAAATTAAAATTAAAATAATAAATAAAAATAGCTTAAAAGTAGGTAGACACTTTGACCAAGGATGAAAGAAAAAAAGAAAAAAGAAAAAAGAAAGAAAAAAAAATATTCCCTCAAAATAAAAACTACTGGCCAAATTTCAAAGTGAAACTTTATTCTGATTAGTTAAAAGGAACACACACATAAATTTTATATCTTACACATACATAAATAGCAAACCAATTGTTTTTTTTATATTAAAATGTAAATCATTTTCACAACCAACATCTAACATTGCCTGATGACAAATGACAAGATTCTATCTCGAAACAGAGATTTCCATGTCATAATATTTTTAATTCATAATTATGTGTGTGTGTGTGTGCACGTGTGTGCGCGTGTGTGTGTGTGTGTGTGTGTGTGTGTGTGTGTGTGTGTGATATCTATTTTCAGCAAATTTTATACCATCTACACTATTTATTATAGCAGTATAACAAAAAATAATTCTTGAAAGTGGTCAATAGTTTAGCCAAAACACCTCGGAACCAACAAACGTTTGAACAAATGTTACATTTATTGTCCAAAAAAGAAAGAAGAAATGATGAGTTCTTCAGATCAGGATAATGTAAAAACAAGACAAGCCTATGGATAATAATGGGGGTGACACAGACACAGAAGAAGGGGAAATGAGACCAAGATTTCCATTAAAAAGAACAAGGCACAAACCTCAAGGGGGGAGAGGAGGAGGAGAAAGGAGGTTGCAGAAGGTCAAGAACAATGAAAGGCATGAAACCTCATCAATTCAGGGAGGTGTAATGGAATTGGAAAATAGAACCTATTTATCTATTTACATATGTTGGTTATAGAATAAATAGAAGATAGAATAAAGAGTCAGGCAAAGGAAAATTGACTATTGACCATGTGTCATAGAACAAAACTATGCAACAAAAGTTTTAGACAATTTTTGCATTCATTTATAGTGGATTATCTATTCTTTTCCAGTTTATAGTGGGGAGTCCGTTCTAGTGAAGGGTCGTAGTATGTTGTTGCAGATTAATGGAATTTGGCCTCATTGTAGATAGCCCACTATAAGTCATAAAATTATTACAAATCAAGACAAGCAAATTGAGTTGAAAAATAACATTTTATATATACACATATCAATTAAGGTTTTTACAATTAAAGTAATCTTTTACATATGGGTCCAACAGACGTTAAAATGTTCATGGCAATAAAATGCGGAAAAGAGAATTAATGCTTAGGAATGTGGGAGCGCTGTAAGTAAGGAATGTCTTTGATGTATTCGCTCCTTGGGTCAGTAATAGTTTTAAGACAGGGAAGAAGGAAAGGAGAGGTGAGCATAGTAAGCTGCTTGACTTGGGTCAAGGGAGCTACTAATTACTCTCGCCTGTCTGGGTGTGCCTGCGTCGGTCTGTCTGTCTGTGCTTTCTGTATTGGCTTTTTATATCTTCTTTTTGGATTGCAGCAGATCATTTGGGGATTCACACTTGTATTTGATTCTGGGCTTCCCATTAGCCAATAAATAAAATTCACATAGGCTCGCGAACTGGAAATTTAATATTTAATTAATTTTTAGTTTTCAACCGGAACATCTGCACAAAGCCAGCTGTGCACCAACAACTTTTGGTCATTTGCTTTTTGGTTGTTAGAGTAAAAACATCCAGTCCATCGCTTTTGCTCAGTCGGTATCACCACACATTAAGTCCAGAAAATAAGACATTTGTATGTATATAAGAAAAACAATAACAAGCTAAATAAAAATACTTTGGCAGTCTTGTTCATTGTATTAAATAGAGATTGCTGCCTAACTCCATAACTAATATATATAAAGCCCTGAGGAGTGAGGACATCAGAGTGGTGCCTTCCCAAAACTTCGAAGTCGGCATGACTCTGCTCAGTTAAGTGACAAACTTCTCCACATTAATCCTATTAACGTTCTATCTCTATCTTAATATTGAGCACTTTACAACAAAACCTGCTTGCCAAAATATCTTTTTATCAATAAACTACTGAAAAACAACAATCCTTGCACTAAGAATCATCACAACTCAACACTATATATATATATATATATATATATATATATAAATAAAAGGCAAGATGTTTGTGTGTGTGTGTGTGTGTGTGTGTGTGTGTCCTTTATGCAAATCCACAATTTTTATCCGATTCTCACCAAACTTCACACATAATCTTTAGGCTTCCAGTCAGGTCATGGGCTACTTATTTTTTCTGATTTCCCCCAATATTGGAAATCAAGACCCCGATATCCGATCAGGTCTGATCAAGATCAGGATTTTAGCCTTTTTATCATAGTTCTTGCTGCAGAATTTGCTCTAAGTTGGTAAAATTATGGTTTTTAGTCTCAAACATTAGTAGATCTTCTCAGACGACTCATTTTCCCTGATATTGGAAATCAATAACCCCGATACTTAGCTTAGTTTATCCTTGGATGACTTATTTGACTCCAATATTGGAAATCTCTACACTGATATCCTATTGGGTCTGATCAAAATCAGGTTTTCAGCCCTTTTATTTTGGTTTTTGCTTTGAGTTTTGCTCTAAGTAGGTATATTTGTAGTTCTTCGTCTCAGCCATGATACCATTTACTCAGAGGACTTATTTAGTCTTCAAAATTCAGTTTGCAACGGAAAACTTATTTGACATCGATACCGGAAATCAAGATTTGACTTACATCCATTCATTTTAGTAAGTTCTACGGCTTCAAGATCAACCTTTCAACAACCTACGTTTTTCATGCCAACGTTCAAAAAGTCTGAGCTCCAGGACCATGGATTAGTTTTAAGACTTTCATTACACCTGAGCAACACCAGGCTATAGTGTTAGTATATATATATTGTTAAATATAACAGACAATAAATGTCTATTATGTTTAATCATGAGCCATTCTAAACATTGTATTTTGGCTTTAATTTCAGGTGAAAATAAAGACAAAAATTCTCCAACATTTGGATATTTTTTATTCTGCTGGTTCTAAGCTTTCAGCTTACATGAGCCATCTTCAGAGACGTTACAGGGACATTAACATGAAGACATCCACCATCAAAGATGATTTTGTTTTGATATAAAGCATTGCTATGCAATGATAACAGTTACCAAATAGCAGACACAGTTCATAAATTTGTAATGCAGTTCTATGATGTCACACGATGTGATAGACCAAAATGTTAACAGAACCATAAGTCTAAATGCAATGTAATGTGTTGTGACCAGATTGCATCCAAGAATGGCTCATGGTTAAATATTCATTGTCTGTTATATTTAACAGTCAGTCAGTCAGTCAGTTAAGTGCTATACACAGATACACGCTTTGGGTGATCGTGTCTCGAAAGAGATATGACTGACTGGGCAGAATATTATCCCATAGTAGGCTGACGTTGCTTTCTGCAGTAGACTGGTTGCCAGCCAAGGCTATAGAGCCTAATCTGTCCTATTATTTAACCCATAACTGGAGGGTAGAGATGGATTAATACCTTTCCAAGGGTATTTGTGTGTAAGTGAATGCAAGGAATTCACCTGGAATTCAGACTCGGCTCCCTGATTTGTCATTCTGAGTCAATATCCACTGCACCACAATGCACATCCATATTTAACAGCACATGTTTAGAAAATTATCTGCTGCCTCAATATACTAAATATATATTGCTCATTCAGTAATGAATTAGAGCACTCTGGCTGTTAGGTGTGTATGATGATAATATACATGCTAAAAATTCTGCCTTCTTCTACTGAGCACCCATAGCCCAGAGGTAGAATCGCTGACTGATGCCAATTCGGTCGGGTTTCAATCCTAGGTTAAAAGCAATTTGAGTCTAACTGTACTGATGAGCTGTGATACAGCAAAACAGATCTGTCTGCGGATGACTATATATATATATATATATATATATATATATAATGGCTGGCCACTCATGTCTAAGTATGCTTATGTCCTAAGGTGGTTAGCCAATTCCTGTTGCAGACACCTACTCAGGTACATTTTGTGTTTGTTCAACATCTACTTTCCTTTGTGTTTAGTAAAAGCACAACTGGCTTTTGCATTTGCCTCCATCATGAGTTCAGCCACAATTCTCATTAATGGGCTTTTATGCGACCCTCAAAGACATCAATAAATTTGTCCTGCAAAAATGGAAATAATTGACTCTTACATCTCTGTACCATGAACAAAAAAGAAAAACCTCTTTTTTCAAGAAAAAAATGGTAACACAAAAAATGGTCATTAATATACCAACAATATGTTAACAAAAAATGTTTAATTGTTCAAACAGTATTTGGAATGTTCATGGCTCTGCTCAAAGTTATAAACAGGGCAAGATCATGTAGCCCAGTTCTCATATGAGGCAATAGATTTCTTAATAACCATTTCTATGTGAGAAATTCTTCAACATTCAATGAAATTCCAAAGATTATTTTTATCAGTGATCAATATTTAATTTAAAATCCAAAAGAAAAAAGAACTCATTGCTTTTTTATTTCATTATTCCTCAGTTATCAGAAAATGTGATTTGTTTGATAATCAAATATTGATTATTTGTAATCATTTTCTTTCAACATTCCCAACGTTTTCACAGAATAGCTGCTTGAAGAATCATGAAAAATAATACGAGGGTTTCATCTCACTAAGCTTGAAAATCTAAACACTTTCAGAAATATTTACAAGTCAGTGTTACGTGAAATATTTCATATTAGTATCCTCACCTTTATTGTTTTAATTTTGTGTCATTTCTGTCTGTAGGATCTCTGATCCTCTTCAGGTAGTATTTTATCCTTTTACTTCTTTCTCTAGTATCCATTTCCTCATTAGTCAAATAAAAATTCTTATGACACAGTGAATATTTATTAGTTTTTAGTGCAATTTTGTTCAGTGCAGTGCTAAATCGAGAGAAATGTCTATAAATATATTAACAGAAAATAAAATTACCACACCCTGACATATGGTACCAATTTTGACATGACTATCTAAACTTATTTATAAATGGAACTTTGTGTGTGTGTGTGTGTGTGTGTCTGTGTGTGTGTGTCTCTGTGTGTGTGTGTGTGTGTGTGTGTGTGTGTGTGTGTGTATCCGTTACCTATAGACTCCAAAACGGCTGAACCAATTTTCTTGAAAATTTACACAGTTGTACTATCAGCGTCTGCGAGTGTTTTTAGCTAGGTTTTGTGTCAAGGTACCCCCGATAAATATCGAAAATCAATAATCAAAAAAATCGGGTTATGGAAGGAGTGGTCCGATTTTAATCAAATTTCATACGCTCATAGACAAAGATATAAGAAATAATATTCAGAAGTTTCAAGGTTGCAATTCTTACAATAGTGCAGAAAATCGATAATATATATATATATATATATATATAAAAGGCTAGATGTTTGTGTGTGTGTTTATCTGCCTGTATGTCTGTATTTTTTTCGGCCCTTTTATTTTAGTTTTTGCTTCGGGTTTGGCTCTAAGTAGGTGGTATAATTGTAGATCTTAGTCTCTGGCATGATACCATTTACTCAGAGGACTTATTTAGCCTTCAAAATTCAGTTTACAATGAAAAAAACTTATTTGATATCGATACCAGGAAATCAAAATTTAACTTACATCCATTCATTTTTCTTTCAGTCTACGATTTCGCTTTAAGTGGAAACAACTATTGCTTTTTAGTCTTTCATGCCAACGTCCAAAGAGTCTGAGCTCTAGGACCATGGATTAGTTTTAAAACTTTCATTACACCCGAGCAATGCTGGGCTATACTGCTAGTAATATATATATATATATATATATATATATATATATATATATATATATATATTAAAAAAGGATTAATTCAAAGATTAATTCAAAGATTAATTCAAAGATTTATTAAAATAAATTTTTAATATTAATTAGGATCGGGTTTTTTGGAATTTACCTTCCTGCTTTTTTCCCTTGGATTGAAGTATCTGAATTAAAATATATATATATATATATATATATGTATGTACTAGGTGCGATTGGTAAATTGTCGCAATTATTTTTATTATTTCAAATATTCTTCAGGCTGAGTCTGAGCTCCAGGACCATGGATCAGTTTTAAAGCTTTCATTACACCCGAGCAATGCTGGGCTATATTGCTAGTATATATATATATATGCAAGAGTATAGTAAATATTCTGATCAAATTTTTTTCAGTCACCTTATAACATAGTAACACTCATACCAATACACCATTTGTTTCTGAGATTTAGATGATGTTGCATGCCAGTTCAAGAAGGTATCATGCAACAGACACATACACATGATCTCTTTTTGCTTAATTAGAGAAAATATAGCCCCTTAATGCCTTGATGGACATCAAAATGTTGTAATTAAGGGCGAGACAATAAAATCAGACATAGTTGGTTATGCATCAAGAGAAAAGATGTAAAATGAAGTAAAAATACCAGACAGAGAACAACACTGGAGAGTTAGATATCTGAAAAAAGCAGCACATATCACTACCGGCCATAATTATTAGGCCACCCCCAGTGTTTTAAAAAAAATTATGTATTTGATACTATTTTTTAGTATTTATTGCAAGTGAATAATTGTAAATGAAAATAGAATGGTTCTTTTGTTAACACTGAACAAAAACATGTGCATCAAATGAATTTATAAATATTTAATCATCAATGAAAGAATGACGAAAATTTAGGGTGATTCGGACGAGTTCATCTTTGCTTCTTTGCCTTGTAAAATTTTGCAAAGTAGTAATAACAAAAGAACCATTCTATTTTTATTTAGAATTATCAACTTGGTAATAAATACAAAAAAATAATATGAAATACATCATTTCTTTAAAAAAATTGGGGTGACCTAATAACTATGGCTGGTAGTGTATGCTATGAAGACCTCCTTAATAAACATTAGCATAGAAATAAGCACAATATAGGAACTGTTAATAAATAAAAAGAAATGACAGCAAGGCTTCAACAGTCGCAATGTCAGCTGTGAATTAAGTAGGTTTAAAGCTCCAAGTTCTAGAGTTAGGTTTCTCAGAGTTGATTAAAGCATTGGTTTGTGAACTTGGCAATATAATAATTATGAGTTCAATCTTCGGGCCGGGTAGTACATACTTAGACTCATTGAAAAAGAGTGAGAAATAAAGAGACAGTACCTAACAATAATAAGAGATTATATCCCTAGATATGGACAGTAGAATGAGGAAAATCTACCCCTACAGTTTAAGTAAAGTGTATAAATCCCAGAAGCTCAAATTACTATCCAGTATAAGTCTAAGTCTGTATTAAAATTCCCTGAAGGTTGCCTGGATCAACAAGCACCCAATGAAGACCAGAGAGCACAATAACCAAAATATTGTGATAATAACAACAATGGTGAGGCTACTAGCAAATAATGAAAATAGCCATTATTCAATAGTAGCACAAGAATCAAATGACACTTATAGAATTTAATAAGTTGTGTATTTGTGTGGCAGTGGATATTGGTTCAGAAGGACAAATTGGAGAACCGAGTTCGAATTCCAGTTGAATTCCTTGCATTCACTTACACACAAATACCCTTGGGAAAGGTATTAACCGTCTCTTCCTTCCAGTTATGGGTTAAATAACAGAACAAATTGGGTTCTATAGCCTTGGCTGGCAGCCAGTCTACCGCAGAAAACAATGGCAACCTACTGCGGGATAATCTTCTGCCCAGTCAGTCATGTCTCTTTTGAGACATGATCGCCCAAGCCTGTATCACATATGGCACTCAACTGACTAACTGAATATAATAGTTAGAAAAATGATTAAGGCTTCTACTGGACATAAAGTGGGGATTGGTTTTCTGTTGTTATGAAGTAATAAACTGTTCCCCTCTAATTACTACTTAATAATATAATACATATCTTCTCCCTCTAACTATAAGTCAAATAACAGGACAGATTGGGTTCTGTAGCCTTGGCTGTCAACCAGTCTACTGCAGAAAACAATGGCAACCTACTGCAGGATAATCTTCTGCCCAGTCAGTCATGTCTTTTTCAAGACATGATTGCACAAGCATGTATCACATATGGCTCTTATCTGACTGTATTTTTATACTTTAGATGTGCGTGGTGGTGGTGGTGGGGGGGTCATGTGTAAACAAAGAAGCAGCACACAAAAACTAAGGTTTCTGCTATGGACCATTTATCCTCATTTGATAGTGAAATAAAGTTCATAATGTCTCTTTGGTCTGTCCTTTTCCTTTTGGTCAAGGAGTTGAGGTCAGTATAAACATCGTATTAACATTCAAGCTCAAGTCAGCATTGTGCTGAGTAGGAACAGTGAAAAGGTTTGTACTTACTTTATCGTTGCAAGATTTAAATATGGTTATGGGATATCAGTTTTCTTTTTTTTTAGGCAAGTATGGATAAACATTGTTACAATGGTCGTGCTCAAGTCAGCCTTGTATTGAGTTGGAACAACCAAATAAAAAGTGTGACTCATTTCATAGGTGGAGGTTTTTGAAAGACACATGTGAGCACAATGCATTGAAAAGTGGGAAGAATATTCAGTTGTCAAGGAATGGGAGAATCTAATGCTCCTCAGTGTGATTGTAATTAGCACATATTTCTACATCTTAGAGCAAGAAGAAAAAAAGAACAGAAAAATGTTTGTCTTATATAGACTTAATGAGCAACGCCTAACAGCATCTGACAAAACTAAGTGCAATAATCATATTTTACTGTTAGCATCATGGGAAGATATATTTGTTTTTCTTCTTTTTATTATTCTTTATTATTATTTTATTTATCGATTTTATTTCTTTTTCCCACAAACTCTGTAGTGTTCAGTGATAAGAAAAGGTTCTACCTTCATGTAATAAATGATGGTTATTTTCATGTGTGATATAGACCTGCAAAGCAACATCTCCCAGAGTGTATTTATTGAAAACACACAAGTCTTGGCATCATGGCATTGTCACCATGAATAAGAACTATCAATAACCTTTGGTATTTTTGGTAGGAATGCTAACAGTGCTATGTACATCTAGAATATTCTTCAACCCAATCTGCTGTTATTCCTACAACAGAATGGTAATTTTTGTGCCAGCAGGATAATTCCTGTGTTACTCAACATGTTTTGCAAGATGTTTTGGCTGCTTCCCTGGCTGGAACAATTGAAAATCCTAAATTCCTATTTGAATACCTATCAGGACTCAAGTTTACCCCAGACCTCAAGTGAAACTCGTCTATATGATCAGTCACTAAAAATGCTGGAAAAATAGCTGATTTTTTGTACTGCTCCATGAAGTACCTGACTCCTCTTTTCAAGAATCAGATCCAACCAAAAATTAAGTATTGCTGCCATATATAGTTTGGAACTGCCCAATCCACACTTTCCAGCCTATACTACTCAATATGTTCTATAAGATATCTAACAGCCACCTTGACTAGCACAACTGACAAACCTAAACATGTATGGCATGTGATGGGATGATATGCGGGTTACCCCACTTGGTTTTACCAAAAATACCTGTTAGATGGCACTATTAAAGTCTATAAAAAAGACAAAAGTTTTCTTCTCTTTCTCTTTTTTCTCTTGCTTCAAACATAGATAAAGAA
Source organism: Ascarosepion bandense (assembly GCA_037127315.1). Taxonomy (NCBI): domain Eukaryota; kingdom Metazoa; phylum Mollusca; class Cephalopoda; order Sepiida; family Sepiidae; genus Ascarosepion; species Ascarosepion bandense. The sequence continues at coordinate 3,892,529 of JBBBDQ010001045.1, forward strand.
CATTGCTGCCAGAGTACATTCATTTCCTTGGTCCATTGACTATTGTATTTTTGCACATACATATAATTTTGTCTATCATACATAATTGTATCACTCACAAAAACATAGATTCTTAATAGTACATGAAATCCTTTCCTATACTTTCTGTTTTGTACAAAAGTAATTCCTTTTGTTAACAACATTTGTGTAATTATCATGGGTTTTAAAATTCCTGTCTTGTGTTTCTTATATTTACTCAGACTCACATGGGTTTGCAAAATATTGTTTGCAGGACAAATGTTCAAGGAGCTGTAAATATTTACTGAAAAATATTCCCACCTTGCACAAACAAGGATAACACCCACAACAGATACCTAATTTGTTCATCTAAAGCATTTTTGTGTCAACATGTCTAGACAAAAGAGAAAGCTTTGCATGATGGCATTTGGTTTATTTCTTAAGCAGTATATCAACACCTTATGGGTCTTTTAATGCCAAAATTTAATTTTCTTGGTAGTATTAGTATTTTTTTTTCAACTGTTAAAGTCAATTGCTAGATTTTTTTATTATTAAAATTTATTGCTAGATTTTTTACTATCAAAATAAGTTATTAAGTAAGCTTACCTTAGACTGATATAAGGTCACAGTAGTGGAGCATCCAGTAAAAATAAAATTTGCAAAATGATCTTCAAGACAAGCTTGTGAACTATGTAACTCATATAAACAAATAAATACTTACAAATCACAGAGTAATACTTGTGGGATACCCAGTGAGGATCAAGTTCATAAAAAATAGCAAATGAACTGAGACAAGTTTGCTTACTATCACGCAACAAATAGGTTTAGCACAGTATGGCACAAGGCTACAAGTTTAGAGAATCCAGTGAGAATCAAGCTCAAAGCTTCTGAAACTAGCTTGCTATCAGGTAAGCACCAAAGCTTAGAATAATATGGCATAAAGTTATGAAAGGAGCACCCAGTGAGTAACAAACTCAATGCAGCAGTAATGGCTTGTAAGCTTAGAGAGCTAACCATTTCTCTATGACAAAGCACCTAATGTTATTGATTTTTTCTTACTTTAGTTTTATATAAGCACAAGTCCAAAATGTCATTTTGTTATCTGTTGAGATTTGATATCCACCATTCCATTTTGGGAACAATGGACATAAGTGAGTTAAAGAAGAAGCCATTATTACTACTCTATATCAGAGTTGATGTTGAACTGGCTTACATGCAACAAATTGGGTCATTTTTGAAAGCAAAGAACAATTAGATTTTGGACCGATTTTCTTTGTATATCAAGCCCAAGTTAGACCAGCTTATTTTAAAAATTAGCCTCTAAAAATTCACCGTGTAGCAATAGTGGTCTTTCTGAAATAATCCAGTCTCACAACCCTGCTGTAATAGGTAAAAAGGCAAGAAAAGAAGCAGATAACAAAAATGACACTGCTTCGGAAACTGCAGCAACCTTAGGACCAAAGTGCCCACAGGATCGACTTCACAAGACACCATGTCTTGCCAACTGCAGGTTTTCCAGTTACTTTTATTAGCATGAGACATTTTGCAAGGACCTGGATCTTGACCAGTTTCAGAGAGGCCCATATCTAGACATGCTAAGCTGTCCCACTGTTAGTAGTAAAAGCCTATATGTAACTAGTGCTGGCAAACATCTGTACTAACACATGTTTGCCACACCTGCTCTATGTACTGAGGCCAGAAAATCATATCAACACTGTTCTCTTTTTGTTCTGTCATATTCACTTCTCCTCCATAGTACCAGTAGATTTCCTGCAACAGAGAAAACCACAGTCTCACCTTGCTACAGAAACCGTACCTGCAATATCTAGCTATTGTGGTTCCTATAGCAAGTAGGCTTTTATAGAGTAGAGTTGTCATTCCAGTTATTCTTTGCTTAGACTGGTTGCCAACTAAAATTATAAAGTTCAGTCTGACCTAATATTTAACCCATAGATAGGAGCAAAAGAAATGGATTCATATTCCATTTTTTGTAATATTTTCATTAAATATTTTTTGTTCTGAAATAATTTAACCTGAATAATTCAACAAATAACTTTTGGTGACATTTATTAAATTTAATTTAATCAAGTTTCAAGTATGAAGTATCCAACAAGAGTATGGTAGTAACAGTTTGTGAAATTAACTTCATTCATTCTAAGACACAGAGGTCAGTATTTTCCATAAATCTACAAAAGAAGAATCATGTTTCCTTTGCTCATTTTGGAAATGAAAAAGAAAATAATATTTTGGGTTACATTAGCCATGTAGATTTCAATGTGCTCAAAATCTACATGTTTGTTTTTTTAATACTAGATTGGTAATGCAGCATGTTATAAAAAAAAACAAAGACAATTTTTTTTTCCTGACTTGGCTCTAGCCTCTGGAGCTTTCATCTGAGAGATCAAAGACATCATCCTTCAAATATCTTTTTTCCCCCCTCTTAACACCCACTTTACTTAAGGAATGACGGTAAGGGCAGCCAATATATTTTCCTGTTCTGAAACTCAGTCTAAGATAAAAAAAAAAAGACCCCCTCCCATTGGGGATTGGAAATGACAGTTCTTTGCATTGTTGTCACAACAGCAAGAATAGATTGGTGCATTCTTTGACAATAAAATCAATCAAATGGTGCCATCTTCTATCCATCTTCCCAACACCAAAAAATTTGTTTGTTCAAAGCTAATTTGATTCTCTATACATTTGCTGGCAACAGTATTGAAGAAAAGCCTGCATCAGTTGCATTGCTATTGTCTTACTTTCTATTTTCTATCACCCCTCTCTTCTCTCTATTCTGTCAGGGAAAAATTATTGACCATAAAATCAATATATGAACCATTATTTATTTAGGTGATATAAACAATCATAACTAGCTATTCTTCTAATCAAGTCAATGTTAAGATTTTTTTCTGCTGAGAAAAATTAATAAGTAAAGGCAAAAACTTATTATCAAAAGAGATTTAATATGCTTTTTTCCTGTTTTTGAGTAATTCATAGAATCCGATTTCAGATAAAACCCCTCTACCTCACGTGGCTCTCGGGCCTTGTACAAGGAAGACCTTACTGTAAAAAAAAGAAGGAAAAAAGCTCTCTCTCTCTCTCTCTCTCTCTCTCTCTCTCTCTCTTGTAATGAACCCCAATACCCATGCACAATCAAATTAAGCATAAAAAAATATTATTTACATTTAAACTAATGTCCTCATCTTTATTTGTTTACATTTCTGAGATGGGTTGTTTACATTATATTTATCATATTTCAGCCATTTAACACTACAACCTTCTTCAGGTGAATGGAATTTTGCACCAAACCCATTATTTTAGTCACTGGGGTGGATTGTTCTTATTTTATGAGTCATGTCACTTCCAGATATTTTAGTTATTTCCCTTTAACTCAATTCTATAAGTTTTGGGGTTTTTTTTTTCACTACTACTGTCACCAACTCTTTGGGTCAAGTCACTGGATCCAACCAAAGATTTTAACCTCTGGACCAATGAAGACCATGTGTCTTTAGGACAGAATAAAGGGTTCAGTTCAAAATTCCAGTCACCTAAAGAAGGTCATAGTGTACAATGGCCGAAATGTTATGAACCTGATAATAAAGATGAAGATAACAGTCCAAACAATGTAAAGTCCTCATCTTTGTTGTTATTATCATAATGTATCAGACATTTAGACTTTCTTCAGTTGTTTGTTGTTACAAGTAACCTTGAGGAAATTGTTACTCATTTTTGTTGTTGTCATTACATTTCAGCTGTTACATTCTCAGGCCTTTTTACTTTGTCAATCTGGATAACCTTGTTGTGGAGTAGTTTTTGCGCTGAAGGTTATAATCATGCTATGTCGGTTGCTAATTGACTTAGCGTACCCAAAATGTTAGGAATGTTAAGAAATGTGTTAGGAACTTGGTAATCTTCCACTGAAAGCTGACTCCCTAGTATTTGGTTAACTGACAACTAATATCAACTGCCCAGTAGTTCTACTGAACTCTAATAGAAGTCTAAAGAACTTCTATGAACTTCCCAAGAACTTCCTGTTAACTCTTATTAATATAGGAGGGAGAGTCCATTATCTGAGGAATAGGTGTGTTTCCCCATAAGAAACCTTCAGTGAACTTTGAATTGAACCCCTTCTTTAATTTACAGGGGTTCACATTCCACTGTCCATATCTAGGGATACCTCATCTTGTTCTTTTTTTTTTTTAGCACTACTCAGTTATTACTAGTTCTGTTTTATTCGAGTCTAAGTTTCTATGACTCAACTCAGGGACTGAACTTGCAATTACTATGTTGCCAAGTTTGCAAAACACTTTATTACCTTTAGGCTATGGAATATCTTGAAGCTAGAACTTGGAACCTTAAACCTTGCTGCTGCTGCAGTTTTACTGTTAAGCTTCACTCATTCTGTTCCCACTTTCTTTCAACTGCTGCAAAAGCCTTGCTATAAAGCTTGACTCTCTCTGCCATTATTTTTTTCTTATCTCTCAAATGGTACTTATATCTATCCTAAGCCTACTGAAGAGGCTGTAATAGCCTAGCATATTCTCTGGTTTTGAAAGATGTCCGATTCTCCAATGTTCCTTTTTGTCTTGTACTTTTGCTATTATTCACAGGGCTTAGTAATAATAACAACAAAGATCGTGACATTAGTCTAACTATAAATAAAATCAAGTTTAATGATAAGTCATCATCATAGAAATTCAAACAAAAAAGAAAATAGTTAATTATCCTAAATCTATGGTAAAATATTTCATTACAGAAACTCCTTAAAAAATAAGAGTTTTATATACTATATTTCCATGTGTAAAAAACATTGATTTTGCCTAAAAGAAAACCTAGAAAATTTATACTGTATCTTCAAGGTTGGATATTACATTGTTTTTAGGCTGGCAGTTACTTATAATAAAAGTTCTTTCATACGAGATAGTAATTTGAGCTTCTGGGATTTACACACCTTAAAAGGAAGTTTATGAACACTATTTCCTAGACTATATTCTCAGATAATAAAAAGAAATATTTGGGAAGCCATAATCACAAATTTTATAGTATCTCAACCATATTTAAGCAAACAAGAAGCAGAATAATGAAAATCTAGTTTTCTGAGTTTCTTTATCAGCATCATCATATCAATATTACTTCCCAGTATAGATTAAATAGTAGAATAAACTAGGCTCTCCAGCCTTGTGTGGCAGCCAGTCTAGGAGAAGGAAGACTCTGAATTCAGAATTATTCAGAAGGCAATAAGAAACCATTCCATTTTATTTCCCAAGAAGATTTTTAATACATAGCAGTAATTTGATCTTTTATATTTTGCACGGATGTGCGTTGTGGTGCAGTCGATATCGACTCGGAACAACAAATCAAGGAACCAAGTTCAAATTCCAGTTAAATTTGCTGCATTCACTTACGCAAAAATACCTTTGGAAAAGATATTAATCTGTCTCTTCCCTCCAGTTATGGGTTAAATATTAGGACAGATGGAGTTTTATAGCATTGGTCAGAAACCAGTTTACTGCAGAAAGCAATGGAAACCTACTGAGGGATAATCTTCTGCTCAGTAAGTCATGTCTCTTTTGAGACATGATTGCCCAAAGTATGTATCACGTATGGCACTTAAATGACTGCACACTATAAAATGAAGTTCATAAATCCTTATTTTATAGAAAAAATAAAGTGTTAATTAGTAATTAACAAATTCATTTAGTGTTTCAGCAATATCTGTATAGTAATAAATTAGTAATTTATTCCAAGCCTCACATACATCTTCATAATGGAATAACTCATGGGCAACAAGAATACAGTGAATAGCACAACATATGACTTCATCGTGGAATAGCTCTTTGGGAGCAGGATACTATGAATAACTTTTAATTTGACTTCATAAAAAAATGCTCTTTAGCAACAAGACTATTATGAATAATGTTCCTGCATTCAGAACCACCTATATTCACTTCCACAGAGTTCTGTAATATGCATCGTGCAATTATGCACAAGTGGTTCTGGCCAAATTAGAAAAGGAATAAATTGAACCTGAGAATTCTGAAAGATTACCAAGCAAATTATTAACAGAGGCAAAGCATCTGTGCTCACAATTATAAACGGCCATGATAAGTTCAAAGCTCTTCCCCTTTATCTTTTCTATGCAAACTTTTCCTTGCTATACTTTTATGGTGTGAATTTTTACACCTTACTTTTTTACACTCAAAGCATTTCAAATTCTTAAAAGATCAATCATCTCAAAGACTTTCTAAATCTGAAACATGGATTGCCTGATGTAGTGTAAGTTTATGATTTTGTTCAAGTTTCGTATAATTTGTGCCTGTATTTCTGTATCTCTTTTTTGCAGTTAACTCTTGAATGAAAATTAACCCTTTAGACATAGCCAAGGCCAGTTCATTCATTTAATCTGAATCTTTCACACTCCTTGTTAATGATTTCAGCATTTGTGACAAACTCTTTGTCTACTTTTTTTGTATTGAACAACAAGATTTTGTCTCTAAAAATTTTGTCAGAATATTTACCGGTGCTCTCTCAACAAAAGTCTTGTTTTTTCATTGTCTTCCCAGTTGGTGCATTTTTTCTGTAAATTTGCTTGTATCTTCGAAAATAAGCAAAGAAGGTAATTCCATCATCTGAGTTGTATGTAAATTCAAATATGGCATTTGTGACTGTGTCAGGTGTAAAGAACTTGGGAAATTTTCCATTATCTCTTGTATTATTTCCATTAACTTTAATTATTTCTATAGTTCCAACAACTGTTGGTGTTGCTGTCATTATTGCTGAATTTTTACCATAGAAGCCAACCTTTATTTCATATTTGAAGAATATCTTAGTTTTTTCTTTTCTCTCTTTTTTTTACACACACCAAAAAGAAAAAATTAAAATCTTATTATCACGGTTATCATGTGCGCTGAAGCCAATTTTTTTCCTACTCATGAGTTTCGATTTCTTATTGCCGCTGTTATAACACATTTTCTAGCAATTATGATATTAAGTCTTGCTTAGGCTACTTGCCTTGACATCTGTAAGAAATTCTCTTGGCTGACTCTAACAGACTTTTTTAGACTCCCTTAGAGTTCTTTATTTAAGGCATCTGCATTATCGGGAATGTACTTTTTAATTTACAACACAAACCAACCACATTCCCTCTGCGTTCCATTGGAGAGATTATTTCTACCGGAACAACCACTTTTCACAAACCACTGCTCTGTGTAACAACCTCGTAAGAGGATATTTCCCTGATCACTACAATCTTACTATATTTAAGTTAAGGGTTAATCATTATCTTCATTCGTATCCACATGAATGAACTCCTACTCTAAGCCTCTATCGCAAGTAGCCACCAGACTTTGTACACGGTGAATCTCTGTGTCAAAAAAGAAAAAAAACGTCTTCATAATAGAATAGCTCTTTGGCAACAAGGATACTAGGAATAGCCTGACATATGTCCTCATAATAGAACAGCTCTTTTTTAACAAGGGTATAATGAATAGCCTGACAGATAACATTATAATAGAATAGCTCTTTTCTTCCACAAAAATATAACAAATAGCCTGACATATGACATCATAATAGAATAGCTCTTTTTTTTCAACAATAATATGACGAATAGTCTGACATATGACATTATAATGGAATAGCACTTCTTTTATCAAGAATATAATGAATAGCCTGACAAATAGCATCATCATAGAATAGCTCTTTTTTTCATTAAGGAACAATACCCGATATTCCCAGTCATCCATCTATTTACTGACCAGGCACAAGTTAACTTCAGTGATTGTAAGTCTCTGATAGAAAGAAAAATCTTTATTCAATGATGATAACAAAGACCTGCAACTAAATTTATAATGAAGTAAAAATATCCAACCATTGTTAAATTATACATGGTATATATTTTTTCAACAGCCAGAGTTTGTAAAATCTACAATCCAATAAAATCAATATGAGCAGAGGAAAGAGGAAAAACCAAAAAAGCAAAATATTTTTCAAAATATTCTTTTTTATGAAAAATTAAAAATGATATATTTTATTGATCATATATCCATTTATAAATGGATTAGCTCCTATTTAAACCTGTAATATCCAATCAATCCAGAAAAATAAAATAACTAAGTCTGTAATATGATTAATTCTAATCTGTTGAAATATTAATTTATAATATTGTGGATTCTACAACAGCTCATATTGAATAAATCACTTAAAACTCTCATTCTTTGATTGCCTACATCTACAATCATTTTTGCAACTTTTCTTTCAGAATAAGGACCAATTATTATAAGGACCAAATATTTTAATTCAATTTTATGTCTGTTTTTATATTTTAAAAAGTGTTCAAGATTAAAAATAAGTAATCATTCTTGACTTGGCATCACAACTTCAGTCACTTTCTCACCAAAATGATATGGCTTCCCTCTTTCTTTTCTACAAATATCTTCATGATATTTGCTCTGACAAGGGTTTTTTTTTCCCTGGTGCCCCAACTACATGAATTGAAGTGCAGTACTAGATTGAATGTGCATTGTGGTGCAATAGATATCAGCTCAGAATGAGAAATTGGAGAGCCGAGTTCTAATGCCAGTTGAATTTGTTGCAGTCACTTAGATGCAAATGCTCTTGAAAAAGGTATTAATCTCCCTATTCTCCCTCCAGTTATGGTTTGAATAGCAAGACATATTGGGCTCTATAAGCCTTGGTTGGCAACCAGTCTACCACATAAAGAAATGGCAAACTACTGTAGGAAAATCTTTTGCCTAGTCAATCATGTCTCAAAAATGGTATGATTGCCCAAGTGTGTATTACGTATGACACTTAACTGACTGACAAGATTGGCATCTAAGTCCCTCTCTTTTACCATTTAAATAGTTAAATGTAATTTTCCACTTCTACTCCAACAGTTTCTTTTCTCACACTTCCAATCTGTAGAACTTCCTTCCATTTATTTACTTCTCATGTAACTACAATCTTCAAAAATTTAAATGCAACATCAATTGCGATCTTCTATTTTCTTGAATCCCATTCATCTTTTATTTGTTCTTCAATACCCCCTGTACCCCACCTTTCCTCTAACTGTAACTCCCTGCAAACTAATGGCTGTCCAGCCTTGCTTGGGGTGAAATGATTAAAGTAAAAAGTAATAAACAAAGTAAAAATTGTTTATATTAAACATTCTCTCTTTACAAAAAGACATAAAGAACAGAGACTACACTTTGATCTTCAGTAATTACAACAGGCCAAGGAAAATTGTAGAAGAGTACTAGAAAAACAAGAAAAAAGACCTTGACACAGCTGTGCTTGGTACAGATAGGTAAGAGGTATGTTCTAAATAATTAGATGTTTGGAAAAAGCAGTCTCTTAAAATAGATGGCATCACTGTTAAATTTGCATGACAGTTGTGCTGATTTGCATCAGAAGGGTGCACCGTAGCCAATCTGTGATTGTGGCTACAGGTACATAAGATTGACGGTTTTCTAGCATTGAGGGACTCAGTTCATTCTCAGTAATTCCAAGCAGCATGTACTGACATTAGAATTACAACTGGCTGCAGGTTTTTCTACTAAAATAATTTTGTATGATTTTTCATTTTTTTTTTAAGCCATATCCTTTCGGGGTGTATGATCATGACTAGTGACAGACTTCTTTCTTTATTATCTGGGAATTGTTATGACTTCCTGGGAAAGAGGAATGGTCCAATATGGCCTTCAAAATTTTCCTACCCCTAGACTGGATACTACCCAAAGATAGGGAGTCTATTCTACCCTTTTTAACTCACAACTGGAAGAATATTTGTAAGATATTTTGGTACAAATTCGGAAAACCAGGTTTTTATTCTTCTTCTTCTTCTCTCTCTTCTTTTTTTTTTTGTTTAAATGTTGTTGGGACAAAATAAAATTAGCCATTAACGATTAATCAATATAATCCTATCTAATTATCAGGATTTGAGTCACACGCTTATATCCATGAGAATCCTGTTTAAAACAATTTCTGGGATAAAAGCAAAAGAGATTAATAGAAGTGGCTTGCTGAACTTGTTCAATTCATCATTCATAGCTGAGGTGAGTTGGAGGGGGGTGAAATGATGGAAATTCACATCAATGAGTTAATCTTGAATAAATCTCTTTATTTTACTATAAAAAAATACAATTAATTATTCAACTTAATTTACACATGAAAATGCATCTTTGGTATCACTTAAACACCATATGTGATATCCACTCAGATGATCATGTCTCGAAAGAGACATCACTGACTGGATAGAAGATTTTCCAACAGTAGGTTGCCATTATTTTCTGTTGTAGACTGGTTGCCAACCAAGGCTATAGAACCCAATCTGTCCTGCTATTTAACCCATAACTGTAGGGAGAAGAGACAGATTAGTATCTTTCCCAAGGGTATTTGTGCAAAAGTGAATACAATGAATCCAACTGGAATTCAAACTCAACTCTCCGATTTCTCTCTCCAAGTCGATCTTTGGTATAATGCATCAATAATGATCATGAAAACTGAACTTCTATGTAACATCAATCTACCTATATAGCAGTGAATGCTTCGACAATTTCTTACAAATGTAAAGAAAACTTGAAACAACAGTGATGTGGTTCTACAGGAGAATACTATGAATACTTTAGACAAAACATAAGAGAAATGAGGAAGTTTTAAGATGGAAAACAAAAAGACACATACTAAGAATCAGAAACAGATAGTTAAAATTTCTGAGACACATAAAGAGGAAAGGTGGCTTGGAGAATTTAACACTCACAAAACATAGTGAAGACAAAAGAGCAGAGAGAAACAGTGAGTAATAAAGTTAATGAGTTTGTGTAAATGGATGGCAGAACAGAAATTGAGAATGAGAGAAAAGAGGCAAACATTATTTAGAGTTATGAAGGAAGCTGTGGAAAGCCATGATCGTCTGCATTCTGAAAGGACACAGCACATAAAAGAAGAACAAAAATACTTTATTTGATTGTATTTAAAACCATTCAATCAGCTAAACATCAATAATAAATATTAAAAAAAAATAACTGAATTGTACATTAAATGCTATTGGAAATTCATCTATTTGTCTATATTTCTGAGATGAGCTAGTATTTACAGTATTTACATTTGTTGGACTATTGTCCTCATCTATGTTGCCATTTCTACGACATTTAATAACAGATCATTCTATTTGTTTATATTTCTGAGATGAGTTAGTATTTACAGTATTTACATTATTCAGACTATTGTCCTCATCTTTGTTGCCATTTTGTATGACATTTTGGCCCTTAAACGCTCCGGCCTTCTTCAGGTGCTAGGAATTTTGAACCGAACCCTTTATTACAATCACTGGGGTATATCATCCTCATTCCTTGCATAAACCTTTGATTGGAAGTCATGAGTTATCTCCTTCTAACCCTGCAAGTTTCTTGTTCACCACTGCTGTAGCCTGGTATTGAACTCACAACTTGAAGGAGACATGGCCCAGTGGATATAGACGTTGGTTAGTTCCTGACTTGACTCTTGGAATTGTGAGTTCAGTACCAGGCTACAGCAATGGTGAACAAGTAACTTGCAGGGTTAGAGGGAGATAACTCATGACTTTCAATCATGGCATTACTACTATGCAAGGAATGAGAATGATAGACACCAGTGATTGTAATAAAGGGTTTGTTTCAAAATTCCTAGCACCTGAAGAAGGCCGGAGCGTACAACGGCCAAAACATTGTACAAATGGCAACAAAGATGAGGACAATAGTCTGAAAAATTTAAATACTGTGAAATTCATCTATGCAGTCTATTTGATCCAGTTGAAAACAAGTTTCTTTTCAAGCACTTATGGATTTATGAAATTCTTATATTTTGTGAAAAATTGGTTTTATATGCTAACAAATATGGCATTGATGTATTTATAAATATGGTCTTTATTTACGAGTTTTTGTGTGTGTATGATTATAAATTTCATTTGTAGATCCCTTCCTCAGAAAGATTTTTGTTTCTGATCAGATGTTTTTAAATCAAAATCCTTACAACTTTCAACATTTTTTATAATCTTCCTATTTTTACTATTCAACAAAACATGCAGACTTTTTTTTTTCTTTTATTATGATCAAAACATTTCTCTTGTTCCTATCAAACACATTTTTTGCAATATCGTTAAACTACTTACTTGGTTTAAGCTGTGGCTTTTTTTCCTTCTGGATATCTCCACATAGAATGTTTGTTTTGGAAGCCTGTCATCATCCACTCTGGCAACATGACTGACCCACAGTATTTGATTCAGTATTATAATATACATTGTGGTGCAGTAGATATCTGCTCAGAATGACAACTCGGGGAGCCGAGTTCAAATTCCAGTTGAATATGTTGCATTCACTTACGCACAAATACCTTTGGGAAAGGTCTTAATCCGTCTAATCCTTCCAGTTATGGGTTAAATAACAGGACAGTTTGGGTTCTACAGCCTTGGCTGGCAACCAGTCTACCACAGAAAGCAATGGCAACCTACTACGGGATAATTTTCTGTCCAGTCAGTTATGTCTCTTTTGAGACATGATTGCCCAAAGCATGTATCACATATGGCACTTAACTGAGTGACTGAATATAATAGTTGAAAACATAATTAAAAACTCTACTGGGCATAAAATGGGGGATCGGTTTTCTATTGTTATCAAGTAATAAACTGATCCCCTACTAATTACTACATAATAATATAATACATCCCTTCTCCTTCTAGCTATGAGTCAAATAACAGGACAGATTGGGTTCTAGAGCCTTGGCTGGCAATCAGTCTACCACAGAAAGCAATGGCAACATACTGTGGGATAATCTTCTGCCCAGTCAGCCATGTCTCTTTCAAGACATGATTGCCTTCAGTGTGTACAAAGTATGGCACTTAACTGACTAACTGATTATAATTTTATTTCAATACTTGTGCTATATTCTATTTTAAGAACAACAGTATCTAGTGTGCAAGATGATCATTTGATGTTTACGATTCTCTGTATGCAATTCTAATGAAACATAAATATTTGATGAAAAGGAAGACTATATTTTCATCTGGTAGCTTTTTTGTGTTTCTCATCCAGAATTTTATTTCCATCATTTATATATGCGCTAACAAGTCAGCCATAAGGTCAGCTTTATTCTTGTGACCTCTCTCACACATGTGGCAAACATAAAGTTTGGCTGAGTTACCCATGTTGCCTGTTCTTATATACAATCATATGATATTTGAGTCCCTCTTCTTCTTCATCTTCTTCTTCATGTGCCATATCCCTTCAGGATGTAGGCGATCATGGACTTCCACTTGGCCCTGTCTCTTGTCGCTCTCAGTAATTTTTCTCTTGGTATCTCTTCTAAGCCCTGCTCTGTCAACCATTTGCTCAGACCTAACAAGTAGGCCTCACGCTGCTTTTTCCTGTCTCTTCTACCATTTATTTGACCTGTGAGTATCAAGTTCTCCAGGCCCTCCTTCCTCATTACATGTCCCAGGAACCTCATTTGTCTCTTCCTGATATTTATTATCAGGTTTCTTCTCATTTACATCCTTTCCAATACCTCATCATTGCACACATGCTCTGTCCATGGTATCCTCAGTATCCTTCTGTAAAACCACATTTCTGCTGCTTCGAATCTCTTCTTCATCTTTGTTCAGAATTCACTTCCATGCAGAAGGAAAGATATCACATCGCAATCCAACAAACTTTTCTTTGTTTCTAATGAGATTTTCCTGTCTTTCAGTACTCAGGCTAGCTTCTGAAATGCGTCTTTTGATCTCTTTGTCGCATTTTCCATCCTCTGTCCAAACACTTCCCAAATATTTAAAATTTTTTTACTTGTTTTATTTTAGATTCTCCAACTTGCGGTTTGTCATATTGGTCTCCTTTTTTTGCTGATGACCATACATTCAGTTTTCTTGAGGTTTATGCTCAGTCCTTTCTTTTCATGTTCTTTTGCTAACTTCTGTAGAAGGTCCTGCATTTTGTTTTCTGTGTCTGCTATCAGCACCATGAAATCCACATATTGGATATTGTTGAGATTGTGGCTGCCAATGACAAATCCTGGCAAGACTTTTATTTCTCTCATAATTGCTTTGCTGTACAGGTTGAAAGGATCTGGTGAGAAAACACATCCTTGTCTTATGCACCGTTCTATTTTTGCATTACCTGCTGAGTTCACCTCCTATCCATACACAAGCGGTTTGCAGACTTAAAAATCTTGTCACAAAACTCACACAAATAATCTGGTAGTATTTCTAGTAGGTTTCTATTCACACGAGTTTGCACCTGACATCTATGGTGTGACTTCCACAAATACTGCAAGTGTGTCTGTGTCCTTATATACATATATACACACATTAATATACATGTGATGACCCATTAAATCAATATGTCCATCACTGACAAGTTTGATTAATATTTTTGTTTTCATGAAAACAATGGTTCTTGAAGTCATGACTTGCAATGCTTATTGAAGATAGGATGACCTAAGTATTTTCTGCACAGGTCCATGCTTTGTAAAATCTGTTCAGCTTACTGGTGCATTTTCCTGTGATGAGTGAGACTGGAGCAGTTTCTGCAGGTTTTCTGACACACCCTGCATGTTAGGTTATTTACAGCATAGTGTTGATTGAAATTTGTTAAAAGTCTACCAATATGACTCTTGTTGTGGCTAATGAGGCCCTGCAACGGAGAGACACACCCTGCTATGTTCATCATGTGTAAATTACTGGATTGCTGGATCAATGATTTCCTTTTTTCAAGCTGCTTGCTTGTACACACATATATGCATATGTTTAGAAAAAGAATTCTTATATATATATATATATATATATATATATATATATATATATATATATATATATGTAAGTGGTTTAAACTAATGGATATATATTCCACAGTTTAATATTTACTTTTTTTAAAAAGTGCTCAATACAGAAATTGAGCATTTTTTTTTTAATCATGATTTCACCCCAAGCACAACAGTTTTACTGCCAATGGTGTGCAGGGGATTACACAGGAAGAGAGTGAAGAAAAATCCAAAAATGGCATGGAACATGGAATTAGAACAATCTACTCTCCTGGACTAAATAAAGAGTTCAGTTCAAAATTCCAATGTATATCACCTGAAGAAGGTTGTAGCATACAATGGCTGAAATGTGGTGAATATGGCAACAGTCTGTATGATGTCAGTTAAGTGCCATATGTGATACATGCTTGGGCAATCATGTCTCGAAAGAGACATGACTGACTCGGCAGAAGATTATCCCGTAGTAGGTTGCCATTGCTTTCTGCGGTAGACTGGTTGCCAGCCAAGGCTATAGAATCTAATCTGTCCTGTTATTTAACCCATAACTGGAGGAAAGAGATGGATTAATACCTTTCCCAAGGGTATTTGCGCATAAGTGAATGCAAGGAATTCAACTGGAATTCAAACTGTATAATGTAAATGTAATACCTGATCAAGAAATATAGACAGATGAGTTAGTGAGAGTTCAATCATAGGTCAACAAATACAAATTCAATTGGCACAATTAAATATGGAAAAACATATGTAATTGTGTCTTGTTAGAAATAGACAAGTAGAGATGGGGATTGTGAGATTTTTTTAGCATAATTAACATCTATCAACTTTGACAGCATTTATAGATGGATAAGAGTTGATCAGAGAAGTTGAGGTAAAGTGAAAATTGGTTGGCTCAACTACATAGTTCTGATTGGCTGCAATAGTAGTATACTTAAGATTCTTTTAAAATGATAAAACTTTTCTTAGAATGTCATGTATTCTTGACCGTATAGAGCAGAAAGGAAATGCACACTAAGCTGCTGTTCACCACTGATAGCGTCTATATTCAGCGTGTTCTAGTGTTTGACAGCATTCCAAGAGAATTATTGTGCACTAGCAGTATAGCCCGGTGTTGCTCGAGTGTAATGAAAGCTTTAAAACTAATCCATAGTTCTGGAGCTCAGACTCTTTGGACGTTGGCACGAAAGACTAAAAAGCAATAGTTGTTTCCAGATAAAGCCAAACTGTAGACTGAAAGAAAAATGAATGGATGTAAGTCAAATTTTGATTTCCTAGTATCGATATCAAATAAGTTTTTTTTCATCGTAAACTGAATTTTGAAGGCTAAATAAGTCCTCTGAGTAAATGGTATCATGGCTGAGACTAAGAACTATAATTATACCTACTTAGAGCCAAACCCGAAGCAAAAACTAAAATAAAAGGGCTGAAAAAAATACAGACATACAGGCAGATAAACAGACACGCACACACACACAAACATCTTGCCTTTCATATATATATATTATCCATTTTCTACACTATTGTAAAAACTGCAACCTTGAAACTTCTGAATATCGTTTCTTATGTCTTTTTCTATGAGTGTATCTAATTTTATTAAAATCAGACCACTCCTTCTATAACCTGATTTTTTCGATTATCAATTTTCGATATTTATCGGGGGTACCTCAACACAAAATCTAGCTAAGAATACTCGCAGATGCTTATAGTACAACTGTGTAAATTTTCAAGAAAATTGGTTCCATTTATAAATAAGTTTAGATTATTCAAAGGATTCATTAGTACGTTGACTTCATGCAAAGATAGCGAAATATCATAACTCATAAATAGTGAATTACCAAAAGTTACTTTCAGACTAATGTTACAAAAATCAATGTTATAGAAGTAGCGACAAAATTAATGTTCATGCTAATGTTATAAACGTGTCTATGCAAGCTCTCTGGCCACTGGAGTCTCACTGAAGCTACCACAGAGGATGCAAGTTGGTTGCACGAAGAGAAAGATGCACAGTATATAAATTTATAGTGTATTAAAAAGTGCCAATATGACTATGATATGGGAAGCAATAGTGTTGCACATCTTTACCAAATCTGCTTATACACAAAAATGGTTCACAGACACCATCACAGGAAAGGCCAAGGTTGCCAACAAAATGCTTGTCAGATGATGGCTCAGTTTGCCCACAAAGATGATTGAAGAGTACAGATTAATGGTGGGCATAACCCTGGTGAAGTCTGACCATAATGGGGCAGATGGACTAATGAGAATGCTGTGGCATTGACTTGATTTAATCAAGAAAGCAGCTGAGCCCCAAAGCCATGTTTGTGCTGCATCAATAAACTACTTTGACTCTGGCCATCCATAGAAGAAGTGTTCATCCTAGCATAAAGTGAACATTGAACTTTGTCAGGAAGACAGGGGGGTGGTGAAGAAGTGCCAGCCAATTGACCCATCATCCGCATGTTATCTGAAAATTAAATTAAATGTCAGTGATATGTGCTGCTCGGTGGGAATGAACATAACATTTTGATTATGGCTAATTTACTCTGTCCAGAGAAAATTATCACTGACCCCAACATATTTGATGCCAAACTAGAATTTCATCACTGGAGTGCCAAGAGAGCTTACCACAGAGCACAAGTTCAAACATGTTTAGGTCTGCATGACAGCAACAACAATGAAGGCAAAGAATTTTTGAGCAGAATAGTCACAGGGAATGAAATGTTGGTTCACCACTATGAGCCAGAATCCAAAAGACAAAGTATGTAGTTGAAACATTTTGGCTCAAAAAATGCTGAAAATTTCAATCATTGGAGGAAAAGGTGATGCTAACCATTTTTTTAGGACACAAAAGGATCTATACTGGAAAATTGCCTGGAAAAGAGGTCTATGATCAGCAATCTGAAGCCAGCAATTCACACCGAAGCCTATTGTCAAAAAGGTTTTGTCGCTGTATGACAATGCATGCTGACCAGACTGTTGAAACCATTAAGTAACTGAGTTTTGAGGTTCTGAAACACCCTTCCTCCAGCCCACATCTTGTGTCATCTGACTATGATCTCTTTTGACTACTCAAAGATGCATTCATCGTCGTCCTGCGGCCTTGGCTGAGATAGAACTCACTACACCCCTCCAGTATTCCCTGTGCATTTGGAACCCCGGCACAATTTGCAGCAAAATTCATAATCTTGTCAAATAGCTGAATACTTGATGCTTCGCCAGGGCTACCAAGGGTGTTTTTATTGTGACACCAACACTAGAAGGGGTTGCCTCCAGGCCTCATCCTGTTATTTAACCCATAACTGGAGGGAAGTGACAGATTAATACCTTTCCCAAGGGTACTAGTGCTAAAGTGAATGCAGGGTATTCAACTGGAATTCGAACTCGGTTCACCGATTTCTCTTTCCAAGCCGATATCCACTGCACCACAACGCACATCTGTCACTGAACATTTACAGCGCCTGGTATTCCCAAGTGGTCACTCATCTAAGTACTCACCAGGCTCAACGTTGCTTAACTTTGGTGGTCGAATGAGAACCGGAGTATTCAACGTGATATGCCATAATGATGCATTACAAGGTTGTCAATTTCTTACATAAAAGAAGTGCAGGAAGCAGTGCATAAAATGTTTGCACAATCAACTGAAAACCTCCCTCTTGGAGGGAATATGCAAGTTTATATACCACTGGATCAAGTGCTTAGAAGAAAAAAGAGACTATGTAGAAAAATGACATCCTTGTTTAACCTCTGCTTTTGAGTAAATAAATTTTTTTTAAAAATTAAGAGTGAAAATAATTTTTTTTCTTTCCCTCATACATTATTCATATCATTAGTATATAGAGTGCAAACAGATTTAAACATCAAATTTTTTGATAAGAAATTGCTTTTTATACACCAAAAAATAGGCTAAAAAAACTGTTATGGTGGAACATCCTGCCATCCCCGAGAATGGAATGCTCTAGACTATAAAGGACTATGACAAGCGGTACGAGAGAAAAATACATCTTAAGCAAAGACATTCTCTATTTGATATTTTATTCTGCTCCTACTCGTTGCTTGCTCATCTGTATCTATTTGCTAATTGCACATTAGTACAAAAAATCCATTATATTGTATTCCTGTGTCAAATACCCTTCTTCCACTAATCTTTACACTAATATTCCTTTCCGGGATATATCAAAAACATAGCAATGACTGAATTTGCTTTGATCAAATGAAAATTCATGCAGAAGCAATTCAAATCAGATTAAAAAGAATTCCAGAAATAAAGGTGTAATCCATAAATTTTGCAAATATAAAAAAGTCTTGATTATAATTATTGTGATTGTAAAATTAGCAACTTTTATTTTTTAGCGTAAAACAGAGATTAATATCGAACAGGGATTGCTATCAGTGACTGATTTCAAAGTGATTTTTTTATAATCATCTCACCCCAAGCAAGGCAGTAATGCCTCTGGTGCACAGGGGTTACATAAGAGAAGAGTGAAGAGAGAGGAGAACAGGTCACAGTTGGTATCGGAGAATGGATAAGAGAAGAACAGGTACATTGGTGTAAAGAGATCTGCGTGAGAGCAAAGTATAAAGTAAGAAGACAGATAGAAGTCAAGGAGACAAGAGATGACAGTTGTTGATGCATTTAAACTTTTGGGGACTGTAGGTATCAGGGAAACAAGAATACGGAAGATAATTTCACAGGCAAGAAGTGTGAGAAAAGAAGCTGATGGAGTAGAAGTTTTGGTTACACTTGATTGTTTTCACAATGAAAGGGTGGGACCTAGTTGCTAGTCTAGTAGCTTGAGTAAATTCACGGCGGGAGGGGGGTACACCAAAGAGTTTAGCTCATCAGAGCAGAATCTGTGAAAGTATTTGTAGAAGAGACAGCAGAAAGCCACATCTCTTCAGTGAGAGAGAAACTGGAGTCAAGCCGCCAAGTCAGGATTGGCTACATTGCAGATTCTTTTTTGGATTTTGTTGAGAACCCCAAAATGAACAGCAGGGGCAATCAACCAGATGTGACAGCAGTATTCAATGCACAGGCAGATTTGTAGGAATGCATAATGGATTCAGAAGCAAAAAATTTCTCGGTCTGACACAGGTACCCTACTTTCTTAGCAGTAGATTTAGCTATTAATTCAATGTAGTCGTTCCACTTCAGGTTAGCTGAGTGAGGTCAAGCAGGTGCAGTGAATTAATTTCAGGGAGACTAGCCTGATCCATGCTGATGGCAGGTAGGAACGATTATCTATGGTGGTTATAGGATAGCAGCTTAATTTTGGAAGTATTAAAATTAACAAGTCATTTCTTACCCCAGTCCACCACTGACTGGAGGTCTATTTTGAGAGCAGCAAAGTTTGTTTTGTCAGCTTTGGCAGATTTCTTAGTGAGGTGGGAGTAAATGGTGGTATCATCAGCATAGATGTCTACTTGGGATCTGATTACATCATGGAGGTCGTTGATGAAAATCAGAAAAAGGACAGGACCTAGGATATAGCCTTTAGGGACACCTGTGTTCATGTGATAGGATCCGGAAGCATGCCCATTCAGTACAATCATCATTACACAATTCAATAGGAATGATTTGATTAAGTCAAACAAGCATCCAGTTATATCATAGCTCTGTAGCTTGTGCTGAAGGCCGTGTGCCACACTCTGTCAAATGCTTCATAAATATCCAGGGCAACAGCTTGAGTTTAGCCATTCTTATCAAGAGTCTGGTATAAATACTCAGTGATGGTCATTAGCAAGTCAGTGGTAGACCTGACAAAGCAGAAGCCATACTGTCAGAAAATAGTCAGTAGGCTATGAGATGTTAAATCACTTCAGCATTGATAATGGTCTCAAACACTTTGCTAAAAATTGGTAGGAAGCTGATAGGGCAATAATTAGAGGGGTCAGAGGGTTCACCAGAGTTCTTAAAAACAAGAACCACAGAGGAGAATTTCCAGCTAGCAGGAAAGCAAGAAGCAGAGAGACAGTAGTTGTAGAGTTTGGAGAGGACAGAGGAGCATTCAAGGGCACATTTCTTTAAGATGATGACTCGGATTCCATCACCTCTTCTAGCCTTATAGGGGTCAATTTTTTTAAAATTATCTTAGAGACCAGCAAGGGGGTAATGTAAACATTGCCCAGTTGAGCCTCAGTTCTGAGTGAGAAGTAGAGTGCGGGTATCCCGGATGAGTTAAGTGAGGAGTTTGAGAAGAATTTGCGAGCAAAGCACTCAGCCTTTTCCGCTGTAGCAGTGAGGATTTCATATTTACTGATTAAAGGAGGGATGGAATATTTGCTGCTCTTTAGCACACTTTTGCAGAGCCACCAGTAGTCTTTGGAGCCAAACTTGCATGCTGCTATACACTGCTTTATTCTGTCAGCAAACAAGAGCTTAGCGTTATTGAGGATCCTCTTACACTAATTATGAGCAGAGGCAAAATAGCACCTATTATTATCAGAGATCATGGCTTCAATAAAGTCAGAAGCTGTAATTCCTGTGGGCTATGGTGGCCGAGCAGGCAGGGGAGAACCAGTGGGGAACAAATGAGGTTTAAGTTAGAACTTCCTGGTTGGGATGAAAGCATCGATGCTAGCTTTCATCCAAGAGGAGACCTCAGAAGCACAATCCTGAATGAGAAGACTAAAGACTTCCTTCCAAGGGACATCACACAGAAAATCTCATAGTGCCTCCCAGTTCACCCTTTGATAGCAGTAAGAGATCCTGCTGATTGTAGGTTCCTGGGCGGAAGGAGAATGAAGAGAAATATTAACAGAAACTACAGCATGATCAGAATTGCCAAGAGGGCAAAGCATGGCAGGTGTCAGGGAAACAGTGAAACAGAGATCTAGTGGAGAAGCTTGTCCTTCAGGCATACTGAGGAAGCATGTGGGAAAATCCATCACTTGTGTAAGGGACTGGGTGACTGCAAAGTTCAGGGTGAGGATGCTAGCAAAATCAATAACAGAGTTTTCCAATCAATTGGCATGGTGGGCATTGATGTCACAGAACACAAATAAGTTGGCAAGAGGGAGATATTTACTGACATAGACTTTCAGGTCATGCATATGAATGCTGAAGTCCTTCCTAAAGAGGGAAAGGTAATCTGGGATTGAGAAATCAGAGGACGGGATTGTATGATTCAGGTTAGTTTCACAGAGAATTGATATCAAACAAAGATTTATATAAAACAGGGATTTATATAAAACAAAGATTTATATAAAACAGGGATTTATATAAAACAAAGATTTATATAAAACTGGGATTTATATAAAACAGGGATTTATATAAAACAAAAGATTTATATAAAACAGGGAGTTTATATAAAACAGGAGTTTACATAAAACAAAGATTTATATAAAACAGGGATTTATATAAAACAAAGATTTATATAAAACAAGGGATTTATATAAAACAAAGATTTATATCAAACAAAGATTTATATAAAACAGGGAAGTTGATATAAAACAAACGGGATTTATATAAAACAAAGGGATTTATGTAAAACAAAGGATTTATATAAAACAAAGATTTATATCAAACAAAGATTTATATAAAACAGGGATTGATATAAAACAAGGATTTATATAAAACAAAGATTTATATAAAACAGTTTATATTTAAAACAGGAGTTTATAAAACAAAGATTTATATAAAACAGGGATTTATATAAAACAAAGATTTATATAAAACAGGGATTTATATAAAACAAAGATTTATATCCAAAACAAAGGGATTTATATAAAACAAGGGATTTATATAAAAACAAAAATTTATATAAAACAAAGATTTATATAAAACAGGGATTTATATAAAACAGGAGTTTACATAAAACAAAGATTTATATAAAACAGGGATTTATATAAAACAAAGATTTATATAAAACAGGGATTGATATAAAACAGGGATTTATATAAAACAAAAATTTATATAAAACAGGGATTTATATCAAACAAAGATTTATATAAAACAGGGATTGCTTTCAGTGATTATATCAAACAGAGATTGATATCATACTGATACAGAATTATCTTCTAATAAAACATTTTAGAAATTAAGACATGATGTCTAAACATTTCTCAAGCTCAAAGTTCTGTTAGTTAATTAATGGAAAAACATCTTTTTCAGATAAGCCATTTAACTGTTCACTCATATAAATTTGGCAGAGAATGCTGCCCAATTTTCTCACAGATGAAGAGAAATATGGCGGCAGCATAAATGCAGTTTTACAAAAGGATGCTGAAAATACCATAGATGGGGTATATAAGCAAAGAAGAAGTCTTAAGGAAAATGGAAACAAAAAAGATTCTTATACTCAGAATCGGAAAAAAGACAGCTGAAATCTGGGACACATAATGAGGAAGGAGGGCTTTGAAAATTTGACACTCACAAGACATATCCAAGGCAAAAAGAACATGGGAGGCAGAGGACCTGACGAGCTTATGTAAAGGAATAACACAACAGGGGGTGGGAGAGATGATTAAAATACAAATATTACTAAGAACTACAAAGAATAGAAAGTTGTGAAGAACCATGATCAGACAAGGTTTCTTTTTCTTTTTTTTTTTTAATCATCTCACCCCAAGCAAGGCATTCCACTGCCACTATTGTGCATGGGGCTACATAGGGGAAGGTAAAGAGAAGGAGTGGTTAGACATAGGGAATGTCAGGAGGAAGGTGACAGATGAGTAAGGATAGCAAGGATGAGGGTTGGGCAGATGGGAAGAGTGTTTGATAGAATGGGAGCAGGTTAGTGTGTTAGGAGGTGTCTATTGACCTTACATTTAAACTCCTGGAGATTGTAGCCGTCGGGGAAGCAATCGTTTGGAAGAGAATTCCACAGTTGGGAAGTGCGAGGAAAGAAACTGTTGGAGTAGAAGTTACGGCTGCATTTTATCGGTTTCACTGTAAAAGGGTGGGACCTAGTTGCTAATCTAGTATCTCGTTCAAATACATATTTAGGGGGCACTAGTGATCTAAGTTCATCGGAGCAGAAGCCGTGAAAGTATTTATAGAAGAGACACAGGGAAGCCACGTCGCGCCAGTGGGAGAGAGACTGCAGGCGGTCTGCCAAGTCAGTATCTATCACATTACAGACCCTCCTCTGAACCTTATCGAGAAGCCCGAGGAGAACAGCAGGGGCACCCGACCAGATATGGTAGCAGTATTCAATGCACGGGCGGATGGTAGATTTATAAATGTGCAAGATAGATTCAGACGGAAAAAACTTCCGGGCCCTACACAGAGAACCGACTTTCATAGCAGCAGATTTAGCAATGGATTCGATATAGTCCTTCCATTTGAGGTCCGCTGAAAGTGTGAGACCAAGGAGGCGCAGTGTTTTACTCTCTGGGAGGCAAGCCTGGTCCATGCTAATGGGAGGTAGGTGAGATTGTCGATGATGGTTAATTGAGAGTAGCTTTGTTTTAGAAGCATTAAAATTTACTAACCATTTCTTACCCCAGTCCAATATGGATTGGAGGTCTTTTTCAATCTCGGCTGCGAGGTTAGCTTTGACGCCTACACCAGATTTTTGTAGGAGGCGAGAATAAACTGTGGTGTCATCGGCGTACAAACCTATTTGGGCTCTTATGGAATTAATGTATGTCAGGAAGAGTGTAGGACCTAAGATGGAGCCTTGGGGGACACCTGTGTTTGTATGGTAGTTCTGAGAGGCATGTCCGTTTAATACCACCTTCATTGTGCGGTTAGAGAGGAATGACTAGATTAGTTCAAACAAATGTCCAGTTATACCATAGCTCCGCAGTTTACATAGAAGGCCAGCATGCCAAACTGTCGAACGCCTTAGATATATCCAATGCAACGGTTCGGGCTTCGCCATTCCTGTCGAGTGCCTGGTATATGTACTCGGTGATGGTCGTTAGCATATCTGCAGTAGACCTGGTGAAGCGGAAACCATATTGCTTGTCTGAGAGGAGCCTGTGTGCTGTGAGATGATGAACCACCTCGGTGTTGATAATGGCTTCGAACACTTTGCCAAAGATCGAAAGAAGGCTGATAGGGCGGTAATTTGCAGGGTCCGAGGGTTCTCCAGTGTTTTTAAATATAGGAACTACAGAGGAAGATTTCCAACAGGCAAACAGGTGCTAAAGAGATACAGTATAAAGAAAAAAAAGAAGAACATTTCTTGGTCAATAAGTTGAGTTGACCATGATTAATAAGCTATGATTTTGATTCTCACTAGGTGCTTGTGTCAAAACTAAGCAACACTTTTTTTTAATCATTTTCCCCCCAAGCAAGGTATTCCACTGCCACTATATCACAGGGGGTTACATAGAGGAAGGTGCTGAGAGAGCAATTGAATATAGTAAATGACAATGTCAAACCTGGAAGTTTATATTCAAGTTGCAACTTTGATAGATTTCTTTACCAAAAGTCATGAGTTTGATCCTTGCTAGGTGCTTTGTGTCAACCCTGAAAGGTTCCTTTGCCAAAAGTCCAAATACTTGAAAGGTTTCTGCTATAATTAAAATAAAATTCTAAAAAAGAATGTTGAGTTACAGTGGTCGATCTGACCTATTTGTCAAGTGGAATGCACACTGCTAAATCTTTCCCAGTCAACACCATCTACAGACACCACCCCCTCCATTATCTAGCTCCACCCACCCATATAAAAGTCCTCTAGAGTAAGTCTAATATTTCAATGTGATTTTATTCAGGATTATTGCAGTTTATATTACCTACAATTCTGACACAATTGTTGTATCAATGCCTCATCACTCCCCGCCACTCCCTAGACTCTACATTCCGGGGTGGGGGGGTCGGTTCCCTCCACTGCTAAACATGACATTTTTCTCCACTGCTAAACATGACATTTTATACCCACACCCATTCTTTGTGTGTAACTGCTTCAGCTATTTACCCCTACAACTCTATTCATTTTTCTTTTTATGTGTTTTTTATTTGATTTATAATGTGTTTTTATTGACTAAAAAATTTCTTTATAAATACAAATTAAACCATAAACATTTTTCTCCTCAAGACATCATGTAGCAGCAGAAGCACTATTACTACTATCATTATGATTATTATTACTACTACTACCACTACTATTATTGTTATTATTATATCATTATTGTAATATTATTATTACTACTACTATTATTACTGTTATTATTATATCATTATTGTAATATTATTACTACTACTATTATTATTATTGTCATTATTATATCATTATTGCAATATTATTATTACTACTACTATTATTATTGTTATTATTATATCATTATTGCAATATTATTATTACTACTACTATTATTATTGTTATTATTATATCATTATTGTAATATTATTATTACTACTACTACTATTATTGATATTATTATATCATTATTGTAATATTATTATTACTACTATTATTATTGTCATTATTATATCATTATTGCAATATTATTATTACTACTACTATTATTATTGTTATTATTATATCATTATTGTAATATTATTATTACTACTACTATTATTATTGATATTATTATATCATTATTGTAATATTATTATTACTACTACTACTATTATTGATATTATTATATCATTATTGTAATATTATTATTACTACTATTATTATTGTCATTATTATATCATTATTGCAATATTATTATTACTACTACTATTATTATTGTTATTATTATATCATTATTGTAATATTATTATTACTACTACTATTATTATTGATATTATTATATCATTATTGTAATATTATTACTACTACTATCATTATTGTTATTATTATATCATTATTGCAATATTATTATTACTACTACTATTATTATTGTTATTATTATATCATTATTGCAATATTATTATTACTACTACTATTATTACTGTTATTATTATATCATTATTGTAATATTATTACTACTACTATTATTATTGTTATTATTATATCATTATTGCAATATTATTATTACTACTACTATTATTATTGTTATTATTATATCATTATTGCAATATTATTATTACTACTACTATTATTATTGTTATTATTATATCATTATTGCAATAGTATTATTACTACTACTATTATTATTGTTATTATTATATCATTATTGCAATAGTATTATTACTACTACTATTATTATTGTTATTATTATATCATTATTGCAATATTAATATTACTACTACTATTATTATTGTTATTATTATATCATTATTGTAATATTATTATTACTACTACTATTAATATTGATATTATTATATCATTATTGTAATATTATTATTACTTCTACTATTATTGATATTATTATAAGATGATTATATTATTGTTAATATTAAATTATTACTGCTACTATTATTATTATATTAGTGTAATATTATTACTACTAATATTATTGCTATTGTAATATTATTATTACTACTATTATTATTGATATTATAATATATTATTACTAATTCTACTATTATTATTATTGTTATTATATTATTGTAATATTATTACTACTACTATTATTATTGTTAATATTATATTACTGTTGCTATTATTATTCTGATTATAATATTAATATACTATTATTATTACTACTACTACTATTATTATATTATTATTACTATGTTTATCATTATTATTATTATATTATTAAAATATTATTATTACTAATTCTACTATTACTACTACTACTACAATAACACCAACAGTAATAGCAACAACAATAAATGTTGCTGCAATTACTGCTATTTTATTCTTGACTTTTTCTACATTGTTATAAAGGCATGAAACCATAATTTTCAAATGATCAAGTCAGTCCCTGCTGTTTGGCACCCCAAATATAAACAAATAGCAGGACAGGTGAAACTATTCAGTCCTTGTAAGGCAGTCCATCCCAGATAAGATTCTCTCTCTTTTTTCTGTATGTGTCATGTCCATTCAAGATGGTGAAAGTCATGGCTCTCCATATCTCCCTGCATTTTCTTTTGCTTTCTGCAACACCATCTCTTTTATGAATCCTCTTTAATTTGAGAATGTGCATTGTGGTGCAGTGGATATCATTTTGGAACGAGAAATCGGGGAGCTGAGTTCGAATTCCAGTTGAATTCTTTGTATTCACTTGTGCACAAATACCCTTGGGAAAGGTATTAATCTGTCTCTTCCTTCCAGTAATGGGTTAAATAACAGGACAGATTGAGTTCTATAGCCTTGGCTGGTAACCATTCTACTGCAGAAAGTAATGACAACCTATTGCGGGATAATCTTCTGCTCAGTCAGTCACGTCTTGAAAGAGACATGATTGCCCAAGCGTGTATCACGTATGGCACTTAACTGACTTTAATTTGTGACACATGTTCCTCTATTCATTTGATGAAACAGATTACTTACTGCTTCTTCTGCTTTTCTAACACATTGTGAGTATTAAATTTGCCAAGCTTTTTCCCCCATTATGTGTCTCGAAAATGTCATCTGTCTCTTTCTGATTTACTAACAACAAAACTTACAAGTTAGTAGTTACCTTGAGTGTCTCAACTTTTTAAGGAAGCCTCAAAAAGTGGAGTTGGCACGTGAAATCTGATCATCTCTTTAAACAACAAGCACAGGGGGAAGAAGGAGTCAGCAGTCATAAGAGCTTTTCCCTGATTCTCATAAGCCAGGGGACAAGTCAACAATGATGACTACACCATCTTCACCACTACCACCATTATTCTTCAAATCAATATGTTAATTAGAAATGGCAAAAAGACAAGCAGATTCAAATACTTTAAACATTCAAGATGACTGCCTTTGCTCAGTTCTAAATCCCACCTGGACTGTTTACAACACCTCGGGGTCGTTCTGTGATGTACCAGAGAGTTAAAACAAATGAACATCTTTGCAATATACTAAGTCTTTAGAGAAAAGATTCAGCTATTTTAAATATTTCAAGAACTAGTTGTGCAGTTGAGATGTAACGTCATAATTAATAAGAGGATCTTACAGTACATACATACATACATACATACATACATGCCTACATACATACATACATACATACATACACTTCTTTGGAATAACTCAGCTGACTGTGAGATGCTATTGATTGAGATTGTGAACTGTGTGACCAATTCATTCATCAATGTGCCTGCTCATTCTTGTGCAAGGAGTTTTGGCAAAACTCCTTCACCCAAGTATATAAGCCTCCCAATAATCCAGATTTTACTCTTTGTTATTTCTGGCTTTTACTAAAGTTAAAGACACCATTAAAATGGAAAAAATCAGGCCATGAACAAGATTAAGAAAAACTTGATAGAGTGCCTGAGGATCAGTTTCAAATGAGAATTTTAAAGATTAGAAGGAACCTGGGATAAGTGAATGAGGGTTTGGAGGAGTACTTTGAAAGAGACTAAAGTGGTATAATTAAGAATATTGATAATTATTTCAGCTCATTCCTTGTTACTTTTATTATTAGATCAAGTTATTAATTGTTGCTGTTATTATTATCAAATCATTCCTTGATGCTGTTATTATGTCACACAATACATACAGCCTGTTGCATATTATTGGAATCATTTTCTTATGAAAATTTAAACTGAATACATTACTGAAGTTCGTTTTTTCATTAGTAGTATTTGCACACACCTATATTTCTTTAATTATTTCTCTCTATGCAAGGCAATAGTGCCACAAAGATGCAAGAGACTATTGAGGGTGGAAAAAAATGATGAAGACATGAGCAAGGAAAACAAACAATAAAAGAACAGGAATCTGGAAAACAGAAGATGGTAATTGATACTCCGCATAAATTTTTAAAGATCGTAGGTGACAGGGGAGCAAGAAGGCAAATGAGGGGTTTGCAGTTAAGAAGCATGAGAAAAGTACCTATCCGAATAGAACTTGCAGTTGCATCAAGCTATTTCAACAATAAATAGAATGAGTCCTAGTTGCCAATTTATAAGTACGTTTAAATTCATATGGCCAGGTTTCTAAGGAGAAGAGCTCATTAGAAAATTGCTGTGAAATATTTATAGAAAAGATAGAGGGCAGCCACATGACAGTGGCAGGAAAGTGACTGAAGTAAAGATGTAATATAACAATCTGGCCCCACCCGAGGAAGTGATGCAAGCGATGGTGTTTCCCGTCGGTGGAGGGGTCGGCGAGCGGCAGGGCGGGTGTTTGTGAAATACATCCTGTCGAGGCCGGAGCGGATGTCGTTTGACCTTATTTCCGACAGCGGCGGAAATGACTACGGAGGCAAACAGAACAGGTGTCTCTGGGAATTACGTGGGCGTTGCGTGGGCGAGGCAAAACCGGAAGGAAAGTCCCGGTTCTAGAAGACTATATAAAGACCTCGACACACGGATTCGCCAGCAGAGAACGGCCAGTGGAAGCAGAGAAACACCACAGGCAAGACTACACTCCCGTCAACCCATTCTATGTGCGCTCTCACCCTTCCGTTCTCTATTCCACACGGTTCGTCGTCATTAATAAAAATATAACCTTATATTTTTATATATGCGTGTTTGTTGTTTTGTCGTCGTACGGCGATATATAACAAAGATACTAAGTCAGGACCGATAATATTACAGACCCTTTTTTTTGTTTTTTTTCAGAATCTTGAGATATATAGTAAAAGCATCAGACAATATGTGGCAGCAACATTTAATGTCAAATGGTAGACTTATAAACATGCAAGATGAATCCTGACAAAAAATTTTCTTTGGCACAACACAGTGAACTAACTTTCCTTGCATCAGAACTAACAATTAAACATAATCATTTTATTTCAAGAATGTGTAATGAGTTGCTCCTCTGGAGGTTAGCATCAGCCATATTGATGGAAGACCAAAATGGTTCTCAGTGATGGTTAAAAACTTAGATTTTATTGTGAATGTATTAAGCCATTTCTTGCCCCAGTTAACAACAAAACTGCTATCTTTTAATCATTTTAGAAAATAATTTTTACCTTCCATTGACAACCTTAAGGAGAGTGACACATTGCACCTTCTTGGGCTAACATTTTCTGCTGACATGAAGTAGAAAGATTAAATTGCATCAATTACTAAGACTACTTCTAGAAAGTCGGTTCATTGTGACATGCTAGACAATTTTTCTCACCATAACTTATCTTACGTATTCATAAGTCTACTATTTGTCCATGCTTTCATTATTGCTACTATATTTGGTGTAGTGCTTCTGCTATGTATTCAGAGATTCTTGATAGAATACAAAAAGAGTCTGTAATATTATCAGTCTTGACCTGGCATCTTGTCTTCAGTCACTTTCCCACCATTGTAACTTAGCCTCCCAAGCCTTTTCTATCAATATTTTCATGTCAATTGTTCTGGTGAGCTTTTCTTTTTAGGACCTTGACTTCACAAATTTAAGCGCAGTACAAGATTGGCCAAGTTCGAATTCCAGTTGAATTCCTTGCATTCAATTATGTGAAAATACCCTTGGGTAAGGTATTAATCCATCTTTTCTCTCTAGTTATGGGTTAAATAACAGGACAGATTGGGTTCTATAACCTTGGCTGGCAACCAGTCTACTGCAGAAAGTAATGGCAACCTACTGTGGGATAATCTTCTACCCAGTCAATAATGTCTCTTTTGAGATATGATCGCCCAAAGCATGTATCACGTATGGCACTTAAGTGACTGACTGAATATAATAGTTGAAAACATAATTAAAAAATCTACTGGGCATAAAGTGAGGGATTGCTTTTCTATTGTTATCAAGTAATAAACTGATC
Source organism: Ascarosepion bandense (assembly GCA_037127315.1). Classification (NCBI taxonomy): domain Eukaryota; kingdom Metazoa; phylum Mollusca; class Cephalopoda; order Sepiida; family Sepiidae; genus Ascarosepion; species Ascarosepion bandense. The sequence goes on from JBBBDQ010001045.1 coordinate 3,923,969, forward strand.
CCCTACATAATAATATAATACATCCCTTCTCCTTCTAGCTATGAGTCAAATAACAGGACAGATTGGGTTCTATAGCCTTGGCTGGCAAACAGTCTACCACAGAAAGCAATAGCAACATACTGTGGGATAATCTTCTGCCCAGTCAGTCATGTCTCTTTCAAGACATGATTGCCCAAAGTGTGTACAATGTATGGCACTTAACTGACTGATTTGTATGTTACATTGGATATAACAGATGGGTTTGCTGGGAATTATGAAGCATCACCCCTAGAAGAAAATGGCACCCATCTTGTCTCTACACCATCCAGTGGGCAAAGAGAAGTAGGGAGAGAGAGTGAGAAAGAGTTTGTTTTTTTATATATGAAATAAGAATTAGATTACAAACAATATTGTACACTTGACAACAACATTTTATTGCCTTATTTTTTTAAAAATGATCTGGTGCGTGTAAAGTCTTCTTAAAGATATTGAGAGATTTCCATTAGCGAAGAGTTTCTTCTTGGTTTAATAAAGTTATCAGTTTAGGGCAGTTGTATGCTATGTTGTGTACAATACAACACATGATTTACTGGAGACTTAGTAATCTCCTAGAGGGGAAATGAGACAAGTCTTGTCTTTACAGTGTCCAATGAATAAAAGAGTATGCTACTTAGTGGCCACCAACAGGAGCTGCCTGGAAGACAAGTGGGGTGATTACATAATAGACATCAGAACATATATTGGTAAACAGCATCAAATAGCCTGTTCACCCACTAGAAGGAAGAAGTCAATTTTTACTTTTTTTGGTATAAGAAAATTTTCTTTCTGAAATGAGAAAATAATACAGATTTCTTTGAACAGGTAATCATCACAGGTATCATCACCTTGATTTTTATAATCATGTTGTGGCTGTTGTATCCTCCAACCTTTAAACACCTGTTGTATTTGGTAACACTTTTGGAAAAATTCAGTTAAAAACTCTGAGAACATTACTGAAGAAGGCCAGAGTATAAAGCAACTGAAACATTGTAGCCTGAGGAACCAAGTTGTGTATAACAGTTTGTAGGAATCGGTATAACAGAAGTGGTCAGAAAAAAAATCTTCTTGCTAGAAGAGCTTCAGAATTTATGCTAATAATCTTTACAAGTTGTGTTAAAAATAAGTCAATTTTTTTCAAATGTCATTTCATTAAATTTTTCATCTAACCACAGAAACAGAATCCAGTTTCTTCAAAGAGATAATATTTATCTCAGTTTTAATTTTAACTCAAAAAACCGGTTCTTTCCAAACAAAGACTGCTCTGTCTTGCCATCTCCAGATAAGAAGTGTTAAAAAACTGACAACAAACAATCCACACCTCTTCATTAGTGAAAAACTTGCTTTTCTTTTTGGAAAGAAAGCATTTAGTCCAGTTCTGAGCTAGAACCGGTTTCTTGTTGCACTCATGCCATTTTTGTCCATTTTATCAAAGGTGAGGTGAGGTTACCAGCACAAAAAATAAAATTGGCAAAGCAGGTTCAAATTCTGGTTCAGTTCACACATGATCACTTTGCATTAATACTTGTGAAAAAATCATGATCCCCCCCACTTCTCCCTACACACCATAGTGTTGTTCGATTATTTGATGAAGGTTTCAACACTGCTATACTAAGATAGAGAAAGATACTTATAAGTCAGGAATTTTTGTTTTTATGCTACCCATGTCACGTAAACAATTCTTTTCCTCGTGAGAGAAAAAAGTTTTTATTGGAAGAAACATTAGCTACAACGTGAATTCTCTGAGCAAATAGGGACATTCCTTAGCAAAATAATACTTGATACAAAAAAACAAAATCAGAATGGATATGTTAAACAATGCAACTTCATGAAGGAAGGTGACAATGGTAATGTATGAAAGGAAAAGAAAATGACGTACAGACTTTGAGATGCAACTTGACAATGTTACTTGCCTGTAAGGGATGAGGTGTCCAATTTAGGTGTTACCATGTCAACATTAGATTCGGTGCTTTTTTCCATTTTAATTGGCAGGTGTGACAAGCCTCCTGTTGTTAATTAGAATCTATTGAGTTACAATCAATATCAGCGACGATTGGAAAACCTTCTTCATGTTGGTATGTAAGTTTGACAAAATGGATTCTTCACAACTATTGGAAGAAACATCAACTATGACATGAACTCTCCACACAAAGATATTTCTTAACAGTACAGCATGTGTCATAGACAAAAACAGAATCTCACAAGACCTAGAAAGGTTATAAAATAGTTCCATGTAATCCAGTGTTACCTGTCTCATGTTACTAAGAGGTGAAATGGGCATCGCCAAATTACCTGCTTGTTTTAGACATGCAACTGGAGAACCATTGAGGAGTGTTACGTGTTAAGTTGTAACAAAAAAAAAATGATTGACCAAAACTCAGAGCTTAATCACAAACAAACATTTAATTTATGATAACACAAAATATATTACAAATATACAATTTTTGCATTCAAATAGAAAACATAGAGTTTACTACTGACAAGTGTTATGAGGAGAGAAGGGGAAGGTAAGGTGTCAAGTATCTTTACCCAGTTAAGTTAGCAAAGTAGTTTAAGTGCTATACTTTTTGGAAATCCTTAAATGTGTATATAAAGAATAATTTCCAGTAAGGTCAATGAAAGAGTCAAAAATCTATTTACTCTTTTAGTTCCATGAGGTTCTCTTACAGGTTTTAGTTGGTTGGCAACTTTTCGTAGAGATTCTTTCAGCTGGATATACAAATCCTGAATCAGGCCGGAGTTGATAATGTCAGCAAATCCTTTTAACAACTAACTACTCTCTTCCCCAAACCTATTTTTATAGAGGCTAACACCTAATTTGCATGTTTCTAAAATCCTTTCAAATTCTCTAGATTTTACTCGAACATTCTAGCATCTTCCAAAATGTTCTATTGTTAATTTCTCTATTTAACAACTGCTTCATGAATTAAAACTTTTTTGTAATAACAAGTAGGACTCAACAGAATCCCCTACTATAACTTTTTAAACATTATTAATATTATTTTTATATATAAATGCATCCTCGTAACAGGAGTTTGATCAAAGAGTTTGATTATAGAAGTTATTATAGAATAAAGTTTCCCATAAATGTCTAATTTTATTTCTTACTAGCTTAAAAGCCTCCCTGTGCAGACTTTTAAGCTAGCTCTTGCAAATCTCTGATCCAAAACTAATGAAACCTCTGGTCTAGCTTAGAAAACAGCAATGATAATTTTAATGAAATAACTTTGAATTTCTCATTTCACTCCATAGAGCTTGAAAAACTCACTTTAACTCTCAGACCAATTCTGGCCAAAACCCCAATTTGGGTTGAAATTCCAATTCAGGCTAAAAATTAAGTTCTTTAAATCACAAACTCCATGGAAATTCAATTGAGTTTGAGTTCTTCAAAATACAAAACTTCAAAACCTCATGTCACAAAACCACTCACTTTACAGTTATTTTAAAATTTCTGTTCCCTTCTGCCTGGACACAAACCCTAATGGTGGATGTTCAAGCAACAGATGAAGGGCTGATTTTTAATCCTAGAATCATCCTGATGCTAAAAAGGTAACATATGCCTATGTAGAGCAAGTGTGGCCAGAGTTAGAAGGGTTTTGAGATACAGAGACAGACAGAATTTGCCATTTATTTATTTAGAAGTAAAGTAAAACTATATTCTTTTGCCATTAAGTCACCCTACACAAGGCTCAAGAGCCACTCAAAATAGTGGGTTGCTGAATGTTATTGTTAGGAGGGAAGAGGTGCATATTAGGAGTACATGTACATGTAAGATAGATATAGATTGAACCTGGACTTAAAAAGACCAAGATTGTAGCTGTCAGGAAAGCATTCCATCAGGAGTTTGTTCCACAAAGCAACAGTTCTGTGAAGAAGCTGTCTGAGAAGATCTTGCTCTTTATCAAAATATCACAAAGGGAATGGGGTGAACATGGCAGGACTGGTCATAGCTATGAAGGGCTGAGTTAATGGAACTAAGAAATGTAACTCATCTGAGAATCTACCATAGTGAAAGGTGAAAGAGTAGTGAGAGGATAGCAACATTTTTGTCTGTGGGATAAGGGTTGAAGAGTGGAGAATAAGTCATCACCTACAAAGCAGCATGAACTCTGTCAAGACTGGACAGTAAGGACTGGGCAGTACCAACCCAGATATGGCAGTAATATTCTATTCTTAGTTTGATCAGATTCTTGTAAAGAGCATGTCAGTATTTTCTGGAGCAATGCAAGGAACTAACCATTCTTATGGCATCTGAGGTTGGGAGTGAGCTTGAGACCCGATAGACATTCAAGGCAGAGAGATTTTTTGAGAGTAAGACCACTTATCAGGATTACTGTAGGTTAGGGTCTGTTTGATGTTTAATGAAATTTTTGGAGGTACTGAATGATAACAGTCAGTCTCCTTCCTTCAGCTGTGAGAGCTCAGTCAAAGGAGAGATCAGTTGCCAAGTATTGGGGTTTGTTAGTGTTGTGGGATCTCCTCTTTGTATATGATAATGGACTCGACTGAGTATACATATACTCCTGCCATAGAGAGAACAGCAGTTGCTGCCATAGAGTTGAGAGACAGAGAGTATTTGTAGAGATCCATTACAGTTATTGGAGAGTACCAGAACTGATATATAAGTTACCGAGAGATACCAAAGTTACCCACAGACTACCACATCAGAAGTCAGACTAGCTCTGAGCTCCAATCAGCTAGAATAATATACACAGATATACTATTTCCAACAACTTCACAACAAGACCTGTATATATATTTATTTCTTAATAATAGTATTCCTGGATTTGCTAACCTGCGTTCAAGTTTGTATATTACATTCAATATAACCTACTTTTCTATCTCCATATCTGTTTTGTTGTTCATTATTTTGTGCGGCTCCCCACCCGGAATCCACAACAGTTGGTATAGACATCATCTACCTCAGAGAACTGGCCATTAGTGATAACTTTCATAAACCTACCCGACAAGAAAGACTTGATAACTGAGAGGATACTCCCAGAAATTCCATTGCTGGTCAGTTTGTGCAGCAATCCCCTGTGCCCTACCTCATCAAAAGTATTTGAGATATTGAGGATGAACACTCTCCAAATATTTTTATTATCAAATGCTTCACTGATTATGTGTGTGAAGAACCCCCACCTAATTTTATTAAAGAAAAAAATCCAGATTTTAGAAGTACTCTAAATAAAGAGTCAATACCTCCAGAAAGATTAGAAATTAGTGCAAATAAGCTAAAATTAACAGTTTTAGTTCAACTTGCATGCACATGAAGATTGTGTGTGCTCCCCCACTCACAGATCATGTGATAGCATGGTGATCTGACCAAATATTTAGATGACCTTGAACCCTTTGAAATACTAGGGCTACTGCCCCCTTTTGCCAACATGGATAAAAATCCATATTTGGAAATAAGAAATCATGTATGAAAACCTTGGGCAAAAAATTTTGGATGGGTGAAATTAGTCTTAAGTTCAGAATTCAAACTGAACAGATGGATTGCTATACCTGCAATGGTCTGCTATGGATTTGCATGTGTGAATCCCTTTGAAAACTAATGAGATTTCAGAGTTTAAAATTTGATTTAAAGGAATCAACTCCAGTGCACTGACAGAAATAACGATATTGAAACAAAGAAAACATTGTCCTGAAAGCAAAAAAGAAATAAGATCCAACTCGACCCTTAGAAAAAAGAAAAGAAAAAAAGAAATAAAGAAAACTAAAGAGTAATCTATTTTGTTGATAAAACTTTCTACTCGATGAAGAGAAAAGAAAAGAAAGAAGAAAAGATGAAGAAGGAAAAGAAAGGAAGAGAACAAAAAGAATTTGTTTCGCAGATAAAACTTTATATCTCGTGAGGAAAAGAAAATATAAAAGAAAAAAGAAAAAGAAAAGGAAAAAACATTTTTAAAAAAGTGAAGCACTCAAAGACACTAAAAGAAAGTGAAAAATAAAAGAGAGACTTTTGTGAACCACAGATAAGTTCAACATATTTCTGACTTGTTTAATCTTGACTTGTTTTGATTCTTTGAAAATTACAGGCAAGTTGATTTTGTATTGATGGTCAAATATTGCTCAGCTTTCTGTTAAGAGAACCCCACCTTATCTCATCTCAAAATACTTATTTCATTCTCATTGCTTGTTTCACTTTTTTTATTTCATATTTTAAAATACCCTAAGATATATTTTTATTAATATCTGTATATATATGAAATAAGATATTTATTTATTACTACAATATCATCACCTTTGTTGTTTGTCTTCTGTTATGTTTGTCCATTGAACAATTCTGTCTAATTTGGACGTGTCTAACCAATTGGGAAAGAGACCTGTGGAGAAATAATTGTAATTTTTTTTTTTAATGTTAGTGTAACTCCCTATATTTCTATAATAGTAAAATAGGCTGGTTCATAACAGTTGGAGTTCTCGTCTGGGGTATTCTCACCTTTATATAAATTTGGTTATACATCTAGCTGAGTGGAATTGTGAACACAGTAGTTGACAAGTGGAAATGGCAGATATAGAGGAGTTTATAGCATCTCTCTCCATATAAGAATTACTAAAATGAAAATAAGATGATCTGATAGCGGTCAGAGACAGACTAGATCTAGATGTAAGACAAGCATATAGAAAAACACAAAAAGTAAAAAATTATAGCAGAACACATGGTTGACAATGACAATGTGTTATCACAATTCTTGATGGAAAACACCTGAGCTTTCACAAGAAATCGAGAAGGCCAGGATTAGATCAGAAAAAGAAAGGGCTAAAATCAATTCTGAATCTGAAATAGAGTAACACAAAAAACTCAAATCAGAGAAATAAACAATAGGAGAATACATAAACAAAATGGGTTTTATTTGGCTAAGCAAATACAGTTAGTGCCACCATTTAATGAGGAAGATATCAATAAATATCTCCTCCAATTTGAGAAAGTAGCATCTCATTTAAAACTCAAAATTGGCCATTAGATGAATGGCACACACTACTCCAGATAGCATTAAAGGATAAGGCTCAGGAGGCTTACACCACTTTTTTCTATCAAAGATAGTGCAGACTATGAAGTAGTAAAAGCAGCCATTTTAAAGACATATGAATTAGTGCCTGATGCATAGTGACAGAAATTTTTAAATTATAGGAAAAATTATAGAGAGACTTATATAGAACTCTTTCAGCAGAAAGTAAAGCTTTTCAACAGATGGAGTTCCTCTAAAAATATAGAATTCATTCATGAGAAATTAACACTAGCAGAAGAATTTAAGCACTGTGTTCTAGATTACATTAAAATGTACCTGAATGAAAGGCCTATCGATAATGGGTACAAAATGGCCATGTTAGTCAATGAATATCTGCTAACACATAAGAGAGGCAAGCTGACTGTTGGACACACAAACCAGACAGCAAATAGTCCTTAACTAACTAAATAAATATAGTTTCAGAGACAGTCTGAAACTAAATCAAGTTAGCCAAATAAATACATCTCATATAAAAATACCTGATTTGCAGAAGACCAGTAGTTCATCCCTTAGACATCAGTCATCGAACACAGAAAGAAAGAATCCACCTACTTGTTATTTCTACCACAAGACAGAACACTTAATAGTAGACTGTTGAATCCTAAAAAATCAAGAAACTAAAGATGCAAAGGATAGAAAACATGAAGGGTTGATAACAATAGTTAAGACATCAGCAGTGGTCCTAGAAAAGCAAAAAACATACTGTTTGTCACTCAGGGAGTTTGTTTTTGTTGAAATATTCAACAAGATTCTTGTTGATGATCATTTCAAAGATTCTATAATTTTTAAAATAGAATCACTTTGCATTTATGCTTTTTGAAAAAGTATTACTCGACATCTCTCTTCACATGATCCTATCTTCAAATAATTTGATGAAAATTTCAAAACTTCAACATTATGATGATTGATAGAGAAAAGTGCTGGAATTTTTGTCTGCTACTCATACCATGTAACCAGTATGGATTCTCTCTATTTTGTATTAAAAAAAAAAGTAATGTAATATATTAAAGTTTATGACAAATTATTTTTTCATTCTTCTAACCCTGCACAGTGTAACTTTTTAAAAAAATCCCTGTTTCTTATTATTCTAGTTGTTTTAAAGTAATTATTTTTGTAACTTTTGATTTTTAATTTAAATTTTAAAATTTACCTTCTTTTATTATAAAAATTCTCTTTCTTTTATTGTACTAATTTCTAAAAAATTTTAATTTTAAAAGATTTCCCAGTTTTATTGTTAAAAGTTTCCTTTTTCTTAATATTCTAGTTGTTTTTAAAAAATAAAAATAATTTTTTAAAATTTTCCTTTTAATTTTTTTAAATTTTAAAAGATTTAAAAAATTAAGATTTCTTCTACCCATGCTTAGTGAATTTTTAAAAAAATTCCTTTTTCTTATTATTCTAGTTGTTGCATGCAAATTACCTGATTAACCTGATTTTCAGATAGACTGAAAACAACGGAACACCTACACAACTTTATATGGGACACCTCACTATGAAATATTGGTTAGCATGTTAGTCGTGTATACTCTTACTAGTGATATCAGTCAATGTTGGTTTCTCCATAGTAAATACCTACACAATTTTATATATATATATATATATATATATATATATATATATAGTAGTGGAAAACCAACTATATATATATATATATATATATATACATAGTAGTGAAAAACCCACTTTTGATACAAACTCAGTCCACAACACAGGGTTAAAAAGTCAGACAACTACAAGGTAGCCTGTTGAAATAGACTATTTTCCATGTAAGGTAATTCAAAATTTATTATTTAATATATATATATACTGATTGTTTAGTACTTAGTTTTTGGTCCTAGTAGGGTTAGACCAGTACACATTTGCATTAAAAAGTGTTCTATACAATTATATTGTAGAACTTTTGAATATTTTCCATTTTTAAACAAGTTATTTCGCTACCCAGGTTTCTACCAAGAGTGGTGCTTTCAGGTGATTTTTAATAACTGATTTTACCTTTTTTCTTTTTAAGAATGCTCTTGTAACGGTGCTTAATTTGAACATTCATGTAGCAGAGAATTTATGAACATGCATTGTTTAAATTCAAATGAATTATGACGCTTTCATCCATGGTTGTATGAACCTAAGAGGTATTTCTTAGTGTGGTTGCATTTTGTCATAATTTATGTTCTTTCATTTAACAGTCGTCTTTATTTGGGTATGTCTATTTATTTGGCACAGTCTACATATTTGTCCACCGTTGTAAGGCTTGGCTGTTTTTACAATGCTCCACATGATGTGTGGATCTTTTTCATATTTTGATTTCAATTTCCAGACATCGTTAGCCAATTTTGTATTGTTTTTTCATTTTTCTATTTTAAATGTAGATCTGTGGTTGAATCACCTTGGTCTTAAAGGTGTCTTTGGTTGAGCCCAAATAATTTTGTTTGGGCCATCTGGGTCATGTACCTCTGCCTTATAAATTATTTCTTTTGTGTTACAATGGGACCGTGAAATGGACATTTATTTTTGTCTCTGCAGTTGCATACTTTGTTGGTGGTTTTGTTTTGTACGATGCTATTTAAGTTTCTGGCGTTTTGTTTTTTCATGAAACTATCTAAATTACAAACTGGAAATGTCTCACCATACATGAAAACAATCTCAGTTAAAACCATAAAAAAGCTTTGTTGAAGCAGTTATAAGATTTTTGAGCTGAATTTTGTTCTTATTATTTCTGATGCTCATCTTCAAGAGAATATAGTTTTGACATTTGTTCTTGCTTGTGTTACAACATTATAATTCTTAAAAAGACTTTGGCTTTTTGTCGCAAGACTTTGATTGCCTGAGCAAATGGCAGTGCAAAGATAGGAAATAAATAATTTCTTCTCAGCTATAATCTTGAGAAGAGGCATTATCAAAAAGATTTTGGAAATATAAAAACTTATTTTCCAAACATAAAAAAACAAAAAACAAAATAATCAGAAAATATTAACATTAACAGCAATGTTTTGTACGATAAGATTTTTTTTATTTCTAAACTTTCTTTGATTGGTTTATTATATTTTACAGCATATCAATCTCAATAGGTTATTTAATGGCAACAAAAATTTTAGAATAGGTTCATATGAATAGAATATGTATATTTTGTAAGAAGTCAGTTTGTAGATCAGGTTTCATTGACATATTTTTGTAAAGAGGGTTTCTATCACGTGTCAAATGTATTGCTGGTAATTTTTTTCTTAAATGTATTGCTGCTATTTTTACAATAGAAATCTATTTTTATATATAGTGTTTTAATCCCAGTTGCAGGGGGGTGGGTGTAACTATTTACCCATAGCTGAAACCTTAACAGGTGCTACCACCCCAAAATTTCTTTAATTCATAAACATTTTAGAAAAAGGCATAAATCCAATTCTACCCCAAGTTCATACTATTCCATGTCTTTTGAACAGGAGTAGAGGTCTATCCCTTGTTTTCTATTTAGGAATTGGCTTTCCAGTTCATTCTAAAGTCTTCTAATTCTCTTTCACTTCCAGTAACACCTTGCATCTGAGAGTCACTCTCATCTTGGTTAGGGTGAAATGATTTTTAAAAATGTTATGGATAAATAAACGTTAAGCTAAAACCCTTTCATCCTGTGTGGCAGTCTAACGACAAGAAGACTACTCTCACAGAACAAAAAAAACTATAGTTTGGAATTGGCTCTAACTGGTTTGAAACCTGTTGAGAAATTTGTTGTCTGGAGATGTTATGTCAACCCTCCTGCCTTGGCCGTGTAAAAACCCACAATTGCTGCAAAAACAATGCACAAATCTCCACCAGTCAAAAACTGAAAACATTGCTCAACATGCCTCATCACATGGGAGTTCCTATTCAACATATATCCATATTGCTTGTTTTGCTTTTTTTGCAATTGGATACAAGCAAAAGGTCTGCTGGAATTTTTCAAGAATGTAAACATGGAGATGAAAAGTGAGTTGGGATATATGTGCATGTTTGTGTGTGCATATATGTATACATATACAGACATATATATATATATATATATATATATATATATATATATACTTTATCTGACAAACTGACAAAAGCACAAAAGTGGGATACACAATATGGATTGAACTAATTCCTATAGTAATTGTTCTTTAAGACTATCTTGGAAACCCATAGTCCTTAGTAAGGCACCTTAATTACTACAAATGAAGCCTAATAAAACAAGGCCAGAAGTACACACATTTAGAAGCGAATTCACATCAGTAATACAAGTTTTACAAAACTATTAAAACTGCTTGGTCAGCTTGATTTGAGAAAGAATAATCCAGACATTATACTTGGAACAAGCTAGCCTTCATGCTGAGAGAAAAGGAATTCAGTAAATACACAAAAATAGAAAGGAACATAAGGCAAGGATATGTCTTCTCACCAGACTTATTCAACCTTTACAGTGAAGCAATCCTGAATGAATTAGGAGTCCTACCAGGATTCATTATTGGTAGCAAACATCTTAAAACATTTGATATGCAGAGGACACAATGTTGACAGCAAATACATAAAAAAAACTAGGAATTCCTACAGAAGGTCGTAAAGGAAAGTGAAAAGAAAGGACTAAACATTGTAAGAAGACAAAATGTATGGTTGTTAGCAAAAGAAATTGTCTAACTTGCAAATTACCAAAATTGGAGATGCTAAAATTGGACAAGCATAAAAATTTAAACATCTAGAAAATGTCTTAACAGAGGACAGAAAATATGATATCCAAATCTGAAGGTGCATTGGGATAGCAAAAGATGCCTTCCAAAAGTTAAGCAAAAAGAAACTGGAAAATTTCATTAGAAAAAAAAAAGTGCACTGAACTTATGTGATATTGGTTCTTCTGTATGGTAGTGAATGTTGGACAACATAGAGAAGAGACATGAGATAACAAAAATGTGGTTCTACAAAAGGATACTAGAATACTATAGATTGAGCACATAAGAAACAACAAAGTTTTAGAGAAAATAGAAAAACAAAATGGGCATTTATACTTAACATCAGAAAGAGACAGTTGAAATTTCTAGGGCATATTATACAGAAAAGGGGCTTGGAAAATTTGACACTCACAGGGACATATTGAACACAAGAGTTACAGAGGAAAGCAACACAGAGCCTACTGAACAAGCTTATGTAAATAGTTGGTAAAACAGGGATTAGGAGAGATAGCAAAAAGACAAACTTCACCAAGGGCGCAAAGAACAGGAAATTGTGGAGAGCTATGATGTTTTATGTTCTAAAGGGATACAGCACATAAAACAATAAGTGTCTCTGTGATTAAAGCGACAATTATTGCCCTACTGTGAATGATACAGCTTTCTCTTTGTGTGTAGTGATTTCTTTCAACTTGATTTTTTCACAAATTTTTTGGTAATTATTTTTTTATATTATAAGAACTTCTACTCTGCAGAGTCAAAATATTTTTTTTAAATGTAAAGTCACATTTTTTTAGAGGTCAAACAAAAATGTCCCAACAGTATTATTGCATAACAATCAATTGTTGTGGTTCTTTATCGCCAATTTCTTTTGGAGTTGTGGTGAAACTTCACCACAAAGTTGTAGTGACCGATTTGGTCTAGAAGACACGGAACAAGAAGGTAGGTTCAAAACAGTGCATTAGTTTAACAAGAAACAAGATATTTAAAGGAAGTGTTAATAATAAGTAATATAGAAACAAGTAATTCCGAAGCTACAATTGCACTGCTTATTGCATGACTAGTAGCCGTTGCTAACTGCTTCCATTAACCCTCTAGGGCCATTCGTATCATATTTGATACAGTATTTCCCTATAAGGAAACATTTGGTATTTCCCTATAAGGAAACATTTGGTATTCATTGACTGAGCAGTCAGTACTGCTTTCATTTGAAATTTATAAAATATTTCTCTTAACCCTCTAGGGCCATTCGTATCATATTTGATACAGTATTTCCCTATAAGGAAACATTTGGTATTTCCCTATAAGGAAACATTTGGTATTCATTGACTGAGCAGTCAGTACTGCTTTCATTTGAAATTTATAAAATATTTCTCTTAACCCTCTAGGGCCATTCGTATCATATTTGATACAGTATTTCCCTATAAGGAAACATTTGGTATTTCCCTATAAGGAAACATTTGGTATTCATTGACTGAGCAGTCAGTACTGCTTTCATTTGAAATTTATAAAATATTTCTCTTAACCCTCTAGGGCCATTCGTATCATATTTGATACAGTATTTCCCTATAAGGAAACATTTGGTATTTCCCTATAAGGAAACATTTGGTATTCATTGACTGAGCAGTCAGTACTGCTTTCATTTGAAATTTATAAAATATTTCTCTTAAAAAATTTTTCAGGAAAATATTTCTTTCAAGGCTTGTTTTCATACTGTATCAAATATGATACGAATGGCCCTAGAGGGTTAACTGCTTTCATTAGCTGCTCTCTTGGAAGTCATGCAGGTAACTATATATGACAAGAAAAAGAGTCCATTCCTCATAGGATGGCACCATAATCTCAAGAATTATTTACAGAAAAAAAAAATATTTTTAACATAATTTTTTTATCAGTTTCACCCAATGCAAAGCAGTAAAGCCACTAAGACACAAGGTGTGAAATAATTGAGAACAGAAACATTAATAGTGAGCAGAAAGAGAAAAGTGTAATCAGGAGGACAGTAGATACTGATTGATATTGCATTTAAAATTTATAAGATTAAAGTTTGCTGGAAAGTATGGAGCCGGAAGAGAGTTCTACAAGCAAGAAATGCAAGAAAAGAAACTGTTAGCATAAAATTTGTGGTTATGTTTAGCCAGCCCAACAGTAAATTGATGAGATCTGGACATGTCTATTACTGTGCTTAAATTCAAAATCTAGGCACTATAGTAATGTCTTTGGATTTTATATTCTATTAGCATCATAGTCTGGCATTGCCCATGCAACTCAGAACGATTTTTAATTTGATGATTAATGCAATGTGTTGAGATTTCCGAGCACTTGTAGTCACCACCTCACTTTAAAACTCAGTTATATAAAAAAAAATAATTATATAAAAATTGGTTGTTTAAAAATTGTTAAAAAATTCCATTAAAAAATCTATTTTCTTTTGTTTTGTGTAAACATGAGTTGATGTTTTGTGTGATATTGTAAACAACATTGTGTTTGTTTTTGTTTCAAAATTATGGGAGAAAATATTTACATTTTTTGTTGACTAAATGAATTTCAGAAATTTTTTAAGAATATTTAAAAATGTTGACATTTAATTTTAGAGGAAAAGTTACATTAATGCCACATGAATTACAGACAGTTGATTTCCTGCATGAAATATTTAGCAAAAAAAAAAGCTTTATTTTTTTTTTAAATTTTATTTTCTGAAGTATGAAATATTAAATCTGAAAAAACAAAAGACTTAAATAATTAAATTAACCATTGGCACTTTTTTTTTACATATTTTGTTTTTGTTTGAAAAAACACTTTTTTTGCTAATATTTCTTTTGTTTCAAAATTATGGGGAAAAATATTCACATTTTTTTGTTGACCAAATGAATTTTTAAAATGTTGGAATAAAAATTAAATATAAAGGCTCATTTTTTCTTTTTTTTAGTCACGTTTGACATGTGGGATTTGATTTCTGTGACATAATCTAACAACCATCTTAGATCTTAGATGTTTTACGGAGCAAATGTAAACAACCAGCTCCATTGACCAAAAAGTGCAAAAGGGAAAATTGCTGAACTTAAACTCAAAAAGTATGTGTCGACCTGGCTTCCCTGTAGATATGTGTCCCTAGAAAGTTTGAATGGCATAGCTTAAAAAATGTAGGCATGCATAGATTACAGTCACACACAGACTCACAGATTGCCTTTTATATATATAGATAAAAATTAATCAGAGTTAAGAAAGTTCAATTAGAACATAAAATTTATTTAACAATTTGGATAAACTGTTTTTGTTTTAATTTAATCTATTTGATAATATATACAGGATGTGCATAGCATAGTAGTTACAACGTAGAAATTGGTAACAGTTGAATTCCTTGCATTCACTTACATGCAAATACCCTTGAGAAAGGTATTAATCTGTCTCTTCCTTCCAGTTATGGGTTAAATAACAGGACAGATTGGGTTCTATAGCCTTGGTCGGCAACCAGACTACTGCAGAAAGCAATGGCAACCTACTGTGGGATAATCATCTGCCCAGTCAGTCATGTCTCTTTCAAGACATGATCGCCCAAGCGTTTATCACATATGGCACTTAACTGACTGACTGATGTAGAGTTAAAATTTTGGTCAAGCTTCTTGCATTCACTTTCATACAATTAACCATGAGAAAGGTATGAATCTTCTAGCTATGGATTAAATAACAGGGTACACTGAGTACTATAACTGTAGTAATATGTAAATGACTGTCTAATTAGCATAGCTAAGGCATAGAGACTATATAAGTGCCCAAACAGTAAGGGGAAGTGTGGAATAGATTAACAACTACTGCTGGATTGAGAAAATATGAAATAAATCAGGTTTCAAAACACTAACCTTGGTTGGAAACCAGTCTAAGAGAAAAAGAATTTTAAATTCAGAACTAATTGAATATGGTGCTGGCAAATGCATCTAAAAAAAAAAAGACTTACTACAAAAACCACAGAAGCAACACCTAATATTTATGTATTTACAGAATAAAAAACCCATAAAACCTTTTGAAAGATTAATTTTGATTTTAGAGTAACGACAGATTCAAAGATGCATTTTTAATATTGCAGCCACATCTGGTCTGGTCCTATTGCTATATATATTGAGATTTTTGATAGAATCCATCTAACATGTTTATAAATCTAGCATTCATCCCTGCATTGTATACAATGATTTTTTTTCACACATGAATCATAAATAATCAAATCAGTAGACCTAGCATAGATATGAACACCAGGTGGTGTTCATATCTATGAACATGTATTTACATGCTACAAGATTGGCATCTAGCCCTCACTCTAACCATTAAAATAGTTAAATCTAGCTATCTCTTCTACTCTAACCCTTTCTTTTCTCACACTTACCATTTGTGGAACTCCCTTCTGTTTGCTTGCTCTAACTAAAAAAAGAACAAATATTAGGCTCTAAAGGAGCCACTAGTCAAGTATCCTCTGAGAGATAATAAAACTCATCTGCTGTGTTGCTCCCTGAAAATTGTGTATTGCTTGACTCAGTCCCTGGCTCAGTGAAAAGAAAGAATTATATCTGTTACGGTACCCTCCTACGAGGAATGAACTCTTCCTCTTGCTACATAATATAGATTACCTGTGTGACTTCTAGAGAGCAGTTAAAGAGGAGCAGTTATGAGCAGTCAAGTACAGCAGTTAACGAGAGCTACTAGTCAGGCAGCGTAATAATACCTTTGAACTTATTTATTTCTACAATACTTTTTATTCACATTTTCTTTGAATATCTTGTTTTCTTGTTATACTAATACACTGTTTGAAACCTACATTCTTGTTTCGTGTCTTACTTCCGGCACAAACCCGCCACTACAACTTTGCAGCGAAGTTCGCCACAACTACACAACAAATTGGCAATGAAGATCCACAACAATCTCATAGCTGATAAATCAAAGACTTCCCTTAAAAGGGCATAATTGAGAAGGAATGGGAAGAACATCTGTGAATCAAATTCTTCTCTAACCACTATAGAGAAACTTTCCTGCCTACCATCAGAATGAATAACGCTAGTCTCTTAGAGAGCAACGCACTGTACCTCCTTGACCTCGCTCTCTCAAATGACCTCAAATAAAATGATTACATTTAATTCATAGCTGCATCTACTGCTAGGAAGGTCGGTTCACTGTGTTGAAGTTTTTCTTCTCAGAATCCATTTTGCACATTTATAAATCTACCATTTGTCCATGCATTGAATACTGTTGCCATATCTGGTCAAGTACTCCTGCTATTCAGGCTGAGGTTCTCAACAAAATCCAAAGTAAAATTTACAATAGATCCTGACTTTGCAACCTGTCTTCAGTCATTTTCTCACCAATGTGATGTTGCTTCCCTTTGTCTATTTTACAAGTATTTTCATGGCAACTGCTCTGACAAGGTTTTTTCTCTGGTTCCCCAATCACATGTATTTACGTGCTACAAGATTGGCATCTAGCACTCACTCATTGAACATTAAAATAGTTAAATCTAACTATCTCTTCTACTCTAACAGTTTCTTTTCTCACACTTACCATTTGTGGAACTCCCTTCTGTTTGCTTGCTTTCCTGATAGCTACAATCTCCAATCTATCTACTTGAATCCAATCCATCTCTTGTCTTTTTTTGACAGCTTTGTTTTTTCTCTCACTGTAGTCCCCTGCTGCACACTAATCATTGTCCTGTCTTGCTTGGAGTGAAATGATTATACAAAAAAAAATATTTCCTGAAAGGTTAAAACAGTAGATTCTGAAGATGGCAAAAGGAATCAACACCTGAAATAAATAATGTGATAGAGTGTGTGTGTGTGTGTGTGTCCGTTACCTATAGACTCGGAAATGGCTGAACCGATTTTCTTGAAAATTTACACAGTTGTACTATAAGCATCTGCAAGTGTTCTTAGATTTTGTGTCAAGGTACCCTCGATAAATATCGAAAATCAATAATCAAAAAAATTGGGTTATAGAAGGAGTGGTTCGATTTTAATCAAATTTGATACACTCGTAGACAAAGACATAAGAAACAATATTCAGAAGTTTCAAGGTTGCAGTTCATACAATAGTGCAGAAAATCAATAATATATATATATATATATATATATATATATATATAAAAGGCAAGATGTTTGTGTGTGTGTCTGTTTATCTGTCTGTATGTCCTTTATACAAATCCACAATTTTTATCTGATTCTCACCAAACTTCACACAAATATTCTTTAGGCTGAGTCTGAGCTCCAGGACCATGGATTAGTTTTAAAGCTTTCATTACACCCGGGCAACGCTAGGCTATACTGCTAGTTCATCATATTTCTTTCTGTCAAGTGTTTATTCTATTTCCCAGATTGACCTATTTAGCCTTGCAGATCAGAAATTCAAAATGCCTAAGATTGCAGTAAAAAGTAAGAGAAATACAATGAAAGAAATACAAGTCAAAAAATTAATAACCATAGACAATGCTTCATGTAAGAAATTCAGACAATTTCAAGTGGTAATCTTTTATTTTTTAGGATCCCTTGAATATAGATACATTGGTATTGAACTCACAACTCTAAGAGTCAAGTCAGGAACTAACCAATAGTCTGAATAATATAAATAGTGTAAATACTACCTCATCTCAGAAATATAGACAAATACTAATCTGACTTATTTGTTCAGAGTGTTGTTCTCATCTTTCTTGCCATATTCACAATATTTCAGCCATTGTACTTAGGCCTTCTTTAGATGAATGGAATTTTGAACTACACCCATTATTTTATCCACCAGGGTAGATTGTAGAGCATGCAACAGTCAAAATGGCATGAATATGGCAACAAACATAAGAACAATAGCCTAAACAATGTAAAGAGTATAAATAATTACATCATCTCAGAAATATAGAAATTATTATTTTCAATTCATTTTGTTTTTTCTTGGTTCTAGAATAACGTTCTCAAAGTTCTGTTAAAAAAAGCAAATGAAATAAAATGAAAGAAATACTAATCAAAACATTAATAACAACTGATCATGTTTCATCTAAGAAATTTAAATAGTAAGAGGCTTTGAGCTAACCTTTTTTTGTATACAAAATTGAACGCAAACAAAAGTTTCAGATTTCAACAATTTATTACAAGAAAAATAAATTGAAAATTAATTTTTCATCTCAGAAACATGTTTTATCTCGGCAACTGAAGATTTTTTTAATTTGCTGGTCATCTTTGTTTTCAACAAGCTTTCTAAAAACTGATGGACATTTCAAGTTTTATGAGGCAAATGATTTTTCTTTCAAAAGAAACAAACACAAAGCTCCTACATATACGTACAATGAAACCTCAAAGTCATGTTCACAAAAAAACAAAAAAAAACAACTTAAATATTTAAATATTTTATATTTCTGTCACATATTTGCCTTTCATAGATTTTTTTCAGCTTCTCTGAATTTCTTTTATAATGAGAAGCAAAAGAAATTATTTTAAATGATTTTTTTAATTTCCACCTCCCCAGTCAAGTTTTAAACTTTAAAAAATCAATGTAATGCAAGTAGAGATGCAGAGGGGTATTATTTTCATTGATAGATGAATTCACAAAGATCACATGAGGGCCAGTGAATAATGTCAGTTCATTGAGTCACATTGCTATGGTTGCTAAGAAGATAGAAGTGCCTATAGCACGAGAGAAAACAGCGGAAACTGCATGGTTCCAACAAAGAACATAGACGACACTACCAGCTTGGAGGTTTTCCCTTTGGGAAATATTACAAATAAAACCCTCTCTATTTTCTCAGGGATATGTGTTGCGATGCAGTGGATATTAACTCGGAACAAAAAATTGGAGAGCCAAGTTCGAATTCCAGTTAAATCCCTTGCATTCACTTACACACAAATACACTTTGGTTATGGGTTAAATAACAGGACAGATTGGGTTCTATAGCCTTGGCTGGCAACCAGTTTACCACAGAAAAAAATGACTACCTAAGGGATAATCTTCTGCCCAGTAAGTCATGTCTCTTTCAAGACATGATCGCCCAAGCGTGTATCATGTATGGCACTTAACTATTTTCTCCATTAACACAGCTTGTTTTATCCATATATATTATAGCTTCTCTGTGTAATGACACATACACACACACACACACAAACTATGGGTATATAGCAGGACAAACTTTGTTTTTTAGCCTTGGGTGCCAACTAGTCTAGAAGAAAACTGGATTCAAACCAGCCTGGAAAAGATTGGGCTCTATCAGGCTATCTTGCCCAAAATACATGCTTCTACAGCACCTTACAACTCTGGGAAGTCACAGGACTCATATATATATATATATATATATATATATATATATATATACACATTGCATTTGAATACATGGTTTTGTTGTCATTTTGCGCTATCATGCGGTATGACGGTATGACGTCATAGAACTGCATTGCAAATTTGCGAAGTGCGTTTGTTATTTTTGGTAACTATTGCTGTTGCCTAGCGGAGTTTTATGTCAACACAAAATAAAATTGTCAGTGATGGTGGATGTTATTGTGTTACCGTCTAAATAACCTCTCTGAAGATGGCTCATGTGAGCCAAAAGCTTAGAACCAAATTAATAAAAATTATCCAAATGTTGGAGAATTTTTGTCTTTATTTTCAACTGAAATTAAAGCCAAAATACGATGTTTAGAACGGCTCATGATTGAACATAATAGACATTCATTGTCTCTTATATTTAACAGTATATGTTTAGAAAATTATTTGCTGTCTCAATACACTATATATATATATATATATATATATATAAGAAAAATTAACGCAGACACGTTATTTCATGGTAAATCGGAAGTGTAGGCCTATTTCAGGCGGACCATCATCAGCTTCTGTCTTTATTGTACAAAAGATTTTACATGAATGAAATTCACAAAGACCTAAAAAAAACCTAAATAAAAATAAAGGTTGCTCCCTTAAAAGAGAAAATTTAAGAAAAAATACATCATTACATCAGTTCGGCGAATACACACACATATTCATACATAAGCATATATATATATATATATATATATATATATATATATATATATTTTAATTCAGATACTTCAATCCAAGGGAAAAAAGCAGGAAGGTAAATTCCAAAAAACCCGATCCTAAATTATATTAAAAATTTTATTTTAATATTAAAAAATAATACAGGAAGAGAGCTCCATGTAATAAAATATTACAGAGCAAATATATATTAAAAAAGGATTAATTCAAAGATGTTGAATGGCCATTTCGATATGAAGATCCCCACGGGGGACAACACATCACCTCAGCAACAGGGTGATGTGTTGTCCCCCGTGGGGATCTTCATATCGAAATGGCCATTCAACATCTTTGAATTAATCCTTTTTTAATATATATATATATATATATATATACACACACACAAATAAAGATGATGGTTCACCTGAAATAGATCCCATGCTTCCGATTTTCCCTGAAATAACGTGTTTGCCTTAATGTTTCTCATATTTGCTCTATATGCATTTATATACTTATATATTTAGAGCTCTCTTAGAGAGTTATCCTACCACTGTATGTACAGGATACTCCTTTGGATTCTTCTATATCTACATCACATGCGGATATATATATATATATATATATATATTTTTTTTTTTTTTCTAAACATATACTGTT
Organism: Ascarosepion bandense; assembly: GCA_037127315.1. NCBI lineage: Eukaryota > Metazoa > Mollusca > Cephalopoda > Sepiida > Sepiidae > Ascarosepion > Ascarosepion bandense. The sequence continues at coordinate 3,945,306 of JBBBDQ010001045.1, forward strand.
AAATATAAGAGACAATGAATGTCTATGTTTAATCATGAGCCGTTCTAAAAATTGATTAAACATAATAGACATTCATTGTCTCTTATATTTAACAGTATATGCTTAGAAAATTATTTGCTGTCTCAATACACTATATATATATATATATATATATATATATATAGGGATAGATGTCAAGTCTGTGAATGGCAAGGATAAGCCAACAAGATCTACTTAATATAAAATATTAAGTGTTATACCTGTATGCGTATCCATGGGCTTGTGAGTAGACGTGTAATGAGTTTATGGTCCCTAACCTAACCAAGAATAACCTCTTCTTGACCAATCTAGAGATCCCCAACTGAGATAACACTAGGGTCTTTGTTTTAAATTTTTTTACTTGTTTTCCATTTTATTTTAAAGAAATGCTTATTCTGGGAAAATATTTATACCGAATGGAACAAATATTGTGTGGTCTGATGAAATGAGTTAATTTAGCTTTTAGAAATGAATTATAATTTATAACCAATTTAAATGACATGTTGAGTTTTCTTAATGTCTGTAATGGGGCAACAGAAAATATTCACCTTCCTTAACTTGTGACTCTGACATGACCTTATGAACTCATCTTACCCAGCGGGAGGTAACCGCTCTTGGCATCCGTACATAAGTAAATTCTAATATAACCTAAAGATCAATTTTGTCATTTTAAGGATTTTAAAATCAAAATATCAATTATTCGAATTATTTTTCTTTCATGGAGCAATAATAGTTTTGTGTATAAACAGAAAGAATTACCATTATCATTAATGGTAAGTCTTTTAGTCTCTTGAATAGCAAATAAATATATACTAAAAAGTTAAGGATACTCATGATATAATGTGCATTTGCTTATGTGTAGAGATTAAGTCATGCTGATGATTAAAGGATAAAACTTCAAGTGAATGCAATGTTTTTAAAAATTCCTAATGACTGTACATGATTAATAAACGTGTTTAGTTTTTAAAAAATATTGTATATTTGGGGTTTTATTGTTTTAGCTTTGCTTATTAGATGGAAGGCAAGCTTATATTATCTTCAGGAATATATTTTAAATATACAAAACAGGCTGAAAATTACATTACAATAATAAATATTTGCTGAAATAACTGAATATATCATTAGGATTATTAAAAAATATTCTGTACAAAAAAGTTAAAAAATGAGAAAAACAAACAAAACATGATATTTTTATTAAGATAATTTTAGATCACTTTCTTTTTTAAATAAAACAATGCTGAAAAAGATGGCAGTTTTTGAAGTTAACTTTGGTTATCTGCATGACAAATACTTGATATGAAAACTCAATATTTAAGTGATTCAAACAAAAGGACAATTAATTTTTGCTGGAATCTAACAGCAACACTGTAAACAATTTTACACAAGTTATGTTTTTGGAAAACAAATTAATAATTTGCATTGGATTCAACCATTAATATCAATCCAAATAATTAAGATTTATACACAAGCTGCTCAGTAGATTTTATTAATATTACTAAGAGAAATAACTTTTTGCATTTTGGCTTTGAAAGAATGTTTATAGTAATGTCCTTAAGGAGAAAGATCACTGCATTTTAAGCAGTGTAAAAAAAAAATGTTGTTCTTACTGAAAAAAATTTATACATAACATTGTATAGAAAATAGAAAAATAGTCAATAAATTACTAAAGAAAAATCTAAAATTTGAATTCTTTAAACTTTTTAAAATAAAAAATAAGGCTAAATAAAAACAAAAAATTGACATTTATCACCAAAATGTTTTTTTTTTTACACTCTTTTGCTTATACTTTCGACTTGGCGAAAATTAAGAAATCATAAAATTTAATAAAACATTTTCTTTTTCTTTTTTTTTTTTCTTTTTAGGCTGCACTTTAACCCCTTTGTACTCATGGCTATGAGATTTTATTTGAGAAATCTACAACTTTCATAAACTTATAAATTTCCAGCAACTCTAATTGATAAGGGGAGCTAACTCTGTGTTAGACATTCCAGACATTAAGAGTGTAAAAATTGCAAGCGCATTTCAGTGCTTTAAAACTTAAAGAGTCTTTACTTTTTCATTCTGATCAAATGGTTTTTCAAGTTAATGTCTACAACAGAAACAAGAAATAATCTGCTTCCATTCATAAAAAATATTCACTTAACCCATTAACACCCACTATCCCATTCTGGAAATGGTCATTTATGGTATATACTAGATAGAAACCTATTATACTAAATTTTTATAAACCTATCATTAATACTAAATGTTTCATAAATTTATAATTATACCAGATTGTTTTAGAAACCTATCATTATATTTATATTTTAATTTTTAGAATTAATATTGTATTTGAAAATGGATATCTATAAGTTAAGATAATGTTTATTTGTTTCTCTTTATTTTCAATCCACTACAAAATCAAGTATCAAAAAGTAACTGATGAGAATCAAGTCTGACAACTATCATTTGGATAGAAAATATCAAGAAACAAATTTAAAAATGCAAATGGGCTCAAATTAGAAATGCTTCACATGTTATTTATGAAAAGATTCAAATTTAAAATGCTAAAAAATATTCCAAAAATAAATAATATCAGTTCAATAAAATGCAGTATCAATTACGATATGTAAAAAATCAAAACTCTTTGAAAAAAATAGATTGCTATAAAGAATTGTCTTGTTTAGTGAATACTAACTTAAAGATGATTAAATTTTCATGAATAATAATTAAAATCATTAAAGGGAAAATAATTACTTCTTTTGAATTCCTGGACCCTAATTCTAGAAATTTAAAATAAAAACCAGTTCAATATTGAAGGTAATGTGCAACTATTTTAATTTTAATATATTCTTTGAAAGTTTTGAATGATGAATTAAAAATAAACTTGGTGAAATTATTTCATTAAAGAATGTATTTCATATTTAATGAAGTGATATATTTTCAAATTTTGAGTCACACCAGTTAGACCTATCATGAAATGTAAAGATTATGACTCAGGTTAAACTTTTACACCTTAATAAAAATTAAATAAAACTATCCAAAACATAGATTCTATTCTAATTGAAAAAAATCATGAAATAAATAAATGAGTACATGATAAATTTTAATTACCTACTTTCCAATTAAAAGTGTCGGTTCTTTTATTTTATTCGAATGGACAGTAAATAATAAAATATACATGAAAAAATTTAAAAAAATGAAGTAGTCCTTAAGACAAGTGGTCATTTATATAAGTGCTGATCAAAAACTAAAAGTAAAATGACTTTAATGACACAGTTATCTCCCTTAGTACCCAATAATGGCGAAGTGCTTAAACACGGGTTTTCCGCAAGGACAAGATAGGGGGCCCGTAGATTAACTCATCACATGAAACTCAAAGTAATTTAAATTTAATTTCGTTACATTTTGCATCAACATGCAGTATTAATTTATTATTTTATTTGAACACTTATGTCTAAAGTAAGATTAAAACCAGTTTTTTACTACGTTAATGCAAATTAAAAAACTATAAGCTATTTTTAGTAAAAATTTATGTATAAATTTCATAAGCGTTTATAGTGGAAAACTAAAGGGGTCTGTAAGTCACAAAGTTTGAAAACCGCTAGTTTACAACATAAGAAAAAGAAAAAAACTAAAATATTTGTGTTTGTTTGGGTGCAGAGAGTTGATATCTGGCACATAATCTGGAATAAATCTAAATTTATAATTGTTTAAATGTTGCCATATTTAGGAGAAAAGAGTGCTCAATATAAGGGAGAAAGCATTTTTAAATAAAACAGTGTGAACCTAGAAATTAACATTGAATGGTGACTGTCAGTTAGACAACTAACTGACGCAATTATCACTTCATATAAATAATGATCACTTACGGTGTGAAATCGACAGTGTTGATTTCTAAGTCCACACTCTAAATTTGTATGAATTGAAAATATGGATTAAATCTGATGGAATGATTAAATAAACAAGTCAGAAAATTTTCAACCAATAAGAACAAAAGAAACATGAAATTTCAAGATTAAAAACCATGCATAAACACAAACGCCATAAGAAACATGTGATGTCTGCACAACCAATGACAGCAATAGAAAAAATAATTGAAAAATTGAAATGTAATTCGACTTCCAAAAAATTTTGCTGAATCTAACAAAACGTGCTAAATTTATAAAAATTTTCCTACTTGTTCTTTAATCAGAAACAATTTTTTTAGTCGTTACAATTTGCTATTTTTAGTGGATATTTGTGTTTAAAACAGACGTTTCATATTTTTTAAACAATGACATTTACCTGCCCACTTGAGAAAATTTTATAAAAATGTGCTTCTCCAAGTTTTCTTTATTCAGTTTTCTTGTGCGCACAGACCAATAGATGTAATACATATTTGCATTATTCGGACTATTGTCCTCATCTTTGTTGCCATTTGTACAACGTTTCTGCCGTTATACACTCTGGCCTTCTTCAGGTACTAGGAATTTTGAATCTTTATTACAATCACTGGGGTATATTCACTTGTGTAAAGCCTCGATTGGAAGTTAAGAGTTATCTTCTTCTAACCCTGCAAGTTACTTGTATTGAACTCACAACTCTAAGAGTCAAGTCAGTAACTAACCAATATCTATATCCACTGGGCCATGTGTCCTTAAGGACAAGAACAACTGAATTTTTGGGATTAATAAACCTAATGTCCAGTAATCCTTTTTTACCAGAGTTCATATTGTAATTTTTTGACTTGACTCTTAGAGTTGTGAGTTCAATACCAGTAACTTGAGGGTTAGAGGGAGATAACTCATGACTTCCAATCGAGGCTTTATGCAAGGAATAGAGTTCATATACCCCTGTGATTGTAATGAAGGGTTTTGGTTCGAAATTCAGCTGAAACGTCGTACAAATGGCAACAAAGATGAGGACAATCTCAGAAATATCGAGTAATACGCATTGTTTAAAAAATATGGAGCATCTATTTCAAACATGTGTTGACTAAAAATAACGGTTTGACTAAATATAATGTTGAATTAGAAATGTGTGTGTGTGTGTAAAATTTCAGATATAATTCAAATATATCTGTAAGGACAATATGAATAAAGACAAAAGTAAACAATTTAAAATTACTTATTGTAATGATAAATATAAGTCAATAAAATAACAAAAATTTTCTCATAGTTGAAACACATTTGACAAAGAATAAATACAATTGATTGTCTTACAACATTGATTGTTGTTTCTTGCTTTTCTAAAAATGTCTGCATTTGTTAATTTTCTATTGAATTATACATCAACAAAGTTTTACTCTTTCTCTGAATATATTTTCTATTATTATAAATATTATATTTAGAAGATACACACATCTGAGCAGTAGAATAATTTTGTGTTGGTGAAAGTGGGGATTTTGTTTTGTTAATATTCTCAGCTTAATTCATGACACAAATATTATCACAATAGCTGCTAAACTTTTGGGGGCCATAAGTCACGTGTGATTAATGGCTCATGCAAAAATAAATAGTTATTGGATTATGCTATCTCTTCTGACACAAAGTAATGCAACAAAAAATACGAAAATGTCCTTGTTACAGCTTACTTTTGTGAATCACTATATATATATATATATATATATATATATAATACTGAGCACTGTTTTATTAGCATCTGAATACATATGTGCACCCTCATATGTATAGCTATTAATTCATGTTATATATATATATATTTATTATAAATTATAGTTTAGAACATGTACAAATTATTATCTACTACAAAGTGTACATTTAGTTTCGACATTGAAATGACAATGTCTCATCAAGTAGTGTGGAAAGAAATAGAAATTCTTTTTCTTATATTTCACAAATTGGGTGGGAGATGTAGGTGGGGTGGGAGATGGTGAAATAAGAGTTGTAAGTTGTCAGTTAGAATTTTAAACGAAAAGGAACAAAGGAGGCATGCATACTTTTAAAAGACCACAAGCTGGAATTCTACCGAAAATTATCCACTAGAATTATAAACCTAACAAAATCAGAGATTGGTAGAATCAGTAAGGTAATCTAAACTTATTTATAAATGGAAATTATAAATAAATTATAAATTGTCTGTGTGTATGTCTCCGTTAACTATAGACTTTCTTGAAAATTTACACAGTTGTACTATAAGTGTCTGTGAGTGTTCTTAGCTAGGTTTTGTGTCGAGGTACCCCCGATAAATATCGAAAATCGATAATCGAAAAATTTGGGTAATAGAAGGAGTGGTCCGATTTTAATCAAAAGACATAAGAAACGATATTCAGAAGTTTCAAGGTTGCAGTTCTTACAATAGTGCAGAAAATCAATAATATATATATATATATATATATATATAAAAAAGGCAAGATGTTTGTGTGTGTGTGTCTGTTTATTAGCCTGTATGTCTGTATTTTTTTCAGCCCTTTTATTTTAGTTTTTGCTTCAGGTTTGGCTCTAAGTAGGTATAATTGTAGTTCTTAGTCTCAGCCATGATACCATTTGCTCAGAGGACTCTTTTAGCTTTCAAAATTCAGTTTACAACGAAAAAACTTATTTTATATCAATACCAGGAAATCAAAATTTAACTTCCATCCATTCATTTTTCTTTCAGTCTACAGTTTTGCTTTAACTGGAAACAACTATTGCTTTTTAGTCTTTTGTGCCAACGTCCAAAGAGTCTGAGCTCCAGGACCATGGATTAGTTTTAAAGCTTTCATTACACCCAAGCAACACTGGGCTATACTGCTAGTACTAGAAAAAGTTAAGCAACAAATAAAGAAACAAGTCAAACTCATGCAATGGAGGGGTACACTGGATGTAATCAACTGGTTTGAGAACTTTGAAGAAAAAAATAATGCCACTTTCCTACAATTTGACATCGTGAACTTTTACCCATCGATACCTGAGAGCCTCTTCAATCTTGACCTGGAATTCACGGAATTCTATTCAAACATCTCAAAGGATGAAATCAAAATAATCTTGAACTGCAAAAAATCAGTTCTCATCCACAACAACGAACAGTGGACAAAAAACTCAGCAGATAATTTTGATTTATCTATGGGAGCTATGGATTCTGCAGAATCTTCGGATCTAGTCAGATTATTCCTATTGTACAACCTCACGGTGTATAAAGAAATCGACATTAAAAATATAGGACTTTATAGAGATGATGGACTCATGATAGTAAATAAATCCACTGGAGGTCAAGGTTGATAGATTTAGAAAATTAATTCATAGAATTTTTAAATCTTTTGGTCTTAGCATAGTAATTAACCCTAATATAAAACAAGTTGACTTCCTAGACATAACATTAGATTTAGTCTCTAACATTTTTCAACCTTACATGAAAAATAATGCTAACCCAATCTATATAAACCCCAACTCTAATCACCCACCATCCATTATCAAACATATTCCATCATCAGTTGAACGCCGCATAAGCATACACTCCTCAAATAAATATTCGATAAGCACAAAACAATTTACAATAAATTTCTTAGAGACAGCGGCTATCAATCCTCCAAGATTAACTTTGTGGAAAATTTTAGGAGCCCAAAAAGAAAAAATAGAAACAGGAAAGTAATATAGTATAACCCTCCATTTAATCAGTTAGTTAACTGTAAACTGGGACTTAAATTTCTTAAGCTAATAGATAAACATTTCCCCAAAAATAACCCTCTAAGCAAAATTTTCAGTAGGAATACAATAAAGAACTCAGTTATAGCTGCTTCAACAATTTAGAAAAAATAATTAAATTAAATTACATAAGAATAAAATATTAAAGGCATACAACAAAAATAACTTTAACACTCATGTCAGTTTGCCCCATAGTAATAACCTTTGTAACTGTAGAAACCCAAACCAATGCCCCTTACCTAATAAATGCTTAACAAAATCCCTGGTATATACGTGTTCAATTTCATTCATGGAGAATCCTAAGGCTGCTAAAATTTTATATTGGAAACGCAATGAACATTTTTAAAAAGCGCTTTTACAATCACCTCTCATCCTTCAATAACAAGAACAAACAAAATATGACATCACTTTCTAAGTATTTTTGGAAGTTAAAAAACGAAAACAAAATGCCTAAAGTTAAATGGAAAATCCTCAAACAGGCCAGAACATCTAAATCAATAAAGGAACCATGTTTCCTTTGTCTTCAAGAAAAAATGGAAATCATTAAATATATGAATAGTAACATACAGAGGCATTAAACCACAGTAAACTGCAAACACATTAAAGAACTAACCTTATAGTCATGCTAAAAACTACAAAAGCCAAAGTTAGGATCCCTAGAAACGATAAACCTTTATAATATTAACAACACTCTCACCTCAAATTTTACCTTTATTTCATACCACAAACTATGATCTAATTTAAAGTTTTATATAAAATAGAGGTTTCCTAAATTTTAAATTAAGGTTAAACATACAAAAATAGATAAATTAGAAAAAATTAAGTTTAAATCCAAAAATATTTGTAGTCATATAATTCACTAATAAAGATATGTTCACAAAATAGCAATCTCTATTCCCATTTCATCGCATCCACTCCTACTCCTCCCCACCCCATATACATTTACTTATTTTCCCCAAAGAACAAGCCATTAAGCTATAAAAGACTATACCTTATCTTCTAACGCTAAATCTGTCTACAAAATTTTCAACACGTCCATTAATCAACTCTATCCCCTACCTCTTCCCTGCTTTCATTCAAAATTCTGACAACTTACAACTCTTATTTCACCATCTCCCACCCCACCTACATCTCCCACCCAATTTGTGAAATATAAGAAAAAGAATTTCCATTCCTTTCCACACTACCTGATGAGATATTGTCATTGTTGCCTAGAATGGTAGGTGGCGCCAGCAAACACGTCTGTCGAGTGGATGCTGCCATGACTGAATCCTCATCCCTTGCATAGACAGTCATGATGGCCTATGCCCTGGCTACTAGTTCCTTCACCGTCATCATATCCATCCACGCTGACGCTTGGAGCTGCTTCCTGACATGCTGTGGCAGCCCAGAAACAAGCGCACAGGCTATCCATTTTTCTGGAGGCATTTACCTGTAGAGCAAGTCTTTCAAGTGTTGTCAGGAATTTGTCTGCTGTTTCTACAATGCGAAGGCCTTGTGTTGTAAACCAGCCAAATGCTGCAAATGAGTCCACAGAGAACACGGTAATGAGGCCACACTTGATTTCTGTAAGGTCGGCTTGTTGTTCCTTACTGAGTTGCCGATGTACTGCAAGCACCCTTTCTGTCAAATGCAGGAGCAAAATCCATTTAACTCTCTCTTCGTCCAACAGCTCGCACATCATTTCTATACATTCAAGCTATTCCACTATTGGTTTGTCAGTTGTGGCTCCTCCAAACAACGGGATTAATCATGGGTCAAACTACCTTTTTGCCATTATATGTGGTAGTGCCGATATAGCTTGTATTTGTGTGTTATGTGCAGGAACAGATTTCTCGTCATTGTTGTTCTTCTTCTTATTCTTCACATGCTAATGGTTCGTCTCCTTCAACTGCTCGCATTCCAACTGCCGACTGTCAAATTGGAGCTCCATTTATCGCTCTCAGGCTGTCCACGATTTGCATACGTGTGAGCCTCCTTTTTGGTTTTCCTGTGCACGTGCACAGTCGTTCTAGGCTTTGCCACCATGTTGTTTGCCTCGTTCAGCACCTGCTCTGCAGCCACAAAAGATACAGGCAACCCTAAGTCTGTTGCATCATCTAGGACCATGTTCACCACAGAAATATGTTATAGTTTGTAAGTGATAATTGTTTTTTGTTATTCATGGTTTTCATACTGGTTCAGCAGCAAAAAGGTGGATAATGATTTATTTTAATCTAAAGCAATTACTAATTAATATTATTAATTTGATTATTAATTTAATTAATTTACAATAGAAAGCATGCTTAATTTGGCATTTTCACTTTTTTTTAATAAAATAATTTTTTTTACAAAAGAAATATTTTACAAAGATATGATTTATTTAATGAAAAATCCACACTTTACTTAGAAGAATGGTGAAGATGCTTATCATAAAAGCAGTTATGATAAAAAAAAACTTGGTTGCGCTTGTTATTTGTAAACCAAAAACTGAAATGACGGTTTATATGAAATAAAGAAGCCATACTTGAGAAAATATACTGTATATACTTGAGTAGAGTGAAAATCGTTACGATCTATTGTTTTATGAAAAAAATGGGGCGGTTATACTATACACAGGCCATTTTTTTTTTTTTTTTTTTTTTTGAAGTGGTTAAAAATCATGAATTTTATTGGTTGCACTATACACAGATAATGTTTTTCTGGAGGGGTTAAAGTTTATGCAAAAAATATATATATATATATATATATCAAGGGTCATACTATATGCAAAGTAGGCTTATACATGAGTATATATGATAAAACTTGTTGCATTTAGACAATGTATTGAAAAACTTTCTTACCAACTCACTTCCTAATACCTGACAAAATAACCAATTTAATTTTGAAAAGGAATCCTTTTCAGCACCCCCTTATTTATGAACCTATCCTGTTAGTAATATTGTTAGCAATTCTTACATGCCTAACATTCTTTTCTTCTTGATTATAAACATAAAACATGTAAGAGGAATTTTGAAATTTGCTCAAATTTTAGATAAACAATTTAAAAAGCCAGTGTTTAACTTCTGAAATTTCACTTTTAAAACCTATTTGCCTCCGTGGTGATTTCCATGTATTCATGAAATGATCAACAACTTTTACATGTTGTCTTGACTGGATAAAACAACAGTTAGGAAATAATAACATATTTTTAATTGTTAATATATTAATTTTACACAAAACTATAACAATTTTAAAGAGTCAAAATATATTGTTTCTATACTCGAAGCCTATAACTGAAGCTAATAGTTTGCATTAATTTTCTAGCAGAAGAGAGAGAAGCATAAAATGACTAACTTGTTCAATTATTAACATATTGCTCACATGTATTCGCATGTTAACGATATTTTGAAAACTTTGGTATCTACTTATTTTCTGCTGTGCCACTAAGTAATTGTGAGAGTTAATTAAGGTTTGACTTATTTAATAAATTCTACTTGTGTTATTATGGATTAAATTGTTAATATAAACATTAATATTTGGACCAGGAAAAAACTTTCATTTTTTTTAATGTGTGCAACAAACAGAAAAACAATGTAAACATATAAAAGAAACAGGAATCACAATTATATTCAACAATAAGCATTTTTTCTCGAAGCATTGTTAATCTCCAACCCAAATGCTTTAAAGGCCACCAGTTTGAGACAAGCAAAGTAATCTGATTATTGATAAATTATTTGGACTAACATCTTCACTTTTGTTGTTTTGAGCATTATATCTCGACCAGTTTTTCCTATACAAGTGCAGGTTGTATTTAATGGTCTTCAAGATGTCATGTACCAGATGAATATTTATTTGTTAACCAATGATGAGATGGTGATTATAGCAAAAATAAAGATGACTATTATCAGATGCAACATCCGAGGTAGGTTAGGAAGCATGTCAGTTGAAGGGCAGTGATCAAAGCAACAAAAGCGAGAGAGCAAATCCAAATAATTTTTCAAACAATGACAACACGACAACCTCAAACCTTCAGACCTCAAAAACAAAGTGCATTTAAATGATCATCAATTTGACTCAGATCAATACAAAGTGTGGGTAGGTACAGAAGTAGATGAGGGCATAGATTCTGCAGCTGGGTGAGGACTACTGACAATGTATTTGACATCAAAATTTTCAGTCCAATACAAGAAGAAAAAAAAAACTGTGATGCCTCTTAAAAATATAATTTTTTAAAAAGGTTACATTACAATTTTTCTTCCATTAGAGATATTTCAGATCTTTAATATCGATTACAAAAAGACAGCCTTGTTCATCAGACAATTTTATAATATGAAAGATGAAAGCAACTCCCTTAAATATGCTTGCAAGTGATCAAGATTTGATAAGCAAACAAGACAGTATGATTTACTTTGCTGATATTTCAGTGTTTATTTACATCAATCCCAAAAACTTGTTTGGTAATTAAATACTGATTATCTGTAAATGCTAATATCTAAATGGTGTTGGTCAGATCTCAAATATTTGGTCATAGTAAACAACCAAAGGTCCACTGTGATTTTTAGTTATAACAAGCATTCATTCTTTGTGTCAGTCATACCAGAGGTCACAGTGGTATCTTTATATTATATATGTATAGTTTGCAAACACATTAATTACAAAATCTGTATAAGACATAGCTTGTTAACAAGAGCTGTTATATAAATTATATGAATACCAATTAGAAAGTACCAGAACTAGACTTTGTATGCAGTACTAGTTATAAAATAAATATTGCAAATATATACTTACTATGCATGGATAAAAAAGTACTGTGTTTTATATGTAGTGTTTACTATAAAGTATGTATGTGTGTATATATATATATATATATATATACACACACAAAATCTTATGGAAAGTTATGAAATGGTATTAACTGATATATTTATTTAAATTTATTTGTTTGAAAATAATGTTCAAGTAAATAAATTTAAATAAATATGTCAGTCAATACCATTTTAGTAAATTTTGATTAATACCATTTTAGTAATTTTCTGTAAGACTTTGTAATAATTGTTATTGCTTATGTTTGTTTACATTAGTAAACAAACTGGAGCAGATATGAACATTCCAAGAAAATTCTGTCTTTATATGAATTAATTCAACTTTGTCAAACCATGAATCTTCTGTGGCCAAGTGGTAAGACACATACATAGAAGTCGCAGGTTCGAATCCAGCCAAAAGATAAATATTTTCTTAACAAAATTTCTCAAATATTCAGGCCAGAGGATATATATAGAAATGTACTGTTTAATTATAGAAAAACAGAATATCCACTCAACTACGAGTATCCATTAAAAATAATGTTCAAATATATATATATATATATATATATATATATATATATATATATATATATATATATATATATTTGTATAAAATCCTTTGTAAAATAAAGACGGAAGCTGATCATGGTTCGCCTGAAATAGGCTTACACTTCCGATTTACCATGAAATAACGTGCCTGTCTTAATTTTTTTATATTTGCTCTATATGTATTTATATACATATATGTTTAGAGCTCTCTTAGAGAGTTATCCTACCATTGTATATTCAGGATACTCCTTTGGATTCTTTTTTCCCCACACTGCATGCTTATATATATATATTATCATATCATGTCAAGATGCTGTCTCTTTATTTGTTTCATTTTTCTCTCGGCCTCTAAAAAAGCTTTAATAAAAAGGAAACATGTTAGATTGAGATATGTTTCCGATTTGTTCTTTTTGCATTAGTCTATCATCTTATCAAATTCTAATCTATATATTCAACTCATATATATATATATATATATATATATGAGTGTGCGTGTATGTGTGGTAATGATATATATTTTTATATATCAAGAACAATATTGGGGAAAAATGTTTGAGAAAAGGGAAAAGTTTTCTTGTGATGTGTTTTGTCCTTTAGGACTTCATCAGACTAAATTTGATATAACAAATATATGTAAGATAATGTCTGGATATGCATTTTCATGCATACCTGTCTTCTTGGAAAGCTAATCAATCCCTGTCGCAAATACTTGCTCAGGCACATTTGTGTTTGTTCAATACCCACAGAGCCCATAAGTGGTTTATACTGCAACTATGCTAAGTTGGGCTTAGAAAGAACACATCTTCTGGAATGATCAAAAGTTTGAACAATGATAGTATGCTCAAAACCCCATGAACAATGATAGTATGCTCAAAACCCCATGACTTGTTACTAAGTGCAAGCATAACTATTAACAGCATCCAAACACTTCATTCTACCCAATTTTTCTCATAACGCCTAAGTAAATTCTTGGTATGGATTTCAGGCATTCTCCAAATAGTGATATGTATAAAATGTCAGTGGTTAATGGGCATTCTAGAAGAAAATATATGAAAAAATGACAACTTGAAGAAAAAGTAAAATCAGCTGATATTTTATAATTATTTATAGATATCATGCCATAAATGATTGAACAAAGTTACTTGAAAAAATTGACCATGGGCATTAATATTAACTAGGAGTATACTCTATTTTTATATTGAGCACTTTTTAAAAGTAGATATCTAACTGTGGAATGTACTTCCATTAGTATTCAGTCAGTCAGTTAAGTGCCATACGTGAAACACGCTTGGACGATCATGTCTCGAAAGAGACATGGCTGACTGGGCAGAAGATTATCCCGTAGTAGGTTGCCATTGCTTTCTGCGGTAGACTGGTTGCCAGCCAAGGCTATAGAACCCAATCTGTCCTGTTATTTAACCCATAACTGGAAGGAAGAGACGGATTAATACCTTTGCCAAGGGTATTTGTGCGTTAGTGAATGCAATGAATTCAACTGGAATTCGAACTCAGCTCCCCGATTTCTCGTTCTGAGACAATATCCACTGCACCACAACGTACATCCTCCATTATTAACCACTTATATTGTCATTATTTATATCATAAATATATATCATAAATTTATATCATAAATATATATGATGATTAAATAGTTATTGGTCAGAGTCAAATCAGGCCATTAAACAGACATATTAAAAAATGCTCACAACACATTTAAAGAAAAAATAAAAGATAAAGATTTAACATGCAGAGTTTTTAAATATTAAAATTAGAAAGATTAGCCGACTAATTTAAAATAAGGGGAGGAGTTAGTCAAATCTGGATGAAAGTATAGATAATACTATTTCACAAGTCTTGACTAACCTGTCCTCTTATTTTAAACTTTCTGTTATGCGTTTTAAAATTTTTGTTGTGCGTTCAAAATAAAGCATTACAAAATTAGTTAATCTATACCACGTAACAATACTAAAAGGTTGAAACCATAGTCATGTAATTGGCTGATCCTTCTAATTTTTATATATATATATATATATATATATATATATATATATATATATATATATATATATCTCCAAGTGAATTCAGAATGAAGAAAAAAATTTTTACAATGTCCAAAACAACAATTTAAAACAGTGCTCGATATAGAGCTGAGAATATTTATTATAAATTATATTTTAGAACATGTACAGAATCTTTTTTAAATTAAAAAAAAGATGATATAAAAAAGATTCTGTTCATGTTCTAAAATATAATTATAATAATAAAAATAAAAATTAAAAAAAAAAAAAATATATATATATATATATATATAGTCATTCACAGCATTTTATATACAAACCAGTAATTTAGAATGTATTCAGCAAAACCTGACCCAGCTGAAATCTAAGCCACACTGATCATTCTTCTACCATTTGGGTTGAAGACAAAATCAAAATAGAAATTTTCTTTCATGAACACATATCTTGGGTGAATAGTACAAAATTAGAGAAAGACAATTTGTTGAGTCTGCTTGTGTAAATAAATAAATCTGTTAATACTGAGGTAAAAGAAGATACAGCTAGGACGTCCGTTGTTTGTTGTGTTCAGTGCCAATAAGGCATTTCATACGAGCCGAATGCCACAAAGACACCATTGTGGCTATTGAGAGGAAATTCAAGAAGACAAACATGGAACGCCAACTGAGGTAACTGGCCATGTATGTTGCTGGATAACCAGACAATACTGCACCCACTGTAAGGAGGCAGGAAAAGAAAAAGAAAAACAAATACCATAAGATTACTTTTGAGATTATCTTGATAAGAAATACTTACTTGATGTACAGTACTGTGCAAAAATATTAGGACAAGAACTATTTTATCTTTTATGATTTTAAAATCACCCCTGTCCTAACACAATTGCACACTACCGGTAGTGTGCAAAAGTATTAGGACAGGGATGATTTTCCTAAAAACCTCACTGAAATTCAAATACAGGGTGAAAAGCCAAGTAAATTGATAATAAATATTGATTATTTAAAACTAGGTGTAAAAGAAATGTATTAAAAAGAAGTTATATTTAATTTTTCCTATTTTCTATTAAACAAGTTATTTTGAAAGTACTCATTATTCTATTATCCTTGGACATAACAGACTTTTTTCTTATTCCCCTCTCTCAAATTGATAAATCGAATGTTACTTTGCAGGAGATACCATTAGATACATTGAAGAAGCTTGTGATCAAAGCAAAAGGCTATTATACTAAAAGTTAAATTTATTTTCTAACAAGCATTTTTTCTTGTTAAAACATTTGTTGAATAAATCGAATAAAATCATTTTAATTAAATTGTTTATTTTCTGTCAATATGCCTCATAAAAGATAATGTAGTTATTGTCCTAATACTTTTGCACAGTACTGTATTTAAGCAGTTTTATAAATAAAAAATTAATCTATTTAATTTATTTTATATATATATATATATATATGAATAATTCTTGTTATTAATCAGTTTTTGTTTATAATTAAATTAAACCAGTATACAGTTGTATTAAAATGTGCACAATGCAAATACAATGTAGGGCTTTTGAATATTTTTCATTTAGAAACCAGTTATTTATGCAACTTTGGTTTTAACCTTTCAGTATCTTAAGGTACAATCTGCAGACATGACCACCATTGTAACAACGGTGGTGATATCTGCAGATTGTGCCCAGAAGAAAAGTTAGCCATATATTATTTCCAGAAAAAAAAAAAATTACTAAATGAATGATCAGAAATAATGTCCAGATGTAATCACACCAAAAAATACATTTTAGGATCATGCAAACCTGGATGAAAGTGTTTAAAACCCTTTAGTAACTATTCCCTAATTTTGAAATTTCAGTTATTTCAAACTTCCAGTTGTGTGTTTGTAAAAATCCCTGTTGTAAATTTGAAAACATTGGGAAATCAGTTCTTATAAATCGCCTGAAGATACCAAAAGATTGAAACCAATGTTGTGTAAATAACTGGTCACCAAATGAAAAAAATAAAAATATATATATATATATATATATATATAATTAAAAGAAAGCAACTAGAGAAAAACTGTATTTAGTTTTAGCCAACATATTTCATATACTGATGGCATAAAACAAAAGGAATTTATTTGAAATAAAGTATCTATAAACAAAAACAAAATGTTGCTTACTAGAAAATTATAAAACGCTCATAAATATTCATTCGGTCAACTGAAAAATATTAGTTATTTAATTATATCATTTTGCATACTCAAAGAGAATTTTTTCATATGAAGTATATCGTTTGGATTGTTATAGTATAAAATGTTGAAATGATGGATTTAACTATTTTATTTTGATTTTTTGATAAGTTTGTTGTATATGTTGGCTTGGGAAAATAATGGTTCTATTACAAAAACTGAGATTGGAAAAAAAACAAAGCGCAGATTACTATATGATAATATTTGATGGCAGCACTCTCGAGGATTTTCTTTTTGGGTAAATTATTTTCTCTTGATAAGTATAGTATTTTTTAGGTTGAAGTTGTGGCCAAATGTATTCATAACCAGTGCCTTTGTTAAATTGTTATTTATTAAGTCCTTTTTTTGATCCATAGATACGTTTTTCAAATTTCTGCATGTTTCTCCAATGTATTGTGAGGAATTGTTTTGGCAAATCTAAATAGTTTTTTTCTTGTCTCTTTCTTTTAGTTATACTGTTCCTCTTTACAGATTATATCTGAAAATATGTATATACACTACCAGCCATAATTATTAGGTTACCCAGCTTTTTAAAATAAAAATTATGTATTTCATACTATTTTTAGTATTTATTGCCAAGTGGATAATGCTAAATGAAAATAGAATGGTTCTTTTGTTATTATTAATTTGCAAAATTTTACAAAGCAAAGATGAACTCGTCCAAATCACCCTAAATTTTCTTCATTCTTTCATTGATGGAACCGCAATATAGGTAATTATTAAATATTTTAAAATTCAATTGATGCACCTGTTATTGTGTAGTATTAACAAAAGAACCATTCTATTTTCATTTACAATTATTCACTTGGCAATAAATACTAAAAAATAGTATGAAATACCTCATTTTTTTAAAACACTGGGGTGGCCTAATAATTATGGCCGGTAGTGTATATATTAGAAAAATCTATGGAAATAGTCTTCAGGTGATGTGTTTCTCAACAAATTTAAATAAAAGATTTCATAAACACAAAATGAATCTTTCACAAAACAAAATTCTCAATGCATTAGTTGCACACCATAAAAAAAGATACTTTAATTAAAGAAAAAAGAAATTTACTAAGATGAAAATGTACAAAAAATGCTCTAATCACTAAAACATCCACTGTAAATTTGCATCCAGCTTCTTACAACATTTTACCATTTTTGGCAGATCTTTTATTATTACAAGGTGGAATACGTAGAAAATAAAAGTGATAAAAAAGAAACAAAATGAAACCAGCTAGACTATAGAAACCCACCACCCGACATATGTCTACAAAAATTTCAGCATCTCCTACCCTTCAAGTGCATATATAGTCACACCAATGTAAATGTGTAGATCTAGTTAATATTTAAAATATTACAAACAGTAACCTTTTCTGCTACTGCAGTTTCAACCAAAAGAAAATAATAACATATCAAAATATGCATCCTCTGGAGGACATATTTTTCTAACAAGATTTCTTGAATATTCCAGCCAGTAGATGCAAAACAATAAATATACTGTTTAATAATAAAAAACAGAGCATCTACTCAAATATGAGTGCCCATTGAAAATGTTTAGACAAATAAATTAAAAATATGTCTCGGATTTATTCAGATTTTTATTTCCTAAAATATATATATATATATATATAAATATATAAACATACAGAGTAGATATAGAAGAATCCAAAGGAGTATCCTGTACATAAAGTGGTAGGATGACTCTCTAGGAGAGCTCTAAATATATATGTATATAAATACATATAGAGCAAATATATGTAAAAATAAAGACAGACACGTTATTCCATGGTTAAGCGGAAGTGTAGGCCTATTTCAGGTGAAAATTTTACACAAATCATTCGTGTAAAATCTTCTGTACAATAAAGACGGAAGCTGATGATGGTTTGCCTGAAATAAGCCTACACTTACGCTTAACCATGGAATAACGTGTCTGTCTTAATTTATATATATATATATCAACCATGAGAGATTACAATACAGCTTTTTAGATTTACCTATTATCTGGTGATTCAGATATGTTCATCAAGAATTAAAAATCAACTTACCATTTGCAAAAACAGACACAACGGAATGTGCAGTTCCACAAAGGTACTGGGGCACTGACTCCATTGACACAACCCCAAACACGGCTAATGGTCCATAGAGACAAAATCCTAAACCACATCCCACAATAATTATCCAGATCTTATAAAAAAAAAAAAGAGGAAAAAATGAACAAGTCAGTTGATAAACCTGTTGAAACAAAAGTGGAATTAAAACTTTACATTCATTTTATAATACCTGGTGTTTTGTGAAGAAACAACAGTTAGATAAACTTGACTAATTTGAATGTGAACTAAAGATCTTATAAGTAGTTTATTCCCTTTGACAGGTAATGAAGAAAGAAGGCTTGGAGAATCTGATACTCACAGAGCAGATAAAGGGCAAGAGAGATAAAGGAAAACAGTGTGTAACATACTTGATGGGCTTGAGCAAATGGATGGCAGAGCAGGATTCAGGAGAAATAACAAGACAAAATTTACTAAGAGATACAAGGGCCAGGAAGATGTGGAGGGCCATAATCGCTTACGTCCTGAAGCACATAAAAGAAGATGATAAGCATGCTGAACAATGAACAAGTTCAATATAATGGCATTTTCTTTGAAGAAAAAGAATTAAATCAACTTACGCTGAAAATTCCAAAGCAAAAGATATATATTTTATACTCTGACTATATCAAGAAAATACATTGTAAAGTATTAAAAAAACTTTTTGCAGTTGTCAGTTTGTTTAAGTATATATGCATAAAATACAAAAAATGCATAATTTGTTTATAAATATCAATAGGAAAGATTTGTAAATGAATACATCATTTCTATGTTCTTGAATCTTATTATAATGCATGTTGTTTATTTACATATTCTATTCATTAAACATGTATATACATTAAAAAAATAAAAATTAACTGATAGAAAATGCTTAATGTTTCAAGAAAAAAGTCAATTCTTAAGTACTTTTGTTATAGTGGAACATCCTGCCATACCCCATAATGGAATGTTCTAGTCTATAAAGGACAGTGACAAGCGGTACGAGGGGAAGCAAACGTCTTAGGCGAAGGCATTCTCTATTTGATAGTTTGTTCCACTCCTACTCGTTGATTGCTATCCTGTATCTAATTGTTAATTGTACCTTAGTACAATAAATCCATTATGTCATATTCCTGTGTCGAGTACCCTTCTTCCACTAATCTTTACACTGACATTCCTTTCCGGGATATATCAACTTTTAAATAATTTATTTGTTCTTCCCAATTTGCATTAGATTGAAATTAAAATCATCCCAACACTCAAATTCATTCAGGAAATGTTGATGACTATTGGTGATGTGCTCAATAAATAAATCAAGATTGGCACAAGGTTACATTTCTGGAGTATTTGTAAGAGAGATTTATGATGGACAAGATTAACAATGGAATATTTCCTATCATTATTATAGAAATAAGAAATTATAAGTTGGAAGAGAAAAAAAGGCTATTCGTGTCCAAATATTTTATAAAATAATGAGATTAATCATTATTCAAGGTTATTCAGACTAGTATTTTAGATGCAAAGTTGTGGAGAGCTGTGATCGCCTACGTCCTGAAGGGACATAGCACATTGAAAAAGAAGAACTGTAATGGTTGGGGAGAACTTGTGAACTCATCTCACAAGAAACAGTGCTTTGTGTAGCATGTGCACAGGATTTTTTAATCATTTCACCCCAAGCAAGGTGGTAAAGCAACTAAGATGCAAGTGGTAAACAAGAGTCAAGGAAACTGAGAAAACGTCATGAATAGGACAATATAAAAAGAGAATTCATGGCGACAGGAGATGATGACTAATGTTGCATTTAAATTTTTAAGCTCATAGTAAGGACTATTACTACCAGCAAGGAATTTCACTACTACAAATATACTTTTTTTTTCTTTTTTAAACACATTTCCACTGACGTGTTCTTCAGGCATCTTTAGGTATCTAGCTGTAAATTTGAGTAGACAGATATAATTAACTAGAATCCACTATTTCAGAATGTGATACTATGGATATCCATGTAGAAAAGAAATATGTCATTTTATGTCTATATTAAGTTTCTGTTTTATAGTCAGCTGATGGTTCTTTTTGAAGTCTGCTTTTCTAAGCGGTATCCACTTTGATTGAAGAGGAATAGGATAAAGGAGTGGATGAGAGGTCTTTTGAAGGCAAGCAAAAACAAACTAGATTTTGGTTATTTCTGGATTGCTGGTCTATATTAATAGTTATGCCTGTGATTGGAGAGTCACTTCTGGTCTGCCCTTGATGGGAAACAGAATTGTCTGTCATGTGGTTCTGATGCCACCAATTCGTATTGTGAGCTACCCATCAGGGTGTGTAAATGGGTGAGAAGTTTGTTGGGGAAAGAGCTGATCTGATCTATGAGATCATCATAAAAGTTGTCCAAACATCTACATATAATACGGTAAATAGGATTTGTGTCATTATTTCTCAATGTGGTGTGATTCTTTTATCTTGTTACTTTGTGAGCATGAAACAAGCCCTTTCCCAGCTTTTAGTGAAATTTAGAATCGAAATGCAACATTGGGTAATCGTTAGTCATTTAATAAAAATCTTATGCAAGGGTGGAAAGGGGAGAAGAATTATTCTTCTTTTTCTATGGGCCTTGTCCTTTCAGACGTAGGCGATCATGGCCTTCCACATCTCCCTATTCCTGGTGACTCTTAGCACACTTTCTCCTGTAACATCTCACAACCCCGTTCTGTCATCCACATGCTCAGGCCCTTCAAATATGTTATCCGCTGCTTTCCTCTTGTTTTCCCTCTATCTGGCCTGTTAGTATTAGGTTCTCCAAGCCCTCCTTTCTCATTGCATGTCCCAGAAACTTCAGTTGTCTCTTCCTGATGCTCAATATTAATTTCTTTTACGTTTCCATTCTTTCCAACACCTCATCATTGCTCACATGTTCGGTCTATGATATCCCCAGCATCCTTCTGTAGAACAAAAATTTCAGTTGTTTCAAGTTCTTTCTTCATCTTTGATGATATTGTCCACATTCGCTGCCATATTGAAGAACTAGAAGGGAGAATTAACTATTTGCTTTCCTAAATACAATGACCCTTCCAGATATATGTGATCATAAATCTCCACGGATTTGATTTCTTTATTATCTGTGACTTGTCATAGGAAAGATAGTAGAATTGTTTCTTGTTGCCTTCCCCATGGTTTAAAATTCAGAACGTTTTTCCAAGGCCAATTATGCAAAAATGAACACAACAGACCAACATGGAACTTGAACTCACCAGTTCATTTTCTGCACCAAGATGAGGATATTAGTTCAAATAATTTGTAAAATGACTAACACCTAAGTTCAAATACTTTTAAATCATCACAAAACAGACACTGAATATATGGAAGCAAATTTATTTCCTAATATTTCATCTTTAGCATAAGTAAATTACTTTAGTACTTGTTGCTTTACTGAAAGCAAGATGATCAAATTTAAAATCTAAATTGTTTGTCCATGTAAAATACTACATTTATTAAGAAATATATTCAGTTTAAATACAGGAGTCATAAAGATGACATCAGTGATGACATCCCATTTTGACTTACACTCTTTCTTATTACCCATAGGTTGTTGCCAGATGAAAAAAAAAAAGAAGAAAATTAGCCATCATGACACATATCCATTTCAAATTTATTCAAATTGTGTGTGTATTTCTTTGTACATGCATCTATATTTTAATTTAATGACAGACCTAAAAATATTTATACAAATTTAAAAAATGATTCCATTTATTATCAAATAATTTCTGAAAATTTCAATAAATTCTGAAAATTATCTGATTTGCTTTTAGGGTTTAAAAAACTAAATTTTTTCCTTGTTATTAACACTATGATTTTATTTCTCAGTGCAGAGTTGAGGTTGCCCAGACTGGATGGGAAGGAAATGCATTATTCCCATGTCTTATTTCAAATTCAATTTGGGATTTTTTTTATGAGTGTATGCATTAAATAACACAAGCAAATGGAAATAGTTAAATCATTGTTGTGTCTGACTTGACAAAAAATGTCTTTGACTTGATTTTCGCTGTTGAAGTTTTATAAATTTTTAGTGACATTAGTTGTTATATTTATTTCTATTCCATAATGTAACCATTTGTTTTTGATGAAGATTAAACAAAAGAAAAGGTTTATAAATAGTAGCCCTTGTAAGGGAGATAACTCTTAATAAATAATTATAAACTCCTTAATATTTATATATACAAAATATATACATTTATATATACAAAAATACTTATAAGAATGAGAAACAGCAAGATGTAGAAACAATAAAATGTGTATCATTTATGATCTGGTTGTTATGTGATGTTGGAGACACGAGAGACAGTAATACTTAGTAAAATTGTGAGTTTATGGTCAAATATAGATCAAATATGGATCAGAATCTGACAGAATAATAAGATGAATAATAAATAAAGTGTATACAGTCTTTTCTCATATGTTTTTTATCGATGTGTGTAACATGTGTTCAGATAATTTAGTTGAAAAAATATAAAAAGTGTCTGGGGTTTTCTTACCTCAAATTTTCATTAAGTAATAAGAGATAAATGTGACTATTATAGTCTGGAAAAGGAAAAGGAGATGAAAGTTTCATTGATGTCCATTATGATGACCTGTTCATGTGAACTGCTTGTCCAATAATTGAAAATATCATGTGCTTGTGTGTGTAGAGGAGAAAAGTGAGGTCAATTCCCATTGGTTTAGAATGTGTGAATTAATAATTTTAAATATTATGATTATTTTTGACATTATAATTCATTTTTATTTATTTTTCAAGACACTGTAACAGTATATTTAATACTATTTACATTATTCGAATTATTGTCTGCAACATCAAGCAAAAGTCATAAGCAGCAACCCTGAAACATATGAACAGGAAATGGCCAGTATAAGTAGTACCCTACAGCATAACAATTATCCAGAGTACATGATAACAACTCCAACAAACATGGAAGAGAGGGTGCATAAGGATAAGAACTCTCAGAAAACAGCCTCGGTCTATCTACCCTATGTGAAAGGGTTATTAGAGAAAATACAAAGGATCTGTGGTCCATATAACATCAGTAAGGTTATTCAGAAGTGGTTCTACACATTGCAGGTACTTCTCTTAAGTTAAACCTCCAACAGCGAAGGACTGTGTGTATGCCATTCCATGTAGCTGTGGAAAGAAATATAAAGGAGAAATAGGCTGCCGCCTTAAGGTAAGGCTACAAGAAAATTGCAATACTGTAACATAGAGGGAGATAGAAAAATCAGGCATAGTTGACCACATATGGAAGGAGAAAGGGGATCACTTCCCCCTATGGGATGAAGTTGAAATAAAAGATAGAGAATGCCACTGGAAACTACGTAAACTTAAGGAATCAGTATATATGTTAGGCTACAAAAATCTTTTAAGCCAACCAAGCATAGAGATGAAAACAATATGGGAACCAGTAATACAGAGTGCCAGAGAAAATCATTAGTGTCAAAATTGCAATATGAGCTCTGGTAAAAATACTAGAGAAAACCATTAATATCAAAAATTGCAATATGAACTCTGGTTAAAAAATGGTTATTGAACATTAGGTTTATAAGTCCCAGAAATTCAGTCGTTCTTGTCATGGTTCAGCAGGTATAAACACTGGTTAGTTACAGTGATTTGACCCAAAAAGTTGTGAGTTCAATACCAGGCTACAGCAGTGGTGAACAAGTAACCTAGAGAGTTCGGTCAGAGGGAGATAACTCATGACTACCTAAAGAGGCTTCACATAAAAAATGAGTGATCATAATAAAGGGTTCGGTTTGAAATTCCTTGCACCTGAAGAAGGCCAGAGCAGTACAACAGCCGAAATGTCATACAAATGGCACAAACAAAGATGAAGACAATCGTCTGAATAATGTAAATAATGAAAATACTACCTAATCTCAGAAATATAGAAAAAATACAGTATAATTTTTTTTTTTATGTATTTCTTTATGAACATGACACCCTATCCTGTCAGTAACACTTGGATTCATTTGTAACAAATTCTTTTTTCTTTATTTTCAATACACAACATACAGATTGAGTAGTGAAGCATGTTAAAACAACTGATGAAAAAAGGCAAAATTCAGCTCTTGTTCATATATGGCATCAGTACTTTATTTTCAGCCTGATCTGACTCTTGTAAAGGTAGAGAATAGCAGGAGAAGTCCAGTGCTTACTGGACCGATACTGACCATTTTCCGGCATCTTTACAGATTAAGAGTTGAAATAATTTACAATGCATTTCCATAATGAAATCATTTCTAATGAATTTCCATATATAATTTGAGAATTTGCTGTTTCTCTATATGTAATGAGTGAATAAAAGTTTTGACAGGTTTGTATAATAAAATCCTGTTAGTAATCTGAAGAATTGTAGGGAGATAGCCAAAAAGAACACTGATAAAGGATAACAAATAATGAAACTGTGCTTAGAACATTTGTTGGCTTTAATCAAGTCACTGACTTTTCTTTGTTGCACAACAGAAAGAATTATTGTTTTATGATTTCTGGTATTATTTGTTCCATACACAATATTTGGCAGACTCATGTGAGTCTGGAAAAAAAACCAAAACATAGAATTTGAATAATAAATGTCTTAACAAAGCAAGTTTACAGAAAAGTAAGGAAAGAAACAAAAAGGAGAGTACTGGATTGCTATGTGATGTCAGTTCTTCAATATGGCAGTGAATGTTGGACAATATCTTCAAATATGAAGGAAAAACTTGAAGTAGCTGAAATGTGTTTCTGCAGAAGGATGCTGTGGATATCATGGACCGAGCATGTGAGCAATGATGGGGTTTTGGAAAGGATGGAAATGAAAAGGAAATTAATACTGAGCATCAGGAAGAGACAACTAAAGTTCCTGGGACATGCAATGAGGAAGGAGGGCTTGGAGAACCTGTTACTAACAGGCCAGATAGAGGGAAAAAGAGACAGGGGAAAGCAGCAGATAACATATTTAAATGACCTGATCAGGTGGATGATGGAACGAGGGTTGCATGACGCAACAGGAGAAAGCGTGCTAGGAGCCACCAGGGACAGGGAGATGTGGAAAGCCATGATCGCTTACGTCCTGAAAGGACATGGCGCATAAAAGAAGAAGGCAAGAAATGAAATTCATCACTAAAATCATTGGTTGTATAGCACCATCTTAAGTTGATGTCTCTGAAGTACTTACATGCCATGCTTTTAGCAAGAAAAAACAAAAGTATATGTTACCATTCCAAAATCAAAGGGCAAAGAGAGCAAGCCTTTAAAAAATTGAACCCCTTTTACTTTTAATCATGGGTGGTAATTTAACAATTCATATAGATTGAGATTATTCTATTTACATTTTTTTATAAAATGAAAAATTAGTTTGCTATGTTATTCCACAACCTATAAAGATTTTATTTCTGAGCAAGATTTCACTTTAAGAAACATCTTAAGCAAGATCTTGGGATTAAATCATAAATGATAGAAAATAATACATTTCAAAATAGAATGTGTTCAAAAAAATGTCAGTCTCAGTTTGTCTTCTTTTATGTGTCATGCATTTCATGGATCTCCACAACTTCCTATCCTTTGTAGCTCAAAGAAATTGTAGTGCCTTAATAAACATATCAGTAGCAACTTGGAGGATATATACAGACTCTTGAGTAACTCTCTTTTTACTGGTTTCCCTCTTTTCAAAGTGTTTACCATCAACTTTTCATACCAAAGGAAAAAAGGGCAGTGGTGGCTTTGCATACAAACACAACGACACAGGTAAGTCACACCCAAATGCACCAACAATTTTTGTTGTGTATTCTATTTATTTCTAGGTAAAAAAAAAATGTTAAGCTTTCCTTTTGTTATTTTTGTTAAATAAATGTTATCTTGTATTGCAGATCAATCGGTTTCTGTTATTTTGTGTACGTATTATTTCACTATCATAATTCCATGGAAGATTTTTTTTGTGGAAACCTTGTATGTTATAGAAATAACCATCACACTAAAAAATGTTTGTTTCCTTACGAAATCTCTCAGATCCTATTTTGTCATCCATTCACACAAGTCAATATATTATTTGTTGTTTTTCTCTCTCTTGTCATCAATATCTCTTGTGAGTGTCAAAGTTTCCCAGCTTTCTTTCCTCACTATGTGTGCCAGAAATTTCAAATTTACACTCAAACTCTGTATATTAATAAGGGAACCAATGGGCTGTAATAGTGAGGCAAGGTTTCAAAAGATTTAAATGAACAGCATTGACTTATTTGTGTTTTGTGGCTTATCAATCTTCTGCAGGTTATTTAAAGCCAGTTATTAAAAGCCAAGTTCTACTAAGTATCTGGAGAAAGAAGAGGTGAATTCATACCCTTCTGAAGAGTATTTGCATGCAAGGGAATATAATAAACCTGACTGGAATTGAAACTTGGCTCTCCAATTTCCAATTTGGGATTATTACCCCTTACTTGTGGTGCATTGGATATTGGCTCGGAACGAGAAATCGGGGAGCCAAGTTCGAATGCCTGCTGAATTCATTGCATTTACTTACGTGCAAATACCTTTGGGAAAGGTATTAATCCATCTATTCCTACCAGATATTAAATAATAGGACAGATTGGGTTCTATAGCCTTGGTCGGCAACCAGTCTACCACAGAAAGCAATGGCAACCTACTGCGGGATAATCTTCTGCCCAGGCAGTCATGTCTCTTTCGAGACATGATCACCCAAGCATGTATCACGTATGGCACTTAACTGACTGACCCCTTACTCAACCTGCACATCCAAGCTTACAGCACCTGGTATTATCAAGCAGTCACCACCCCCACCCCCACCTCATATAGTACTGACCAGGTTCAACATTACTTAACTTTGGTGATTTTACACGAAACAGTATTGAATAAATAGCAAAACAATAAATGAAAATATGAACTAAAACAATAACAGTTTCCTTTACCTGGTAGGAATCCTTGTTGATATAGAAAATGAAAGAAAATAGAAATATAATCACACCAAAACAGAAATCCCGGGCAACATTCAATCGACAAGTTCCATTCTGCTGTGGTTGCTGCATGCAAATACAAAAAAGAAGACAAAATTTTCATGGCAGAATTTTAAATAAGCAATGATATATATATATATATAAAAATATCTGTTATTGAGGGAATCTGTGATTCTACCAAGAGAATTAGTAACTAAAAAAAGAATAATTTCTCATTACAAGTAGTTCAGTGTTTGTCCCAGTCAAAGTAAACTATATTTAAAGATCTTAATTTTTTACTTGATTTATAACTTTTGATATTTAAAAAGCGGTAATTTCAAATTTAATAATTTGGCATTTAATTTTAAAATTATTTAATTATTTAGATTCCTAAAAAGTTGCATTTTAATTTTTAATTTATTTAAAACTTTTAATGTTTAAAAAGCAGTAATTTCAAATTTAATAATTTATTCTAAAATTATTATTTAGAATCCTAAAAATTTGTATTTTAATTGATTTAAAACTTTTAATGTTTAAAAGGCATTAATTTCAAATTTAATAATTTCGTATTTAATTTTAAAATTATTAAATTATTTAAATTCCTAAAAAGTTGCATTTTAATTTTTAATTTATTTAAAACCTTTAATGTTTAAAAAGTAGTAATTTAGAATTTAATAATTTGGCATTTAATTTTAAAATTATTAAATCATTTAAATTCCTAAAAATTTGTATCTTAATTTTTTAATTTATTTAATATTTTAATGTTTAAAAAGAAGTAATTTTAAATTTAATAATTTTATAAATTTCAAATTTATATTAAAGAGTAAAATGTTATTAAAAAAAAATTTTTTTTTAAATTTTTTTTTCTTAATCCCAGAGTCTCTTTTTTGACGTTAGTTTTGACTAGTTATAAAGGTTATGAATGTAAGGCACTGGTTCAAATTGAAATTGTTTCAGTTTTAATGCTTTTAAAAGCCATCTTAGAAAACACTCTTTCCAGGGTAAGGCACTTTCTAATAACGGTTTCATGCTACCTTACATGTCATTTTTTAACAAATTTACAATCAATGCAATAAAAACAGACATAATAAAAAGGGGCAAAGAAGTAACTACAACTTGAATCAACCCTACTGAGATGACACACCAACCTCAACAGATAAAAAAAAAAACAGACGAACCATTACTAAACAAAGCTGATCAAATTAGTGATAGAAGAAGAAGAAAAGACAGATGAGGAAAATGGGAATAGGGTGTGGGTTACACACCTATATCAATACTATAATGACACCAGTATAGACAGATCATGTTAAGTCCTAACAACTAATCCTTTTGTCTGCATAAGGATGGTTGTCTCAGTTTATTATAAATTGTCTCATAGATTTTCAAGAGATACTTGAAATATGAACTGTTCAAAACTGTGACGTATTCATGGAAGGATGATGTGTGGTGAATACGGAATTAAAAGTAACTCTATTCTCTTCACTTTTACAATTCTGTATGAAATCTAATATTGACAAATAAGGAAAAAGGATTGACCCAATACTGAAAGAAAAAGACAAAGCCAAATTTCACAACCCAATGTTAAATTAATTTTCTAACCAATGAAAGGAAGCAATTTACAAAACTAAGAGAAAAGTTAACAAGCCTATGTGAAAAAGTAAATCGCTATAAAAAAAAAAGAAAAAAATCAACTCAGTCAATCAGATGAAAGCTGAAATTAGAGAGACCATCAAAATGTGACAAAAAATTCAAGCCACTGACCCAGAAATAAGGTCCCGACACACTTTCATTCTCCCTTTTCTTACAACAACAACGAGATAAAAACTAATGTTCAATAAGTACAACTTTCTTTTATTGTTTTACCTTCCTTTTCACATTCTCACCAGCTATAAAAAAAGGAAAGGAACACAGACTTCATTACTATACAGTTAATTTTGTATAAACACATTCTGCTACTTACAACTACAAGCTCTGGATTCACTTAACTGCTTACTACTATTTCTTTTGGAACATTTAACTCCTACAAATTGAAGTTATTCTGTTATGTTATAAAATTCTAATTTAACATACAAGCAAAATACTTTTATTCCTTCAACCTTCTGACAATTTTGATAATATTTAAATTGTAGGGAGTTCAGTTATGCTTGACACAAGGCCAATTTAATAAACATTCAACCTTCTTCCTACTTCAGATGCACATTCCCAATTTTTAACAAGATGATCTCAGACTGTCAATCCAGATGTAATGGAACACTTATGTCACCTATCCTTATACAAACAGAATAATTGTTTATTAAGACTTAGTGTGATCTATCTGAAGATATACCTATATCAACATATTATTAACATATGTGTATTTTTCATGAGCTGTTTTGTGCTTTTATACAAAAAACGCTACAATAAAAGATCATTGGTCATTGCACAACCCAAGTTTATATTACATTTGTTGCATGGCATTAAGTTTTTTTTTACATTTTACATTTAGAGGATTACTATAGTCACAGTCTGAGATTATAAACACTAGAAAATCATTACAAACTTCCACTTTTAAGTGCTCATATTACTATAATAAATTTTGCTTCATTCATAGGCCTATTAACAATATTCATAGGCTGAATAGTGTACTACTACTCTTCTTGAATTACTGATAATTGTACCACCAATCTACTAATATCATCGGAAAATGATGACAATATTTAAAAAAATGCTACAATTGTACAATTATTTACATTCACACTAACATCGTTATCATTCAAATTATTGTGACAATTTCTGGATCATTGTTTCCACCAGACTTCATGTTTTGATCCAGGAAACCTGCATAAAATTTCCCCTTTCAAATGGTAACTCCATCTCTTCTCCGTCCAGCTATAGGTTGAATAACAGGAAAGATTGGGTTTTATAACATTGGTTGGCAAGCAGTCTACTACAGAAAGAAATGGAAACCTACTGTGAGAAACATCTTCGGAATACTTTCTTCCAACAGGACAGATTGGGTTCTATAGCCTTGGTTGGCAACCAATCTACTACAGAAAGAAATGGAACCCTACTGTGAGAAAAATCTTCGGAATACTTTCTTCCAACAGGACAGATTGGGTTCTATAGCCTTGGTTGGCAACCAATCTACTACAGAAAGAAATGGAAACCTACTGTGAGAAAAATCTTCGGAATACTTTCTTCCAACAGGACAGATTGGGTTCTATAGCCTTGGTTGGCAACCAATCTACTACAGAAAGAAATGGAAACCTACTGTGAGAAAAATCTTCGGAATACTTTCTTCCAAGAGGACAGATTGGGTTCTATAGCCTTGCTTGGCAACCAATCTACCACAGAAAGAAATAGAAACCTACTGTGAGAAAAATCTTCTGAATGCTTTCTTCCAACAGGACAGACTGGGTTCTATAGTCTTGGTTCACAACCAATCTACTACAGAAAGAAATGGAAACCTACTATGAGAAAAATCTTCCGAATGCTTTCTTCCAACAGGACAGATTGGGTTCTATAGCCTTGGTTGGCAACCAATTTACTACAGAAAGAAATGGAAACCTACTGTGAGAAAAATCTTCGAAATACTTTCTTCCAACAGGAGAGATTGGGTTCTATAGCCTTGGTTGGCAACCAATCTACTACAGAAAGAAATGGAAACCTACTGTGAGAAACATCTTCGGAATACTTTCTTCCAACAGGACAGATTGGGTTCTATAGCCTTGGTTGGCAACCAATCTACTACAGAAAGAAATGGAAACATACTGTGAGAAAAATCTTCGAAATACTTTCTTCCAACAAGACAGATTGCGTTCTAGAGTTGGTTGGCAACCAATATACAACAGAGAGAAATGCAAACCTACTGTGAGAAACATCATCGGAATACTTTCTTCCAACAGAACAGATCGGGTTCTATAGCCTTGGTTGGCAATCAATCTACTACAGTAAGAAATGGAAACCTACTGTGAGAAAAATCTTCGGAATACTTTCTTCCAACAGGACAGATTGGGTTCTATAGCCTTGGTTGGCAACCAATCTACTACAGAAAGAAATGGAAACCTACTGTGAGAAAAATGTTCTGAATGCTTTCTTCCAACAGGACAGACTGCGTTCTAGAGTTGGTTGGCAACCAATATACAACAGAGAGAAATGCAAACCTACTGTGAGAAACATCTTCGGAATACTTTCTTCCAACAGGACAGATCGGGTTCTATAACCTTGATTGGCAACCAATCTACTAAAAGAAAGAAATGGAAACCTACTATGAGAAAAATCTTCGGAATACTTTCTTCCAACAGGACAGATTGGGTTCTATAGCCTTGGTTGGCAACCAATCTAGTGCAGAAAGAAATGGAAACCTACTGTTAGAAACAACTTCGGAATACTTTCTTCCAACAGGACAGATTGGGTTCTATAGCCTTGGTTGGCAACCAATCTACCACAGAAAGAATTGGAAATCTACTGTGAGAAAAATCTTCGGAATACTTTCTTCCAACAGGACAGATTGGGTTCTATAGCCTTGGTTGGCAACCAATCTACTACAGAAAGAATTGGAAATCTACTGTGAGAAAAATCTTCGGAATACTTTCTTCCAACAGGACAGATTGGGTTCTATAGCCTTGGTTGGCAACCAATCTACTACAGAAAGAAATGGAAACCTACTGTGAGAAAAATCTTCTGATTGCTTTCTTCCAACAGAACAGATTGGGTTCTATAGCTTTGTTTGGCAACCAATCTACTACAGAAAGAAATGGAAACCTACTGTGAGAAAAATCTTCGGAATACTTTCTTCCAACAGGACAGATAGGATTCTATAGCCTTGGTTGGCAACCAATCTACTACAGAAAGAAATGGTAACCTACTGTGAGAAAAATCTTCCGAATGGTTTCTTCCAACAGGACAGATTGGGTTCTATAGCCTTGGTTGGCCACCAATCTACTACAGAAAGAAATGGAAACCTACTGTGAGAAAAATCTTTGGAATACTTTCTTCCAACAGGACAGATTGGGTTCTATAGCCTTGGTTGGCCACCAATCTACTACAGAAAGAAATGGAAACCTACTGTGAGAAAGATGTTCTGAATGCTTTCTTCTAACAGGACAGATTGCGTTCTAGAGTTGGTTGGCAACCAATATACAACAGAGAGAAATGCAAACCTACTGTGAGAAAAATCTTCTGAATGCTTTCTTCCAACAGGACAGATTGGGTTCTATAACCTTGGTTGGCAACCAATCGACTACAGAAAGAAATGGAAACCTACTGTGAGAAACATCTTCGGAATACTTTCTTCCAACAGGACAGATCGGGTTCTATAGCCTTGGTTGGCAACCAATCTACTACAGTAAGAAATGGAAATCTACTGTGAGAAAAATCTTCGGAATACTTTCTTCCAACAGGACAGATTGGGTTCTATAGCCTTGGTTGGCAACCAATCTACTACAGAAAGAAATGGAAACCTACTGTGAGAAAAATCTTCTGATTGCTTTCTTCCAACAGAACAGATTGGGTTCTATAGCTTTGTTTGGCAACCAATCTACTACAGAAAGAAATGGAAACCTACTGTGAGAAAAATCTTGAATACTTTCTGCCAACAGGACAGATAGGATTCTATAGCCTTGGTTGGCAACCAATCTACTACAGAAAGAAATGGTAACCTACTGTGAGAAAAATCTTCCGAATGTTTTCTTCCAACAGGACAGATTGGGTTCTATAGCCTTGGTTGGCCACCAATCTACTACAGAAAGAAATGGAAACCTACTGTGAGAAAAATCTTTGGAATACTTTCTTCCAACAGGACAGATTGGGTTCTATAGCCTTGGTTGGCCACCAATCTACTACAGAAAGAAATGGAAACCTACTGTGAGAAAGATGTTCTGAATGCTTTCTTCTAACAGGACAGATTGCGTTCTAGAGTTGGTTGGCAACCAATATACAACAGAGAGAAATGCAAACCTACTGTGAGAAAAATCTTCTGAATGCTTTCTTCCAACAGGACAGATTGGGTTCTATAACCTTGGTTGGCAACCAATCGACTACAGAAAGAAATGGAAACCTACTGTGAGAAACATCTTCGGAATACTTTCTTCCAACAGGACAGATCGGGTTCTATAGCCTTGGTTGGCAACCAATCTACTACAGTAAGAAATGGAAATCTACTGTGAGAAAAAATCTTCGGAATACTTTCTTCCAACAGGACAGATTGGGTTCTATAGCCTTGGTTGGCAACCAATCTACTACATAAAGAATTCAAAACGTACTGTAAGAAAAATCTTCAGAATACTTTCTTCCAACTGGACAGATTGGGTTCTATAGCCTTGGTTGGCAACCAATCTACTAGAGAAAGAAATGGAAACCTACCGTGAGAAATATCTTCGGAATACTTTCTTCCAACAGGACAGATTGGGTTCTATAACCTTGCTTGGCAACCAATCTACTACAGAAAGAAATGGAAACCTACTGTGAGAAAAATCTTTGGAATACTTTCTTCCAACAGGACAGATTGGGTTCTATAGCCTTGGTTGGCAACCAATCTACTACAGAAAGAAATGGAAACCTACTGTGAGAAAAATCTTCTGAATGCTTTCTTCCAACAGGACAGATTGGGTTCTATAGCCTTGCTTGGCAACCAATCTACTACAGAAAGAAATGGAAACCTACTGTGAGAAACATCTTCGGAATACTTTCTTCCAACAGGACAGATTGGGTTCTATAGTCTTGGTTGGCCACCAATCTACTACAGAAAGAAATGGAAACCTACTGTGAGAAAGATGTTCTGAATGCTTTCTTCCAACAGGACAGATTGGGTTCTATAGCCTTGGTTGGCAACCAATCTACTACAGAAAGAAATGGAAACCTACTGTGAGAAAAATGTACTGAATGCTTTCTTCCAACAGGACAGATTGCGTTCTAGAGTTGGTTGGCAACCAATATACAACAGAGAGAAATGCAAACCTACTGTGAGAAAAATCTTCTGAATGCTTTCTTCCAACAGGACAGATTGGGTTCTATAGCTTAGGTTGGCAACCAATCTACTACAGAAAGAAATGGAAACCTAATGTGAGAAAAATCTCCTGAATGCTTTCTTGCAACATGCATTGAGCCAGCATGAAAAATGGACTCATACAATTAACAGGAGAATAAATATCTCATGTTGATGCAAAGTCTGCAACATTGTGAAGTAGGAGAATGCTTTATAATGTTAAGACACTAGTAGCAATGGTTTCTTTATGTTGTTAATATCTTACCATTATGTTAGAGGTTTCTATCTTGTGTTTTCTGCATGATTACACTGAGATTTTTATTTATATGACTAATTCTATTGTTACATGCAAGAAAGAAATTTGTTTCTTTAAAAAAAATTTTTTTAAAAATTAAAAATATTCAAAGAAAATTAGCTGGAAACAAAAGAAATAAAAATCAATGTATTAACAGTCTGATCTACCCAACTTATGAGATATTCTTTTGTTAACATGAGACATATTTACATTGGCACATTGAATTACTACAACAACAGAATATTTCATTACTAAACAGAACAGCCCAGTATTGTGAACAATAAACATAAAATTACATTGTGTTTTATGTTATAAAATAGACTGGAAACTCACTCAGAGTGAGTTATTACAAATTCATATGTGAAGTCGGGGGGGAAAATATGCTCTTTCTACTCACTAGGCATGCTCCTGAAGTTAATATTTTGATAAGTTTCCAAGCAAAAAATTTATAAAAATTAAATGATCAAATGTTTCCATATCTGTCTATATTTCTGAGATGAAGTATTATAACTGTTTATCCTCATCTTTGTTCTTTAATTCATGATGCTTCGGCAGTTGTATAATCAAGTCTTCTTCAGGTGACTGGAATTTCAAACTGAACCCTATATTTCATCTACTGAAGTAGATTGTTCTAATTCCATATGCCATACCTCTTCCAGGTATTTCAGTTTTAGTTAGTAATGCAAGTCTCCACTTTTTTGTTCATCTCTGCTGCGGCCAGGTATTGAATTCACAACTATTTAGGTTTAGTCACTGGATTACTTCAACCAAAGCTTTTATCCACTGGGCCATATCGCCTAGAACACTCTATCCTGGTGGACAAAATAAAGGATTCAGTTCCAAATTTCAATCACCTGATGAAGGCCAGAGCAAACAATGGCTGAAGCTTCATATTCTCTATGTCTATACTACAAACATTTTGGCATGTTTTCTTCCTACATATGCTTTTTAATTGTGAGAATGAGAGTTTTGATATATTTGTTCAATATCAATGCTATTTTGATATCAAGTTGCATAAACATCTAATAGAAAAAGAAGAAAACAAAGAAAATTTTTTTCATAAAAAATAAATTAAATGGTTAAATGTGTAAAGATTTAACTTCCTTTGCAGTTAAAAAAATGTATTTCTTTTTTAAGAATTTTCAAAAGTTAATATATTTGGGAAATCATACCAGAATAAGAGAAAAAGGTTTGAAATTGGAAAAAGAACAACCTTTTGTTAAATCTTGTTTTAAAAAGCAGCTAGTTTTAAAACTTAGTATTAACATGCATTAGTTGAGCTTCCTAAATAAGAAACAAAAATACTGAAAATAAAAAATAAAATGAATAAAAATAGTCACTCAATATAACTAATAGTCATTTCTTTTGTAAATGTATCATTGGCAAGTTTTATAAATGCTGGCTTGAAGACCGAATACTGTCACCAGTGAGAAATCTGAAACTATTTTAGCTACAAGGCAAATTCTATTATTAATTAATAAAGTAGTAGTAGTAGTAGATTTAGTAGAATTGTCCAGAGTGGTAGTAAGAGCAAATAAATTGAGATGCTTGCTAGAATGATGCAATTTACATCTGTGAATGCTTTGTTATTTTAATAATCATAGCCACCAATTATAGCGCATTAATTCTTTTGAACGACATGAGATTGGCCAATCGTAAAGCAAATGGGCCTTACCAATGAATGGGCTTTGTCAGACAGGTAACCAGCTGCTAACGAGCCAATGATTCCACCAACCTCCATGCTACTTGTCAGCATGCTACCTGTAAAATGATAAGAAAAAGAAAAATTCTCAAGTGAAACAAAAGAACTCAAGCTTTTCATGAGAAGATTTCATATTTCCTGACGATAGATTATACAAATATACATGCATACTGATCAAAATAGACCAAGATTTTAATCCCATATTAATAATGAGGACAAATTAACAAGAATAATTTATTAATTTCCAAAGGATGAGTGGGAAGAGTGACATTTAAATTGTAAATAAGTCTTATTGAAACAAGGGTTATTAATATGTTAGTGCTAAATCATTATTAATATGAAGGAATGTTAGTACTAAATCATTATTAATATAAAGGAATGTTAGTAAAAATTATTATTAATATAAAGGAATGTTAGTACTAAATTATTATTTATATAAAGGAATGTTAGCACTAAATTATTATTAACATAAAGGAATGTTAGTACTAAATTATTATTAACATAAAGGAATGTTAGTACTAAATCATTATTAATGTGAAGGAATGTTAGTACTAAATCATTATTAACATAAAGGAATGTTAGTACTAAATTGTTATTAACAAAAAGGAATGTTAGTACTAAATAATTATTAATGTGAAGGAATGTTAGTACTAAATCATTATTAACATAATGGAATGTTAGTACTAAACCATTATTAATATAAAGGAATGTTAGTACTAAATCATTATTAACATAAGGGAATGTTAGTACTAAAACATTATTAACATCAAGGAATGTTAGTGCTAAATCATTATTAATATAAAGCGAATGTTAGTTCTAAATCATTATTAATATAAACGAATGTTAGTTCTAAATCATTATTAACATAAAGGAATGTTAGTACTAACTCATTATTAATATAAATGAATGTTAGTACTAACTCATTATTAATATAAATGAATGTTAGTAAAAATTATTATTAATATAAAGAATTGTTAGTACTAAATTATTATTAACATGAAGGAATGTTAGTACTAAATCATTATTAACATAAAGGAATGTTAGTACTAAATCATTATTAATGTGAAGGAATGTTAGTACTAAATCATTATTAACATGAAGGAATGTTAGTACTAAATCATTATTAACATAAAGGAATCTTAGTGCTAAATCATTATTAATATGAAGGAATGCTAGTGCTAAATCATTTTAATGAAGGAATTTTTGTGCTAAATCATTATTAATATAAACGAATGTTAGTTCCAAATCATTATTAATATAAATGGATGTTAGTTCTAAATCATTATTAACATAAAGGAAGGTAAGTACTAAATCATTATTAACATAAAGGAATGTTAGTACTAACTCATTATTAATATAAATGAATGTTAGTAAAAATTATTATTAATATAAAGAATTGTTAGTACCAAATTATTATTAACATAAAGGAATGTTAGTACTAAATCATTATTAATGTGAAGGAATGTTAGTACTAAATCATTATTAACATAAAGGAATGTTAGTACTAAATCATTATTAACATAAAGGTATGTTAGTACTAAATCATTATTAACATGAAGGAATGTTAGTACAAAATCATTATTAACATAAAGGAATGTTATTACTAAATCATTATTAATATGAAAGCATGCTAGTGCTAAATAATTATTAAGATAAAGGAATGTTAGTACTAAATCATTATGAAAATGAAGGAATGTTAGTGCTAAATCGTTATTAATATACAGAAATGTTAGTACTAAATTATTATTAACATAAAGGAATGTTAGTACTAAATCATTATTAATGTGAAGGAATGTAAATACTAAATCATTATTAACAAAAGGAATGTTAGTACTAAATCATTATTAACATAAAGTAATGTTAGTACTAAATTATTATTAACAAAAAGGAATATTAGTACTAAATCATTATTAATATGAATGAATGTTAGTACTAAATCATTATTAATATGAATGAATGTTAGTAGTAAATCATTATTAACATAAAGGAATGTTAGTGCTAAATCATTATTAATATGAAGGAATGCTAGTGCTAAATCATTATTAACATGAAGGAATGCTAGTGCTAAATCATTATTAACATGAAGGAATGTTAGTACTAAATCATTATTAAAATAGAGGAATGTTAGTACTAAATCATTATTAACATAAAGGAATGTTAGTAAAAATTATTATTAATATAAAGGAATGTTAGTGCTAAATCATTATTAATATGAAGGAATGTTAGTGCTAAATCATTATTAATATGAAGGAATGCTAGTGCTAAATCATTAACATGATAAAATGTAAGTACTAAAACATTGTTAATGTGAAGGAATGTTAGTACTAAATCATTATTAATATCAAGGAATGTTAGTATTATATCATCATTAATATAAAGGAATGTTAGTAAAAATTATTATTAATATAAAGGAATGTTAGTACTTAATTATTATTTATGTAAAGGAATGTTAGTACTAAATTATTATTAATGTGAAGGAATGCTATTGCTAAATCATTATTAACATGAAGGAATGCTAGTACTAAATAATTATTAATATAAATGAATGTTAGTACTAAATCATTATTAACAGAAAGGGATGTTAGTACTAAATGATTATTAACATAGAGGAATGTTAGTACTAAATCATTGTTAATGTGAAGGAATGTTAGTACTAAATCATTATTAACATAAGGGAAGGTTAGTAAAAATTATTATTAATCTTTATATTAATAATATGTTAGTACTAAATTATTATTTATATAAAGGAATGTTAGTACTAAAACATAATTAACATAAAGGAATGTTAGTACTAAATCATTATTAATATGAAGGAATGTAAGTGCTAAATCATTATAAATATGAAAGAATGCTAGTGCTAAATCATTATTAATATGAAGAAATGCTAGTGCTAAATTATTATTAACATAAAGGAATGTTAGTACTAAATCGTTGTTAACATAAAGGAATGTTAGCAATAAATCGTTGTTAACATAAATGAATGTTAGTACTAAATCATTATTAACATGAGGGAATGCTAGTGCTAAACTATTATTAATATGAAGGAATGCTAGTGCTAAATCAGTATTAATATAAAGGAATATTAGTGTTAAACCATTATTAATATGAAGGAATTTTAGTGCTAAAACATTATTAACATAAAGGAATGTTAGTGATAAACCATTATTAATATGAAGGAATTTTAGTGCTAAATCATTATTAACGTAAAGGAATGTTAGTACTAAATCATTATTAATGTGAAGGAATGTTAGTGCTAAATCATTATTAATATGAAGGAAAGTTAGTGCTAAATCATTATTAATATGAAGGAATGTTAGTACTAAATCATTATGAATGTGAAGGAATGTTGGTTCTAAGTAATTATTAATGTGAAGGAATGTTAGTACACAAATCATTATTAATGTGAACGAATGTTAGTACTAAATCATTATTAAAATAAAGGAATGTTAGTAAAAATCATTATTAATATAAAGGAATGTCAGTAAAAATCATTATTTATGTAAAGGAATGTTAGTAAAAATCATTATTAATATAAAGGAATATTAGTACTAAATTATTATTAATAGAAAGGAATGTTAGTACTAAATCATTATTAACATAAAAGGATGTTAGTACGAAATCATTATTAGCATTAAGGAATGTTAGTAAAACTTATTATTAATATAAAGGAATGTTAGTACTACATTATTATTTATGTAAAGGAATGTTGGTACTAAATTATTATTAATGTGAAGGAATGTTAGTACTAAATCATTATTAACATAAAGGAATTATTAATATTATTAATATGAAGAATTGTTAGTACTAAATTATTATTAATATAAAGAGATGTTAGTACTAAATCATTACTAATGTGAAGGAATGTTAGTGCTAAGTCATTATTAATATGCAGGAATGCTAGTGCTAAATCATTATTAATATGAAGGAATGTCAGTGCTAAATCATTATTAATATGAAGGAATGTTAGTACTAAATCATTATTAATGTGAAGGAATGTTAGTGCTAAATCATTATTAATATGAAGGAATGTTAGTGCTAAATCATTATTAATATGAA
The DNA here is from genome assembly GCA_037127315.1 of Ascarosepion bandense. Lineage (NCBI taxonomy): Eukaryota > Metazoa > Mollusca > Cephalopoda > Sepiida > Sepiidae > Ascarosepion > Ascarosepion bandense. The sequence continues at coordinate 3,986,509 of JBBBDQ010001045.1, forward strand.
GGAATGTTAGTACTAAATCATTATTAAAATAAAGGAATGTTTGTACTAATTCATTGTTAATATAAATGAATGTTAGTAAAAATTATTATTAATATGAAGAATTGTTAGTACTAAATTATTATTAACATAAAGAGATGTTATTACTAAATAATTATTAATGTGAAGGAATGTTAGTACTAAATCATTATTAATATAAAGGAATGTTAGTGCTAAATCATTATTAATATGAAGGAATGTTAGTGCTAAATCATTATTAATATAAATGAATGTTAGTAAAAATTATTATTAATATAAAGGAATGTTAGTGCTAAATCATTATTAATATGAAGGAATGTTAGTGCTAAATCATTATTAATATGAAGGAATGCTAGTGCTAAATCATTAACATGATAAAATGTTAGTACTAAAACATTGTTAATGTGAAGGAATGTTAGTACTAAATCATTATTAATATCAAGGAATGTTAGTATTATATCATCATTAATATAAAGGAATGTTAGTAAAAATTATTATTAATATAAAGGAATGTTAGTACTAAATTATTATTTATGTAAAGGAATGATAGTACTAAATTATTATTAATGTGAAGGAATGCTATTGCTAAATCATTATTAACATGAAGGAATGCTAGTACTAAATAATTATTAATATAAATGAATGTTAGTACTAAATCATTATTAACAGAAAGGGATGTTAGTACTAAATGATTATTAACATAGAGGAATGTTAGTACTAAATCATTGTTAATGTGAAGGAATGTTAGTACTAAATCATTATTAACATAAGGGAAGGTTAGTAAAAATTATTATTAATCTTTATATTAATAATATGTTAGTACTAAATTATTATTTATATAAAGGAATGTTAGTACTAAAATATTATTAACATAAAGGAATGTTAGTACTAAATCATTATTAATATGAAGGAATGTAAGTGCTAAATCATTATAAATATGAAAGAATGCTAGTGCTAAATCATTATTAATATGAAGAAATGCTAGTGCTAAATTATTATTAACATAAAGGAATGTTAGCAATAAATCGTTGTTAACATAAATGAATGTTAGTACTAAATCATTATTAACATGAGGGAATGCTAGTGCTAAACTATTATTAATATGAAGGAATTTTAGTGCTAAAACATTATTAACATAAAGGAATGTTAGTGTTAAACCATTATTAATATGAAGGAATTTTAGTGCTAAATCATTATTAACGTAAAGGAATGTTAGTACTAAATCATTATTAATGTGAAGGAATGTTAGTGCTAAATCATTATTAATATGAAGGAAAGTTAGTGCTAAATCATTATTAATATGAAGGAATGTTAGTACTAAATCATTATGAATGTGAAGGAATGTTAGTTCTAAGTAATTATTAATGTGAAGGAATGTTAGTACACAAATCATTATTAATGTGAACGAATGTTAGTACTAAATCATTATTAAAATAAAGGAATGTTAGTAAAAATCATTATTAATATAAAGGAATGTCAGTAAAAATCATTATTTATGTAAAGGAATGTTAGTAAAAATCATTATTAATATAAAGGAATATTAGTACTAAATTATTATTAATAGAAAGGAATGTTAGTACTAAATCATTATTAACATAAAAGGATGTTAGTACGAAATCATTATTAGCATTAAGGAATGTAAGTAAAACTTATTATTAATATAAAGGAATGTTAGTACTAAATCATTATTAATATAAAGGAATGTTAGTGCTAAATCATTATTAATATGAAGGAATGTTAGTACTAACTCATTATTAATATAAATGAATGTTAGTAAAAATTATTATTAATATCAAGAATTGTTAGTACTAAATTATTATTAATATCAAGAATTGTTAGTACTAAATTATTATTAACATAAAGGAATGTTAGTACTAAATCATTATTAATGTGAAAGAATGTTAGTACTAAATCATTATTAATATAAAGGAATGTTAGTGCTAAATCATTATTAATATGAAGGAATGTTAGTACTAACTCATTATTAATATAAATGAATGTTAGTAAAAATTATTATTAATATCAAGAATTGTTAGTACTAAATTATTATTAATATAAAGGAATGTTAGTACTAAATCATTATTAACATAAAGGAATGTTAGTACTAAATCATTACTAACATAAAGGAATGTTAGTACTAAATCATTATTAACATAAAGGAATGTTAGTAATAAATCATTATTAAAATGAAGGAATGTTAGTGCTAAATCGTTATTAATATAAAGGAATGTTAGTACTAAATTATTATTAACATAAAGGAATGTTAGTACTAAATCATTATTAATGTGAAGGAATGTTAGCACTAAACCATTATTTATAGAAAGGAATGTTAGAACTAAATTATTATTTATATAAAGGAATGTTAGTACTAAATTATTATTAACATTAAGGAATGTTAGTACTAAATCATTATTATTATGACGGAATGTTAGTGCTAAATCATTATTAATATGAAGGAATTTTAGTGCTTAATCATTATTAATATAAACGAATGTTACTTCTAAATCATTATTAATATAAACGAATGTTAGTTCTAAGTCATTATTAACATAAAGGAAGGTAAGTACTAAATAATTATTAACATAAAGGAATGTTAGTACTAAATCATTATTAATATAAAGGAATGTTAGTACTAAATCATTATTAATATAAAGGAATGTTAGTAAAAATCATTATTAATATAAAGGAATGTTAGTAAAAATCATTATTAATGTAAAGGAATGTTAGTAAAAATCATTATTAATATAAAGGAATATTAGTACTAAATTATTATTAATAGAAAGGAATGTTAGTACTAAATCATTATTAACATAAAAGGATGTTAGTACGAAATCATTATTAGCATTAAGGAATGTTAATAAAACTTATTAATGTAAAGGAATGTTAGTACTACATTATTATTTATGTAAAGGAATGTTGGTACTAAATTATTATTAATGTGAAGGAATGTTAGTACTAAATATATTATTAACATAAAGGAATGTTAGTAAAAATCATTATTAATATAAAGGAATGTTAGTACTAAATTATTATTTATATAAAGGAATGTTAGTGCTAAATCATTACTAATATGAAACAATGCTAGTGCTAAATCATTATTAATATGAAGGAATTCTAGTGCTAAATCATTAACATAAAGGAATGTTCGTACTAAATCATTATTAATATCAAGGAATGTTAGTACTAAATCATTATTAATATCAAGGAATGTAAGTACTAAATTATTATTAATATGAAGGAATGCTATTGCTAAATCATTATTAACATGAAGGAATGCTAGTACTAAATAATTATTAATATAAATGAATGTTAGTACTAAATCGTTATTAACAGAAAGGGATGTTAGTACTAAATGATTATTAACATAGAGGAATGTTAGTACTAAATCATCGTTAATGTGAAGGAATGTTAGTAGTAAATTATTATTAACATAAGGGAAGGTTAGTACAAATTATTATTAATATAAGGGAATGTTAGTACTGAATTATTATTTATATAAAGGAATGTTAGTACTAAATTATTATTAACATAAAGGAATGTTAGTACTAAATCATTATTAATATGAAGGAATGTTAGTACTAAATCATTATTAACATGAGGGAATGCCAGTGCTAAACCATTATGAATATGAAGGAATGCGAGGGCTAAATCATTATTAACATAAAGGAATGTTAGTACTAAATCATTGTTAATATGAAGGGATGTTAGTACTAAATCATTATTAATATGAAAGAATGCTAGTGCGAAATCATTTTTAATATGAAGAAATTTTAGTGCTAAATCATTATTAATATAAATGAATGTTAGTACTAAATCATTATTAATACAAAGGAATGTTAGTAAAAATCTTTATTAATATAAAGGAATATTAGTACTAAAAAGGAATATTAGTACTAAATCATTGTTAACATAAAGGAATGTTAGTACTAAATCATTATTTACATGAAGAAATGTTAGAACTAAATCATTGTTAATGTGAAGGAATGTTAGTACTAAATCATTATTAATATAAGGGAATGTTAGTACTAAATCATTATTGATAGAAAGGAATGTTAGTACTAAATCATTATTAACATAAAGGGATGTTAGTACTAAATCATTATTAACATAAAGGAATGTTAGTAAAAATCATTATCAATATAGAGGAATGTTAGTACTAAATTATTATTTATGTAAAGGAATGTTGGTACTAATTTATTATTAATGTGAAGGAATATTAGTACTAAATCATTATTAATATGAAGGAATTCTAGTGCTAAATCATTATTAACATAGAGGAATGTTAGTACTAAATCATTGTTAATGTTAAGGAATTTTAGTAAAAATTATTATTAATATAGAGGAATGTTAGTACTAAATCATTATTAACATAAAGGAATGTCAGTACTAAATCATTATTAACATAAAGGAATGTTAGTACTAAATCATTATTAATGTGAAGGAATGTTAGCACTAAATCATTATTTATATAGAAAGGAATGTTAGAACTAAATTATTATTTATATACTGGAATGTTAGTACAAAATTATTATTAACAAAAAGGAATGTTAGTACTAAATCGTTGTTAATGTGAAGGAATGTTAGTAATAAATCATTATTAACATAAAGGAATGTTAGTACTAAATTGTTATTAACAAAAAGGAATGTTAGTACTAAATCATTATTAATATGAATGAATGTTAGTAGTAAATCATTATTAATGTGAAGGAATATTAGTACTAAATCATTATTAACATAAAGGAATGTTAGTGCTAAATCATTATTAATATGAAGGAATGCTAGTGCTAAATCATTATTAATATGAAGGAATGCTAGTGCAAAATAATTATTAACATAAAGGAATGTTAGTAAAAATTATTATTAATATCAAGGAATGTTAGTATTATATCATTATTAATATAAAGTAATGTTAGTACAAATTATAATTAATATAAAGGAATATTAGTACTAAATTATTATTTATGTAAAGGAATGTTAGTATTAAATTATTATTAATATGAAGGAATGCTAGTGCTAAATCATTATTAACATGAAGGAATGCTAGTACTAAATAATTATTAATATAAATGAATGTTAGTACTAAATCATTATTAACAGAAAGGGATGTTATTACTAAATGATTATTAACATGGAGGAATGTTAGTACTAAATCATTGTTAATGTGAAGGAATGTTAGTACTAAATTATTATTAACATAAAGGAATATTAGTACTAAATCATTATTAATATGAAGGAATTCTAGTGCTAAATCATTATAAATATGAAAGAATGCTAGTGCTAAATCATTAATAATATGAAGAAATGCTAGTGCTAAATTATTATTAACATAAAGGAATGTTAGTACTAAATCATTGTTAATGTAAAGGAATGTTAGTACTAAATTGTTATTAACATAAAGGAATGTTAGTACTAAATCATTATTAACATGAGGGAATGCCAGTGCTAAACAATTATGAATATGAAGGAATGCGAGTGCTAAATCATTATTAACATAAAGGAATGTTAGTACTAAATCATTGTTAATATGAAGGGATGTTAGTACTAAATCATTATTAATATGAAAGAATGCTAGTGCGAAATCATTTTTAATATGAAGGAATTTTAGTGCTAAATTATTATTAATATAAATGAATGTTAGTACTAAATCATTATTAATATAAAGGAATGTTAGTAAAAATCATTATTAATATAAAGGAATATTAGTACTAAATTATTATTTATATAAAGGAATATTAGTACTAAATCATTATTAACATAAAGGAATGTTAGTACTAAATCATTATTTACATGAAGAAATGTTAGAACTAAATCATTGTTAATGTGAAGGAATGTTAGTACTAAATCATTATTAATATAAGGGAATGTTAGTACTAAATCATTATTAATAGAAAGGAATGTTAGTACTAAATCATTATTAACATAAAGGGATGTTAGTACTAAATCATTATTAACATAAAAGAATGTTAGTACTAAATCATTATTAACATAAAGGACTGTTAGTACTAGTATTAATTATGTAAAGGAATGTCAGTACTAAATCATTATTGCTTAAAGGAATGTTAGTACTAAAATCATTATTAATGTGAAGGAATGTTAGCACTAAATCATTATTTATATAGAAAGGAATGTTAGAATTAAATTATTATTTATATACAGGAATGTTAGTACAAAGTATTATTATAAAATTAATGTAGAAGATATTAATTAATAAATCATTATTAACATAAACAATGTTAGTGCTAAATCATTATTAATATGAAAGGAATGCTAGTGCTAAATCATTATTAATATGAAGGAATGCATAGTGCAAAATAATTAATAACATGAAGGAATGTTAGTACTAAATCCATTATTAAAATATGAGATGTTAGTACTTCAATCATTATTAACATAAAGGAATGTTAGTAAAAATTATTATTAATATAAGGAATGTTAGTATTATATCATTATTAATATAAAAAGGAATGTTAGTACAAATTATAATTAATATAAAGGAATATTAGTACTAAATTATTATTTGTAAGGAATATTGTAATAAATTATTATTAATATGAAGGAATGCTATGCTAATCCATTATTAATATGAAGGAATCTAGTGCTAAATCATTATTAACATGAAGGAATGCTTTAATTTTAACAATTATTAATATAAATAGATATTGTACTAAATCATTTATTAACGAAAGGGATGTTATACTAAACGATTTAATATTTCATGGAGAATGTGTGCATAAATCATTGTTAATGTGAAGGAATATTAATTACTAAATTATTATTAACATAAAGATATTAGTACTAAATCATTATTAATATGAAGGAATTTAGTGCTAAATCATTATAAATAACGAAGGAATGCTAGTGCTAAATCATTAATAATATGAAGAAATATAAGTGCTAATTATTATTAACATAAAGGAATGTTGACATAAATCATTTTATTAATGTAAAAGTGTTAGTACTAGAATTGTTATTAACAACAAAGGAATATTCAGTACTAAATCCATTATTATTAACATGAGGGAATGCCAGTGCTAAACAATTATGAATATGAAGGAATGTAGTGCTGATATTATTAACATAAAGGAACAATTTAATTTTAATCATTATTCTAATATGAAGGAGGATGTTAGTACTAAATCATTATTAATATGAAAGAATGCTAGTGCGAAATCATTTTTAATATGAAGGAATTTTAGTGCTAAATTATTATTAATATAAATGAATATTAGTACTAAATCATTATTAATATAAAGGAATGTTAGTAAAAATCATTATTAATATAAAGGAATATTAATTACTAAATTATTATTTATATAAAGGAATATTAGTACTAAATCATTTATTATACATAAAGGAATGTTAGTACTAAATCATTATTTACATGAAGAAATGTTAGAACTAAATCATTGTTAATGTGAAGGAATGTTAGTACTAAATCATTAGTAATATAAGGAATGTTAGTACTAAATCATTATTAATAGAAAGGAGATATTGTTACTAAATCGTATTAACATAAAGGGATGTTAGTACTAAATCATTATTAACATAAAAGAATGTTTGTACTAAATCATTATTAACATAAGGAATGTTAGTACTAAGTCATTACTATCATAAAGGAATGTCAGTACTAAATCATTATTAACTTAAAGGAATGTTAGTACTAAATCATTATTAATGTGAAGGAATTTTAGCACTAAATCATTATTTATATAGAAAGGAATGTTAGAATTAAATTATTATTTATATACAGGAATGTTAGTACAAAATTATTATTAACAAAAATTAATGTGAAGGAATGTTAGTAATAAATCATTATTAACATAAAGCAATGTTAGTGCTAAATCATTATTAATATGAAGGAATGCTAGTGCTAAATCATTATTAATATGAAGGAATGCTAGTGCAAAATAATTATTAACATGAAGGAATGTTAGTACTAAATCATTATTAAAATAGAGGAATGTTAGTACTAAATCATTATTAACATAAAGGAATGTTAGTGCTAAATCATTATTAATATGAAGGAATGCTAGTGCTAAATCATTATTACTATGAAGGAATGCTAGTGCAAAATAATTATTAACATGAAGGAATGTTAGTACTAAATCATTATTAAAATAGAGGAATGTTAGTACTAAATCATTATTAACATAAAGGAATGTTAGTAAAAATTATTATTAATATCAAGGAATGTTAGTATTATATCATTATTAATATAAAGGAATGTTAGTACAAATTATAATTAATATAAAGGAATATTAGAACTAAATTATTATTTATGTAAAGGAATGTTAGTATTAAATTATTATTAATATGAAGGAATGCTATTGCTAAATCATTATTCATATGAAGGAATGTTAGTGCTAAATCATTATTAATATGAAGGAATGTTAGTGCTAAATCATTATTAATATAAATGAATGTTAGTACTAAATCATTATTAACAGAAAGGGATGTTATTACTAAATGATTAATTAACATAAAGGAATGTTAGTACTAAATCATTATTAATATGACGGAATGCTAGTGCTAAATCATTATTAATATGAAGGAATGCTAGTGCTAAATCATTATTAATACAAAGCAATGTTATTACTAAATCATTATTAACATAAATGTTAGTACTAAATCATTATTAACATAAAGGAATGTTAGTACTAAATCATTATTAACATAAAGGAATGTTAGTACTAAATCATTATTAATATGAAGGAATGCTAGTGCTAAATCATTATTACCGTAAAGGAATGTTAGTACGAAACCATTATTAACATAAAGGAATGTTAGTATGAAACCATTATTAACATAAAGGAATGTTAGTACTAAATCATTATTAATATAAAGGAATGTTATTACTAAATCATTATTAACATAAATGTTAGTACTAAATCATTCTTAACATAAAGGAATGTTGGTACTAAATCATTATTAACATAAAGGAATGTTAGTGCTAAACTATTATTAATATGAAGGAATATTAGTGCTAAATCATTATTGACATAAAGGCATGTTAGTGCTAAATCATTATTAACATAAAGGAATGTTAGTACTAAATCATTATTAATATGACGGAATGTTAGTGCTAAATCATTATTAATATAAATGAATATTAGTACTAAATCATTATTAACGTAAAGGAATCTTAGTACGAAACCATTATTAACATAAAGGAATGTTAGTACTAAATCATTATTAATATGACGGAATGTTAGTGCTAAATCATTATTAATATAAATGAATATTAGTACTAAATCATTATTAACGTAAAGGAATCTTAGTACGAAACCATTATTAACATAAAGGAATGTTAGTACTAAATCATTATTAATATAAAGCAATGTTATTACTAAATCATTATTAACATAAATGTTAGTACTAAATCATTATTAACATAAAGGAATGTTAGTACTAAATCATTATTACCATAAAGGAATGTTAGTACTAAATCATTATTAACATGAACGAATGTTAGTACTAAATCATTATTAATATGAAGGATTGTTGTTCTGCTAAGTCATTATTAATATGAAGGAATGCTAGTGCTAAATCATTATTCATATGAAGGAATGTTAGTGCTAAATCATTATTAATATGAAGGAATGTTAGTGCTAAATCATTATTAATATAAATGAATATTAGTACTAAATCATTATTAACGTAAAGGAATATTAGTACGAAACCATTATTAACATAAAGGAATGTTAGTATGAAACCATTATTAACATAAAGGAATGTTAGTACTAAATCATTATTAATATAAAGGAATGTTATTACTAAATCATTATTAACATAAATGTTAGTACTAAATCATTATTAACATAAAGGAATGTTAGTACTAAATCATTATTAACATAAAGGAATGTTACTGCTAAACCATTATTAATATGAAGGAATATTAGTGCTAAGTCATTATTAACATAAAGGAATGTTAGTACTAAATCATTATTAACATGAAGAAATGTTAGTGCTAAATCATTATTAATATGAAGAAATGTTAGTGCTAAATCATTATTCATATGAAGGAATGTTAGTGCTAAATCATTATTAATATGAAGGAATGTTAGTGCTAAGTCATGATTAATATGAAAGAATGCTAGTGCTAAATCATTATTCATATGAAGGAATGTTAGTGCTAAATCATTATTAACGTAAAGGAATGTTAGTATGAAACTATTATTTAACATCAAGGAATGTTAGTACTAAATCATTATTAATATAAAGGAATGTTATTACTAAATCATTATTAACATAAATGTTAGTACTAAATCATTATTAACATAAAGGAATGTTAGTACGAAATCATTATTAACATAAAGGAATGTTAGTACTAAATCATTATTAACATGAACGAATGTTAGTACTAAATCATTATTAATATGAAGGATTGTTAGTGCTAAGTCATTATTAATATGAAGGAATGTTAGTGCTAAATCATGATTAATATAAATGAATATTAGTACTAAATCATTATTAACGTAAAGGAATATTAGTACGAAACCATTATTAACATAAAGGAATGTTAGTATGAAACCATTATTAACATAAAGGAATGTTAGTACTAAATCATTATTAATATAAAGGAATGTTATTACTAAATCATTATTAACATAAATGTTAGTACTAAATCATTATTAACATAAAGGAATGTTAGTACTAAATCATTATTAACATAAAGGAATGTTAGTGCTAAACCATTATTAATATGAAGGAATATTAGTGCTAAGTCATTATTAACATAAAGGAATGTTAGTACTAAATCATTATTAACATGAAGAAATGTTAGTGCTAAATCATTATTAACATGAAGAAATGTTAGTGCTAAATCATTATTCATATGAAGGAATGTTAGTGCTAAATCATTATTAATATGAAGGAATGTTAGTGCTAAGTCATTATTAATATGAAGGAATGCTAGTGCTAAATCATTATTCATATGAAGGAATGTTAGTGCTAAATCATTATTAATATAAATGAATGTTATTACTAAATCATTATTAACATAAATGTTAGTACTAAATCATTATTAACATAAAGGAATGTTAGTACTAAATCATTATTAACATAAAGGAATGTTAGTGCTAAACTATTATTAATATGTAGGAATATTAGTGCTAAATCATTATTAACATAAAGGAATGTTAGTGCTAAATCATTATTCATATGAAGGAATGTTAGTGCTAAATCATTATTAATATGAAGGAATGTTAGTGCTAAATCATTAATAATATAAATGAATATTAGTACTAAATCCTTATTAACATAAAGGAATGTTAGTACTAAATCATTATTAACATAAAGGAATGTTAGTACTAAATCATTATTAATATGACGGAATGTTAGTGCTAAATCATTATTAATATGAAGGAATGCTACTGCTAAATCATTGTTAACGTAAAGGAATCTTAGTACGAAACCATTATTAACATAAAGGAATGTTAGTACTAAATCATTATTAATATAAAGCAATGTTATTACTAAATCATTATTAACATAAATGTTAGTACTAAATCATTATTAACATAAAGGAATGTTAATACTAAATCATTATTAACATAAAGGAATGTTAGTACTAAATCATTATTAATATGAAGGAATATTAGTGCTAAGTCATTATTAACATAAAGGAATGTTAGTACTAAATCATTATTAACATGAAGAAATGTTAGTGCTAAATCATTATTCAAATGAAGGAATGTTAGTGCTAAATCATTATTAATATGAAGGAATGTTAGTGCTAAGTCATTATTAATATGAAGGAATGCTAGTGCTAAATCATTATTCATATGAATGAATGTTAGTGCTAAATCATTATTAATATGAAGGAATGTTAGTGCTAAATCATTATTAATATAAATGAATATTAGTACTAAATCATTATTAACATAAAGAAATGTTAGTACTAAATCATTATTAACATAAAGGAATGTTAATACTAAATCATTATTAATATGACGGAATATTAGTGCTAAATCATTATTAATATGAAGGAATGTTAGTACTAAATCATTATTAATATCAAGGAATGCTAGTGCTAAATCATTATTAATATGAAGGAATGCTAGTGCTAAATCATTATTAATATGAAGGAATGCTAGTGCTAAATCATTATTAATATGAAGGAATGCTAGTGCTAAATCATTATTAATACAAAGCAATGTTATTACTAAATCATTATTAACATAAATGTTAGTACTTAATCATTATTAACATAAAGGAATGTTAGTACTAAATCATTATTAACATAAAGGAATGTTAGTACTAAATCATTATTAATATGACGGAATGTTAGTGCTAAATCATTATTAATATGAAGGAATGCTAGTGCTAAATCATTATTAACGTAAAGGAATGTTAGTACGAAACCATTATTAACATAAAGGAATGTTAGTATGAAACCATTATTAACATAAAGGAATGTTAGTACTAAATCATTATTAACATAAAGGAATGTTAGTACTAAATCATTATTAACATAAAGGAATGTTAGTACTAAATCATTATTAATATGACGGAATGTTAGTGCTAAATCATTATTAATATGAAGGAATACTAGTGCTAAATCATTATTAACGTAAAGGAATCTTGATACGAAACCATTATTAACATAAAGGAATGTTAGTACTAAATCATTATTAATATAAAGCAATGTTATTACTAAATCGTTATTAACATAAATGTTAGTACTAAATCATTATTAACGTAAAGGAATGTTAGTACTAAATCATTATTACCATAAAGGAATGTTAGTACTAAATCATTATTAACATGAACGAATGTTAGTACTAAATCATTATTAATATAAAGGAATGTTATTACTAAATCATTATTAACATAAATGTTAGTACTAAATCATTATTAACATAAAGGAATGTTAGTACTAAATCATTATTAACATAAAGGAATGTTACTGCTAAACCATTATTAATATGAAGGAATATTAGTGCTAAGTCATTATTAACATAAAGGAATGTTAGTACTAAATCATTATTAACATGAAGAAATGTTAGTGCTAAATCATTATTAATATGAAGGAATGTTAGTGCTAAATCATTATTAATATGAAAAAATGTTAGTGCTAAATCATTATTAATATGAAGGAAAGTTAGTGCTAAGTCATGATTAATCTGAAGGAATGCTAGTGCTAAATCATTATTACCGTAAAGGAATGTTAGTACGAAACCATTATTAACATAAAGGAATGTTAGTATGAAACCATTATTAACATAAAGGAATGTTAGTACTAAATAATTATTAATATAAAGGAATGTTATTACTAACTCATTATTAACATAAATGTTAGTACTAAATCGTTATTAACATAAAGGAATGTTAGTACTAAATCATTATTAACATAAAGGAATGTTAGTGCTAAACCATTATTAATATGAAGGAATATTAGTGCTAAATCATTATTAACATAAAGGAATGTTAGTGCTAAATCTTTATTCATATGAAGGAATGTTAGTGCTAAATCATTATTAATATGAAGGAATGCTAGTGCTAAATCATTATTAACGTAAAGGAATATTAGTACGAAACCATTATTAACATAAAGGAATGTTAGTATGAAACCATTATTAACATAAAGGAATGTTAATACTAAATCATTATTAATATGACGGAATATTAGTACTAAATCATTATTAATATGAAGGAATGTTAGTACTAAATCATTATTAATATGACGGAATGTTAGTGCTAAATCATTATTAATATGAAGGAATGCTAGTGCTAAATCATTATTAACGTAAAGGAATGTTAGTACGAAACCATTGTTAACATAAAGGAATGTTAGTATGAAACCATTATTAACATAAAGGAATGTTAGTACTAAATCATTATTAATATAAAGGAATGTTAGTACGAAATCATTATTAACATAAATGTTAGTACTAAATCATTCTTAACATAAAGGAATGTTGGTACTAAATCATTATTAACATAAAGGAATGTTAGTGCTAAACTATTATTAATATGAAGGAATATTAGTGCTAAATCATTATTGACATAAAGGCATGTTAGTGCTAAATCATTATTAACATAGAGGAATGTTAGTACTAAATCATTATTAATATGACGGAATGTTAGTGCTAAATCATTATTAATATAAATGAATATTAGTACTAAATCATTATTAACGTAAAGGAATCTTAGTACGAAACCATTATTAACATAAAGGAATGTTAGTACTAAATCATTATTAATATAAAGCAATGTTATTACTAAATCATTATTAACATAAATGTTAGTACTAAATCATTATTAACATAAAGGAATGTTAGTACTAAATCATTATTACCATAAAGGAATGTTAGTACTAAATCATTATTAACATGAACGAATGTTAGTACTAAATCATTATTAATATGAAGGATTGTTCGTGCTAAGTCATTATTAATATGAAGGAATGCTAGTGCTAAATCATTATTCATATGAAGGAATGTTAGTGCTAAATCATTATTAATATGAAGGAATGTTAGTGCTAAATCATTATTAATATAAATGAATATTAGTACTAAATCATTATTAACGTAAAGGAATATTAGTACGAAACCATTATTAACATAAAGGAATGTTAGTATGAAACCATTATTAACATAAAGGAATGTTAGTACTAAATCATTATTAATATAAAGGAATGTTATTACTAAATCATTATTAACATAAATGTTAGTACTAAATCATTATTAACATAAAGGAATGTTAGTACTAAATCATTATTAACATAAAGGAATGTTACTGCTAAACCATTATTAATATGAAGGAATATTAGTGCTAAGTCATTATTAACATAAAGGAATGTTAGTACTAAATCATTATTAACATGAAGAAATGTTAGTGCTAAATCATTATTAATATGAAGAAATGTTAGTGCTAAATCATTATTCATATGAAGGAATGTTAGTGCTAAATCATTATTAACGTAAAGGAATGTTAGTATGAAACCATTATTTAACATCAAGGAATGTTAGTACTAAATCATTATTAACATAAAGGAATGTTAGTACTAAATCATTATTAACATAAATGTTAGTACTAAATCATTATTAACATAAAGAAATGTTAGTACAAAATCATTAATTAACATAAAGGAATGTTAGTACTAAATCATTATTAACATGAACGAATGTTAGTACTAAATCATTATTAATATGACGGAATGTTAGTGCTAAATCATTATTAATATAAATGAATATTAGTACTAAATCATTATTAACGTAAAGGAATCTTAGTACGAAACCATTATTAACATAAAGGAATGTTAGTACTAAATCATTATTAATATAAAGCAATGTTATTACTAAATCATTATTAACATAAATGTTAGTACTAAATCATTATTAACATCAAGGAATGTTAGTACTAAATCATTATTAATATAAAGGAATGTTATTACTAAATCATTATTAACATAAATGTTAGTACTAAATCATTATTAACATAAAGGAATGTTAGTACAAAATCATTATTAACATAAAGGAATGCTAGTGCTAAATCATTATTCATATGAAGGAATGTTAGTGCTAAATCATTATTAATATGAAGGAATGTTAGTGCTAAATCATTATTAATATAAATGAATATTAGTACTAAATCATTATTAACGTAAAGGAATATTAGTACGAAACCATTATTAACATAAAGGAATGTTAGTATGAAACCATTATTAACATAAAGGAATGTTAGTACTAAATCATTATTAATATAAAGGAATGTTATTACTAAATCATTATTAACATAAATGTTAGTACTAAATCATTATTAACATAAAGGAATGTTAGTACTAAATCATTATTAACATAAAGGAATGTTACTGCTAAACCATTATTAATATGAAGGAATATTAGTGCTAAGTCATTATTAACATAAAGGAATGTTAGTACTAAATCATTATTAACATGAAGGAATGTTAATACTAAATCATTATTAATATGACGGAATATTAGTACTAAATCATTATTAATATGAAGGAATGTTAGTACTAAATCATTATTAATATGACGGAATGTTAGTGCTAAATCATTATTAATATGAAGGAATGCTAGTGCTAAATCATTATTAACGTAAAGGAATGTTAGTACGAAACCATTGTTAACATAAAGGAATGTTAGTATGAAACCATTATTAACATAAAGGAATGTTAGTACTAAATCATTATTAATATAAAGGAATGTTAGTACGAAATCATTATTAACATAAATGTTAGTACTAAATCATTCTTAACATAAAGGAATGTTGGTACTAAATCATTATTAACATAAAGGAATGTTAGTGCTAAACTATTATTAATATGAAGGAATATTAGTGCTAAATCATTATTGACATAAAGGCATGTTAGTGCTAAATCATTATTAACATAGAGGAATGTTAGTACTAAATCATTATTAATATGACGGAATGTTAGTGCTAAATCATTATTAATATAAATGAATATTAGTACTAAATCATTATTAACGTAAAGGAATCTTAGTACGAAACCATTATTAACATAAAGGAATGTTAGTACTAAATCATTATTAATATAAAGCAATGTTATTACTAAATCATTATTAACATAAATGTTAGTACTAAATCATTATTAACATAAAGGAATGTTAGTACTAAATCATTATTACCATAAAGGAATGTTAGTACTAAATCATTATTAACATGAACGAATGTTAGTACTAAATCATTATTAATATGAAGGATTGTTCGTGCTAAGTCATTATTAATATGAAGGAATGCTAGTGCTAAATCATTATTCATATGAAGGAATGTTAGTGCTAAATCATTATTAATATGAAGGAATGTTAGTGCTAAATCATTATTAATATAAATGAATATTAGTACTAAATCATTATTAACGTAAAGGAATATTAGTACGAAACCATTATTAACATAAAGGAATGTTAGTATGAAACCATTATTAACATAAAGGAATGTTAGTACTAAATCATTATTAATATAAAGGAATGTTATTACTAAATCATTATTAACATAAATGTTAGTACTAAATCATTATTAACATAAAGGAATGTTAGTACTAAATCATTATTAACATAAAGGAATGTTACTGCTAAACCATTATTAATATGAAGGAATATTAGTGCTAAGTCATTTTTAACATAAAGGAATGTTAGTACTAAATCATTATTAACATGAAGAAATGTTAGTGCTAAATCATTATTAATATGAAGAAATGTTAGTGCTAAATCATTATTCATATGAAGGAATGTTAGTGCTAAATCATTATTAACGTAAAGGAATGTTAGTATGAAACCATTATTTAACATCAAGGAATGTTAGTACTAAATCATTATTAATATAAAGGAATGTTATTACTAAATCATTATTAACATAAATGTTAGTACTAAATCATTATTAACATAAAGGAATGTTAGTACAAAATCATTATTAACATAAAGGAATGTTAGTACTAAATCATTATTAACATGAACGAATGTTAGTACTAAATCATTATTAATATGACGGAATGTTAGTGCTAAATCATTATTAATATAAATGAATATTAGTACTAAATCATTATTAACGTAAAGGAATCTTAGTACGAAACCATTATTAACATAAAGGAATGTTAGTACTAAATCATTATTAATATAAAGCAATGTTATTACTAAATCATTATTAACATAAATGTTAGTACTAAATCATTATTAACATCAAGGAATGTTAGTACTAAATCATTATTAATATAAAGGAATGTTATTACTAAATCATTATTAACATAAATGTTAGTACTAAATCATTATTAACATAAAGGAATGTTAGTACAAAATCATTATTAACATAAAGGAATGCTAGTGCTAAATCATTATTCATATGAAGGAATGTTAGTGCTAAATCATTATTAATATGAAGGAATGTTAGTGCTAAATCATTATTAATATAAATGAATATTAGTACTAAATCATTATTAACGTAAAGGAATATTAGTACGAAACCATTATTAACATAAAGGAATGTTAGTATGAAACCATTATTAACATAAAGGAATGTTAGTACTAAATCATTATTAATATAAAGGAATGTTATTACTAAATCATTATTAACATAAATGTTAGTACTAAATCATTATTAACATAAAGGAATGTTAGTACTAAATCATTATTAACATAAAGGAATGTTACTGCTAAACCATTATTAATATGAAGGAATATTAGTGCTAAGTCATTATTAACATAAAGGAATGTTAGTACTAAATCATTATTAACATGAAGAAATGTTAGTGCTAAATCATTATTAATATGAAGAAATGTTAGTGCTAAATCATTATTCATATGAAGGAATGTTAGTGCTAAATCATTATTAATATGAAGGAATGTTAGTGCTAAGTCATGATTAATATGAAAGAATGCTAGTGCTAAATCATTATTCATATGAAGGAATGTTAGTGCTAAATCATTATTAACGTAAAGGAATGTTAGTATGAAACCATTATTTAACATCAAGGAATGTTAGTACTAAA
Organism: Ascarosepion bandense; assembly: GCA_037127315.1. NCBI lineage: Eukaryota > Metazoa > Mollusca > Cephalopoda > Sepiida > Sepiidae > Ascarosepion > Ascarosepion bandense. The sequence goes on from JBBBDQ010001045.1 coordinate 4,004,993, forward strand.
TCATTATTAATATAAAGGAATGTTATTACTAAATCATTATTAACATAAATGTTAGTACTAAATCATTATTAACATAAAGGAATGTTAGTACGAAATCATTATTAACATAAAGGAATGTTAGTACTAAATCATTATTAACATGAACGAATGCTAGTACTAAATCATTATTAATATGAAGGATTGTTAGTGCTAAGTCATTATTAATATGAAGGAATGTTAGTGCTAAATCATGATTAATATAAATGAATATTAGTACTAAATCATTATTAACGTAAAGGAATATTAGTACGAAACCATTATTAACATAAAGGAATGTTAGTACTAAATCATTATTAATATAAAGGAATGTTATTACTAAATCATTATTAACATAAAGGAATGTTAGTACTAAATCATTATTAACATAAAGGAATGTTAGTGCTAAACCATTATTAATATGAAGGAATATTAGTGCTAAGTCATTATTAACATAAAGGAATGTTAGTACTAAATCATTATTAACATGAAGAAATGTTAGTGCTAAATCATTATTAACATGAAGAAATGTTAGTGCTAAATCATTATTCATATGAAGGAATGTTAGTGCTAAATCATTATTAATATGAAGGAATGTTAGTGCTAAGTCATTATTAATATGAAGGAATGCTAGTGCTAAATCATTATTCATATGAAGGAATGTTAGTGCTAAATCATTATTAATATAAATGAATGTTATTACTAAATCATTATTAACATAAATGTTAGTACTAAATCATTATTAACATAAAGGAATGTTAGTACTAAATCATTATTAACATAAAGGAATGTTAGTGCTAACCTATTATTAATATGTAGGAATATTAGTGCTAAATCATTATTAACATAAAGGAATGTTAGTGCTAAATCATTATTCATATGAAGGAATGTTAGTGCTAAATCATTATTAATATGAAGGAATGTTAGTGCTAAATCATTAATAATATAAATGAATATTAGTACTAAATCCTTATTAACATAAAGGAATGTTAGTACTAAATCATTATTAACATAAAGGAATGTTAGTACTAAATCATTATTAATATGACGGAATGTTAGTGCTAAATCATTATTAATATGAAGGAATGCTACTGCTAAATCATTGTTAACGTAAAGGAATCTTAGTACGAAACCATTATTAACATAAAGGAATGTTAGTACTAAATCATTATTAATATAAAGCAATGTTATTACTAAATCATTATTAACATAAATGTTAGTACTAAATCATTATTAACATAAAGGAATGTTAATACTAAATCATTATTAACATAAAGGAATGTTAGTACTAAATCATTATTAATATGAAGGAATATTAGTGCTAAGTCATTATTAACATAAAGGAATGTTAGTACTAAATCATTATTAACATGAAGAAATGTTAGTGCTAAATCATTATTCAAATGAAGGAATGTTAGTGCTAAATCATTATTAATATGAAGGAATGTTAGTGCTAAGTCATTATTAATATGAAGGAATGCTAGTGCTAAATCATTATTCATATGAAGGAATGTTAGTGCTAAATCATTATTAATATGAAGGAATGTTAGTGCTAAATCATTATTAATATAAATGAATATTAGTACTAAATCATTATTAACATAAAGAAATGTTAGTACTAAATCATTATTAACATAAAGGAATGTTAATACTAAATCATTATTAATATGACGGAATATTAGTGCTAAATCATTATTAATATGAAGGAATGTTAGTACTAAATCATTATTAATATGAAGGAATGCTAGTGCTAAATCATTATTAATATGAAGGAATGCTAGTGCTAAATCATTATTAATACAAAGCAATGTTATTACTAAATCATTATTAACATAAATGTTAGTACTTAATCATTATTAACATAAAGGAATGTTAGTAGTAAATCATTATTAACATAAAGGAATGTTAGTACTAAATCATTATTAAAATGACGGAATGTTAGTGCTAAATCATTATTAATATGAAGGAATGCTAGTGCTAAATCATTATTAACGTAAAGGAATGTTAGTACGAAACCATTATTAACATAAAGGAATGTTAGTATGAAACCATTATTAACATAAAGGAATGTTAGTACTAAATCATTATTAACATAAAGGAATGTTAGTACTAAATCATTATTAACATAAAGGAATGTTAGTACTAAATCATTATTAATATGACGGAATGTTAGTGCTAAATCATTATTAATATGAAGGAATGCTAGTGCTAAATCATTATTAACGTAAAGGAATCTTAGTACGAAACCATTATTAACATAAAGGAATGTTAGTACTAAATCATTATTAATATAAAGCAATGTTATTACTAAATCATTATTAACATAAATGTTAGTACTAAATCATTATTAACATAAAGGAATGTTAGTACTAAATCATTATTACCATAAAGGAATGTTAGTACTAAATCATTATTAACATGAACGAATGTTAGTACTAAATCATTATTAATATGAAGGATTGTTCGTGCTAAGTCATTATTAATATGAAGGAATGCTAGTGCTAAATCATTATTCATATGAAGGAATGTTAGTGCTAAATCATTATTAATATGAAGGAATGTTAGTGCTAAATCATTATTAATATAAATGAATATTAGTACTAAATCATTATTAACGTAAAGGAATATTAGTACGAAACCATTATTAACATAAAGGAATGTTAGTATGAAACCATTATTAACATAAAGGAATGTTAGTACTAAATCATTATTAATATAAAGGAATGTTATTACTAAATCATTAGTAACATAAATGTTAGTACTAAATCATTATTAACATAAAGGAATGTTAGTACTAAATCATTATTAACATAAAGGAATGTTACTGCTAAACCATTATTAATATGAAGGAATATTAGTGCTAAGTCATTATTAACATAAAGGAATGTTAGTACTAAATCATTATTAACATGAAGAAATGTTAGTGCTAAATCATTATTAATATGAAGAAATGTTAGTGCTAAATCATTATTCATATGAAGGAATGTTAGTGCTAAATCATTATTAATATGAAGGAATGTTAGTGCTAAGTCATGATTAATCTGAAGGAATGCTAGTGCTAAATCATTATTCATATGAAGGAATGTTAGTGCTAAATCATTATTAACGTAAAGGAATGTTAGTATGAAACCATTATTAACATAAAGGAATGTTAGTACTAAATCATTATTAATATAAAGGAATGTTATTACTAAATCATTATTAACATAAATGTTAGTACTAAATCATTATTAACATAAAGGAATGTTGGTACTAAATCATTATTAACATAAAGGAATGTTAGTGCTAAACTATTATTAATATGAAGGAATATTAGTGCTAAATCATTATTAACATAAAGGAATGTTAGTGCTAAATCATTATTCATATGAAGGAATGTTAGTGCTAAATCATTATTAATATGAAGGAATGTTAGTGCTAAATCATTATTAATATAAATGAATATTAGTACTAAATCATTATTAACATAAAGGAATGTTAGTACTAAATCATTATTAACATAAAGGAATGTTAGTACTAAATCATTATTAATATGACGGAATGTTAGTGCTAAATCATTATTAACATGAAGGAATGCTAGTGCTAAATCATTATTAATATGAAGGAATGCTAGTGCTAAATCATTATCAACGTAAAGGAATCTTAGTACGAAACCATTATTAACATAAAGGAATGTTAGTACTAAATCATTATTAATATAAAGCAATGTTATTACTAAATCATTATTAACATAAATGTCAGTACTAAATCATTATTAACATAAAGGAATGTTAGTACGAAATCATTATTAACATAAAGGAATGTTAGTACTAAATCATTATTAACATGAACGAATGTTAGTACTAAATCATTATTAATATGAAGGATTGTTAGTGCTCAGTCATTATTAATATGAAGGAATGTTAGTGCTAAATCATTATTAATATAAATGAATATTAGTACTAAATCATTATTAACGTAAAGGAATATTAGTACGAAACCATTATAAACATAAAGGAATGTTAGTATGAAACCATTATTAACATAAAGGAATGTTAGTACTAAATCATTATTAATATAAAGGAATGTTATTACTAAATCATTATTAACATAAATGTTAGTACTAAATCATTATTAACATAAAGGAATGTTAGTACTAAATCATTATTAACATAAAGGAATGTTACTGCTAAACCATTATTAATATGAAGGAATATTAGTGCTAAGTCATTATTAACATAAAGGAATGTTAGTACTAAATCATTATTAACATGAAGAAATGTTAGTGCTAAATCATTATTAATATGAAGAAATGTTAGTGCTAAATCATTATTCATATGAAGGAATGTTAGTGCTAAATCATTATTAATATGAAGGAATGTTAGTGCTAAGTCATGATTAATCTGAAGGAATGCTAGTGCTAAATCATTATTCATATGAAGGAATGTTAGTGCTAAATCATTATTAACGTAAAGGAATGTTAGTATGAAACCATTATTAACATAAAGGAATGTTAGTACTAAATCATTATTAATATAAAGGAATGTTATTACTAAATCATTATTAACATAAATGTTAGTACTAAATCATTATTAACATAAAGGAATGTTGGTACTAAATCATTATTAACATAAAGGAATGTTAGTGCTAAACTATTATTAATATGAAGGAATATTAGTGCTAAATCATTATTAACATAAAGGAATGTTAGTGCTAAATCATTATTCATATGAAGGAATGTTAGTGCTAAATCATTATTAATATGAAGGAATGTTAGTGCTAAATCATTATTAATATAAATGAATATTAGTACTAAATCATTATTAACATAAAGGAATGTTAGTACTAAATCATTATTAACATAAAGGAATGTTAGTACTAAATCATTATTAATATGACGGAATGTTAGTGCTAAATCATTATTAACATGAAGGAATGCTAGTGCTAAATCATTATTAATATGAAGGAATGCTAGTGCTAAATCATTATCAACGTAAAGGAATCTTAGTACGAAACCATTATTAACATAAAGGAATGTTAGTACTAAATCATTATTAATATAAAGCAATGTTATTACTAAATCATTATTAACATAAATGTCAGTACTAAATCATTATTAACATAAAGGAATGTTAGTACGAAATCATTATTAACATAAAGGAATGTTAGTACTAAATCATTATTAACATGAACGAATGTTAGTACTAAATCATTATTAATATGAAGGATTGTTAGTGCTCAGTCATTATTAATATGAAGGAATGTTAGTGCTAAATCATTATTAATATAAATGAATATTAGTACTAAATCATTATTAACGTAAAGGAATATTAGTACGAAACCATTATAAACATAAAGGAATGTTAGTATGAAACCATTATTAACATAAAGGAATGTTAGTACTAAATCATTATTAATATAAAGGAATGTTATTACTAAATCATTATTAACATAAATGTTAGTACTAAATCATTATTAACATAAAGGAATGTTAGTACTAAATCATTATTAACATAAAGGAATGTTAGTGCTAAACCATTATTAATATGAAGGAATATTAGTGCTAAGTCATTTTTAACATAAAGGAATGTTAGTACTAAATCATTATTAACATGAAGAAATGTTAGTGCTAAATCATTATTAACATGAAGAAATGTTAGTGCTAAATCATTATTCATATGAAGGAATGTTAGTGCTAAATCATTATTAATATGAAGGAATGTTAGTGCTAAGTCATTATTAATATGAAGGAATGCTAGTGCTAAATCATTATTCATATGAAGGAATGTTAGTGCTAAATCATTATTAATATAAATGAATATTAGTACTAAATCATTATTAACATAAAGAAATGTTAGTACTAAATCATTATTAACATAAAGGAATGTTAATACTAAATCATTATTAATATGACGGAATGTTAGTACTAAATCATTATTAATATGAAGGAATGTTAGTACTAAATCATTATTAATATGACGGAATGTTAGTGCTAAATCATTATTAATATGAAGGAATGCTAGTGCTAATTCATTATTAACGTAAAGGAATGTTAGTGTGAAACCATTATTAACATAAAGGAATGTTAGTACTAAATCATTATTAATATAAAGGAATGTTATTACTAAATCATTATTAACATAAATGTTAGTACTAAATCATTATTAACATAAAGGAATGTTAGTACTAAATCATTATTAACATAAAGGAATGTTAGTGCTAAACCATTATTAATATGAAGGAATATTAGTGCTAAATCATTATTAACATAAAGGAATGTGAGTGCTAAATCATTATTCATATGAAGGAATGTTAGTGCTAAATCATTATTAATATGAAGGAATGTTAGTGCTAAATCATTATTAATATAAATGAATATTAGTACTAAATCATTATTAACATAAAGGAATGTTAGTACTAAATCATTATTAACATAAAGGAATGTTAATACTAAATCATTATTAATACGACGGAATGTTAGTACTAAATCATTATTAATATGAAGGAATGTTAGTGCTAAGTCATTATTAATATGAAGGAATGCTAGTGCTAAATCATTATTCATATGAAGGAATGTTAGTGCTAAATCATTATTAATATGAAGGAATGCTAGTGCTAAATCATTATTAATATGAAGGAATGCTAGTGCTAAATCATTATTAATATAAAGGAATGTTAGTACTAAATCATTATTAACATGAAGGAATGTTAGCACTAAATCATTATTAACATAAAGGGATGTTAGTACTAAATCATTATTAATATGAAGGAATGTTAGTACTAAATCATTATTAATATGACGGAATGTTAGTGCTAAATCATTATTAATATGAAGGAATGTTAGTGCTAAATCATTATTAATATGAAGGAATGTTAGTACTAAATCATTATTAATATGAAGGAATATTAGTATTAAATCATTATTAACATAAAGGAATGTTAGTACTAAATTATTATTTATATAAAGGAATGTTAGTACTTAATCATTATTAATGTGAAGGAATGTTAGTACTAAATTATTATTAACATAAAGGAATATTAGTACTAAATCATTATTAACATGAAGGAATGTTAGTACTAAATCATTAATATAAAGGAACATTAGTGCTAAATAATTATTAATATGAAGGAATGTTACTATTAAATCATTATTAATATAAAGTAACGTTAGTGCTAAACCATTATTAATATGAAGGAATATTAGTGCTAAATCATTATTAATATGAAGGAATGTTAGTTCTAAGTAATTATTAATGTGAAGGAATGTTAGTACACAAATCATTATTAATGTGAAGGAATGTTAGTACTAAATCATTATTAATATAAAGGAATGTTAATACTAAATCATTATTAATATGAAGTAATATAGAATGGTTAAAGAGGTTTGGTTCCCTTTGTGCTGATATAAATCAAAAGTTTTAAGTTTTAGCAAATAAAATGAAATGTATGCTATTAAAATAGAAAGGTATATAGAGGTTATTATATTTCAGTTAAAATAAAAAAATAGGAAGACTCTTAAGCTTTCAGTTAAAATTGAAAAGGTAAAGAGAAATTATTACACTAACTTTAAATAGAAAAGGTATAGGGAGATTGGTATGGTTTCAGTTAAAATAGAAAAGCATAGAGGGGTTATTACACCTTCAGTTAAAATAGAAAACTATAGGGGGATTATTAACTTTTGAGTTAAAATATAAAAAGGTATGAGATTATTACCTGTTATACACCTGTGATGTCAATGTTATGTTTTGCATTTCTTTGTGCATAGTAGTAGTCATAGCACAGCTCTCCATATTGTTTGTCACAACAGGATTTTCTGATTCTTACCTCTCCAGTTGTTCTTTATTTATACTTGCCTATTTTGCATATGATACTATAACTCCCTGAGCCAGAGAAGTCATACACCCTTGTGTTTTCTTTAACTACTCCTGATTATTTTGTATTGTATTGCCCTTGATCTTGTCTTTCTTGTTTCCTCTTTAATAGTGATCATTTTCTTCTTCATATTTGTCTCTTTTCATTCTTTCTTCTATTTCTTGCTCTGTTCCACTTTTGTTACTTTCTGCCTCTTTATGTTCCTGACCTTCCATTTCCACATCATCCAGCTGGTTTCTGCTTCTGAAGTGATCTGCAAGTGCCAGTATAACACATCACTCAATAAATCTCAGGCCTAACTAATAAAACAACAATTTTTAGGCAAAATTCAACTTTATTCATCAACATAGTTTCCTCCTAGAGTGATACACTGATTCCAACACTGATGCCTTTTTTGTAGAACAATTTATCTTTGGTCTCAAAATATGCCTCAGCTTTCGATATCACTTCTTCATTGGAGCCATCTCTCTTTCCCTGGAGCATTCTTTTGAGGTCTGCAAACAGCCAGTAGTTGCTAGAGGCCCAGATCTAGAGAATAGGGTGAATGTAGAAGCAATTCGAAATGCAATTCTTGTAGTTTTGCCATCATTGCAATCAATTTGTGACATGGTTCATTGTCTTGGTGAAAGATCACTTTTTCTTCTTCATTTGTGGCTGGTTTTAGCAATTTCTTCCTTCAAATACACCAGTAATGCTATATAATATTCACGATTGATGTTTCTTCCTTTCTCAAGGCAATCAATGAACAAAATACCTTGTGCATCCCAAAATACAGAGGCCAAAACCTTGCCTGTTGATGTTTGTGTCTTTGGTCGCTTTGGACAGCTTTCACTTGCTGCTGTCCACTCAGCTAACTGCTGATTTACCTCTGGAGTGAAGTGGTGGATCCATGTTTCATCCATTGTCACATATTTATGCAAAAACTTCTTGTTGCATTGAAACAGTTACAAACAATGCTCTGAATCGTTGATACATTGCTGTTTTTGATCGACTGTGAGCAATAGCGGCACTCACTTTGAACACAGCTTTCTCATTGAGAAATGTTCATGTAAAATGGTGAATACACTGCCTTTTGATATGTTCAGCTCATCTGCTATCATTGTAACTTCACTGCCTGTATCAACTTGCACGTAAAATACTGAGCCATTTATCCTCATTTTTTCTCTACCTCTTTTTTTGTATATTCATTGTAAATATTTCAGCTTTTTCTTCTTTGGAGGAGGAGGTTTGAACACTTTTTACATTTGCTTTTTATATTTGCATACATTCTGAAAATGATCACTTTTTTTGCAATTTGAGCATATATTTTGGACATTTGTACTCTCTTGAGGTTTTTCTACAATATCTACATTTAATTATGAATTTGGTCATGCTCATTCTGTATATCTTAAATTCTTCTTTCTACCATTTTTCTCTTGTGGTTTTGGCCTTATGAGCCTTCAATTTATCTAAGAAAAATAAATTCATATTCTATAGTAATTTCCTGTGCTCCCAGTTTTTCAAACTCTTAATACTTGGTTTGTTCTTTCAATCTATGTAAGTATTGCAAAATGGAACTCATTTGATACTTGTCTTGTTTATAAAAACTTGGTTCTTTCAGCAATTACCAATCTTTTTTGGTCTTATGTTCATTTTTATAATTTTCATAATTTCTTTAAATGTCATTTCTTTTAATTTGCTGGAGTAACACATTGTCAAAATTTTTTTCAGTTTCGCACTGAACTGTGGCAAGAAATAAATCATTTATCTCATTTTCTTTTCCATCAGTTTTTGTGTCTCTTACTTGTTTTATTCTTTTAAATGCAGCAAAAGTTCTTATCCATGTTTCTATGTGTTCAGGGTCATCCAGCGAATTTAATGATTCTATCGGCAACACCATTGTTATGTCTTGCATTTCTTTGTGCATAGTAGTTATAGCACAGCTTTCTGTGTCCTTTGTGACAACAGGGTTTTCTGATTCTTACCTTTCCAGTTATTTTCTATTTATATTTGCCTATTAATTTGCATACAATACTATAATAACCTTTTCAGTTAAAATAGAAATGTATATGGAGATTATTACCTTTTCATTTTAAACAAAAAACGTATAGGGAGATTATTAAGCCTCCATTTCAAATAGAAAAGAAATAGGAAGATTATTACACTTTCAGTGAAAATAGAAAAGGTGCAGGGAAATTGAAACAATTTCAGTTAAAAATAAAAATGTATAGGGAGATTATTATGCTTTCAGTTAAAATCAAAAAGTATTGAGAATTTATTACCTTCTCAGATAAAATGAAAAAGGCATAGGAAGATTACTACACTTTCAGTTAAAATAGCAAAGTGTAGAGAGATTATTAATTTTTAAGAATAAATAGGAAAATTATTGAGAGATTTTCAGTTAAAATAGAAAAAGTATAGTGAGATGGCAGTTTATTATGCTTTTGTATTAAAATAGTAAAGAATAGGGTTATTATAACCTTTTGAGTTAATATAAAAAGATATTACACTTTTAGTTAAAATAGCAAAGGCATAGGGAGATTATTGTGATTTTAGCTAAAAAAAAGTATAGAGAGTTTATTACCTCTTCAGTTAAAATAGAAAACATTTAGGGAGTTTATTACACTGTCAGTTAAATAGAAAAGTATAGGAAGTATTTTACCTCTTCAGTTAAAATAGAAATTGTATAGAAATTGTGTTAGGCTTTCATTTAATATGGAAAGTAGTGGAAGACTATTACCTTTTCAATTAAAATAGAAAACTTATCTAAATCTAAACTTATTTATAAATGAAACTTTGTGTGTGTGTGTGTGTCCGTTACCTATAGACTCCGAAATGGCCAAACCGATTTTCTTGAAAATTTACACAGTTGTACTACAAGCATCTGTGAATGTTCTTAGCTAAGTTTTGTGTCAAGGTACCCCCGATAAATATCAAAAATCAATAATCGAAGAAATTGAGTCATAGACAAAGACATAAGAAACGATATTCAGAAGTTTCAAGGTTGCAGTTCTTACAATAGTGCAGAAAATCAATAATATATTCATATAAAAGCAAGATGTTTGTGTGTGTGTCTGTTTATCTGCCTGTATGTCTGTATTTTTTCAGCCCTTTTATTTTAGTTTTTGCTTCGGGTTTGGCTCTAAGTAGGTATAATTGTAGTTCTTAGTCTCAGCCATGATACCATTTACTCAGAGGACTTATTTTAACTGGAAACAACTATTGCTTTTTAGTCTCTCATGTCAACGTCCAAACAGTCTGAGCTCCAGGACCATGGATTAGTTTTAAAGCTTTCATTACACCCGAGCAACGCTGGGCTATACTGCTAGTAGAGAAATAATTATGCTTTCAGCCAAAATACAAAAATGCAAGGAGTTTATCCTCTTTTCAGTTGAAATAGAGAGATTATATGGAGTAAAAATAGAAAGGCATTGGGTGACAATTACGCCTTCAGTTAAAATAGAAAAGCACAGGGTGATTATTAGACTTTCAGTTTAAACAGAAAAGCTATTGGGATGTTATCACATTTTCATTTAAAATAGAAAAGGTATAAGAAGATTATTATGCTTTCAGTTAAACTGAAAAAGTATAGAGAGATTATTACCTTTTCAATTAAAATAAAAAAAGGTACACAGAGATAATTATGCTTTCAGTTAAAAGTGAAAAGTATAGGGGATTATTACATTTTCAGTTAAAATAGAAAAGTATAGGGAGATTATTAATTTTTGAATTAAGAGACAGGAAAATTTCACTAGAAACAAAGAAGAGAGTACTGGATTGCTATGTGATGAGTTCTTCAATATGGCAGTGAATACTGAACAATTTTATCAAAGATGAAGGAAAAACTTGAAGCAACAGAAATGTCATTCTACAGAAGGATGCTGCGAATATCATGAATCAAGTATGTGAGCAATGATGAGGTTTTGGAAAGGATGTACATGAAAAAGAATACTGAGCATCAGGAAGAGATAGCTAAAGTTCCTGGGACATGCAATGAGGAAGGAAGGCTTGGAGAACCAGATACTAACAGGCCAGATAGAGGGAAGGAGAGACAGGGGAAAACAGCGAGTAACGTACTTGACTGGCCTGAGCAGGTAGATGGCAAAATAGGGTTGCGTGGTCTAACAGAAGAAAGTGTGCTAAGAGCCACCATGGATAGGAAGACGTGGAAGGCCATGATCGCCTATGTCCTGAAAGGACAAGGCACACAGAAGAAGATATAGAGATTATTATGCTTCCAGTTACAATCAAAAAGTATATGGGATTTATTACCCTTTCATTTAAAATAGAAAAGGTATGGGGAGATTATTACACTTTTAGTTAAAATAGAAATATATACAAAAATTATTACTTTTCATTCTAAACAAGGTATAAGGAAATTATAACGCTCCCACTTCAAATACAAAAAGTATAGAAATATTATTTCAGTTTCAATGAAAATAGAAAAGTTATAGGATGATTATTACACTTCTAGTTAAAATAAAAATTATAGTGATATTATTTTCTTTTCAGTTTAAACAGAAAAGGTATACGGGGATTATTACACATTCACTTAAAATTGAAAAGCTTCAGGAGATTATTATGCTTTTAGTTAAAATAGAAAAGGTATACAGAAATTATTATGCTTTCAATTAATATAGAAAAGTATGGGTAGATTTTTACCTTTTCCATTAAAACAGAAAAGTTATAGGAAGATAATTACACTTTTAGTCAAAATAGAAAAGTATAATGAGATTATTACCTTTGCAGCCAAAATATTAGGACCTTGAATCAGTTTTCACTGATATTTTTTTTTAAGTAAGGTTTTATTGACAAAAAATTGTTAGAAACATGTTACTGAAAGTATTGTCCATCGCCAGCCATTACTTTTTCCCCTGCTTTTCTGGCAGTATTTGAATTACACGTCTTTTGAAGGTAACCACAAATCAACATATTTTTTAGCATCTTCATAAGAATGAAAGTGCAGCTCAGACAGGCCATGTGTCATCTACTGGAACAAGCGATAATCGGACAGAGCAATGTCTGGCAAATGTGGTGGGTGGCATAGGACTTTCCACTTAGACATTTCCAAGTAGGTTTTCACCTGTTTTGCAACATGTAGCCTAGCGTAGCTATGTTGCAAAATCACTTTGTCATGTCTCTGTTCATAGAGCGGACGTTTTTTCTTTAATACTTGGCTCAATTGTATTTGAATGCGATCCCGTGATGGTTTTGGTTGATTTAAGCAACTCATAATAAACTACACCCAGCTGATTCCACTAAATGCAAAGCAGTAGCTTCGAACCATAAATATTCAGCTTTACTGCCAATGTTGATGTATAGCTGGGCTTACCCCATGATCTTCTACACTTAGGAGGATTGTAATGCATCTACTTTTTCATCACTGGTCACAATACAATGCAAAAAACCTTTCCTTTTCTGACATTGAAGCAGATGTTTACACGTGACAAGACACCGTTTATTGTATCTTAGAAATGAGTGCACATGAAATCAGAGATATGGACAACAATGTTTATTCTGCCCAGCAGGTACAACAGGAAACTGACTCTTCACTTAAAGTCTCCTTTTTATAAGAGTATCTAAATCAAAGAGTTAATGGCAAGTTACTTCTTTTGGACTGTAAACACAACAACCCTTCCTTATTTCAGATAAAGGTTTCAAGTTATATAGTTCTTTAAGTAAGTTAGGGGTTTTCTTTGGCATTGTGGTTTGGAGTGTAGTCTCAGGTCAAACGTAGTGGTTTCAGGTGAGATCTCTGGTTCCAATAAAGGGGTGATGATTGGTGATTATGTGGGTGTGGTGTCAATACTGGTTTCAGATAAAAATGGCATGTGGGCTGACTGGCAAGGCCTCTCAGCATTTTTCAACCCATTCTCATTTTCTCCTTCCAAAGAACCAGGTGATAAACCTTTTATGGGTTTAAAATGGGATGAGTTCTGTGTGATGCTATTTTGGCCACGTTGTGCTGTTATCATATTGCCTTTCTTTTGAGTTATTATGTAAGGCAGGGAGGAAAAGGGTGGTGTTAGTTTATTTTTTTGTTGCTGTTTTATTAGGACAATGTTGCCAGGTTGAAGTGTTGGGGGACAGATTTTTCTTTTCCTGTCAGCATATTCACACATCTTCTGTTTGCTGTGTAATCACTTCCAAATATTTTTTTGTTTATTTTATCATGTGTGCTGTTTGGGAATGGGGCTTGAGAGGGTATGCTAGGTAGGCCAATTTTCATCTTCCTACCTGTGAGAGCCTCAAATGGGGACATTTTGTCGAAGTATGGGGAGTGTCCCTATACATATGAAGAAATGTGGGTAGTTGAGATTTCCATGTATGTGTACCCTCAGTGACACATGACCTAATGTTTTTGTTAAGTGTGGTCATGAAACGTTCCACCTCCCCATTTGCCTCTCGACAAAAAGGTGTTATTTTTCTGTGTTGTATTCCAAACTCATGCATAGCTTTAGAAAACTCTTCCCCATTAAATGGAGGACCATTGTCTGTCTTGATTGAGGGATTCCTTGACGTGAGAAGATGGCTTCAAGTCTTGGTAGGACTGCTCTTGTTGAGGTGGATGAGATTAGTTCTATCTCAGGGAAATGACTGTATTCATCTATGACTACAAGTAGTCACTTGAGGTAAAAGGACCAGCAAGATCAATGGCGAGGAAACTCCATGGATCTGGTGGTAGTGGTGTGGGCTGTAGAGGTTCATGTCAGCTGTGGCCTGGGTGAGATGCCTGGTATAGTATGCAGAATTTTACCGTATCCTCTACAGACATATCAATTCCTGGAAACCACATCTTTTCTCTGATGCACTGTTTCGTTTTGATTATGCCTTGGTGGGCCTGGTGGGCAATGGCTATAATCTTCTGACGTAGGGTTTGGGATATGATTATCCTGTTTTGCCTGAGGATAAGCCCATCATAGATGGACAACTCATCCTTGAGTTTTTTAAAGTCCTTTATGTCTAGGTCAATCCAGTGGCCAGATCGTATAGCTTGCATTACTTTTTGGAGCTGTTGATCTTTCCCAGTTGCAGATTTTACTTCTGTCAAAGTCAGAGATTTTGGGATTGCATTCATTGATATATATACAATATATGCTTCTCCTGCATTGTTGTGCTTGGGTATTTCATGAGGATGTCTGCTTATGTCGTCAGGAGGGTTGTTTTTATTGCGTCCAGGTCTGTATATCAGATCCATGCTGTGTGGCATTAAGCGCAGGCACCATCTCTCTAGCCTGGCTGTGGTGGGATTTTTCCTGTTCATTATTTCTATGAGTGGTCTATGGTCTGTGATGACTGTGAAATGTGCCCCAAACAGATAAAGGTGAAAATGCTCAACTCCATATACAACTGCTAGGTATTCTCTATCAGTCTGGAAGTATTTTTGTTCTGTTTTTGTTAGAGCTCAACCTGCATAGCAAATAGGGGAACCTTCTTGCATTAGAATTGCTCCTAGTCCTACAGGGCTGGCATCCACCAGGATTTCTGTTGGTTTGTGGGGGTCAAAATATGACATCACCTTACATAACCTAAGTGTCTCTTTCAGCTTATTGAAAGCATTTTGTTCACGTTTACCCCAATTCCAGACTGGACATTTTTGTCAGATTCCTTAGAGGTTCCGTGATCCTGGGATGAATCTGGCAACATACTGTGTCATACCCAGGAATGACTGGATTTCAGTCACTGATGCTGGTGGAGCAGAATCACGGATAGCTTGTACCTTTACTGAGTTCGGTGAGATCCCATTCTCTCCAAATACATGGCCATAGAATTTTAATGTTTTAACAGAGAAGAGACATCTTTCTTTGTTAAGTTTGGCCCCACTTTCCTCAAGTCTCTTTAAAGTGTGTCTCAGATTTTTATCATGTTCTTTTTGGTTTGCTCCATATACAATGATATCATCAGACAGGTTTTTTGTTTCTGAGATATGCCTTCGAAGTCCTGATATGGCATTCTGGAATATCTCAGCTGCTGCATTGACTCCAAATAGTAGTCTTTTGTATCTTCTGAGATCTATATGTGTAGTGAAAGTTGTTATGTACCTGCTGGCTTCATCAAGTTCTAATTGGTGGTATGCGTTACTCATGTCTAGTTTGCTGAAGACTGTTGCACCATTCAAATCCACTATCAGATCGTCAATAGTTGGGTGTTTGATTCGTGTTATTGCTCGATTTGCTTCCCGCATGTCTATGCAAAGGCACACTCCACCTGTTTTAGAAAAAGCAACTATGGGGCTGACCCATGATGTTAGACCTTTAACCTTTACAATAATGTCTAGGTTCTCCAATCTTTCTAAATCCTTCTGTACATCTTTCCAAACATGGAAGGGAATGCGACGATGCATTTAAGCAACTGGAGTTATGGAGCTGTCAATGTGGTGGGTGACTTTGCACTCCTTGATGCAACCCAATTTCTCATCAAATAAGTGAGGGAATTGTTCAGGTATGTCTTTTGGGCCTGTCTGTAGTGAAAAATGGATTAGGTTTAATTGTTGAGCTGTTTTACTGCTCATCAAATTTGAACATCCATTTGTGTTTAACACAGAAAAAATAGCCTCAACTGCTGATGTTTTATGGTTAATTTTTGTTTTGAAAAATCCACAAACTGGAAGGGGAGTATGTTGGTTGAAAGCATAAATTTTGGGTAACGGTGTTTTGAGTAAGGGTGTCATGCACCTAAGTGATTCATATGATGATTTTCCCATAATACTGACTGAGGCCCCTGTGTCAATGATAAAATTGATTTTTTTGTTATTGATAGATGCTGTAACTCTGGGTAGGGTTATTGATGGGAATGGTGTTGAGAGGACATTGACTGAGAAGATATTCATTTTCAGATTGAGCGGGGTCTGATGGAGGTGAAAACTGAATCTGTCTTACCTTTGAGCCAGACAAACATGCCTGAGCAGTGTTCAATTTTTTTACACTTGTTACACATTTCCCCATTTGCAGGACATTCTGATCTGGGGTGAGGTCGTGGGGAATTGCAGAAAATGCAGCGTTTGTTGTTATTTTTTTGGAAATTTTTGTTTTGTGCTCTTAAATGAGAGCTCCATGTACTGTTATGGTGACATTCTGGGCAGTGAGGCCTCTGTTGGTTGGTTTCTAAGTTTCTTGACTTGGGTGTGTCTCAGCCTTGGATAGCTAATATTTCTTTAGTGCTTGGCGAGCTGGTTCTGCTTTCTATCATGACCACACAGCTTTCAGCGAGTTCAGTACCCCGAGCCTCGTTAAGTAGCTGGGTTAGTGTTAAATTGTCTTTTAGAACTTTCCTCCAAAGTTTTTGTGATGTGCATCCTAATGTTATTTGCCCTAAGATTTCGTTTTTTATGTTGTGGAATCTGCAGTTTGCTGCAGCTGCACATAACCGAATGTGGTATGAATCCATGCTTTCATTTTCTTTTTTGTTTTAACTGACAAAAATTGAAAGTTTCATAAACTGTGTTTGTTTTGGGTATGAAATGACTATTAAAAGATTTTTTTAATACATCATATTCATTCGGTGTTGGGTTTTCACCTTCTGACATCAAATTTAAGCCTTTCTGTTCATCTGTCATGGCGCCATAGATTTCCATTATGTCGTTACCTCCATAATGTAAGAGTAAAACTGTTTTACATCTGTCGACGTTTATACCTTGAGCTATGAAGAGGTTATCCAGCTTGGAAATCCATTTTTACTATCTTGTCCTGGGTGTATGTGCTTCTCCATGAACAATTAAATTTTCAAACCCTGGGAGTGACATAATATTTTTTTTTTTTTTTGTCTATGAAATTTGTTAATTGATTTGTTAATCAATTCAGCTTTATAATCTTTGTCACCAGTTATTGTATCTTAGAAATGAGTGCATGTAAAATCAGAGATACGAACAACAATGTTTATTCTGCCCAGCGGGTACAACAGGAAACTGACTCTTCACTTTAAGTCTCCTTTTTATAAGAGTATCTAAATCAAAGGGTTAATGGCAAGTTACTTCTCTTGGACTGTAAACACACCATTGAACGTCTCTTGGCTTTAACTCATACGGCACCCAATGTCTTTACTTTCCACATCTTTAAACTTTTTTTTGGTGTGTGATTCTTTATCTTCAACATCAAAATCATTATTTTTGAATCATGTAAACCAATGTCTGCATGTTGTTTCCAACAAAGCATGATCACCATAAGTCTCAAGAAAAATTCTGTGTGCTTCAGCTGTAGGTTTCTTTTGAATAAAGTAGTGCAGTAAAATTCCCTGCAAATACATTTTTTTTGGCACAAAATCTGACATGTTTAAGACTATGAAAAACAAAGTTGTTTACACTTTTGCAAAATGACAGACACTTAATTTCAAGTTTACTTATAGTACTTCCTTATAAATGCACTATCATCTGAAACTACATGCACGCAGTTCTGGGAACACCATCTATTGACAAAAAGCAAGAACTTATTTAAGATCCTCATAGAAAAGTATAGAAAGATTATTACCTTTTCAGTTAAAATACAAAAGGTATAAGAAGATTACTACACTTCTAGTTAAAAGAGAAAAGTATACAAAGATTATTATCCTTTCAGTATTTTCCATGGTGGAAATTAAAAGTATTTTACCCATCCGATGCATATCAGCAGTTACAAACCATTTACAGAACCAGGTGAGGTGTAAAGGTATCTTACTGAGAGTATAATGATTATATTTTGGAAGTGTTACATTTCATGGTAAGTACAAAGACATTTACTTTTATTTAGATACCAGGCCTACCCTGCACTTGATGTGTTGACTCAGATCTCAGCAATTATAATAAAAGTTACTGAACAGAGACATGCAGTCTGCATGGTTTAGGTTTGTTGTAAGTATTAGATCTCATGCTGAGAATTAGTTGTAGTTGTTTCTGTTTTGAATCAAAATCAGCAGAAAACTAAGTCAATTTATATCAGATTATTTTCATATAAATACTTCAAAGAACTAGAATTACTCATTTTATTCCATCTTATTGTTGCATTTTACTACAACTCACGAGAACAATATGCACTTTATGAGGAATATCATTTTACTAGAAATACAGTGAAAATATCAGTTTTTTTATTCAAATTTTCTGATGAATCTTCATTTTTCAGTTAATGATTGAATAAGCTCATGGCAAGTTCTACAACAATAAAATATCTGTAGAAATTCCTCTACTACTTCATTAAATATTTGAGCTTAACAACTTTAAATATTGCAATAATAATCATAAATATGAGCGCTGGTTGCACTTTTAAGAAGTGGGTACAAATGAAAAGATTTGATATTGATAACTTTTTACATTTCAAGAAAATGTCTGTTCTCCCTTTTAAGCTTAAGGCCACATCATGTTGAAACACTGGTTCCCATACAACTACCAAAATTAAGCAACATTCAACCTGATCAGTAATCTCTTGCTAATACCAGGGCCTGTAAGCTTGAATATCCAAATGGTGTAATGTATCAGTCAGTCAGTTAAGTGCCATACGTGATACATACTTTGGATGATCATGTCTTGAAAGAGACATGACTGACTGGGCAGAAGATTATCCTGCAGTAGGTTACCACTGGTTTCTGCAGTAGACTGGTTGCCAGCCAAGGCTATAGAATCTAATTTGTCCTATTATTTAACCCATAACTGAAGGGAAGAGATGGATTAATATCTTCCCCAAGGATATTTGTGCGTAAGTGAATGCAAGGAATTCAACTGGAATTTGAACTCGGCTCCCCAATTTGGCATTCCAAGTCAATATCCACAGCACCACAAAGCTCATCCAGTGTAATGTATAATAGCTCAGAACTGTTAATCATAGGGCTTAATTTCAATTCCTGTTGGATTTGCTATATTCACCTACGTGCAAATACACAATGGAAAGATATAAATCAACTTTTTCTCCCCCAGCTATGGTTTAATTAGTAAGATTTGTATCACCAAACCCTTATCATATAAACCAAACCCTTATCATATAAACCAAACCCTTATCATATAAACCAAACCCTTATCATATAAAAAAAATTCTTAAAATCTAAAAGTATTCCATGGCTTTGAATAACCTGCAAAAAGTTGATAAGTCATAAAAAACACTCAATCACTCATTATCTTCCCTCATTTGTTATAGTTTCTCAGTGAAATCAAGTAGAGTCTCCAATATACTTTTTCTGTCTCTCCACATGATCAATATTAAATAGTTTATAATTTATGAGGTACTAGCAGTATAGCCCGGCGTTGCTCTGGTGTAATGAAAGCTTTAAAACTAATCCATGGTTCTGGAGCTCAGACTCAGCCTAAAGAATATTTGTGCGAAGTTTGGTGAGAATCGGATAAAAATTGTGGATTTGTATAAAAGACATACAGACAGATAAACCGACATACACACAAACATCTTGCCTTTTATATATATATATTATCGATTTTCTGCACTATTGTGAGAACTGCAACCTTGAAACCTCTGAATATTGTTTCTTATGTCTTTGTCTATGAGTGTATCAAATTTGATTAAAATCGGACCACTCCTTCTATAACCCAATTTTTTTGATTATCGATATTTATCGGGGGTACCTCAACACAAAACCTAGCTAAGAACACTTGCAGACGCTTATTGTACAACTGTGTAAATTTTCAAGAAAATTGGTTCAGCCATTTCGGAATCTATAGGTAATGGGGACACACACACAGACAAAGTTCCATTTATAAATAAGTTTAGATAGATTGTCTGGAGATATTAAACGCTTCTATCTTTCCTTCTTTCTTTAATTTTCTGATTGAAACCAAGTAGTGTCTCTGATATATCTTTTCTGTCTTTCCATGCACTCAAGATGGAATAATCCATTATTTATGAAATTTTAAGTTCAGTGGAATTTTTGAAAATATTTTTCATTATCTTTCTGGAGAATTTCAGTTGATAACTTCAGAACTAAAAAGACATGCCATTTTATCATTTTTTAAAATCTATCATTTTCACTTCATCCATCATCTTTGCCAGTCATGCCCATCTCTGTATCATCACTATTTGGTACTATCATTGGACTATTATACTTGATTTATTGGTCATATAAAGTATCATTATTATATACTGGTTATCTAATCTCAATCTAATCAAATCTAAATCTAAACTTATTTATAAATGGAACTTTGTGTGTGTGTGTGTGTGTGTGTGTGTGTGTGTGTGTGCGTGTCCGTTACCTATAGACTCTGAAATGGCTGAACCGATTTTCTTGAAAATTTACACAGTTGTACTATAAGTGTCTGCAAGTGTTCTTAGCTAAGGTTTGTGTCGAGGTAAATATCGAAAATCGATAATCAAAAAAATCAGGTTATAGAAGGAGTGGTCTGATTTTAATCAAATTTGATACACTCATTGACAAAGACATAAGAAACGATATTCAGAAGTTTCAAGGTTGCAGTTCTTACAATAGTGCAGAAAACCGATAATATATATATCTAAAAGGCAAGATGTTTGTGTGTGTGTCTGTTTAACTGCCTGTATGTATTTTTTCAGCCCTTTTATTTTAGTTTTTGCTTCAGGTTTGGCTCTAAGTAGGTATAATTGTAGTTTTTAGTCTCAGTCATGATACCATTTACTCAGAGGACTTATTTAGCCTTCAAAATTCAGTTTACAACGAAAAAGAACTTATTTGATATCGATACCAGGAAATCAAAATTTGACTTACATCCATTCATTTTTCTTTCAGTCTACGGTTTTGCTTTAACTGGAAACAACTATTGTTTTTTAGTCTTTTGTGCCAACGTCCAAAGAGTCTGAGCTCCAGGACCATGAATTAGTTTTAAAGCTTTCATTACACCTGAGCAACGCCAGGATATACTGCTAGTGACTTATAAAGTAATTTGTACAAGATAAAAAGGTACATATTTGTTGGTTTCACAAGGAATTTGAATTCCACTCTTGTCTATGTTGTAATGATCTTATTATAAAATGCTCATCAGCTGAAGAAATCAAGATGTAATAAAATATTTCTATTAAAACACTTTGGCAAACATTGAATTTTATGCTTACAATACAACTGAGTGTCAAAAGGTCACCCTCACCCGACACAGCTTTTATTTTAACTACCTTCAACTCTTTGACAGTGCTTATTGTCTTGAAAAGTTAATGATTAAAATTCTAATAAAATTTTAACGTATGATAAAAGTGAATTTATGCATTATTTTTTGTTCTTGAGAATTTACAACACAAAATATTAAAGACTATTAGATTACTTATTTAGAAGAATAATTTTATATTTACAACATTTAAAAAAATACAATTAGAATTGATACTAATACAATGCAATATTTATTATTTACCAATTTATAAAGAAATAAATATAAAAACATTTTTATTCATAAATTTATAAACATTTACTAAATTATTCAGTCAGTTAAGTGCCATACATGGTAAACGCTTGGGCGATCACGTCTCGAAAGAGACATGACTGACTTGGCAGAAGATTATCCTGTGTTAGGTTGCCATTGTGGTAGATTGGTTGCCAGCAAAGGCTATAGAACCCAATCTGTCCTGTTATTTAACCCATAACTGGAAGGAAGAAATGGATTAATACCTTTCCCAAGAGTATTTGCGCGTAAGTGAATGCAATGAATTCAACTGGATTTCTCGTTCCAAGCCGATATCCACTGTACCACAATGCACTAAGTTATTAAAATATGTAAATCTGGATATCATTATTTACCATTTTATAAAGTTTGAACCAATTAGCAATTAGTCAATGTTTTGCCAATGATTCCAATAAATATAATAGTATAAATAATGTAATCAATAAATAATATTTATAATTTCTATTGTCTATTTTCAAGAACAAAGAAAATGTATAAATTCACTTTCGTGTTTAAGTTGTATTAAAGTTCAAATTATCGCTTTTGAAAATAAATATTGTCAAAGGGTGAGGGTAGAAAAAAAGCTATGTCAACAGACAAACCTTCATTTTGACACTCCATTTTTTTTGCAGGCACAAAGGTTCCTGTTTGCTGACACTTTAAACATCATTTTATTAAACTTTGTTTATGAGAAAAATAACTGAAATACTCAAGGTGAAAGTAACCCACTGTCTACTCTATCACCATTTTCACAACAGATGTTCAAACAAGCTACATTCCTTAGTGCAACTAGGCAAGACCGTCATAACTTCAGACCTGTGATGACATCTACACAGAATGAACTTATCTGCATTTCCTTCATGTTCTGTTGGTAAGGAGAAAATTCCAGTCAGCTGATTCTCCAGAATTATTACAGAGTGGAACAAACTCTCTGAGGTTGCTTTTCAAACCATTACAATAAAAACTTCTTAGGTCTAGAGTCAACTGTTATCTATCCTAAATATCTTCATACTATGCACCTCTCTCTCTTTGTATACACTTACAACAACCATATTTAGTAATCCTCTAACTTGAATGGCTCTTGGGACTTTTATTGATTGAATAATGGTATAAAAAAATCATTTTGAACCATATGTTCCTTATACTTGTAATAAAAATAAATTCGGTGAATGTAATCAGTAATCGATTATTAACCAGTTCATTGTAGCCATTTAGTCGACAAATAAAAGAAGAAAGTTGTACTCACTTGTCATTGAACTCAATTGTTTCTCATGGATCAAGTACAATTGACCCCAATCAAAGACACATGTCCGGATTACAAACAGGGCCATGTAATTCATTCCAAGTAGCAGCAGAAATGGATCTAGCAATATGGAGTAAACTTTGGTAGAGTCTGCCATACCTTTGCCTAGCAAAAGAGAAATATAAGATATTTATCCCTTTAAATGGTTAATAGCAACACTCAAGCACAAATGACAATAAGATTTAAATAAAATATATTTGACTCAAATCTGTTAAATGAGCAGCAAATGAAAGCAATGATCAATTTCTTCTATCATTTTTTATGATAAAAAGGGCTGTAAAATAAAATCCCACCAATTTACAAATAGTAACTACAAAGTACTGGATTTCTTTTATTTTTTTATCATATCACCCCGAGCAAGGTGGTAATGCCACTGATGTGCAGGGGGCTACATAAGAGTAAAAAAATTAGATAGCAGGAGAGTAAAGAGAAAGACGAACCAGTTAAGGTTGTGAATGCAAGTGTGATGACAGTTGCAAAGGTGGAGAGAAAGAAAAGGATATACAGGGTGGTGAAGAAAGAACTAGAGTCAAGTGGTTAAGAGATGGGTATTGACATTGCATTTAAATTTCTGGGGGTTGTCGCCATCAGGAAAGTAAGAATATGGACACAAGTTCCACAGGCAGGAAGTGCGAGAAAAGAAGTTGCAGGAGTAGAATTGTCGTCTGCATTTAGTTGATCTAACTGTGAATTGGTGAGACCCAGTTGCCAGTCTGGTTGCTCGAGTAAACACCTGTTACAGGAGCACCAGTGACTTAAGTTCATTGGAGCAAAAGCCATGAAAGTATTTATAGAACAAACAGAAGGAAGCCATATCCTGTCAGTGGAGAAGTGGCTGGAGTCAAGCCGCCAAGTCAGTACCTATCAGATCACTGATTCTCCTCTGGAGCCTGTCAAGAACACTTAGATGAACAGCGGGTGCACTTGACCATATATGATAGCAGTATTCCATGCAAGGATGGATGGTTGATTTGTATATATACAGGATGGATTCAGGCGGAAAAAATATCCTGGCCCAACACAGTGACCCTAACTTTCGCGCAGTGGATTTAGCTATTGACTCAATGTAATGCTTCCACTTGAGATCAGAAGAGAGGCTAAGGCCGAGGAGGTGCAGTGTATTGCTCTCAGGGAGACTCACTTGGTCCATGCTTATGGGATTATAGAAATTCTGTTATTTAATTATCAAACCATTTAATATTAATGATGAAACACTCTACCCAAGACATTGATGCTTTTGTCCTCTTCTAAGAGCTCACCACAAACAATTACCTTAAAATCCTTTCCACTTTTCAAAACTAACTGCAAGTTCTCTTTTAGAATTGCTATCAGCTGTTTCATCATGATCTTCTTAATCTTGTACATCTGAGATCTTTGCTCTTTTAATGGCAATTTTAGCTTTGGAAAAAGCCAAAATTCTTAGAAATCTGAACTGTTATGGAAGTGGGGATACTGACTAACCTGGTTGATGCAATGTTTTGACAAAAACATCTGAACAAAACACCACTACCAAAATTTTACCTGACTTTCACTCACTGAATCATGCATCTTAAAGCCTTCTTAATTATTCAAATAGTTTCCTTAAACACGTTTCAAACAAAATTTTATTCATATTCAGTGTGAATACAATGATCATATAATATAAAAGTATCTCACTGGTGACTGAGAAACCTAGGGTGAGTGTTCCTGTTTGTGTATGTACAGTAGGTCTCCTTTGATTGATTTCATTAAGGCTACACAGCCAGTTTTTAAGATATTCAAAATAGTTGGAAACTTTTCAGACAGACCTTTGGCCTCTGCATTCCAGAAAACAGAGATTGAACCTGCATCTCCCTTTGTAAGAGAAACCATCATTTGATCCAGGGTGTTTCATGCGTAAATGCAATTTTCAGGCTTTAGATGGTCTGAAGATAACATTCAAGCATGGAACTGACTGTTGCCATTTGGTGTTGATGTCAGTGTCCACTTTTATATTTACATAGTCTCTATCTCTGCTATTGAGCACTTTTAACATAAATATAGCATACCTTAAAACTATAGTTTAATTACACATATTATATATAGGTGTGCATGTGTGTGTAAGATATGATATAACAATCTATAGATCAGATTAACAGTAGGTCATTGAATGACAAAATAGAAAAAACTCCTACCTACAAAAGACTCTCTCAGACTAATAATGATTTTATCGATAGAATCAATCTTAAGTGTGCGTGTGAGAGAGAGAGAGAGTGGGGAAATACAACCAACAAATGCAAGTTATAATTTTACATCAAGAAATGCTAACTTTGTTTAACGTAAAAATTTTTGGCATTTGATGTTTTTAAATGCATAACCTAGATAACTGTATTCGACTTTCTACCTGTTTGTTTTTATTTTCATAAATATTGTTTTAAATACCCCACATTGTAATAGCAGTAGTTTCGTCAAGTTAGGAAATATGCGATATGACATTTCCTAACAAAAATACTGCAATGTATATTTAAAATCAATAGTAATATAAAGTTGTGGTTAGTTAGTTTATATTTCTAAATATCTAAATGCCAAACGTATAATGCAAAATCTAAATTTAAAACTCAATGTCCCTGTATCTTCAGTATTTTCTCAATATAAAATTGAAATAAGTTTCTTTTGTGTTTCCTTCCCTCATACTATTTATATAAAACTGCCTATCAATAAAAGGATTATTAGTTTGAACAAGGTTGACATGTACTAGAATGGAATGAGCCTGATTGGGAGACCCGGGCAGTGCTTTGTGACCCTCACTATCTTATCAACATTTGATTTCTTTCTACCTACATTTATATACATTACAAATTAAACTAAATAGAACTGACAATTAAAGGATGAAAGAATTTTGGATTTTGATGTCATTCTGGGTTCTTTTTTTTACCAAATCCATGAATTTTTGTTCATGTGAAATCTTTAAAAAACACTATATAAAATTCACTATTCTTATTCGCAATGTTGAATGCGTTAAATTATTGAACTTTTTAACAATATGAATTCCAAGTTGATGTTAAAAAATTCTGGAAAACATTGTTGATTTATTTAAGATGAAACATTCTGGGTTCTTTTTTAACCAAATCCATGAATTTTTGTTCATATGAAATCTTAAAAAAACACTATATAAAATTCACTATTCTTATTCGTAATGTTGAAACAATTGATTATAACATGTCTCTAATTCATATTTAGATAATACTGTATTTATTTTCACTTTTTCTAGTTGAACTGTTCACCTATATTGCATCTGATCCATTACTGTACATAATTAGCTTACAATAAAGTTTCTATTTTATATGATGAATACCTTATGAAAATTGAGATGTAGAAGAGTGTAAGGTCCCTGTATCATAGGTTTGGCATTAAGTGGGTGATCACAAGAAAATTGTACTGGCTCTGAGTCTGAAGAAGTAATTGTTAGGGATGAAACACACAACATAGGTGTTTATTTTCATTTTTTCATTCATTAATGCTCTCACCTATATAAAAATAATCAGCTACTTGTTTCTGAGCACACCTATGTGCTTGGGCAGCTAGCCAATCTCTATTGCAAATGCCTAATCAAGTACATTCATATTTGTTCAATGCTGTGAGCTAATAAGAAAGTGTTTAGCTTTATTCAACATAGAATGTTGCTAGGCTGTTAACAGAACTCTCCTATGATTAGATGACAGTTTATATAGGGTGTGTTAGGAGTAGTATCTGTAAGTGCAGGTGGAGGTGGTTGTGAGCATTGAATAGTAGTCTCCACCACCTTCAATATCAATGGAGAGAGGCCACCTGTGGTTAAAACTGCAACTATGTGGACCTTAGTTACAGTTTCTGGTAGAGAGAATGTTGTGGATTCTGGTTGAGAAATGACACAAAATAATAAACAAAAACAGATATGGAGATAGAAAATGTAAGTTATATTGAACAAAAATATGCAAACAGGTTAGTCAATTCAGGAATACGAGAAATACTATTAGTAGAAATCAATATATACAGTCTTGCAGTGAAATAGTATGTTCAAGTAATGAAACTATGTCCAAACAACTCCAACTCTTTACAACTACTGCCGTTCTCTGTATAAGCAGGATTATATGTATACTTCAGGAGAGTCCATTTTTCCATAAAAAGGGGTGATCCCCAACAAAGTACATAAACTGGCATGATCAGCAGTTTGAACAAGGCCAAAACACTCAAACCTTGGTCACAATTCTGTGTTATAAATGCACGTATGGTAGCACAAGAAAAGAAATGAAACAACATTACCGCCAGATAAGATGAAAAGAAAAGACAAAAATTGTAAATATAAAATTCTTTTGTATTTGCCGATACAGCAGATGCCAGTGGAATGTCTCTTTGCAGGCAAGGTGTGGAGATTTTGAATGTGGGTAGATTTGATTATACCTGGAGTTAATGCATTTGACAGGTTGGTTGACCATAGTCATTGTGATGATGATGAGAGAGGCCTGTAGAAATGTTTCTATTATTTTTTTATTTCTAGTTGGATGAAAGAACAAAAAAGAAGTAATAACCAGCCTATGAGATGATGTGAAAGATTGTTGATATATGGTTTTTTATTTGCTGTTAAATTGGAAGGTGATTCTCAAAGAAAATTAGTCTTGGTAAGGCCTGGAGTTGACAGTTTTGTTGGGTTGGTTAACCAATGTCATAGTAGTTATGTCAATAGCGGCTTGGAGTGGATTAGTAAAGCCGCAAATCTGATTTTGCTGTACAGAGGATCGATGCGAAATGTCTGTATGTGATCATGGTGTGGGTGTTTAAAGTGAAGTAAGTCTTGAACAGATATGTATGCCAGATCAACTGAGTGATGTCAAGAGTGGTCAGGTGTTGACAACCTATTCTGTGTCAGTCGTTTATGAGTGGCTTTCTGAAAAGCAAATCTGGTGGCTCCTGAACCACTTTTCTCTTTAGTAGCAATGCTCATGACTGGCTTCTTTTATATTTTATTTTAGATTTTTGTAGAGGTTTATTTTGTGAGCTGGACGTGATGCACATAAGATGGTTTTATTTTGGGTTTTGCTTTCCTAGTACTCACACCTGGCCGACGAAGAATGAATCAGAAAGATTTGCACTGGAGTATAACAGCAGCACACAGGGACTACTTCCCCAGGAATAACAAGAAGTCTTTTACCTGACAAATTGACTCTGTTGAGATTCAAACCTAGGTCTCATGCTCAGAAATGGTTTGCCCAGATACACACACACACACACACACAAACACACTATATGTGTGTGTGTGTGCATGAATATATATATATATATATATATGACATTGTAACAGAAAAAGATGAACACTTATTTATAAAGAAAGTTAACAAACAGACCTGCATTCTGATCATTTTTCTTATCTGAATGGACATCAAGGTAGTCTGGTAGACCAAGGGAAGAAGGTCTTTCATAAATCGATACACCAAATATAAGTACTAGCAGAATGCAACTAAGACCTGCAAATAGGAATAAACAAAAGAAAAATTAAATTTAAAGAACAAATAATCTTTGTGGAAAAATTGGCTATGGCTAAGCACAAATAACAAAATTCTCAACATGCAGAATTGACAAGTTTCTCAATAAACAATAAAAGGAAGGAAAAAAAAACAGGGCAAAATAATACTATTCAAGCTATATATATATATATATATATATATATATATATATATATATATATGTCTGTATGTATGCATATATAAATATATAATGCAAGTAAAATAAGCAAAGTAACAGTAATAAAGCAAAACATTCACAAATGAAGAATTCTGTTCACATCCAAAAGGGATACAGTCAATATCATGGTTATATCATTCTGACTTCAAGACAAGAAAGAACAAAAAATGTTGGGGATGAGACATAGAATTATTTTTATTATTTAGGAAAAAATTCTAACATGCATCTATAATATTTGTCTATAAATTTAGGGAGAAGATGTTTTTAACAGTCTTTTTTTCTTTTTTCTTTTTTTACAGTGATGTTCACCCTATACAAGACCTAGGAGCCACTTGAGGTAGAGGGTTACAAAGTAAGAGTTACAGTTGATGCAGATATATAGGGAAGATAATGGTTAATCCTAGACTTAAATAAATTAAGGCTGTAGTGACAGGAAAAACACCCTCTTGGGAGTCAGTTCCAGAGTGCAGCAGTTTATAAAAAGAAGCTGCTCAAGTGGAACTTCCATTCCCACCTGATTGGAACCAAAAATGTTCCTCCTAAATAATTGTCAAGACACAAGAAAAAGCTAAACAGGGGACCAAAAAATGAATACCCTCAAATCATAAAAAATATTTGTAAGAGAAATCCATGCTGTTTTCAGAATTTGAGATTAAGTATAGATTTAAACTAAACCTAATCTAGCCTGGCACAAGGCCACAATAGTATAATATCCAGCTCACTAGAGAAGTAACTTACTAGCCACTCAGTCAGTGAAATGCCATACGTGATACACGCTTGGGCGATCATGTCTCGAAAGAGACATGACTGACTGGGCAGAAGATTATCCCGCAGTAGGTTGCCATTGCTTTCTGCAGTAGACTGGTTGCCGACCAAGGCTACAGAACCCAATCTGTCCTGTTATTTAACCCATAATTGGAGGGAAGAGACAAATTAATACCTTTCCCAAGGGTATTTGCGCGTAAGTGAATGCAAGGAATACAACTGGAATTCGAACTCGGCTTCCCGATTTCTCGTTACATTCAATCAGCTGAATCTGGCACAAGGCTACATATGTTGGGCACTGAATATTAGTGATCTACAAGCCTAACTTTTATCAACCTGTAGCATTCCTATGTTCTTTTTATGTTGCTAAAATTCCATAAAAGATATTTAACATTTATTCATAGTGTTTACTATTTAAGATTCGTAATATGTTTATATAAAGATTCGATATTGACACAGCAAGAATTAAATTATTTGTTATATATTCATTTTGTTCATTTAAAATGATGAGAGAACAATTACAAGACAGTTTTATAAAATCCATAAAGAAAACTAAAATAAGTCTCTATCTAATACTAACACAACAAGTCTCTAAAACAACACGTGGCCCATGCATGAATAAAATTACCTACTAGACACACACTCGCAAATGAGTATACATTGTCATCTGAATCCCACATAGATAGACTAGAATTATTATGAATTTACATACTAATGCTGCTTTACAAGATAAAATACATGCGAAGTTTGCTTAACCAATGAAAAACAAACACAAAAATGAACTATACCAGAATTTTTTTTCTGTTTCTTTCTTTCTTTCTTTCTTTCTTTCTTCATATCTCATTTTCTTATGAAGCTTTAATAAAGCTGAACATGTTAGATTTATTTTTGCTAATGGATGGATTGTCATTTCTTTGCCCTTTTATATCTTCAGAATGGCTCAAACAAGCAGTCACTTTTGTCCCGCGGGTGAGTTTGCGATTGGCCGTCAAATTGAGTCGGAATTCATGCCTCAGTATTCAAATAGATGGAACAATTCATGGATCCCCCTGCACGGTGACACATTTTGTTATTTCTGGAACTCCTGAAGATCACTTCCGTTTATCAAAGCAGGGTATGATCTTTGTTAGAGAACGTAACAGCTCCCCCAGATCCTACCCTGATTTGATGTTGTTGTTGTGTGTTTTTTTGGGTTTTTTTCTTGAGGATGTGTATGCGGAGGTTTCATGTGTTGGTGTTATGCAATGGCATGTTTAGTTCATGACGAAATCTTTGAAGCGTGCTGGGAGTTGGCCACATGTCCTCTGTTTCGTTGTATTTTGGGTGGTGTTGCCGAAACTGTAGTCACCTGTGATGGAATGCTCCCCTGACAAAAGTGTAGGAGACGATGGGGGGAGGGGCACATCTATTGCAGGTGATTTCACTCTTACGTAGTCCCCTGCACATCAGTGATGTTACTGCCTTGCTCGGGGTGATATGATTAAAAAAAAAAAAATTCACTCTAAGCAAGGTGATAATGCCACTAAGATGCAAAGAGCTACTTGGAATAAAAGAGAATGAAAAAGACTTTAGAAAAAAATCAGAAACCAAATCTCAAACAGGAATCAAAAGATGAACCTTTATTCCTATTCAAAATACCAGAGAGGAGTGTAAACTGGATGATGGGTAAACCTATCTACTCCTTTTGAGGAAAAAAAATGTAAATAAGTAGTAAATAAAATTTCAAGTTTTTTTTGTTTTTCTTTTAATCATTTCACCCCAAGCAAGGCATTTCACTGCCACTATTGCGGAGGTTTCATGTGTTGGTGTTATGCAATGGCATGTTTAGTTCATGACGAAATCTTTGAAGCGTGCTGGGAGTTGGCCACATGTCCTCTGTTTCGTTGTATTTTGGGTGGTGTTGCCGGAACTGTAGTCACCTGTGATGGAATGCTCCCCTGACAAAAGTGTAGGAGACGATGGGAGGGGGGGCACATCTATTGCAGGTGATTCGGCCATGGTATGAACTGACGTATATGTGCCTGATGGACCCAATCAGTTTTGCCATTTTTATTTCTGACCTGGAGTACCATGTTTGTTTTGGTGACTTCAACGTCACCTACCCAAGCAGGTGTGACAAGTGGATTATTGTTGACTGAGATCGGTGGAGTAGTACCTTCTCCCCAACCTGTATCGGGGCCTTGAAAGTGAATCGGTTCAGTTTGGTCCCCATTTTGTGATCAGCTTCATGTGGTTTCCGGCTTTCTCTTTTCCAATCTTTTCACTCTTTTCTTTTTTTTTCTTTTTTTTTTTCCCAATTGGAGTAAATTGACTAAACTATCGCCTAGTTCACACTCCACCCACATCTATTGAACAGGTGAAGAGGCTCATCCCATGTTCCCTGTTTAGGATGTGGTTTCCGGCTTTCTCTTTTCCAATCTTTTCACTCTTATGTAGTCCCCTGCACATCAGTGATGTTACTGCCTTGCTCGGGGTGATATGATTAAAAAAAAAAAAAAATTCACTCTAAGCAAGGTGATAATGCCACTAAGATGCAAAGAGCTACTTGGAATAAAAGAGAATGAAAAAGACTTTAGAAAAAAATCAGAAACCAAATCTCAAACAGGAATCAAAAGATGAACCTTTATTCCTATTCAAAATACCAGAGAGGAGTGTAAACTGGATGATGGGTAAACCTATCTACTCCTTTTGAGGAAAAAAAATGTAAATAAGTAGTAAATAAAATTTCAAGTTTTTTTTTTGTTTTTCTTTTAATCATTTCACCCCAAGCAAGGCATTCCACTGCCACTATTGTGCAGGGGGTTACATAGGGGAAAGTGATGAGAAAGAGTGGTTAGATATAGGAAATGTCAGAAGGAGGGTAATAGACGGGTAAGGATGTAGATGGGAAGAGTGTTTAAGCACATGGATGCATGTTAGTGTGTTAGGAGGTGTCTATTGACCTTACATTTAAAGTCCTGGAGATTGTAGCCGTTCAGGAAGCAAGTATGTGGAAGGGAATTCCACAGGTGGAAAGTGTGAGAAAAGAAGCTGTTGGAGTAGAAATTGCGGTTACATTTTATCGGTTTCACTGTAAAAGGGTGAGACCTAGTCACTAATCTAGTATCTCATGCAAATTCATATGTAGGGGGCACCAGTGATCTAAGTTCATCGGAGCAGAAGCCATGAAAGTATTTATAGAAGAGGCACAGGGAAGCCACGTCATGCTGGTGAGAGAGTGACTGCAGGCAGTCTGCCAAATCGGTATCGATCACATTACAAATTCTCTGTTGTATTTTGTACAAGAGAAGTATAGAGATGAAGTAGACTTAAGAAGGAACGAGAGACTCAATCCTAAACTACACTCATTTTTATCATCAGTTTTAAATACTGATAAAAGAAACAAAAAGATGAAATTAAACTAGTAAAGAAGAAGAAATGATAGCCTACCTGGAAGCAACATGCCAATTCTCCATCCATAGTGAATTGTTAGGAATGTTGTTATGAGGGGGCCAACACTGCCTGCTACATTCATTGATGTTGACAGGATGCTCCACCAGGTGCCAAAGTGTTCAGGAGGAAACCACTAAAGAAATATCAGCAAAATACATTATTATGTACAGTGGAACTGAAAGTGAAAAGTTAACACTTTATGAATAAAAAAAAAACACATAGAACTAAAATGCATATACATTGGTATATTATTCAGATAAAAACATTTTTGTTAATGACTGCAAAGATTAAGTGAGTAGGTTTTATGTTAAAAGGCTGTCAGAAGTTATCGCCAAGCCATGCATTGGATATTGATCTGATATCCGATTTATATACCTCAAGATTCTGGACAAAATACAAAAAAGGATTTGTAATGTTATTGATCCTAACGCGGTATTCCAGCTTCACTCACTTTCCCAAAGTTGTGATGAGGCTTCCCTCTGCCTTTTCTATGAATATTTTCATGGTAATTGTTCTGATGAGCATTCCTCCTTGGTTCCTTGACTGCATGAATTTAAGCATACTACTAGATTGGTAACTAGGTCTCACCATTTTACTGCTGAACTAGCTTGATGCAACCATATGTTCTATTCTAATAATTTCTCTTCTCGGCTTTAGAACTCTTTTGGTTTCTTGCTTCTCTACCATCTAAAATTTTCAAAAGTTTCAATGCAACTGCTATCTTCTGTCTTCCTGAATGTTGTTCTTTTGTTATTTCTTTTTCTTTCACTCCCAGCAATCCCTTGCATCTTAGTGGCATCATAGCCTTGATTTGAGTGAAATATTCTAAAAGAAATAAATGTTAATAGTAAATTACCAATGAAACTGTTTTTAGAAAATAAAATATCAATTTAGCCACATAACATTTTTTTCAGATGTGACTAACTTTTATCATTTTCAAAAATTGAATCAACTCAAAAATTGTCCTTTTGTTCAATAGACATGAATATAAAATAATGTTTCTAAACAGTTTTATTGAATATAACTGATAGAATTTTGTAGGGGGACATGAAATGAATAATTGTTTCAACTCATTAATGACTTCAAATATAAGCTGTTATATTATAATACAGTTTTCTCTTTTTTTCCAATCTAATGGTAATGGTAATTTTAGCTGTTTCCCTATAAGGAAACATTTGGCATTCATTAACTGAGCAGCTATTACTGTCTTTGGTTGAAATCTTAAAAAGTTTTTATCAAAACATTTTTTAGGAAAACAGATTTCTTCAGTTCAGTATCACCCTTTCTAGTATTAATGGGGGTTTCTTTCCTAACCTTTTATTGGAAATGGTGAAATGTCAACATCTTGATTATGTCATTATTTTCTCTTCAAGTTACATGCATTATTCATTTTAGTTGTTGCTGCTGTTGGGAGTCCCCAAGTGATGTGGTTTTTGTTATTTGCTACAGTTCTTTATGATTGTGTAGTGCCAGTCCACAATATTCAAAGAAGGATGGCCAAGATCTTTCTCAAAGCCTTTTTTTACTATTGATCTTAGGATGCAGTTGTACACAACTAACAGTTTAGATGTTTCTGATTGGATTTGCACTATGCATGACATCCATATGAAAGTCTCAATCCAACAAAGCTATTTAAAAATATTGCTTGAGTTTTTAGATTGAGGTTTTTGTTTCATAGCAATTTACAGTTTTGGGTAAAACTACCTCCAGCACAGCCTATTCTGTGGGTAATTTCTTTTTCACCTATGCTTAACTTGTTATAAGGTATATTCAGTGTTCCCTATTTATCACTAAGATTGTTGTGAAATAAGTTTTTATATTTCTCTATACTTCTGAGATGAGGTAGTATTTACATTATTTACAAGGCTTACGGCCATATCACGTTGAATACACTGGTTCTCGCTCGATCACTGAAGTTAAGCAACATTGAGCCTGGTCAGTACTTAGATGGGTGACTGCTTGGGAATACCAGGTGCTGTAAACATTTAGTGACGGATGTGCATTGTGGTGCAGTGGATATCGGCTCAGAAAGAGAAATCGGTAAGCCAAGTTTGAATTCCAATTGAATACCCTGCATTCACTTAAGCACTGGTACCCTTGCAAAAGGTATTAATCTGTCCCTTCCCTCCAGTTATGGGTTAAATAACAGGGTAGGACTTGGAGACCCTCCCCTTAAAAACAAATCTCAATGAATCTTGATACTCGAAAAGAAAAAAAAGTATTACTAGACACAAAAACTTATATAAAAAAAAAACAATAAATTGTTGAAAGAAAAAGGTATTACCAGCAATAAATAAATAAAATTTAGTTGGCAATAAATGACTTGCCGAGGTTGATATGCCATAAAAACAAAAACAACCAACATTATTTACATTGTTCTGACTGTTGTCCTCATCTTTATTGCCATGTTTACAATATTTCAACTGTTGTACACTCCCAGTTAGTTCCAGTGACTTGACCCAAAAAGTTGTGAGCAGTAGTGAACAAATAACTTTGAGAGTTGAGTTAAAGGGAAGATAACTACATGGCATCGGGAAGTGGCATTGCATATGAAATGAGAAATATATCTCAGTGATTGAAATAAAGTGTTTGGTTCCAAATTCCTAAGACCTGAAAAAGGCCGGAGCATACAATGGCCAAAACATTGTAAACATGGCAATAAAGATGAAGACAACAGTCCAAACACTTTAAATAATCAGTTTCCAAATCTTTTTTTGCTCAACTTACACATTTCCTTTTGTGCTGTTTACATAATGTCATAATTTAGTCATATACCTTTAGCCAATGTTCTTAGTATTCTGCATCTTTTCTCTTTGTTTAAATTTACATCATCAGCTTCTTCAGATATATTCTTGCCAATCAATTCACTTTTCTTGCTTATTAATGCCTGAATTATTCTCAAATTATTTTACAACCCTCTTAAAGCCAATTTCCTTCTATTTATCTTAACAATGATTTTCATTTCTTTTCAATTTGTTCTATCACCTTTGTTCAACTTTTTCGCCACATCCAAAGGTGTTTTCCCTTCACTCGATACTTTACGGTATTTCATTTCTCTTTAGAGGTTAAATCTTTCTTACAATAATCTTCATATATATGAAATTAAAAAATAAATACCAATGACTATGTTATTATATACATTTATTTACTATGTGAGGAATACAGTTTGCATAATAAAATCTTACACTACAAAATAAGTTATTGTCAATATTTTAAACAAAAATCGCTGAATTTATTAACTGAAATTCATACAGAATATACTTGTCGTATAAGTAAATCATGAAAGATTTGCCAATATTGGTTGGTTAATACCAATTTCATTGTGAAAATACTAACTAGCATAATGAAACAAAGTATATTGTATAAGTAATAGACTAACTATAAAATGAATGACTTACAGCCATTAACATCTTTGCACAAGCTGGCCAAGATGGTCCTTGGCAAAGACCGTTTATGAACCACCAGAAAGCAAACATCCATATAGAACTGAAACCTGTTAAAGAAAAAAGAAGATTACTGAAAATGGTTAATTAAAAATTAAAAACAGTTAATTGCATTCATTAATAAATTATTATTTTATCCTACAATGAAGCCTCACTTTCTTTCCTAAGATGATAATTAGAAAGTCAACACTGCAATAAAATGCATTTTATAAATGCTGTCATGATTTCAAAAAGAGATACAAAAGGAGATTATCTCCTTATGGTCAAAATAAGTCATGTAGGTTATGCAATGACAGCTTAGGGACATCACTTCGGTGGTTAGTAAGTCATATAATTCATTTACATGAACCAAACGAACCAGTCATTTGTTTAAAGTAAATCTGCCTTCCCCCAGCAGCTTATAAGCACATAGTGCCATTTCTCTTTAAGAATATCTTCTCCAGATAGAGAAATCTGCAACTAGCAGCTCCCAAATTGGGAAAACCTAAAACTTGCAATTTCTAGTTTGTGGAATATGTCCTTGCTTGGGATATATTAGATAAATCTTGCTCACTTCTTAAACATGACTTCTCCAGAAACACAGAAGAATCACCATATTATATACAAGATCCTATCTTTTAGTTCTCCTTTCAATCTGCTTTCTGTGCAGATATATGTAATATATTTTTCTCTGCATAGAACATGTGTATATATGTATATATTGTTTTGTGCATGCCTTTGTAGTATAAAAGTCTCTCTGAGAACCAAGAATGTTTGTCATCCTTTTTTCTTTCAGCTATTCCATTTCATTCATGAACTACAGTGTTATATCATGGATATAATAATGTTCATAATAGAGGAAATACAAATGGGAAAATAAACCATTCTTTTATAGCTCTCCCATTAGAAGGCCTCCCATTCTATAATGCCAGATTTAATTGCTTAACAGTTTCTCTTAATCCATGCTAACAAGTATTAACTCTGGAAGTGTTGATTTGAAATTCTTAACATTCATAGCAACTAAAAATGTTTTGATGGGCAAATATTTTCTTTTAGATTGTAAACCTCAGGAAAGAAAAGAACTGAATGTCTTTCTGTCCCAGGTGATTTGAATAAAACATATCTTTATATGTTAGATATATAAGAATCAATGCATACTGTTGTGCAGGAAATACCATCTCAGAATGAGAAATAAGTTTGAAGACGAGTTTGAATTCCAGTTTGAATTCATTGCACTCACTTACATATAAATACCCTTAGAAAAGGTATGAATTTGTCATTTCTCTCTCTAGCTATGGATTAAATAGCAGGACAGATTGGGTTCTATAGCCTTGGTTGGCAACCAGTCTACTGCAAAAGGTAATGGCAACCTACTGCAGGAAAATATTCTGCCCAGTCCGTCATGTCTTTTTCGACACAGGATCACGTATGGCAATTAACTGACTGACAGACATAAGAAACAAGGGCTTGCTGAAAAGGTTTCAGGTTGTTTTCAACCAGCTTTCTTTTCAATTTTGCATCAACAAAATTAATGATGGGGAAATTTTTTTTTTTTTTTTTTTTTTTTAATCATTTCACCCCGAGCAAGGCAGAAACGCCACTGATGTGCAGGGGGTTACATAAATGTAAAGAGATTAATTAGAAAAGAGTGAGGAGTACAAGCTAGTTAGAAAGGAACAATAGAAAGCTGAGAAAGCAGGTGCAATGACAGGTACATGGGCGGAGAGAAAGGGAAGGTTATACAGGGGAGGGGAGAGAGCTAGAGGCCAGTGGTTAGTAGGTGAGTATTAACTTTGCTTTTAAATTTCTGGAGGTCGTAGCCGTCAGGAAAGCAAGAATACGGGAGTGAGTTCCACAGGCGGGAAGTGCGAGAGAGGAAGCTGCAGGAGTAGAATTGTCGTCTGCGTTTGGCTAACCTGACTGTGAATGGGTGGGACCCAGTTGCCAGTCTGGTTGAACGGGTAAACACCTGTTGAGGAGGCATCAGTGACTTAAGCTCATCCGAGCAGAAGCCATGAAAGTATTTATAGAAGAGACAGAGGGAGGCCACATTTCGACGATGGGAAAGTGGCTGCAGACGAGTCGCCAGATCAGTACCTATCACATTACAGACTCTCCTTTGGAGCTTGTCAAGAACACTGAGGAGAACGGCAGGGGCACCTGACCATAAATGGCAGCAGTACTCCATGCACGGACGGATGGTTGACTTGTATATATGCAGGATGGATTCAGGTGGAAAAAACATCCTGGATCGACATAGTGACCCAATCTTCTTAGCAGTAGATTTTGCTATGGATTCAATATAGTGCTTCCATTTGAGGTCTGAGGACAGGGTAAGTCCGAGGAGGCGTAGTGTATTACTCTCCGGGAGAATCATCTGGTCCATGCTTATGGGAGGCAGAAGAGGTTGCCTGTAATGGTTGACAGACAACAGCTTGGTCTTAGATGAATTGAAGTTGACAAGCCACTTCTTGCCCCAGTTCACCACAGAGTGTAGATCCCGCTCAAGGTCAGCAGCGAGATTATGTCTGTCCGCCACGACAGGTTTCTTACTGGAGCGGGAGTATATTGTAGTGTCATCTGCGTAGATGCCTACTTGGGACTTGATCTCATCTGGGAGGTCATTGATGAAAATAAGGAAGAGCGTTGGGCCCAGGATAGAGCCTTGTGGGACACCAGCATTCGTGCTGTAGGACGAAGAGGCACGCCCATTCAGAACGACCTTCATTTTGCGGTTATTTAAGAAAGATTGGATTAGGTCAAGCAGGTGACCGGTAATACCATAACCGCGTAGTTTGCATAGGAGGCCAGGGTGCCAAACCCTGTCGAAAGCCTTGGAGATGTCCAGAGCAACCGCACGAGCCTCGTCAGACTCATCAAGGGCCTGTAGCATGTACTCTGTTACAGTAGTTAGCAGGTCGGCTGTGGACCTGTCAAATCGGAATCCATATTGCCTGTCGGAGAACAGTTTGTGGGCGGTGAGATGATGAACTATTTCAGCATTTATTATAGCCTCGAACACTTTCCCGAATATTGGTAGAAGACTGATAGGGCGATAGTTGGATGGGTCCGAGGGTTCACCACAGTTCTTAAAGACAGGAACGACTGAGGAGAATTTCCAGCATGCAGGAAAGCAGGAAGCAGAAAGGCAGTAGTTAAACAGTTTAGAGAGGACAGGGGAAAGTTCAGGGGCACACCTCTTAAGGACTATCACCGGGATTCCATCGTCTCCACACGCCTTATGGGGGTCGAGTTTTGAAATTACTCTGGATACTATTGTCGGGGTAATATATACGTCATGCAGTTTGGCCTCAGTTCTAATAGGGAAGTCGGGTGGGTGCACTCCGGACGAGTCGAGTGTGGAGTTGGATGAGAATCTGCGGGCAAAGCACTCAGCTTTCTCAGCAGATGACGTGAGAACATCAAATCCATGGATTAAAGGAGGTATTGAGGATTTCCTATTGTTGAGCACTTGTTTACAAATCCTCCAATAGTCCTTGGAGCCGAACTTGCGGTCAGCTATGTGCTGTCGCATTCTCTCAGCAAACGGTGCAAACACATCCAATTGACTTTTTTATATCTCCGCCAAAGAACAAATATGTTTAATTAAGAAAATAAATTTAAACATGTTGAAATTGGCTGAAAATTGTATAAGGTCATATACATTTACTCAACTTAGTCTGCTCCAAGGCCTTTGTAATGGAGTACCCAGTAAAAATCAAACTCACAAGACAAATTTTATGGCAGCTTCATTTACATAGAGAAAGGACAAGAAATGTGACCTGAATAAATCTGATAGCCACTTTGTAATGTTGATTTCTATGTCCACACTATATCTATGAATTTTCTATCTTTGATAGATATTGAGTTCTCTTCTCCCAAATTGTTATATATGAATAAAGTGTCAATGCTGACATTTGAGTTTGAACACAGATCATCAGAGAACAAATATAGTCAACTTCACTTTGATGTAATTAAAGGAATTGTGTTGCTGGGATCACATGATTTTGTAGGAATTATATATATATATGAGTACATAATAAACATTGGAGAGAGAAAAGAAAAAGGTGTTATTTCTAGTATATGTGACTTTACAAACATGGCAATGAGTATTCTTTTCAACTTACACAAGGAAACAAAAAAAAAAAGAGAGAAATAATCAGGCAAAGTTATTAAAAAAATAATCTATGAAATATTCAGTAGAGTACAACAAAATAGAAGAACTAAAATCTATCAGGATTCAAATGTTGGCTCTACAAAAGAAACAACAAGAACAACAGTTGCAGCAACAAAAACAACATGAACAGCAATTACAACAACAAAATTTTTTAAAAATTATTATTTAATAAAACTACAGCAGAAAAAGACCTCAGATTTATTCACTCTAGATGCTATTATTAATTCAATTGGAGAATTTTTATACCATCCAGATGAAGGGATAACTTTTCCAGCTTATTATAAAAGATACAAAGAGATCTTCAAAAGGGATTGTTTGCAGTGGAATGAAAAAAAAAGAAAAGAAAAAAACAGGTCAGATAAATTTTGGTGAAACTGTAGTAATACTTTTGAAAATTTTTGAGCTAATTATTCAATACACATTGGGCATGTCTTAACTTAGTAAAATGTGACAAAATGAAAATTTTGTCACTTATGCAGGAATCAAGAATGTGAGAAGTTCAAATTAATGAACTAACTCTGGATTTATTTAAATGCCTAATATTCATACTGGGTTTAATTTCTAATAAGGACGCAGAAATAAGAACCAGGATACTTGCTAATTTAAAAATGGATCCCAAATTAACTCTCCAGATAATAACAACAAATGTCAATGTATTGTAAATCTAAAACTTGATACTGTAAGGACTGAAAAAAGAGACACTTCACAAGTACATAGCACCTGACCATCTAAAAAAAAACTATAAACGTTTTTCAACTCCTAACAGAACATTAACAAAAATAATTAAAAAAATAGTAAATCATCATCTCAATACCTAATACTTGCCATGGTTGTAGAGGTAACCATTTCCAACAGAACTGTTTTTGCAAGAACAAAAATTGCTACAAATGTGGGAGGGTAGGATACAAAAGTACTTATTGCAAATACAAAAAATAGAAGAAAAATAAAACATATGTGAATATGGTAAATACATGGTGTTAAGGCAAAAAGCAAAAAGAAAAAATTAACAAGACTTTGAACTTGTGTTTAATTAAGTTAGAAACATCTCAAAAAAGGAAATTTGTTTTTGCAAAAATTAATAATGTAAAAAAATTGGAGTAGATAGACTATCGCCCAGTTCAC
The DNA here is from genome assembly GCA_037127315.1 of Ascarosepion bandense. Classification (NCBI taxonomy): domain Eukaryota; kingdom Metazoa; phylum Mollusca; class Cephalopoda; order Sepiida; family Sepiidae; genus Ascarosepion; species Ascarosepion bandense. The sequence continues at coordinate 4,047,043 of JBBBDQ010001045.1, forward strand.
ACTCCACCCATGTCTATTGAACAGGTGAAGAAGCTCATCCCTTGTTCCATGTTTAGGATGTGGTTTCTGGCTTTCTCTTTCCCAATCTTTTCACTCTTATGTAGCCCCCTGCACATCAGTGGTGTTACCGCCTTGCTTGGGGTGATATGATTAAAAAAAAAATAGAATTACAGCTCAATACAACATCTTATATCACTATCATAAAGAACAGACATGGAGAAAAATGGCTAAACTCAGTTTATTAACTTCTAAAAAAGTTGTTAATGGAGTTTCAGGAAAAAAAAATTGAACTTTATGGGTGAATTCATCTGTTATATTTCTTTTGCTTGTATATTTGACAGCAATCCCTCTTATGCAAGTTTCATTAAAAATGACAAACAAGGTGTGATGGTTAAGTTTGTTTTTTTTGTAATTTTTCATGTGATTTTATGATGGGGGGGGGGGCGTAGAACATAAATTACATAAAAATCATCCAAATGTTTTGTTTATCTGAGCACTTTTGGCTATACCTTTATATCAGCCATGCAACTATGAAACTGACTTGAAGACTCACACTACGTCTCTCTCTCAATGAAGCTCAATTCAATCTCATTTAAACATTTAAATCTCATTTAGTGGACCTACCAAACCCCATTCAGAATATACTTGCTGACAACACAAATATCATAGCATCATCCACATGCAAAAACAGACTCAAAATAATGGCGGCATTATCAATAAAAACAAAAAACCCAACACTCAATAACATCAGCTACAAACATGCTAACAACATGCTTACCGTGTTCAGTACATAACCCATATCACTACTCTACATCATACCTAACACCACATAAAATAACATTCATCCTCAAAAATGGCTAAAAGTATAGCCAAAAGCAACTAGCACCTGAAGAAGGTCGAAGCATACAACAGCTGAAACGTCATACAAATAGCAACAAAGAAGAGGACAATAGTCCAAATAATGTAAATAGGGTAAATACTACCTCATCTCAGAAATATAGACAAATACTCAGTTTTGTATCCAAAACATATCAAAAGAGTTAATGGATTATATTTATTGGCCGATAGAGCATTGCTTGATTATGAAACTCTTTATAGCTGAGTGGTCAAAGCACATCGGAACAAACAATGGTTTCTCTTGCAAAGGGGAACGTGATTTTGAATGCTGCCAGAAGGTGCATTTTTATTTAATAGAATTTCTCAAACATTCAGGCTGGTAGATAAAAAATACCATTTAAAATAAACAGCACATTTACTCATGTTTAAATTAATAAAAATATGTTAGGTTAAAAGACATTCTTCCTTGATCCTCTTTATTTGCAATTCAAAGAATTTTATCTAAACAAATTGTCTTCTTTCCACCTCGCTGGCAGAACTTGTTTTGTTTGTTCTCTCATGCTACCATATGCATATCTATAACATAAATTTTGTTTCTCTCTATTGCCTGACTATTGTGGGTCGAACAAGGAACTGGCATTCGCAGAGAACTCTTAAGCAATCACATAAACATGCTATTATTTTAACTATTATTTATAAACACAAGTGTCAGTTATAATTATGTGATAATGAGAAATGCTGAAGATGTTGGAATGCTGAAAGTTGTCCAGTGATTTCATTCAGTTTCTTTATATATTTGTACTAGTGGCAGTATTAAACCTGAGGGTTGATCCACCTTCTTATCTAGAAGTTTCATGAGATTTTTGGCTCGACAAGCAGCCTCAAGATTTTCCCACAGTAAGTTGCCAATTCTTACTGTGGTAGTCTGGTTGCCAACCAAGGCTATAGAACCCAGTCTATCCTATTTTACCCATAGCTGGGGGGAAAAGAGATGCATTCATACCTTTCCAAAGAGTATTAGCCTGTAAATGAATGTAATAAATTCAGTTGGAATTCAAACTCGACTCTCTGATTCCTCAATCTGAGTCGCTATCTATCACTCCAGCGTGCCTCAATGCTTATGTTTTTATCACATTTATTATTAATTGCAAACAGATCACAGACTATTATTGAATATTTTGATTCTAAAAATGGTATTCTGACACATACTGCTAACAAGCTGCAACATTAGGAAATGATTTTAATAAACTATAATTTTTAGATGGATGACAAACTGTTTACTCCAATATACAGTGTAAAATGTATACATGTGTTTATGTGAGTGTGTGTGTGTATATATATATATATATATATATATATATATTATTATTATTATTATTATTATTATTACAAAGAAGTGAAAGAAAAGGTAGATTAAAACCTACTGTCCATGCATTTACTTTTATATAGAGTGCGCAATACAAAGTAGAGCTTAATATTGTAATTTTGTTATTACAATGGTTTATAAAAGCATTATACTTATATTGGATCTACTAAGAGCACTTAGTAGATATTTTCATGTTTCAGAACAATACTGTTCTTCTTCAGGTGATATTTTAAAATAAATGGTGAAAGTGATTTATTTAGAAAATATAAAACGAATCGCTGGTTATACAAGAATATGCTTGTAGCTGTGTTAATATTGTTCAATCAAAAATAAGATTTAGATTGAAATATGAAATTGAAGATTTGGGTTGCAAAGGGTAACAGAGTAGCCTGCTGTCATGGTATGATTCTTTTTAATTTTGTCTAAGATAATTGTGGGACCATACATTATTTAAATAGGTAGACAATAATTTTTTAACAGCAAGTTAGATTTCAGGTTTTTTAAAATTTGATTCTGTACTACCTCATGAGTTAAAGAGGCTGGAATGTTTAAGTTAGAATTAAAAAATTATGGTATACTAAGGTATATTGGAGTTATGAAGCCAAATAAATATTGTGTGGGTCATTTATTTTAGTAAAATAATTTTTAAGTTATATTGCAGCCTAAGTTATAAATGAACAATTGTAATTAATTAAATTTTAGAGAAAAATATTTTCAATTTTTCCATAAAACTGTTAATTTATCTCTATGATTCAATAGTACTTTATTTTTTAGGGAATCTTAAAATCTTAAAGCTTTCATTCAGGCACAGAGGGGAGATGTCATAGAATGACTTACAGATTCTTGTTTTTTCCAGAATTTTCCATTTTGCTTAGGGATTTTCTTTATATCTTTTAACTTCCAAAAATACACAGAAAGGGATGTTTGGTTTTGGTATTTGTTAGTTTTTAAAGAAGTTAAATACAAATACCAACACTGCTTGAAAGTGCTCTTAGTAGATCCAATGTAAACTTTTTAAATAGTTAGGTTTTCATTTGATGTTATAGTACATTGAAACACGATAGAATTTGTTAGACACCTATTTTCCAGTGGGAAATTGTTAGGATTTTGAAATTAGATTAATTTATATTATTGGTATTTTCATTGTTTAGATAATTATTGTTACTTTGGTTTATGTGCTGATTTAAGATTTTATTATTATGATTTTTAATAATTTTTTTCTAGATTATTTGTACAACTATAATCTAATTTAAGGGCATTTGTATTAAAAATTTTACTTAAAGATAAAAAAATACTCAAGAGAAAATACCCTCAGAATTTAATCAACAATAGAATTAAAAAAGCAAAATAAATCAATATCCACATACTCCAAGAAACAAACAAAAAAAAAAAGGCTACACCATATATCTCCATTTTTAACCCAAAGAACACAGAAACCTACACACATACAAATAATCCTACCAATTCTACTAAAAGAGACAAATATACAGTGAAACCTGGATATAAGAGAGATTTTATCGGATCCCAAATTAGAGCCTGTGGTAATGTATATAAAATAGACTAAACCCGGATATAAGATAACTTTTATCCAGTCCCAACAACTCTCTTATATCAGGGTTACATATAAAAGAGACACACATATAAACATCCTACCAATTCTACTAAAAGAGAAAAAAAATGAAAAATCTATTACCAAAATACACAATCATAAAAAGTAAAACAACAACCAAAATCATCAAAAGATACTAACAAGTACAAAACTGTAAACTTTAACTAAAGAGCCTCTAGAGAAAAGCTGTAACCAACACCGTTGCATATTTTGCAGCTACCTATTAAAAGGCTATGGAATTTAACTCAAAAAACAGATCCAAACTAAAAAATTAATTTCTCACAAAAAATTTAGTAGACATAATAACATGCAAAGATTACCACGAGCACTATATTGATCAAACTGTTCAGGCACTCTGACAAAGGATGAGAGTTTAGGGATTCCCACACTCGAAAAATACCCCTTTGCCAATATATAAAGAAATACAGAGGACAAAATATGTGAAACTTTAATATATTCCCAGTACCAAGCTGTATTGTATGGACAATACTGGTGGTGGGGAGAGGGAAAACTGCATAGGCAATCATCAATCTCTCATAAATCTCTGCTCGAGCCTGCACCCTGGAGAGGATAACATGTTGCACTACCATCAGCAGCTGAGGCATAACGCTATGGGCACAGATCCATAGTCTCTTGAAAACGACAGATGCCACATTTTATTAAGTATCCCACATTGTAATAAGAAAAGATCTGCCAAGGAAGGTGAACCATTGAGAAATATTAAAAGTAAAACCCTCTTTCTTTTCACTGCTTGTTGTATACATATACTCCACTCGGAAAGTTTTTCCCAAGAATTGCTACTTTGTGGAACAGGTTCTCACCTAAATGCAACAATGATTTTTCAAACATCCTTAGGAGATGAATAAATAGATTAGTTTCAAGTCAATAAAATAACCAAAGCTTCTCAGAAATCATCTCTCCAGCTCACCTTTGAATCACCAAATTTTGTTAGAGTTTTTAGATAGCCATAAAAGTAAGGTCCTCTGAAAAACTAATCACCCAAAATCTTTCTGAGTTGTCCCTCTTTCTGGTTGGTGGAAGACAAGTGGACAAAAAGAAATAGTGGCCAGTATCCATATAATGAGTTTGACAGTGAGTGAAGAGGCAGTCTGTGAAATGGTCAGGCAGTGAATGTGTACGGATCTGTTTTCTGTGGCAAAAACTTAGTGAGAAGTCAGATAAATAAAGTTTGCTTTCTTATAACAGAAGGAAGTTATTGCCGATTGAGAATTCATCATTTTTTCTTTTTTGCTATTTCCCAATCCAGCAAGGGTCTTGAAAAGCATCGTTATTATTTCTTTGTTGACATCGATTATGGGCATAATCAAAAACAAATCTGTAGAAGATAGCAAGTGTTGGTACATTCTCATACAGCTGACACTGGATGTCATTACAATTTGTGCTGTGATATACAGAACCACATCATCAAATGGATACTTCCATGAATATTAAAATTATACCTTTTAAAGTCAAGATTTATCTATCCTCCTCATCCTTATAATTTTCACTTCCATTGACCTTAACTTACATATCACATACCATATTCAGTAAACAACTACAATGGGTGACTCAAGTTTTATATTGAGAGAACTTTAGTAAAAACAACAAAAAGAAATTCCTTGCCTATTTTATTTAATAAAACTTGTTTAACCAAAGGATTATTGTGTATGTGTCTTTTTGTATAGTAGAAAGATACTACACTTTGATTCAAAGCAAAACATGCAGATAATGTAATCCTAGATAAAAATGCCGATCAAAACATAAATCATCCCTATTTCATATATATATATATATATATATATATATATATATATGTGTGTGTGTGTGTGTGTGTGTGTGTGTGTGTGTGTGTGTGTGTGAGAAATATATATATATGCATGTGTGTGTGAGAAATGTGTGTGTGCATATATATATATATATATATATGCAATTTATTATATATATTATTTATATATTATATATGCACAATACTTATTGGAAAGTGCTCAATATCAGTAATAGGGCTAACATGTATATATATATATATATATATGTATATTGATTATTTAATTACTTAGTTTTTGGTTATAACAAAATTAGACCAGTACACAGTTGTATTAAAAGTGTTTTTTACCATTTTTTTTTAAGAATGTTCACGTAACAGGGATTTTTTTGAATGCACAATTTTCAAAATTAGAAGAAAATATAACGTTTTCATCCAGGATTGTATGAATCTAATAGGTATTTTATGGTATGGTTGCACTTAGTCATAATTTCTGTTCTTTCATTCAGTAATTCATTTTTGTTTAGGAATAACATAATCGCTAATTTTTCTTCCTGACATAGTCTGCATATTTTGCCACCATTGTAAGACTTGGCGTTTTCACTATACTCTACATTATTTCTGTTTCTTTTCCATATTTTAATTTCAATTTCCACATATTGCTCACCAATTTTGTACAATTTTTTAAGTTTCCTATTTTAAATGCAGACCTGTGATTGAACTATGTGGTCTTAAAAGTATCTTTGTTTAATCCCAAAAATAAATGCCCAGTTCAAGGACTTTTTAATACAAAATTAGTCATTTACAAAGCAAAAGTACACAACTTAAATGGTCAAAACAAAACATATTGTCTGACAAAATTGAAAAGGTCAAAACCATAGTAGCATAACTAGCTGATCATCAATACATAAATATAAAGAGAGAGAAATTTATATCGACAGATTCTTACTAATTGTCCAAAAAAGTGTCCAGGCTTGGCTTAATCCAACAAATCCTGTAATCTTTAGCTCTAAATACATGCTAAGTTGATACCTTCTATCCATTCAGTCTCTTTTGATGTTTTTAAACTAGAATCGCTGTCATATTGCAACTTTTATCGGCTTCAATCAAAATGGCTGCCTCTAAATACCAGCATATTTCTCCTCTTCACTGATACCACTTAGATAAAAAGGACAACCTTTAAGAAAATGTCATTGCTTATCTTGCATTCTCATCTAGTTTGTATAGATGAAGACATTTATTCAAATAGTATTGTTTGAACATGCAAGAATGAATTCAATCACTTATATCTGTGGGTGAATACTTGTTAAGCTGCCAATTTGCAAACTGCTGTGGAATAACCTTTTAGTTTTGGTCACATTTAAATAAAATAATGTGAGAACACTTATGTCTATGTTTTAGACATCATCAATGTTAGGCTCCTAATTGCCTTTTGTTTCATTTATTTTTTTATCAATTTGGTATCAATGTCTAACAGGACTTGTAAGAAGTAAATTAAAAACAATCTAAATCTTTCTTTAAAAATTATTTAATCTTTGGCTTTTTATAATATTGTATTTACAAAGACAATTAACAAAGACATCTAGTCTATGAGAAATTTAAGCTGCTTGTGTGTGTGTGTATCATGTGCTTTTCTGAGAGAAAGCAGTCACTGCATTGTGCTTCTGCTTAATATTTTAATTTAAAAAAATATCTTTGGTGCATTTTGATTTTTTTTATAATCATTTCACGTAAAGCAAGGCTGTACTGCCACTAATGTACAGGGGGTTACATGAGAGGAGAGTAAGAAGAGTATAAAGATATAAGAGGTGACGGAGAAAGGATAAGAGAAACATGAGAATACTGGTGAGCAGGGTGTTACATGAGAGTAAAGCAAGAAGGAAAAAGAACAATATATAGGAGGTGGTAGGGAAAGGATAAGAGATAGATGAGAATACTGGTGAGCAGGGGGTTACGTGAGAGTAAAGCAAGGAGGAAAAAGAACAATATATAGGAGGTGGTAGGGAAAGGATAAGAGAAAGATGAGAATACTGGTGAGCAGGGGGTTACATGAGAGTAAAGCAAGAAGGAAAAAGAACAATATATAGGAGGTGGTAGGGAAAGGATAAGAGAAAGATGAGAATACTGGTGAGCAGGGGGTTACGTGAGAGTAAAGCAAGGAGGAAAAAGAACAATATATAGGAGGTGGTAGGGAAAGGATAAGAGAAAGATGAGAATACTGGTGAGCAGGGGGTTACGTGAGAGTAAAGCAAGAAGGAAAAAGAACAATATATAGGAGGTGGTAGGGAAAGGATAAGAGAAAGATGAGAATACTGGTGAGCAGGGGGTTACGTGAGAGTAAAGCAAGAAGGAAAAAGAACAATATATAGGGGGTGGTAGGAAAAGGATAAGAGAAAGATGAGAATACTGGTGAACAGGGGGTTACATGAGAGTAAAGCAAGAAGGAAAAAGGACAATTTATAGGAGGTGGTAGGGAAAGGATAAGAGAAAGATGAGATTACTGGTGAGCAGGGGTTACATGAGAGTAAAGCAAGGAGGAAAAAGAACAATATATAGGAGGTGGTAGGGAAAGGATAAGAGAAAAATGAGAATACTGGTGAGCAGGGGGTTACGTGAGAGTAAAGCAAGAAGGAAAAGGAACAATATATAGGAGGTGGTAGGGAAAGGATAAGAGAAAGATGAGATTACTGGTGAGCAGGGGGTTACGTGAGAGTAAAGCAAGAAGGAAAAGGAACAATATATAGGAGGTGGTAGGGAAAGGATAAGAGAAAGATGAGAATACTGGTGAGCAGGGGGTTACGTGAGAGTAAAGCAACAAGGAAAAAGAACAATATATAGGAGGTGGTAGGGAAAGGATAAGAGAAAGATGAGAATACTGGTGAGCAGGGGGTTAAGTGAGAGAGTAAAGCAAGAAGGAAAAGGAACAATATATAGGAGGTGGTAGGGAAAGGATAAGAGAAAGATGAGAATACTGGTGAGCAGGGGGTTACGTGAGAGTAAAGAAAGAAGGAAAAGGAACAATATATAGGAGGTGGTAGGGAAAGGATAAGAGAAAGATGAGAATACTGGTGAGCAGGGGGTTACGTGAGAGTAAAGCAAGAAGGAAAAGGAACAATATATAGGAGGTGGTAGGGAAAGGATAAGAGAAAGATGAGAATACTGGTGAGCATGGGGTTACGTGAGAGTAAAGCAAGAAGGAAAAGGAACAATATATAGGAGGTGGTAGGGAAAGGATAAGAGAAAGATGAGAATACTGGTGAGCAGGGGGTTACGTGAGAGTAAAGCAACAAGGAAAAAGAACAATATATAGGAGGTGGTAGGGAAAGGATAAGAGAAAGATGAGAATACTGGTGAGCAGGGGGTTACGTGAGAGTAAAGCAAGAAGGAAAAAGAACAATATATAGGAGGTGGTAGGGAAAGGATAAGAGAAAGATGAGAATACTGGTGAGCAGGGGGTTACATTAGAGTAAAGCAAGAAGGAAAAAGAACAATATATAGGAGGTGGTAGGGAAAGGATAAGAGAAAGATGAGAATACTGGTGAGCAGGGGGTTACGTGAGAGTAAAGCAAGAAGGAAAAGGAACAATATATAGGAGGTGGTAGGGAAAGGATAAGAGAAAGATGAGAATACTGGTGAGCAGGGGGTTACGTGAGAGTAAAGCAAGAAGGAAAAAGAACAATATATAGGAGGTGGTAGGGAAAGGATAAGAGAAAGATGAGAATACTGGTGAGCAGGGGGTTACGTGAGAGTAAAGCAAGAAGGAAAAAGAACAATATATAGGAGGTGGTAGGGAAAGGATAAGAGAAAGATGAGATTACTGGTGAGCAGGGGGTTACGTGAGAGTAAAGCAAGAAGGAAAAAGAACAATATATAGGAGGTGGTAGGGAAAGGATAAGAGAAAGATGAGAATACTGGTGAGCAGGGGGTTACATTAGAGTAAAGCAAGAAGGAAAAAGAACAATATATAGGAGGTGGTAGGGAAAGGATAAGAGAAAGATGAGAATACTGGTGAGCAGGGGGTTACATTAGAGAGTAAAGCAAGAAGGAAAAAGAACAATATATAGGAGGTGGTAGGGAAAGGATAAGAGAAAGATGAGAATACTGGTGAGCAGGGGGTTACGTGAGAGTAAAGCAAGAAGGAAAAGGAACAATATATAGGAGGTGGTAGGGAAAGGATAAGAGAAAGATGAGAATACTGGTGAGCAGGGGGTTACGTGAGAGTAAAGCAAGAAGGAAAAAGAACAATATATAGGAGGTGGTAGGGAAAGGATAAGAGAAAGATGAGAATACTGGTGAGCAGGGGGTAACGTGAGAGTAAAGCAAGAAGGAAAAAGAACAATATATAGGAGGTGGTAGGGAAAGGATAAGAGAAAGATGAGAATACTGGTGAGCAGGGGGTTACGTGAGAGTAAAGCAAGAAGGAAAAGGAACAATATATAGGAGGTGGTAGGGAAAGGATAAGAGAAAGATGAGAATACTGGTGAGCAGGGGGTTACGTGAGAGTAAAGCAGAAGGAAAAAGAACAATATATAGGAGGTGGTAGGGAAAGGATAAGAGAAAGATGAGAATTCTGGTGAGCAGTGGGTTACATTAGAGAGTAAAGCAAGAAGAAAAAGGAACAATATATAGGAGGTGGTAGGGAAAGGATAAGAGAAAGATGAGAATACTGGTGAGCAGGGGGTTACATGAGAGTAAAGTAAGGAGGAAAAAGAACAATATATAGGAGGTGGTAGGGAAAGGATAAGAGAAAGATGAGAATACTGGTGAGCAGGGGGTTACGTGAGAGTAAAGCAAGAAGGAAAAAGAACAATTTATAGGAGGTGGTAGGGAAAGGATAAGAGAAAGATGAGAAAACTGGTGAGGAGGGGGTTACATTAGAGAGTAAAGCAAGAATGAAAAGGAACAATATATAGGAGGTGGTAGGGAAAGGATAAGAGAAAGATGAGAATACTGGTGAGCAGGGGGTTACGTGAGAGTAAAGCAAGAAGGAAAAGGAACAATATATAGGAGGTGGTAGAGAAAGGATAAGAGAAAGATGAGAATACTGGTGAGCAGGGTGTTACGTGAGAGTAAAGCAAGGAGGAAAAAGAACAATATATAGGAGGTGGTAGGGAAAGGATAAGAGAAAAATGAGAATACTGGTAGCAGGGTGTTACGTGAGAGTAAAGGAAGGAGGAAAAAGAACAATATATAGGAGGTGGTAGGGAAAGGATAAGAGAAAGATGAGAATACTGGTAGCAGGGTGTTACGTGAGAGTAAAGCAAGGAGGAAAAAGAACAATATATAGGAGGTGGTAGGTAAAGGATAAGAGAAAGATGAGATTACTGGTGAGCAGGGGGTTACGTGAGAGTAAAGTAAGAAGGAAAAGGAACAATATATAGGAGGTGGTAGGGAAAGGATAAGAGAAAGATGAGAATACTGGTGAGCAGGGGGTTACATTAGAGTAAAGCAAGAAGGAAAAAGAACAATATATAGGGGGTGGTAGGGAAAGGATAAGAGAAAGATGAGATTACTGGTGAGCAGGGGGTTACATGAGAGTAAAGCAAGAAGGAAAAGGAACAATATATAGGAGGTGGTAGGGAAAGGATAAGAGAAAGATGAGAATACTGGTGAGCAGGGAGTTACATGAGAGTAAAGCAAGGAGGAAAAAGAACAATATATAGGAGGTGGTAGGGAAAGGATAAGAGAAAGATGAGATTACTGGTGAGCAGGGGGTTACATGAGAGTAAAGCAAGAAGGAAAAAGAACAATATATAGGAGGTGGTAGGGAAAGGATAAGAGAAAGATGAGAATACTGGTGAGCAGGGGGTTACATGAGAGTAAAGCGAGAAGGAAAAAGAACAATTTATAGGAGGTGGTAGGGAAAGGATAAGAGAAAGATGAGAATACTGGTGAGGAGGGGGTTACATTAGAGAGTAAAGCAAGAAGGAAAAGGAACAATATATAGGAGGTGGTAGGGAAAGGATAAGAGAAAGATGAGAATACTGGTAGCAGGGTGTTACGTGAGAGTAAAGCAAGGAGGAAAAAGAACAATATATAGGAGGTGGTAGGTAAAGGATAAGAGAAAGATGAGATTACTGGTGAGCAGGGGGTTACGTGAGAGTAAAGTAAGAAGGAAAAGGAACAATATATAGGAGGTGGTAGGGAAAGGATAAGAGAAAGATGAGAATACTGGTGAGCAGGGGGTTACATTAGAGTAAAGCAAGAAGGAAAAAGAACAATATATAGGAGGTGGTAGGGAAAGGATAAGAGAAAGATGAGAATACTGGTGAGCAGGGGGTTACGTGAGAGTAAAGCAAGAAGGAAAAGGAACAATATATAGGAGGTGGTAGGGAAAGGATAACAGAAAGATGAGAATACTGGTGAGCAGGCGGTTACATTAGAGTAAAGCAAGAAGGAAAAAGAACAATATATAGGGGGTGGTAGGGAAAGGATAAGAGAAAGATGAGAATACTGGTGAGCAGGGGGTTACGTGAGAGTAAAGCAAGAAGGAAAAGGAACAATATATAGGAGGTGGTAGGGAAAGGATAAGAGAAAGATGAGAATACTGGTGAGCAGGGGGTTACGTGAGAGTAAAGCAACAAGGAAAAAGAACAATATATAGGAGGTGGTAGGGAAAGGATAAGAGAAAGATGAGAATACTGGTGAGCAGGGGGTTACGTGAGAGTAAAGCAAGAAGGAAAAGGAACAATATATAGGAGGTGGTAGGGAAAGGATAAGAGAAAGATGAGAATACTGGTGAGGAGGGGGTTACATTAGAGAGTAAAGCAAGAAGGAAAAAGAACAATATATAGGAGGTGGTAGGGAAAGGATAAGAGAAAGATGAGAATACTGGTGAGCAGGGGGTTACGTGAGAGTAAAGCAAGAAGGAAAAGGAACAATATATAGGAGGTGGTAGGGAAAGGATAAGAGAAAGATGAGAATACTGGTGAGCAGGGGGTTACGTGAGAGTAAAGCAAGAAGGAAAAGGAACAATATATAGGAGGTGGTAGGGAAAGGATAAGAGAAAGATGAGAATACTGGTGAGCAGGGGGTTACGTGAGAGTAAAGCAAGAAGGAAAAAGAACAATATATAGGAGGTGGTAGGGAAAGGATAAGAGAAAGATGAGAATACTGGTGAGCAGGGGGTTACATGAGAGTAAAGCAAGAAGGAAAAAGAAGAATATATAGGAGGTGGTAGGGAAAGGATAAGAGAAAGATGAGAATACTGGTGAGCAGGGGGTTACGTGAGAGTAAAGCAAGAAGGAAAAAGAACAATATATAGGAGGTGGTAGGGAAAGGATAAGAGAAAGATGAGAATACTGGTGAGCAGGGGGTTACATTAGAGAGTAAAGCAAGAAGGAAAAGGAACAATATATAGGAGGTGATAGGGAAAGGATAAGAGAAAGATGAGAATACTGGTGAGCAGGGGGTTACATGAGAGTAAAGCGAGAAGGAAAAAGAACAATTTATAGGAGGTGGTAGGGAAAGGATAAGAGAAAGATGAGAATGCTGGTGAGCAGGGGGTTGCATGAGAGTAAAGCGAGAAGGAAAAAGAACAATTTATAGGAGCTGGTAGGGAAAGGATAAGAGAAAGATGAGAATACTGGTGAGCAGGGGGTTACGTGAGAGTAAAGCAAGAAGGAAAAGGAACAATATATAGGAGGTGGTAGGGAAAGGATAAGAGAAAGATGAGATTACTGGTGAGCAGGGGGTTACATGAGAGTAAAGCAAGAAGGAAAAGGAACAATATATAGGAGGTGGTAGGGAAAGGATAAGAGAAAGATGAGAATACTGGTGAGCAGGGAGTTACATGACAGTAAAGCAAGGAGGAAAAAGAACAATATATAGGAGGTGGTAGGGAAAGGATAAGAGAAAGATGAGATTACTGGTGAGCAGGTGGTTACATGAGAGTAAAGCAAGGAGGAAAAAGAACAATATATAGGAGGTGGTAGGGAAAGGATAAGAGAAAGATGAGATTACTGGTGAGCAGGGGGTTACGTGAGAGTAAAGCAAGAAGGAAAAAGAACAATATATAGGAGGTGGTAGGGAAAGGATAAGAGAAAGATGAGAATACTGGTGAGCAGGGGGTTACGTGAGAGTAAAGCAAGAAGGAATAGGAACAATATATAGGAGGTGGTAGGGAAAGGATAAGAGAAAGATGAGAATACTGGTGAGCAGGGAGTTACATGAGAGTAAAGCAAGGAGGAAAAAGAACAATATATAGGAGGTGGTAGGGAAAGGATAAGAGAAAGATGAGAATACTGGTGAGCAGGGAGTTACATGAGAGTAAAGCAAGGAGGAAAAAGAACAATATATAGGAGGTGGTAGGGAAAGGATAAGAGAAAGATGAGAATACTGGTAGCAGGGTGTTACGTGAGAGTAAAGCAAGGAGGAAAAAGAACAATATATAGGAGGTGGTAAGGAAAGGATAAGAGAAAGATGAGAATACCGGTGAGCAGGGGGTTACATGAGCGTAAAGCAAGAAGGAAAAAATAATATAGGAGGTGGTAGGGAAAGGATAAGAAGGTAGAGAATACTTCTGGTGAGCAGGGGGTTACGTGAGAGTAAGAAGCAAGAAGGAAAAGACAATATATGGGAGGTGGTAGGGAAAGGGATAAAGAAGATGAGAATGCTGGTGAGCAGGGGGTTGTGAGTAAACAGGAAGGAAAGAACAATATATAGGAGGTGGTAGGGAAAGGATAAGAGAAAGGTAGAATATGGTGAAGGCAGGAATTTGGTAGAGTAAAGCAAGAAGGAAAAGAAACAGTATATGGGGGAGGTGGTAGGGAAAGGATAAGAAAGATGAGAATGCTGAGCAGGGGTTACGTGAGAGTGACAAGAAGGAAAAGGAACAATATATAGAGGTGGGAAAGGATAGAGAAAGATGAGAATACTGATCGAACAGAGGTGTACCATGAGCGTAAAGCAAGAAGGAAAAAGAACAATATACTAGGAGGTGGTAGAAAGGATGAGAAAGATGAGAATACTGGTGAGCAAAGAGTTACGTGAGAGTAAAGCAAGAAGGAAAAAGGAACAATATATAGGAGGTGGTAGGGAAAGGATAAGAAAGATGAGAATACTGGGTGGCCGGCGAACCCTTTCAAGTATGAAGAAGAACAATATGAGGGTGGTAGGGAAAGGATAAGAGAAAGATGAGATTACTGGTGAGCAGGGGTCACATACTGATGGCTCAGGAAAAATGAGACATATAAGAATTGTGGGGATAAGAAGAGGATGAGAGTATTTCGAAAGTGGCCAGGGTGCAGGAAATGGCATCGGAGGAAAAACAATACCTATGGGGTGACAGGAAAGGATAAGAGAAAGATGAGATTACTGGTGACAGGAGGTTACATGAGAGTAAACTTAGAAAGAACAATTTATGGGAAACTGAGAAGATAAGAAAAGATGAGAATACTGGTAGCAGGGGTGTTCGTGAGAGTAAGGCAAGGAGGAAAAAAAGAAGAATATTATTACGGTGGTAAGGAAAGGATAGAAAGATGAGAATACTGGTGAGCCGAGAGAGTTTGGCACTGTAAGCTGGCATCTGTCTCTGAGGTGAAAGGTCAGAAAATGAGAATCTGTTTAGAAGTCGTGAGGAGTAAAGCAAGAAGGAAAAAGAACAATATATAGGAGGTGGTAAGGAAAGGATAAAAGAAAGATGAGACTACTGGTGAGCAGAAGTTCACATTAGAGTAACAAAGAAGGAAAAAGAACAATATGTGGGAAGTGGTGAAAAATGCAGAAAGTGAATGCTGGTGAGCAGGGGTTACGAGGTAGCAACGAAGAATAATATATATGGTGTTAGGGAAAGGATAAAGAAAGTGGAAATACTGGTGAACAGGGGGACACATGAGCGTAAAGCAAGAAGGAAAAAGAACAATATATGGGAGGTGGTAGAAGAATGAAGAAAGATGAGAATACTGGTGAGCAGGGGGTTACGTGAGAGTAAAGTAAGAAGGAAAAAGGAACAATGTAAATTGGTAGGGAAAGGATAAAGAAGAATGAAAATGTAACAATAGAACAGTAGAGCAAAGCAAGAAGGAAAAAGAACATTATATAGGGGGTGGTAGGGGAAAGGATGAAAGAATGGGGATCTTATTATTGAACCATTGAAGATGACGAAGAAAACAATATGAGAGGTAGGGTGAAGAAAGTGAGATTACTGGTAGTGGGGGTTACACCTGGGGAGTAAACATGAAGGAAAAGGAACAATATATAGGAGGTGGTAGGGAAAGGATAAGAAAGATAGAATACTGGTGACAGGGGGAGTTACATGAGTGAACAAGGAGGAAAAAGAACTCGTATAAGGAGGTGGTAGGGAAAGGATAAGAGAAAGATGAGATTTTGGTGAGCAGGGGTTACGTAGAGTAAAGAAGCAAGAAGGAAAAAGAACAATATATGGGAGGTGGTAGGAAAGGATAAGAGAAAGGAATGAAATTTTCTGGTGACAGGGGTTCGTGAGAGTAAAGCAAGAAGGAAAAGGAACAATACTTAGCAACCAAGGAGGTGGTAGGGAAAGGATAAAGAGAAAGATGAGAGATACTGAGTGAGCAGGGATGCACTGAGTAAAGCAAGAAGGAAAAGGAACAATATATAGGAGGGGGTGGTAGGGGAAAGGATAAGAGAAAGATGAGAATACTGGTGAGCAGGGAGTTACATGAGAGTAAGCAAGGAGGAAAAAGAACAATATATGGGAGGTGGTGGGGAAGGATAAGAGAAAGATGAGAATGCTGGTGAGCAGGGGATGGTGATGGAAGTAAAGCAAGAAGGAGAAAGAACAATATATAGGAGGTGGTAGGGAAAGGATAGAGAGAAAGATGAGAATACTGGTGAGCAGGGGTTACGTGAGAGTAAAGCAAGAAGGAAAAGGAACATTGTATGGGGAGGTGGTTGGGAAGGATGAAAGATGAGAATACTGGTGAGCAGGCGGTTACATTAGAGTAAAGCAAGAAGGAAAAAAGACAATATATAGGGGTGGTAGGGAAAGGATAAGAGAAAGATGAGATTACTGGTGAGCAGGGGGTCACATGAGCAAAAACAAGAAGGAATAGGAACAATATATAGGAGGTGGTAGGGAAAGGATAAGAAGATGAGAATACTGGTGAGCAGGGAGTTACATAGAGTAAATGAGGAAGAAAAATAATATGGGAGGTGGTGAGGAAGGACAAGAAAGATGAGATTACTGGTGAGCAGGGGATTTGTAGGGAGAGTAAAGCAAGAAGGAAAAACAATTTATAGGAGGTGTTAGGGAAAGGATAAGAAAGATGAGAATACTGGTAGCAGGGTGTTACGTAAAGTAAAAAAAAAAAAGGAAAAAGAACAATATATAGGAGGTGGTAAGAGAAGGATAAGAGAAAGATGAGAATACTGTTGAGCAGGGGGGTTACATGAGCGTAAAGCAAGAAGGAAAAAGGGCTCAGTGTGGGGTGGTAGGGAAAGGATAAAGAAAGATGAGAATACTGGTGAGCAGGGGTTACGTGAGAGTAAAGCAAGAAGGAAAAAGAACAATATATAGGAGGTGGTGAGAAAGGATAAGAAAGATGAGAATATGAGCAGAGGTTATTAAATCGTAAAAGAAAAAGAACAATATATAGGAGGTGGTAGGGAAAGGACCAAAAAGAGAAAGATGGTCTGGTGACAGAGTTGATAAAGCAACAAGGAAAAGGAACAACCTTAGGTGGTAGGGAAAGGATAGAAGAGTAGGGATCTCGGCTGAGCAGGGTTACATGAGGCGTAAACAGAGGAAAAGAGCATAAATACTCCCTGTGAGGTGGTAGGAAAGGATTGAGAAGAATAGAATACTGGTGAGCAGGGTTTAACAAGGTAAAGCAAGAAGGAAAAGAACAGACACTAAGGGTGGTAGGGAAAGGATAAGAGAAAGATGAGAATACACAAATGGCAGTGAGGTTTAGCTAGAGAAGTGACGAAGGAAAAGGAACAATATGGGGGGTGGTGGGGAAAGATAGGAAAAGAATGGGAATTACTGGTGAGCAGGGGAGATTTACATGAGAGTAAAGCAAGAAGGAAAAAGGAACAATATATGGGAAGTGGTAGGGAAGGGATGAAGAAGATGAGAATACTGGTGAGCAGGGAGTTACATGAGAGTAAAGCAGGAGGAAAAAGAACAATATATAGGAGGTGGTGGGGAAAGGATAGGGTAATTACGAGCAGGGGGTTGTGGAAATGAAAAGCAAGAAGGAAAAAGAACAATATATAGGAGGTGGTAGGAAAGGATAGAGAATGAGAATACTGGTGAGCAAGGGGTTACGTGAGCTAAAGCAGGAAGGAAAGGACAATATGGAGGTGACAGGAAGGATAAGAGAAAGATGAGAATACTGGTGAGCAGGGGTTACATGAGAGTAATGAAGAAGAACATCGGAGGTGGTAGGAAGGATGAAAGATACAGAGACTACCTACAGTGAGCAAGAGTTTACACATGAGAGTAAAAACAAGGAGGAAAAATTGTAATGTGGGAGGTGTTGAGAAGGATAAGAAAGATGAGAATACTGGTGACAGGTTGATAAAGTGGCAGAAGAAATATAAGGAGGTGGTGGGGAAAGGATAGAGAGAGAAGATGAGAATACTGGTGAGCAGGTTCACATTGAGGTAAAGCTTGACGAGAAGGAACAATATATAGGAGGTGGTAAGGAAAGGATAAGAAAGATGAGAATACTGGTGAGCAGGGGGTTACGTGAGGTAAAGCAAGAGAAGAACAATATATGGAAATTGGTAGGGGAAAGGATAAGAGAGAAAGATGAGAATACTGGTGAGCAGTGGATTACATTAGAGTAAAGCAAGAAGGAAAAGGAACAATATATAGGAGGTGGTAGGAAGGATAGAGAAAGATGAGAATACTGGTGAGCAGGGGTTCACATGAGAGTAAAGTAAGGAGGAAAAAGAACAATATATAGGAGGTGGTAGGGAAAGGATAAGAGAAAGATGAGAATACTGGTGAGCAGGGGGTTACGTGAGAGTAAAGCAAGAAGGAAAAAGAACAATATATAGGAGGTGGTAGGGAAAGGATAAGAGAAAGATGAGAATACTGGTGAGCAGTGGGTTACATTAGAGAGTAAAGCAAGAAGGAAAAGGAACAATATATAGGAGGTGGTAGGGAAAGGATAAGAGAAAGATGAGAATACTGGGTATAGGTACACACAGAGTAAAGCGAGAAGGAAAAAGAATAAATATATAGGAGGTGGTAGGGAAAGGATAAGAGAAAGATGAGAATACTGGTGAGCAGTGGGTTACATTAGAGATAAAGCAAGAAGGAAAAGGAACAATATATAGGAGGTGGTAGGGAAAGGATAAGAGAAAGATGAGAGAATACTGGTGAGCAGGGGGTTGCATGAGAGTAAAGCGAGAAGGAAAAAGAACAATATATATAGGAGGTGGTAGAAGGATAAGAGAAAGATGAGAATACTGGTGAGTAGAAGTTATATGTGAGTAAAGCAAGAAGGAAAAAGAACAATTTATAGGAGGTAGGGAAAGGATAAGAGAAAGATGAGAATACTGGTGAGCAGGGGGACACATGAGAGTAAAGCAAGGAGGAAAAAGAACAATATATAGGGTGGTAGGGAAAGGATAAGAGAAAGAGATTACTGGTGACAGGGGTTATATGAGAGTAAAACAAGAAGGAAAAGGAACAATATATAGGAGGTGGTAGGGAAAGGATAAGAGAAAGATGAGATTACTGGTGAGCAGGGAAGGCATGAGAGGCCAAGGAGGAAAAAGAACAATATATAGGGGGTGGTAGGGAGTAAGCGATAAGAGAAAGATGAGATTACTGGTGTGCAGGGGGTTACGGAGAGTAAAGCAAGAAGGAAAAGGAACAATATATAGGAGGTGGTAGGGAAAGGAGTGAGAAAGAGATTACTGGTGTGCAATATGGAGAGTAAAGGAAGAAGGAAAAAGAACAATATATAGGAGGTGGTAGGGAAAGGATAAGAGAAAGATGAGATTACTGGTGAGCAGGGGGTTACGTGAGAGTAAAGCAAGAAGGAAAAAGAACAATATAGGAGGTGGTAGGGAAAGGATAAAGAGAAAGATGAGATTACTGGTGAGCAGGGGGTTACGGGAGAGTAAAGCAAGAAGAAAAAGAACAATATATAGGAGGTGGTAGGGAAAGGAGCAGAGAAAGATGAGATTACTGGTGGAAGGGTTACGTGAGAGTAAAGCAAGAAGGAAAAAGAACAATATATAGGAGGTGGTAGGGAAAGGACAGAGAAAGATGAGATTACTGGTGACAGGGGGTTACGGAGAGTAACAAGAAGGAAAAAGAACAATATATAGGAGGTGGTAGGGAAAGGATAAGAGAAAGATGAGATTACTGGTGAGCAGGGGGTTACATGAGAGTAAAGCAAGGAGGAAAAGAACAATATATAGGAGGTGGTAGGAAAAGGATAAGAGAAAGATGAGAATACTGGTGAGCAGAGGTGTTACATGAGAGTAAAGCAAGGAGGAAAAAGAACAACATATAGGAGGTGGTGGGGAAAGGATAAGAGAAAGATGAGATTACTAGTGAGCAGGAAGTTAGCATGAGAGTAAAGCAAGGAGGAAAAAGAACAATATATAGGGGGTGGTAGAAAGGACAGAGAAAGAGAGATTATCAGTGTAGGGTTACGTGAGAGTAAAGCAAGAAGGAAAAGGAACAATATATAGGTGAGGTGGTAGGGAAAGGAGGAAAGAGAAAGATGAGAATACTGGTGAGCAGGGAAGACAGAGAGTAAAGCAAGAAGGAAAAAGAACAATATATAGAGGGTAGGAAAAAGGACAAGAGAAAGATGGAGAATACTATGGACAGAGGGTTACATGAGAGTAAAGCCAAGGAGGAAAAAGAACAATATATAGGAGAAAGGTAGGGAAAGGATAAGAGAAAGATGAGATTACTGGTGAGCAGGGGGTTACATGAGAGAAAGCAAGGAGGAAAAAGAATAAATATATAGGGGGTGGTAGGGAAAGGATAAGAGAAAGATGAGATTACTGGTGAGCAGGGGGTTACGGAGAGTAAAGCAAGAAGGAAAAGGAACAACAGGATAGGAGGTGGTAGGGAAAGGATAAGAGAAAGATGAGAATACTGGTGAGCAGGGGGTTACGTGAGAGTAAAGCAAGAAGGAAAAAGAACAATATATAGGGGGTAGGAAAAGGATAAGAGAAAGATGAGAATACTGGTGAGCAGAGGGTTACATGAGAGGAAAAGCAAGGAGGAAAAAGAACAATATATAAGAGGTGGTAGGGAAAGGATAAGAGAAAGATGAGAATACTGGTGAGCAGGGGGTTACGGAGAGGTAAAGCAAGAAGGAAAAAGAACAATATATAGGAGGCAGTAGGGAAAGGATAAGAGAAAGATGAGAATACTGGTGAGCAGGTTACGGAGAGACAGCAAGAAGGAAAAAGAACAATATATAGGAGGTGGTAGGGAAAGGACAGAAAGATGAGAATACTGGTGAGCAGGGTTACATGAGAGTAAAGCAAGGAGGAAAAAGAACAATATATAGGAGGTGGTAGGGAAAGGATAAGAGAAAGATGGAAATCAGAAAGATAAAAGATGGCAATTGATGTTGCACTTAAACTCTTGGAGATTGTAGCTATCAGGGAATCAAATACATGAAAGGGAGTTCCACAGGTGGGAAGTGTGGGAAAAAATCTGCTTGAATAGAAGTGATGAGTACATTTGACTGTTTTGACTGTAAAAATGTGGGACCTAGTTGCCAATCTAGTAGCCCTAGTAAATTCATGTAGAGGAGGCACTAAGGAGATAAGCTCATCAGAATAGAAGTTGTGAAAATATTTGTAGAAAAGACAAAGGGATGCCACATCACATCTGTGAGAAAGTGACTGGAGTCGACCTGCCAAATTGAGATAGTTTACATTGCAGATCCACCTTTGAATTTTGTCGAGAACCCCAAGATGAATAGCAGAAGTGCCCAACCAAATATGGCAACAGTATTCAATGCACAGGCAAATGGCAGATTTGTATATGTGCAAGATTGATTTTGATGAGAAAAATTTCCTGGCTCGACATAGTGACCCAACAATCCTAGCAGTAGCTGTTCATTCAATATAGTCTTTTCACTTGAGGGAGTGAGACCAAGGAGGCACAGTGTATTGCTTTATGGGAAACTAACGTGATCTATACTGACAGGAGGTAAGAGAGTTTGTCTAAGGTGGTTACAGGAGAGCAGCTTTATTTTAAAAATATTAAAATTTACAAGCCAGTTCTTGCCCCAGTCTACCACAGATTGGAAGCCCTTATCAAGAGCAGTGACAAGGTTTACTTTATCAGCCTTGGCAGCTTTCTTATTGACACAGGAGTAAATGATTCTGATTACATCAAGATGTAAAATCAGATGAAGATC
The DNA here is from genome assembly GCA_037127315.1 of Ascarosepion bandense. Classification (NCBI taxonomy): domain Eukaryota; kingdom Metazoa; phylum Mollusca; class Cephalopoda; order Sepiida; family Sepiidae; genus Ascarosepion; species Ascarosepion bandense. The sequence goes on from JBBBDQ010001045.1 coordinate 4,068,954, forward strand.
AAGAAACGCATAGGACTGAGGATAGAGCTTTGAGGAACACAGTATTCATGTGATAGGCTCTGGAGCATGACTGTTCAATATGACCTTCATTATTTAGTTTGATAGGAACAACTGGATTAGATCGAACAAGCATTCATTTATACCATAGCCTTGTACTTTGCAAAGAAGGCCAGCATGCCAAACACTGTCAAACACTTTGAAGATATCCAGCTTTAGCTTGGCAGTTCTTATCTAGAGCCTAGTATATGTATTCAGTGATGATTGTTAGCATATCAGCAGTAGACCTGGTGATGCAGAAGCCATACTGTTTGTCAGATAATAGGTTGTGGGATGTGAGATGCTGCACCACTTCAGTATTTATAATAGCTTAACACACTTTGCCAAAAATTAGTAGAAGGCTGATAGGGTGATAGAGGGATCAGAGGATTTGTGAGAAAAAAGCTGCATTTTTTTTATCAAAAGGTTTCCATCAAAATTCTGAGAAGTGAATTTAGAGCCTACTTGTAGATAATAAAAGGGGTAAGAAGTTAATTCGAAGAGTAAACAAACATCTGCTGCTGAAACCCAGGTCACTCCAGTTCAGAAAGAAAAATAATGCAGAAGAAATTTAACAACCACCAGAGAAGGATTAACAATATATATATATATATATATATATATATAAGCATGCAGTGTAGATATAGAAGAATTCAAAGAAGTATCCTCTACATAAAGTGCTAGGATAACTCTCTAAGTGAGTTCTAAATATATATGTATATAAATACATATATAGCAAAATATAAGAAAAAATTAAGGCAGACACGTTATTTCATGATAAATCGGAAGTGTAGGCCTATTTCAGGTGAACCATCATCAGCTTCCGTCTTTATTGTACAGAAGATTTTACACTAATGAAATTCACAAAGATCCCCCCCAAAAAAGAAATAAAAATAAAGATTGCTTCCTTAAAGGAGAAAATTTAAGAAAAAATACATCAGTTTGATGAATACACACACACACACATTCGAACATAAGCACATATATACACAACATATAATCAAAGAGCACACGTAAGAATGGATGTCAACTTAAAGGTACATTATGCAAGTCAGTTAGACTGATGACATGTAGATTTGGAAAGTAAAAAAGGGGGTTAGGTGAGAGAGAGATAGCATTAAAGAGAAAGGGTAAGTATCTTAAAGTGTAAACGAAAAGGGAAAGGAGAGGAATAAATTTAAATTAGAAAAGATGATAGGAGAAAATGAAAATAAAAAATAAATAAAAAAGTAAATATTATATATTAACGGTGAAAGGATAAGAAATTAGAGTCTAAAAAAATTAAGAAAATTAAAAATATTTAAGAGATAATAGTTAATCCATCTGTTGTAATCACAAATACCATCACACCACTATATAATCAACATTATACTAATTATACAGTCAACAAAACAAATATAATACAATATAAAGTTAAAAAAAATTAATTTAAAAGTAAACCTAATTATTCTATTTAAATTTAGTTGTTTAAACTTAATTATTTAGTTTAAAATTAAATTTTACATATTAATAGGGAAAGGATAAGAAATCGGAATCTAAAAAACTAATTACAACAAATTATCTCTTAAATATTCTTAATTTTAATTTTTTTTGATTATATGTTGCATATATATATGCTTATGTACGAATATGTGTGTGTATCCACCAAACTGATGTAATGATGTATTTTTTCTTAAATTTTCTCTTTTAAGGGAGCAATCCTTATTTTTATTCCGTTTATTTTTTTTGGGGGGAGGGATCTTTGTTTGTGAATTTCATTAGTGTAAAATCTTCTGTACAATAAAGACGGAAGCTGATGATGGTTCATCTGAAATAGGCCTACACTTCCGATTTACCATGAAATAATGTGTCTGCTTTAATTTTTTCTTATATTTGCTCTATATGTATTTATATACATATATATTTAGAACTCACTTAGAGAGTTATCCTAGCACTTTATGTACAGGATCCTTAGATACAGTACAGGATATATATATTAGCCATCCACATACTAGCCTGTTTTGCGATATCACAGCTCATCAATATGGCTAGATATCCACTTGCTTCTAGTTGGGATTGAAACTCAACTGATTTGGTGTCAGCTGGAGTGCCTACTCCCTAAGTTATCGATGCATGACTAAGAGAGGAACAAATTTTAGCATGTTATATATATGCGATGTATAGACATACCAACCACTTAATTTCACTGTTTTAGATGAAATTATTATTAAGTAAAAACTATATTTTATAATCATAAATTGCAAAACTTAGCACAATTCATAAAACACCACAGATATACTCTTTTTTCAATATTTTTTTTTCTTGTCTCTGTATCAATTCATGAACATTTCACTCATATTACCCATACATTTGACATCTTTTGTCCTTCATTGATCATTATCAAGAATGGGATGTTATAGTTTTAAAATTAAATAAAACTTTCTTGTTTTTTGTTCCATTATGGCATTTTGCATTAAAACTTTATTAATTTAAACATTAGTTGATTATAGCAAAGACAAAATCACTTAATTTTTTTGTGTTTATTGAAAATATTAAATACAACCTCAGAAATAATATAATTACTTCATGTAGAAATTCAAACAACTGAAAAAACTGTTCCTTTGGCAATTCTAAGTATTTAGGTATTTAAAGTATTTTAGAATGAAGCACTTTCCCTAAGTATGACTTAACTAGGTTAGTCCCAGATATTTTCCTTAAATGATTATGAAATCATTAAGAATTTCAGAAACATTGTACCCGCCAAAAAAGTGTGTATCTAAAAAACAGTTTTTCCCTTGACACTGCTATTATTTTAACTAACTTCACTTCTTAGCAATGTTTATTGTTTTAAAAAGAAGTGATGATTAAAACTGTAATAAAACCTAAACACATGATGAAAGTGAATTTATATATTTTCTTTTGTTCTTGAAAATTTACAACAAAAATATTAAACATTGATTATTTATTAGATTGCCTATTTACAAGAATAATTTTATATTTACAACATTCTAAAAACTAATAGAATTAAAATTGATGCAATGTACTATTTATCATTTACCAATTTATAAAGAAATAAATATGAAATCAATTTTTTATTCATAAATTTATAAACATTTACTAAATTGTTAAAATATGTGAATTAACTATAAGAAAATCTTTAATATTTACCATTTTATAAAGTTTTAATCAATTGGCAATAGGCTTATAGTTTGACAATCATTTCAATAAATAACATTATAGAGTGAGTGCCCATGGTTAAATGTAAACAAATGGCTGAACTGCCCAATGAACAGAATTGACAAAGTTTGCAATAAGCAATAAAAAGAAAAGAACAGGACAAATATAAAAACAAGCAAACAATATATAAAAGGCAAATTAACAGTAATAAGGCAGAAATTTCACAAACTAAGAATTGGGGTTAACACACAAGAGCTAATTTGGATAAGCAAATGTAGCATTCTGACCTCAATGCAAAACAGACCGAGACTGATTCAGATGAAACAAAGAATTAACGTATTTTGACTAGGAAGAAATCCCAGCATGCAATTGTGTGTGTCTGCCTATATAATGGGGAGAGCAAAGTGTTTTGCAATCATTCCCATTAAAATTGAAACCAACAAATATAATAGTCTAAATAAACAATATAATAAATAATGTTTATTATTTTTGTTATCAGTTCTCAAGAACAAAGAAAATATATAATGTATAAATTAATTTTCATATGCTTAGGTTTTCTTAAAATTCTAATTGCCACTTATTTAAAAACAATAAACATTGCTGAGGAGTGTAAGTAGTTGAAATAATAACAGTGTCAAGAGGAAAAAACATCTTTTTGTTACAGATTTTTATAAGGGCATGAAGGTTAAAAATTGCTAAAATTTATTTGCTCAATCATCTGTTAGATAGACAAATCATCTGGATTAAAATCATTTACATGTTGATAATCAGTGTATTTTTCCCACATTTCAGTAGATACTGGTAATTACACCGCTCGTTCTGTTGCTATGTTCAAAACTAGTGTCCAGCTTCCAGACAAAAATAAGCAGAGTCGTAACTTAATACAAACCGCTATAACAGTGCACATCACCATTGTCCCAACTGCACTCCCAGCCAATGTCCCAGATGTTTTTATTGACCAAAAACACTGCCAATGCACCAATCATTGCCATTGGCCTCGCTCTCAATCAGAATCCCCAGCTCATGCCAATTAGCATAAAATAACAAATGTCAAAGAATGTACTTTTCTTGGAGCAAATTTGCGAGAGGAGAGGATGCAGCTGACAAAATGACGAACTGTCTAGCATGGATTTATGCATGTATTCATTACAAAAAAGCAGCCCAACAAGCAAAACATCTTAGACGCTTTGACTCCGATAAGTGTGAATATTTATCGTCACATTACAGACAGGTGAAAATTATATATAAATGACACATTAGCCACCATCCATGCAACAAGATATATTGAGTAATGTTTGCCTCCATTTTGAACAATATGGTATTTGTCATTTAAATATTTATTTATTATTTCTGTAGCAATTGTAATTTTTTTAAAAAGATCTGCACGCTAACCTGAAGCCCACCACTACTTCTATTTCTCAGCTAGTCTTTCAACCACACCATCTGTAGCTTTGATTTTTTCTGTTAGAGTAGCCTTCTCTTCGTGGAACTGCCTTACAGGGTTGAAATGTTTCAATTGCCCTGCTCTATGCCCATAGCTAAAAGACTGATATGCTCTAGAAAGGGATATATATCAATACGAGGTTGTTAAGTGGTTAAGGCAAATGTAACCGGGTAGGTCAATCTAGTGCATAGATGTAATCGTCGTATGCAGTATCTTGAGATGTAGGCATAGTCAATGGTGGTAGACCAATAAACCTCTGGTGGAAAGATCTCTCTCACTCACTCCGGATGTCCTTGCCTTCGTCTGTATTTATGGCTGACATCAGCCAATCACATTCCAGTGAGGGGGATCCAAGGTGTATACATATTCATTACCTATTCATTACATCAAAGATCAAAGATGAAAAGTGCGATGTGATTATAAGCAACCTTGACCAAAACTTGAACTTAGTTTGTCAATTTTATTTTTTCTTGTGATAACTGTTACACCACTTTGCATCTCCATAATAAGAAAATAATTCAAACATGCAGTCGATTAGAGAACATGAAAAAAAAGCTGCAAAAATTTAAAAAAAGAAAAGCATTAAACAAAAACAAGATGTAAGTATATAAGATCTAAACTGAATTGATTTTGAACCTGAAATAGCTTTTAATACAAACTTCTACTTAATCAAAGAGAACAGTAACTTGCAGTGGGAAACTTATGAACCAAGAAGAGAAATTTAAAGAAATTAATTTATGTAAAACATTTTAATATAAATAACACTTCTTCTATGCGCTATGTCCCTTCATGATGTAGGTGATCATGACCTTCTACATCTCCGTATCCCTTGTAGCTCTTTACACCCTTTCTCCTGTTACCTCTTCCAAAACCTGCTCTGCCATCCTTTTGTTCAAGCTCAAATATGTTACGCATTGCTTTCCCCTGTCTCTCTTTCCCTCTATCTGACCCGTGAGTATTCAGATTTTTCCAAGCCCTCCTTCCTCATTACATGTCCTAGAAATTTCAGCTGTCTTTTCCTGATGTTAAGTATCAGTTTTCTTCTCATTACCATCCTCTCCAAAACCTTGTCATTGCTCACCTGTTTGGTCCATGGTATCCTCAGCATCCTTCTGTAGAATCCCATTTTGGTTGCTTCAAGTCTTTGCTGCATCTTTGATTAGACTGTCCAGCATTCGTTGTGATATTGAAGAACAGATGTGACAAAACAACATAACAATCCAGTACTCTCTTCTTTGTTTCAAATAAAATTTTCCTGTCTCTCAGTACACTACTCAGCTTCTGGAATGCGTTTGAGTTTTGTTTAACAGCATATCAACCTCTGTGGGTTATTTAATGCCAAAAAGGTGGGTTTTTTAAAGGGTTCTTTTTCTTTTTAATGTTTGGTTATAGTGATGAAAAATTGTTTTATTTTTTTTATTTTAGAAAACTGAAGATTTCTTCTAGTTTTGTATTTAAAAACGTATTTCTGGTAATAATTTTTTTTTCCTCCAAAAATGTATTATGGAAATAATTTTTTTTCCTTTGAAAATGTATTGTTGGTAATATTTTTCCTACAAAAATGTATATTTTCTGTAAAAGTTTATTTATATATATATATATATATATATATATATATATATATATTAGCAGTACAGCCCGGCGTTGCTCAGGTGTAATAAAAGCTTTAAAACTAATCCATGGTCATGAAGCTTAGACTCTTTGGACGTTAGCACAAAAGACTAAAAAACAATAGTTGTTTCCAGTTAAAGTGAAACCAAAGACTGAAAGAAAAATGAATGGATGTAAGTCAAATTTTGATTTCCTAGTATCGATATCAAATAAATTTTTTCGTCGTAAACTGAATTTTGAAGGCTAAATAAGTCCTCTGAGTAAATGGTATCATGGTTGAGACTAAGAACTACAATTATACCTACTTAGAGCCAAACCCGAAGCAAAAACTAAAATAAAAGGGCTGAAAAAAATACAGATATACAGGCAGATAAACAGACACACACACAAACATCTTGCTTTTTATATATATATATTATCAATTTTCTGCACTATTGTAAGAACTGCAACCTTGAAACTTCTGAATATTGTTTCTTATGTCTTTGTCTATGAGTGTATCAAATTTTATTAAAATCGGACCACTCCTTCTATAATCCAATTTTTTCAATTATCGATATTTATCAGGGGTACCTTGACACAAAACCTAGCGAAGAACTCTTGCAAACGTTTATAGTACAATTGTGTAAATTTTCAAGAAAATCGGTTCAGCCATTTCGGAGTCTATAGGTAATGGACAGACATACACACACACAAAGTTCCATTTATAAATAAGTTTAGATTAGATTTAGATTAGATTTCTATAAAAGTGTATTTTTATACTTTCATAGTGTTTTGACCCCAGTTTGGGGATAAACTAATTGCCCATAGCTGGGACTAACAGATGCTACCACTCCAGGTCAGGGTGAACCTGGGATCAACAGCAATTAAGAGGTGGTTCCATGCTCCTCACAACCTCCCAATCAGAGACCTTGCTGCCGGCTGCAGTTTACCGTCATACCCAGGACCATTCTGGAATGCATCCTTGGCCATGCCAATACATCTTTAGATCTCAGTGTTGCACTTTCCACCCTCTTTCCCAGGTATCTAAATTTCTGGACTTGTTAGTTTCTAGTATCCCCACCTGTAATTGGCATTTTGGGCTCCTCTTTTTACTGATGACCAGGCATTCAGTTTTTTGTAGTTTATTTGTATTTCAGATTGCAGCCATTAATGACAATTCCTGGCAAAACTTCTAGAACTCTCAAAATAATCTCGCTGTATAGGTTGAATAGATCTGGTGAGAAAACACATCCTTGTCTGACACGTCTTTCTATCTTTGTATATCTGCTGAATTCATTTCCTGTTCATATGCAGGCAGTTTGCTGCCAACACAGGTTCTTGATTATTCTATTGTCTTTCCTGAATATGTCTAGATTGCCAACCATCTCTGTCAAGTCTTTGTGGTGTACATTGAGTGAATGCCTTTGCATAGTCTATGAAACACAAGTTTAAGCCCTTCTGCATCTGTATTGCCATCTCTGATAATATTCTAAGCATGAATATCACATTCCTTATTTTAGTGGCCTTGACAAAATGGCAATGTTCTTGTCCTATCTCTGGCCTGATTTTGCTGCATGCTCATTCCTCAGAATTCGGATGATGAGTTTTGTTACATAACTTATTAATTTGATTGTTTAGTGGAGTTCACATTCCTTTGCACCTGGCTTCTTAGGCAGTGCTATATGTATATATTATAAATTGCCTATGTGTTTGCTTTTTAGCAAATAATTTGGGAGTTCAAAGAACTAAAATCTAAAGAAGTAATTGTGGCATATAATAGCCACATATCTGATGTCTGAAAAGAATTAGGAAATGTAATCAAAATGTCTGATTTTCGATAGATTATATTTGACAGTATGTGTGTGTAATGCATATATTAACAGTTTATGGTTGGTGTGTATGGTGAAATCTCTGCCCGCCAGGAGGTGTTGAAAATGTCTAATAAAAAAGTATATTGCTAATAGCTCCCTAGAAAAGGTGCTCTACTTAGTTTGTGCCTTAATTAGTTTAGGAGAGAAAAAAAGATATAGGTTTGATTTGTTTGGCCAAGATTTGCTGTATTGTTATATACTCCTTCTGAGTATATATTTCTTCTTGAGAACATTTCTGTTTGTTTGGGCCCCACACTGCTGATCAAAGATGCTTGTAAAAATGACTGACGAATGTTGCACTTCTGATGTTAGGCTGATAATGAACATTAAACTTCATAAATTTTGCGGCCTTCACTGAACCGCTACAACGATTATACTTCTCAAAACTTCTGGGCAATGATTAAATTTCAAAATCTGCAACAAATTCGGAACAACGATTAAACTTTTCAAATCACAAATCACTTTGTCGGGGTCTATTCAACCTGCCTTCTTCACAAAAATCAGTTTCACATAATTATTTCATAATCTTCTTCATCTTCTTTGTCCTTTCGTTGTCACCGTCAGCAAGAACAAATACAATCTGCAACAAACGCCTCTGTCTAAAATAACAGAACCAGACTCAAATGTTAATAAAATATAAAATATATTCTATTTTATTTTTTTTAATACAAAGTATCTTCAGTGACATACCATGGGTTAGGAGGTTGTTTGTTCAGAGTTGTCAGCACCCTCCTCCCATCGGGGAGATGCAATCTTACTCAACCATACATTTTGACAGCTGTGTCAAGACTCTCCAAAATCAAAATTAAAATTACTGCTAAAAATTTTCTGTCAGCTTGATATCACTTCTGCACCATTGACAGCTATCTTCTGGTACAAACTTAAATGTCAGACATGAACCTCTGACCCCAGTAGACAAAATAAAAATCCAAATGCAAAAATATTTTCCATTTCGTGCACCTAGTTGACATATTTCAACAAAATACATTTCTCTATAATCTTAAAATATGTCACCAAGTGCAAATACACTTTACTGGCAAAAACTTCATGACTGTCAAAAATATCGTCTAATGAATATTTAAGAGTATAACTGTACCCACGGCTGTTGATGAAGCATCTGATGTGAGTGTAGGTTTAATTTCCTTGCTATCCTTGATAAAATTCAGCTTAGTGAAATTAGCTAAAGCTGTTTTGGCATTGTTGAATGCTTCTAGAATATCTTCCTCTATTGTAATCTTTTTTCTCTTGTTCTTGAGTAGATTTTTCAAGGGTGATAGTACCACTAAACAACTGGGGATAAATCTCCTGTAATAATTGATTAGGCCTATAAATCTTTGCAATTGTCTTAGTGACATTGGTTATGGAAAGTTGATAATTGCCTCTATTTTGTTTGGTAAAGATGCAATACTTTCTTGGTCAATTTCATGTCCAAAGAAATTTAGTTTTGGCCTTCAAAAAATACATTTGTGGACATTTATTTTGAGTCCAAAATATGAACACTTTTGAAAAGTTTATTTCAAATGTAGTTTGTATTCTACCCAGTTTCTGCTGGCAATTAAAACATCATCTATGTCAACATATATGAAAGGTAAACCTTCTAAATACCTCATCAATTAGTCTCTGGAAGGTTGTAGGCCAAAAGGTATTCTCATAAACTTTTATAATCCAAATGGCATCATCCAAGAAGTTTGTGGATGTCCTCTGTGGCAACTGGTACTTGGTAATTTGTCTTCAACAGTCTAACTTTGAGAATATGTGTGTGCCTTGAAGACCTACAGCCAAAATATGTATATCCGTTAGGGATGGTTTTGCCGTTCAATCTGTAGAAATTGCTACATGGATGCCATACTGTCATGTTGGTTTTTTGGACCATGTGCAATGGTGATGACCATGTGTTCTTGGATGGGCATATGATTCCTAATTGCAGCATTTGCTAAGAACCCTGCCTTGACTATGTTATATTTATCAGGTTTTAATTGTCTCGGTGTAGACTACTAGTTGTTTTTATGTAGTATTTGACATTGTGTTTAACTGTGTCTGCATTTTTAAAAGGTTGAGTAATTTCTGTGTATCTTTGTATTAATTTCTTAATAACATTATCTTGTGGTAAGGCAGTACTAATTCCAGTTGACAGGTATTAGGAGCAAATTTTTCTCACAGAAAGCTCTGTCAGATTGTCAACAAAGGAATGAGTGGTTATGTTAACCAATAAGTTAAATTTAGCTAAAAGTCTGCACCTAATATTGGTGTGGTAATGTTAGCTTGGGTGAAAACCTATGGAAAATTTTGCTGCATGCCGAGGTTGATGGTAACCACTTTCTCACCAAAAGTACCAATTTTTGTACGGTTAGCAGCTTGTAGTACATAAAGTCATGGTTTGAATGTAATTTTGGATCTGGTGGTATACCCCTTACTTTGGTTCCAGTGTCTATTAAAAAACAGATGACCCTTTTGTGAGAATGCAACAACATTTATCGTCTCCAATAGGCAGGAATTTAAGTTTTCCAGCACCATGTTTACAAAGGCACAAGATTTCAAACAATGTCTTGCCTCTGTACCAAATTTATAATGGTAGTAGTAAATGTTAAATTTCTTTCTTCCTCTACCATTGCTGAAATTCTTGTTGTTACTCCTTCATCTGTGCTTAAATCTGCTTGTTTCACAAGAAGCTCATTGTTGTTGTTAAAAGTTCAAAAGAAACTGCATCTGTTTAACTAAACATACTTGCAGTTGCTCAAATTACTTGTCTTGTTGCTAGTTTGTAGGTTGTGGTATCATTGCATTCACTTCCCTGTCTCTGAAACACACATGGATCCTTTCAGTAGAATCCACAAGTTTCTCCAGTTCTGCTTCCACTGATATGAGTGCCAAAATTTGTGTCATTGTGTTGGGTAGTTTGGTCTACGGCTATATCGTGTTGAATACACCAATTCCCGTCCGATCACCGAAGTTAAGCAACGTCGAATATGGTCAGTACTTAAATGGGTGACCATTCGGGAATACCAGGTGCTGTAAACGTAAGGACCAAGAATTGTCCACCGGTCCTCCAGGTTTGAGGGTTGGGTGCAGGGCTAACAACCCTGCCTTGTAAAAAACAGTTTCTTACAGAAACAGCAACAAAAAGTTGCTGCCCTATGCACCAGCTGGGTATGATGGATAAATGATGATGATGATGATGATGAATCTTGGGTAGTTTGTCCAACTACAATCTCCTTAGAATATTTTCTGCTATGACATTGGTTCTTAACAGAGTCTTCATATGTTGCAATAACTAGGAAGAAGTCTGGTCACCTAGCTCCACTCAAGTTAGTAAGTCGTATAACAATTCTGGTTTGTTTGATCATGGTCATTTTTATTATAGAAGTTTCAGTTTATTGTAGGAGTTTTCTTCTGACTATCTCAAGTAAGTCTATAACCTCTTCTATGTTTTCTGCTGCTAGGTTTTCCACTAAATAGCAATACTGGACTCTTTGCAAAACGATTTTCTTCATGGGTAATATAATCTGCATTTGTATTTGCATGACTTTATATTGTTAGTATTATATGCAGACAAATTCAGAATGCCTGTAGCCAATAAAACTTCCATACTATTTGCATTTTTTTCCATTGTTTTATGAACTTGAAGACATAGTAATTGTGAGTTCAATCCCTGGACCAGGCAGTGTGTACTTGGATTTGGTGGAAACAGGGAAAGCAATAAATAAACAATGTTAAAAAAAGAAATTTAGAAATACATAGGATATCACAAGACATAGGCAGGGGAACAGGAGCAGTCTACCCTCTGTAGATTAAACGAAGGGTTCAGTTCAGAATTTTCGGTAGGTTACTCAGATCAACATATATCAGGTCAGAGAGCACAGTGGCTGAAACATTGAGATAACAACAACAAACATAAAGACAATAGTTTACATATATTTAGTGCAAATAAATAGATATTTGTTGTGCAAAATAAATACTTTTTACATTTGGTCAGACTCATGTATATATACATTTTACATTTGGTCAGACTCATGTATATATACATTTTACATTTGGTCAGACTCATGTATATATATATATATATATATATATATATATAGGAAAAACTACTAAAAGTTATAACTTAAAAATATATTTTTTGACAGTATTTATTTATTTCTATTATTATTATATATATAATAATAGAAATAAATAAATACTGTCAAAAAAATACATTTTTAGCTTACAAATTTTTAGTAGTTTTTCCTATACATATTAAGATGGTATACGTGGATTATCATTATGCTATATATATATATATATATATATATATATATATATGCCGACTGATGCCAATTCGGTCGGGTTTCAATCCTGGGTTAAAAAGCAATTGGAGTCTAACCGTACTGATGAGCTGGGATACAGCAAAACAGATCTGTCTGCGGATGACTATAGTATATATATATATATATATAATGCGATGAGTAAATAGACACTATTTTATATTTTTAATTTTGTGCATGTGTGTTATTTGTTTTTGTCGACTGCACTGTGTACTAGGTTCAGTCAAGCAATGTCTGTGAAATAAAAAGCACCATGATGCAATTCACTCCCTCAGAAATTAGGAAACGACATGGTGCACTGCTTAGCATTGACATTGGAAGTTCCAATACAAACATTTCAGAGTGTTTGGGTGTCAATCTGAGGCCAGTGCAGAGAACTCAAAAAGAGTTGGATGAGTTTAATGGTGATTACGAATGTGTTTGAAGTGATCACTAGTGGTGGCATCATTATGTCTCCATTCATCTTTGCACAGGGCCTCAGACTCAAGCCAGAAACCTATATCATGTGCCTTAAGGAAGCAGTGCTGTCCTAGGTTAAAAACGTAACTGTGTCTGACAAGAGACTCTGCACCCTGCCAGACAAGCTGGAGAACCCAGCCATGGCTGTCAGACAATTTCTGTGACCACATCATCCCTTACATCTGGCCAACTAGCTCCCCAGACTGCAGGTCCTTGATTATTATGTGTGGGGCTTGGTTGAGCAAGAGACCAACAAAACTCCTTTAACATCACACCAAAGATGAACTGAAGCCAAGGAATATGGCAGCAGTCACCAACTTAAACAAACAAACCATCCAGAAGAGTTGCGGGAGATTCCAAAGTCATCTTGAGACAATGGTTGAAGCCAATGGCAATTTTATTGAATAAAATTACTCTTTAGATATTAAGATATTTTTGTATAATTTTGGTAAATATATCTGTTAAAATGAGATTTCAGTGTTATTTTCATTTTTGTGTTATTTAGATGACACTTCATTCATCTTACCCTGTATATGTAGATACCTGTACATTTGCTTTGTCAACTCAATTAGAAATGCATCTTGTGTTAACATAAGAAACAGTACTTACCAGTAAATAACACAGCAGAAATGCCAGTTAACAATAAACTAGCCTGGAATAAGAACTTTGCATTGTAACGATCAGCCAAAAATCCACTGATGAATTTACTGATGGAATAAGCAATTGTCTGACTGCTGGTCACCAATCCTAAAATAAGCAAAGAATAAAAAGTATTAAACTATGAAGAAAGTGATAAAGTTGGGCTTTATATATATATATATATATATATATATATATATATACTTGATACAGAGAAAAGGTCATCATCAAACCATATAATAATGTGTGTGTGTGTATATATAAGTCTACCCCTGCCAAAAAATGAAAATGACAGCAAAATATTTGAGGGGATTATTACCTGTTTCCTCACAGGTTATTGCACCTGAGCACGGCCAGAGGAATATATATATATATATATATATATATATATATGCGAATAAATATACAACGGTTTATATTATAATAGAGAGGATATATATATAATTTCTTCACGACTAAACAACATAATTATTGAATTGCAAAAAATAAGGCACTGTTAAAGAGCAAACACACACCAAGAGCTTTGATAACAGGTAGTAAAGAGAATGGACTGAGTCAATGTTGCCTCCCTATTGCCTCTCTAATTAACTGAGCCAACACTGCCTCACTATTGTCCCCCTCTCTCTCTCCATGAGATATATATATATATATATATATATATATATATATCCCGGCCAGAAGCAAGTGGATGCGTGTAGCCACACTGATGAGCTGTGATACAGTGAAACAGGCTTGTATGTGAATGACTAATATATATATATATATAGGTACAAAGAGTTTATCTCTTTAATAGAGCAGATTTATGCCAACTTCAAAGTTTTGTAAGGACACTGTTATGATGTTCTTACTCATCGGGGCTGTTAAGTCTTGCTTTTTTCTTGTTTATATAGAATATGGTGTGATCGTGTGGGAGTGGTCTTGTTTGTGAATGGTTGGATATTTTTTTTTCATAAAGATAATAAACAAAAACAAAACACAGAAATAATATAAATACAAAAAATAAAAGTACATACAAAAACACAGTCACACCAAAAACAGAAACTAATACAACTACTAAACAAAAATAAAATAAAATAAATAAATAAATAAAAATAAAACAGACACACATAAAGCCCACAAATAAACCCAACCATAACCCAGAAAAAATAAACTTTGTCAAGTGGCAAAATATACCAATACATTAAGAAAAAGGTTAAACTAATAAAAAAAGGTCAATAAATTAAAAGGGCCCATCCTAATTAAACAAAAACTCATTCAGACATACACTAAAAATAAAAATAAATCAAACTACACAATAAAAAAGAAAAATCAACCAATCATAAACAAAAAAGACGAATAACCACCAATCACAAACAAGACAACTTCCACAATATCACACCATCCTCTCAAAAACCTCATTATTGCTACATGCTTGGTACATGGTATCCACAGCATCCTTCTGCAGAGCAGCATTTTGGTTGCTTCAAGTCTCTCCTTCATCTGTGATGAGATTGTCCTGCATTCACTGCCATATTGAAGAACAGACATCACATACCTATCCAGTACTATCGTCTTTATTTTTATCAAAACTTTCTTGTCTTTTAATATTCTACTCAGCTTCTGAAATGCATCCTTGGCCATGCTGATTCACCTTCAGATCTCAGTGTCACACTTTCTGTCTTCCATTAGATCACTTTCTGTACCTGCTTGATTTTAGCATCCCCTGCCTATAGTTGGCATTTTGGGCTCCTCTTTTTTACTGATGACTATGCATTCAGTTTTCTTGTAGTTTATTTGTAGTCCTTTCTGTCCGCTTTCTTCTGCTACTTTCTAGAGGTGGTCCTATGGAATGTTATGGCTATTGCTGCTGGGTTGATTCTTTTTCTTAAACATCCAAAACTTGTCGAATGGCTTTCGCCGCTGAAATAAATAGGCAAAGAGAAAAGGAAAGATACAGAGACACTAGAGGGACAGTTTGGATACTGATTTTATTTTTGGTTCCAACGACCTCTTGTTGGGAAAATTCCTTCCCGAACAGTTTGGCACGTCTTTACCATCCAAAGTCCAACAGAGAAAGAGATCAAGTTTATTTTTGGCACCAGGAGGCCTCTCTTTTTGCGCGTGCATCAAATGTCTTTCCTGTCAGAGGACTTCTGTGAGATTTTTATGTTTATTTTATTTTGTACTTTTATTTTATTTCATATTTTTATTTAATCCCTACAGTCCTGTAGTTTCTTTTCCATGTCTGCTATCAGCACTGTATCATCTGCGTATGTTATTTTGTTCAGATTGTGGCCACTGATAATGAATCCTGGCATGATTTCTAGGGCTCTCAGGATAGTCTCACTGTACAAGTTGAATAGATCTGGTAAAAAGACACATCCTTGTCTTACTCCTTTCTATTTTTGTTTATCTACTGAATTCATTTTCTGTTCATATGCAGGTGGTTTGCTGCTAATGGAGGTTCTTCATTAGTCTAATGTATTTCCCTGTTGGATGCGCATTGTGGTGGAGTGGATATCGGCTTGGAACGAGAAATCGGGGAGTCGAATTCAAATTCCGGTTGAATTCACTGCATTCACTTACACGCAAATACCCTTGGGAAAGGTATTAATCAGTCTTTTCTGGGTTATATAACAGGACAGATTGGGTTCTA
Organism: Ascarosepion bandense; assembly: GCA_037127315.1. Lineage (NCBI taxonomy): Eukaryota > Metazoa > Mollusca > Cephalopoda > Sepiida > Sepiidae > Ascarosepion > Ascarosepion bandense. The sequence goes on from JBBBDQ010001045.1 coordinate 4,085,085, forward strand.
TAGCCTTGGCTGGCAACCAGTCTACCATAGAAAGCAATGGTGGCCTACTGCGGGATAAATTTCTGCCCAGTCAGTCATGTCTCTTTTGAGACATGATCACCCAAGCAGGTTTCATGTATGGCACTTAACTGACAGACTGATTTCCCTGTTATGCCTAGGTTGCTGAGCATTTCTATCAAATCTTTGTGAGTGTACTTTGTTGAATACCTTTGCATAGTCTATAAAACTTAGGTACACATTCTTCATTTGTATTGCCTAATTGTCTATCAGGCTTTATATAAGAATAGAAAGACTTGCACTGTGGCTTTAGATATCTCAAAGGTGATTGACAGGGTTTAGCATGCTGGCCTTATTCATAAGCTCAAAGGCTTTGGCATCTCTGGATGAATATTTAACTTAATCCAATCATTCTTAAGAAATCGTATAATAAAAGTCATGCTGAATAGCCACATTTAGAGATCCTTTCACATTAATATGAAGGTTCTCCCAGGCTCTATCATTAAACCTATGTTGATTTTTATCATTATCAATGACCTTCTTGATGTCATTAGTTCCCAACTTGGTATTCATGCTGATGATACAATGACTTAATTCTGTCTTAATAGTAAGTCTGATAGGTCCGACAAAGTAAAACTGGCAACTAGGCTCAAAAATTACCTCTAATCCGTTATTAACTGAAACAAGAAATGGCTTGTTATTTTAACATCTTCAAAACAAAACCACTGTTTTTTAATCATGTAACACATAGTTATTAGTTGAATTATTCTCTGAAATTTTCACTGAATAATGTTCAATATATATGATTAATATTCATCAAGGAATCAAGTGCATTTACAAGGGACGAGACTATAGTAAAAATAAATATTTGGCATTTAAAATAAGTTTTTTAATCATAAGGTTGTGAATATTGAAGTACCTACATACAATTAATTAAATAGAAAACAAAAGAAAACAATTCAGCAATAGAGGAGGCAAAAAGAACATGAGATTTAAGGTTCCAACTTCTATCCTCAGGATTGTCCCACACAACGATAGACTAGAGCAGGCCTGAATAATTAAAATGTATGAAGGTCCACATTGCTCACAGAAAATTATCCACAGGCTACAATAGCCAACTTCTATTGGGCGAAAAAAATGACGCAAATTGACTAATGTATCTAAAAGAAGGTATATTTGAATCAAAAAACAAAGATTGTCCATTTTTTTTTTTTTTGGTAATGATTAAACAGGTGCTAACCATTTTTGTTTTTAGTAACAAATGTTGAGATTTAGTTTTAGTTTTGATATTCTAACATTTAATATTTTTAAAATTTTATTATTGTTGTATACCTACATGTATACAGAAATGGAATGGTCCTATCCTCTTAAATATGTGATAACTATTGAGGATAGTAGAGTGATTATGCTGACTAGCAGTTTCCTAGCAGTGTATCTAATTCATGCAGTGTGTGAGTCTTGCATTTGTTGATACACTATTATCCCCAACCTCTGTTTTGGTGATTACTCACACAGTAACCTTTTAGGATTACAACAATTATAGTTCAACAATAATAGAACAGCATTGTCAGTCTTATGCTCAACTGTCATGTAATATCAATCCCAACAGTGAATATTGAACAATTTCCTTATGGATGAAGAGGAGACTGGAGGCAATAGAAATGTGGAAAAATACAGAGAATACCATGGATAGGGCATGTGAGTAATGAGGAAGTTTTAGAGAGAATTGGAATAAAAAAAAAAATACATTTTATTTAGAATCAGAATGTGACAGCTGAAATTTCTAAGACCCATAATGAAAAATGAGTGCTTGGAGAATTCAACACTCATGGTAAGAGAGGCAGCAGGATAGGGATATAGTTTCCAAATCCTCTGCACTGTCCTCAGATTGACATCCAAATACTCTGAAATTTTTGTATTGGAGTTTCTGGTGTGAATGCCAAGCTACAGCATGGTGTTTCCAAATCTCTGATAGAGTTAATTTCATCATAGTGCTCTCTTTCTCACGGACGGTGCCCAACTGACCCTACGTTGTGCAGTTGACAAAATCAAAAACAAACAGTGCACATATGTACAATTAAAAATAAAAAAAATAGTGACAATTTACCACCTTGTATTACTTTCCTCATGTGAATATATGTTTTTATATATATATATATATATATACTATAGTCATCCACAGACAGATCTGTTTCGCTGTATTACAGCTCATTAGTACGGCTTAGACTCCGTTCGCTTTCTAACCCAGGATTGAAACCCGACCGAATCAGCATCAGCCGGCGATTCTACCCCTAGGCCACAAGCGCCCGGCAGAAGAAGGCAGTACGTATAAACACACCCAATAGCTAGAGTGCTCCAATTCATTATCGAATGAGCGATGCGTATATGCCGTATATATATATATATATATATTGTAATTATTAAATAGCTATTGGTCAGAGTCAAATCAGGCCATTAAACATATTAAAAAATGCTCAAAACACATTTAAAGAAAAAATAAAAGATAAAGATTTAACATGCACAGATATTAAATATTAAAATAATAATAATAATAATAACTATATGTCTATTCTCTACTTTCATATTGAGCACTTTTTAAAAGTAAATTTAATAATTATATATATATATATATATATTATATGGATTATATAAATAAGTAGTAATTAGCAGGGGATCAGTTTATTACATCATAACAATAGAAAACTGGTCCCCCACTTTATGCCCAGTAGAAGCTTCAATTGTTTCCAACTATCATATTCAGTCAGTCACTTCAGTGCTATAGATGTGATACATGCTTGGGTGATCATGTATCTTTGGATCAGTGACCAACAGAAGATTTTCCTGCAGTCGGTTGCCATTTCTTTCTACGGTTGCCAACCAAGGATATAGAACTCAATTTGTCCTGCTATTTAACCCAAGACTGGAGGGAGAAGAGATGAATTAATACCTTTCCCAAAAGTATTTGCACATAAGTGAATACAACAAATTCAACTGGAATTTGAACTTGGCTCTCTGATTTCTCATCCTGAGCTGATATCCATTGTACCACAATGCATATTTGAAGTAAAGAATTGAAATGATGAAGATTCCCTTCATCTGCAATCAGTGAGTTAATAAAGCAGCATCTTTTAGAAATGTTCATATGAGTGCAGCAGTTCTCTTGCCAACTCAAGGAATTCTCTAGAGGCAGAATAGCAACACTTGCCCAGCATCTTAAACAGCTGTCATTCTATTCTGATGCAGTGGCCTTGTTCACAAAAAGCTATTCAATACGAATTCCCCACTGCAATATATCAAAGGCTACAGCTCAACAGGTTGTTTTAAGTTGGATTTCAGCATCAAAATCAGCTTTTGACAAGTGAAAAATGAGACAAAATCAACAAAGATAAATAAAACAAGTTAGCAAAATTAATACTAAGCATTTGAAAAACAAAATTGTACCAATAGAATATTCATTTTTGGTTCTACTTTATAATCATTACAGTTGTATTGTTTTTAATATAATATATATATATATATAAACACCTAATGAGCCTACCTATATATATATATATATATATATATATATATATATATAAAAATAAACACCTAATGAACCTACCTATATATATATATATATATATATATATATATATAAATAAACACCTAATGAGCCTACCTAGGTTTCACCTAACCGAATCGTCAGGGAAAGCTTTCCCTGACGATTCTTTTAGATAAAATCTAGGTAGGTCCATCTGGCTCATTGGGTGTTTATTTATTTCAGTCTACCTCTGTATTGAGCGCTTTCTGTTAGTTATTTACTCGCATTGGGGTTTTTTCTTTGGGTTTTATGCTGATCTTAGTCTGAACTCTTTTGACTGACATTCATGTACTAAGCTCTCTTTTTTCAAAAAAACATTTTTTCCTTCTTTCGATAGTTTTCAAGGAAGGTTTTTCCACACGAGTATAATTCTTACAATCTCACTAATATATATATATATATGTATATATATATATATATATATATATGTGCCCTACCAGCCATAATTATTAGGCCACCCCAGTGTTTTAAAAAAATGATGTATTTCATACTATTTTTTAGTATTCATTGCCAAGTGAATAATTGTAAATGAAAATAGAATGGCTCTTTTGTTAATACTGCACAGTAACATGTGCATCAAATGAATTTATAAATATTTAATAATTATCTATATTACAGTTTCATCAATGAAAGAATGAAGAAAATTTGCTTCCTTGCCTTGTAAAATCTTTTCAAAGTAATAACAAAAGAACCATTCTATTTTCATTTAGAATTATCCACTTAAAAATAGTATGAAATACATCATTTCTTTTAAAAAAACTGGAGTGGCCTAATAATTATGACCGGTAGTGTATATATATATATATATATATATAAAGAGACAGACAGACAGAGAAGATAGTGTGTACCAAAAATATTTTCACAAATTTTGGATGTGCGTTCCTGACACAAAAACAAGGTAAAATGGGATTTTGCATGACTTGACAGCCATTGTTAAATGGAACACTTTTCAGTTAACTCACTACTACACACATTAAACATTGAAAACAGACAACACATCGTCATATATCATAAACTGAAGGATTTGGAGACATGTTTATATGAACCTTTGTTCTTGTTTTGGTGTTAAGAACCTACCCACAAAGTTTGTAAAAGTATTTTTAATACACCCTGCATATAATTATAAAAATATAGTTTTAAGATATGCTATATTTATCAGTAAAAGTACTCAATATCAGGGATAAAACATATGTAAAAGTGAACACTGATGACCTATCATCTTTGTTGCCATTTGTACAATATTTTGGCCATTGTATGCTCCGGCCTTCTTTAGGTGCTAGGAATTTCAAACCAAGCCTTTTATTACAATTACTGGGGTATATTATCCCCATTTGATTGGAAGTCATGAATTATCTCCCTCATGAGGCTTTAAGCAAGGAATGAGGATAATATACCCCAGTGATTGTAATAAATAGTTCAGTTCAAAATTCCTAGCACCTGAAGAAGGTCAGAGCATACAACAGCCGAAACATCATACAAATGGCAACAAAGATGAGGACAATAGTCCGAATAATGTAAATACTGTAAATAATACCTCATCTCAGAAATATAGGCAAATGAAACAGACTGTTGCCACTATATAAGAAAACTGTTCAAGAAGCCATGAACGTTTTGTTTAAAGAGTAGATTTATTGTTGCTATTATTATTAATATTACTTGCTTTTTGTATGATATATTAAGTGCTCATAATGGTATTTGCATTGCTACACATGTTTCATGTCTAAAGTTGACTCTCTTCAGGCAAATAAACTTGTGACTTCACATATCGAGGTCCGTTTGTTTTTCTGATGGCCAAGGTATTGTGTATAAATAGATAAGTCCAGTGGTGAGCAGGTCAGAAACTTCATATGTGTGTGTGCGTATTGAGTTTTTTTCACACTCACACATCAAGTTTCTCCTGTCACCTTTGTTGGTTATAATAAGTTTCTAACTGTCTAATTGTTAGTAAGAATTTCTTTGTGGTTTCTATTTTCCTTAAGACTTCCACATTTTTAATTTCAACATTCATCAGTAGAACAACATATCCATTGTTTCGAGTCTTTTCTTTATCTCTTCATCAGTAACAAAACAGTCCACATAGATTAGATATGACATAGTGATTCAACACTTTTCTTTGTTTATAAAGGCATTTTCAATCCCTTAATTATTTGGTCAGTATCTTTGTATTTTTTTTTATTTCTCTGGCACACTTTCCATTGTCTATTATAACACTACTCAGATAATTTTAAAATTCCACACTTGCTTGATTTTTACATCCCCAATATGTAACATCCACCTTGGCTCTTCCCTTTTGTTGACAACCATGCATTCCATCTTAAGTTAATGGTTAGTCCTTCTTCTTGCTCTTTTTCTTCTTCAAATTTGTTTAACAGTTCTTTCAGTTTTCTTTCTGAATCTCTGCCATCAACATAGCATATGTTGTTCAAAATACATCCACCAATGATAAATCCTGGTAGGGTTTCTCATCTTAAAACTACCTTGCTGTACAGCTTCAATAAATCTATCGAGAAAACACTTTTATTGTACTTCTCTATTTCTAAGGGTTCAACTAATATATTCCCTATTCGAATGCAAACTATTCCCCATACAGGCTACAGATTATTTGACTATGTTTTCCATGTAGATCAAGCTTTCTTAATATTTCAAGAAATTTATTAAATGTCTTAGTGTAATTTATGAAACATAGGTATAGATATTTCTTCACTTCCATTACTTACTCTGAAAATGACTTAAGAAAATTACATTTTTTGTTCCAGTATCTTGTCCTATTTTCTATTTCATTCTTCTTTAAGCCCAACTCTTTACAATCCTAATTATTAGTTTAGTGTTGTGGCTTAGCAACCTGATTGTTCAATGAAGTTTGCATTCATTTGCACTTGAGTTTTTGTTGAGAGTCAAATGTATTGCTGGTAACATATTTTTCAAAAACATGTTGGTATTTGTACTATAAAAATATATTTTTATGCTTTCATAGTGTATTGATACAATTTTGAGGGTTAGCTATTTGCTCATAGCTAGGACCTTAACAGGCGTTATCACCCTGGATCAGTGAGGACCTGAGCACAGCAACAATTAAGAGGTGATTTCACACTCCTCAAAACCTCTTGATCAGAGGTCTTGCTGCCAAATATAGTTTATCACCATGCTCAGGATACAAAAAGGGAGGTGTTGTAGAGAAAGAATTTGCTGCGCCTATTATTGAAACATAGATTCATCCATCTGATATGAGTAGAATGTCTGCTCATGGAACAGGGGCAAAAAAGGGGTCACAAAGGTGTAGTACTTTCCAGTCGTGTTTGTTGCACTGAACTACTGTATTCTTAATGTACGTTCTTATGTGATTAAATCCTTCTTCACTTAACCTTTGTTCCTTGTGTCTTACTAACCAGCAGCTATGAGTGTTACATGAACTTTATAACAAACATTTAACATTATAAATAAAAAAATAGTGAATTTTATATAGTGTTTTTTTTAGGCTTAGTATGAGCAAAACAAATTTACTAACTTGGATGAAAAAAAAAAAAAAAAAGACCCCAGAATTACGTAAAAATCTGCCAAAATTTTTGATCCTTTAATAGTCAGTTGTGCTTAGTTTAATTAGTCATGTATATAAATGGATGTAGGAAAAAGCAAATGTTAAGATAGCAAGGGTCACAAAGCACTACCCAAGGCTCTTAATTAAGATTGCCTGGTGGGGGAGTAGTATGCATCAGTCCTGGTTCCACCAGTACACAATGAACTGAAGTCAATACATTATATGACTGCAAAAAGTAAGAGAAGCACATAAAAATAAACATTTAATCAAAGAAGACAAACATTGCATGTAACAACAATATCCTTCATTATCTAATTTTATACATATCTAATTTTATACATAAGAATACATGGTGTCTTTAGAAATGACTGAACTAAAATATTCAAAATTCTAAAAGTTAATATTACTCAAGACATTTATTTTTTTTTTTTTTTAGTTTTAGTCAAATTCAGTTGTTTTTTGTTAGTCCTCAACAAAAGCTCATGTCTAGAATTTTAAAGTATAGAAAGCCAAAAAGAATTTCTTAAAATGTATTTTCCAGCTGTACTTAAATAGACGGGTCCACTCATAAAAAAAATTGGCAAAGGTTTTGGGGGAAATAATTTTTACACTATTTACATTGTTCGGATTGCTGTCCTCATCTTCATTGCCTTATTCACAACATTTCAGCTGCTGTATGTTCCTACTTTCTTCAAGTGATATTTGCTGGAGTTTCAAATTGAACCCTTTATTTAGTCCACAAGAGATTGTTCTAATTCCATGTGCCATGCATCTAGATATCTCAGTTTTAGTTAAGGGTCAGTCAGTTAAGTGCTATATGTGATACACACTTGGATGATCATGTCTCAAAAGAGACATGACTGACCAGGCAGAAGATTTTCCTGCAGTGGGTTGCAATTACTTTCTGTGGTAGACTGGTTGCAAACAAAGGCTGTAGAACCCAATCTGTCCAGTTATTTAACCCATAGCTGGAGGGAAGAGACAGATTAATAACTTTCCCAAGAGTATTTACGTATAAGTGAATGCAACAAATTCAACTGAAATTCAAACTCAGCTCTCCAATTTCTCATTCTGAGCTGATATCCACTGGACCACAACGCGCATCCTTAGTTAAGGTTACAGTTCTAAATTATGGTATCATGAATACGGAAATAAAGATGATGACGACAGTCCAAAAACTGAAAAAAATGTAACCTCTAAAATATCGACAGAAATAATTTTTGTAAATTAACATTCTTTTTAATTTTCTTAGGGTACATTACTTTTCAGAATAAAAAATACAGATTTGTTATTTAGATTGGCAGGGGTCTATAATATTGATACTGTGTCAAACCGATCCCTGACTTTTAAATAACAAAAAGGATAGATATATCAGTCAGTTAAGTGCCATACGTGATACATGCTTGGGCGATCATGTCTCGAAAGAGACATGACTGACTGGGCAGAAGATTATCCTGCAGTAGGTTGCCATCGCTTTCTGCGGTAGACTGGTTACCAGCCAAGGCTATAGAACCCAATCTGTCCTGTTATTTGACCCATAACTGAAAGGAAGAGATGGATTAATACCTTTCCCAAGGGTATTTGCATGTAAGTGAATGCAATGAATTCAACTGGAATTCGAACTTGGCTCCCCGGTTTCTCGTTCCGAGTCGATATCCACTGTACCACAACGCACATCCTGATATATAGATATAAATGTATATAGATATATACATTTTTAAATAAAAAACAAAATGTTACATAATATATATTGATTTATTCTTAATTTAAAATAAATAATTATGAACTTTACTTATTTGTACATGTGCTTCTAATGAAATCCTATGCAAAAAATAAAAAAGATTTTTTTTAAATTATTAAAAAAACAAAAAAATAAAAATTCAGAAAATAAAACAAAATATTCAAATAGCAATGATGTTAGCACATTTTCAAATTTGACATTTTTAAATAACAGCTCAATAACTTAGCCTCAATCCAACAACTCTTCAAAGTCAGGGATAAATTTGACACTGTATTGATATTATAAACAGGACCCCCTTTTCTAAGTCGATTACAAATGAATATTTTTTGATTCTGACAAATGTCATAGCTTAAGAAAGATTTAAAGAATGCTAATCTACAAAAATTATTTTGTAGAAAAAATTTACCCTATTTTTTTTATGATGAGTGAACCATTCTATTTAAGTCATATCCATTTTCCTTTTAGACAGACAAGAATTATAATTATGATTCTAAGTGTCTTTAAGACTTCTTCATTACTTATGCATACCATCCATGGTATTCCTTCATTATGGTAACATGTTCACTTGTTGGTATCTACTAATTCCTCAAGTTGCTATAATTACTAAAAAGATGACCAATAAATATATAAAGTAATATTATGTTTTATATTGTTTATACATTAATAGATTGGTTTTACATCAAAGCTAACACATACCAAATTTGGGCTATTATAAATTCTTCCATGAAGATGATGGACGGGTAAAATTTACTCTTCAGACATATTTCTGAAGTTTACATTTTTCATGAGTTTCATAGTAGAACATAGATAAGGATTAGGTTATTTTTTTAAATTAATATTATCTTCACATTTTGTTCCCATATTAAATGAAAACTTAGGTATCTGTTTAATTTCTACATATCTAGTTATCTCCATGAGTGTATAGCTGAGTAGTTAGAATGTTCGCTTTCTGACAATGAAGTCTGGGTTGAAATCTCACCATGGTCGATTTGTCAGGAAGGTGATTTCTTGACGTTATTGATCTGGAGGAGGTACCTGAAAAACCATACCATGGGTTGACCCAAGCCTTGTGAGTGAAAATGGGTAAACAGCTTCCTTTGAGGAGCTGTCAATAGTTGTGCTAGCTCAAAGCCACAAGTCATTGTGACCGAGGGTTTGAGCATCCTTTACATTGTTCAAACTGTTGTTCATGCTAGATAACGTACTCTCTCTCAGAAACCATAACTAAAGTCTGCTCTGCATAGTTACAGTATAAACCACAGATGGGCTATGTGGGTGTTGAACAAACACAAGGGTACCTGAGCAAGCACCTGAAATGGGGGATTAAAAAAAACAATAGCTAAGGTTTAAAACAAAGTTTTGAAAATGGAAAATCTTTCTTGAAGCTTTTATTTTAGTTTTAATTTCATGCTAATAGATTATATTTAATATTTTCGATGAACAAAATACTTTGCTGTATTTCAGACTAAGTTTAAATTGGAATTATTTGAGCTTTTCCATTTACTGATTAGCAAAACATATAGTTTTTACTTAATATCACCTAATCACTACAAATTAATACAGAATTTTAAAAGTTAAAACTTTATAAATTATTGTAATTAAATTTTTTTAAAAATTCATTATTCATTTTAAAAAATTTTTATTAATACAATAGTGTTCATAATATATCTTTGCCCATCCTCAAAATGTATTGTTTTAACTTGGTTTTTATCAGTTATAATATAAAGTTTTGCTTAAGCACTCACTGTGATATCTATAATACTCTGAAGACTGACTCCAATGGTGTTTGTAAACTCCTTGGAGTTCTTTATTTAAGTCTCTAGACTAGTGTATTTGTGTCACCAGAGATGTGCAAGTTACTCCACAATATCCCACCCACCCACTTTTGATATTTCTTTTTATGAGTAAATATTTTATTTTTTATTTTATTAGTGATCACTCCCTCTTCTTTCTGGTGAGTTCACCAATATACTTAACTTTGTATCTTTTACGTTTAGGATCAACCTCCAGTTTTTCTGCATGTTTTCTTTTTCTGGGAATTGTATTTTTATGATCAACAAATTCACATCAAAAACATCATACAGCCCTTTCATAGGTTCTTTCATTCTTTCGAGCCCTTCTTCAGTAAACCTTTTTTTAGCTGATTGCAATGTTTTTAGTTTCCCATTTTCTCCTTTAACCATGTATATCATCTTTCCAATGCATGACATTTTTATGCAGTCTTCCCATATTTCTTTTCCATCTTTATACACATTGAATCTTGAAACGTTTATTGTCCTTTTTGTTATTCATTTTTATTCTTTTTATTTAGTAACAACTTGTTGGATGCTGATTTAATTTTTCTTGTGAACATTAATTCTGCTGGCGACATGCCTGACACTGTATTGGAATTTGCTGTTATCCAGTAAACTCTTAAGAATTTTTGTTGTGCTTCTTCATGGCTTGGTTTTTTTTCCAAAGCTCTCTTGAAAGTAGCCACAAATTGTTTAGCTTGTTCATCTGATCTTGTGTGATATGGTGGGGTAGTAATATGTTCAATGGAGAACATTTTACAAAAATGTTTTAATTTGTAAGCAGTGAATTATGTACCATTATCCAAGATTATGGTATTTGGAATGCCATATCTCACAAACGGTTTGTGCAAAAAATTCACTGTCACCAAAGAAGTTGGTTTTTTTCACTTACAAATTTCAGGCCACTAAGTAAAGTTATCCATTACCACCAGATAATGAGATCCATTTATTAGACCTGTAAAACCTATGTGAAGTCGTGACCATTTAATGCCTGTCTTTGGCCAAGGTTGTAATTCCATGGTAGGTAATTTTGCTGCCAGAACACAACTGCAGGCTTTTACTAATTTTTCGATATCTTGATCCATTTTGGTCTAGTATATCTCATAAGAGATTTCATCCTTGAAATTCTCAGATGTCAACTATAAAAATCATTTCATGTTCACTTTTGTAATATGCCAGGTATTACCAATCTTTGTGCAAACATCAATACTCCGTTACATAGTGAGTAAGTGTTCAAGTCTACATTGCATTCTGTCTTATTTTCTTTTAGTTGTTTTTTTTTCACAATAAAGACAGCTTGTTCTGCTTTTTTTTTTATTTCCTCCAAGGTAACTAGTAATTTGTGTACTACATTGTATAATATATTTTTATTTTCAGTTTTTAATGCTACAATGACAGTGTCCTCAAACAGTTCAGTATTTTTTAGTATCACTCTTGATAACCCATCTGCATGTCCCAGTTTTTTGGATTGTTGGTATTTCATCCTAAAATTGTAATTTAATAAGATGGTACCCCAGTGTTTTAATCTAGCCAAATTTGTGAAATTATTTTCACTGAAAATATTATTGCTAACGCCTCTTTTTTATCTGGCTATAATTTTTTTCTGCTGTTAGTAGTGAACATGAAGTTTATGTGATGGCTTTATATTACCGTCCTTGTACTTTAAGTAAAATTACTGCTCCTAAACTATAATCATTAGCATCTGAAATCACTACAATTTCTACTTTTGAATTGTAGTGTGCTAATTTTAAGTCTGATATTATGATTTTTTTATTTCTTCAAATGACTTCTGACATTTATCAGTTCAGTTCCATTTTATGCCTTTTTTAAGTAAATCAGTCAGTGGAGCTCTCAAATTCTGTATATTAGATATATAAATTTGATAATAATTTTGCTAGTCCCAGGAATGCTTGTAAACTAGTAACGCTTGTTGGGGAAGGCATATTCTTAATTGCCCTTAATGGATCTAGTTGACAACCATTTTTATCAATGATTTGTCTTAGGTACTTGATTTTAGACAAAAACAATTCACACTTTTCCCCACCGAGTTTGAATCTATACTCTTGTATTTTTTTCAAAAACTGTTTTAACATTCTCGAGATGTTGTTCCTTAGATACAGTTTAAATTAATATATCATATAGATAAGCAACTGCAAAATCACAATCTGCAAGCAAGCTTGTTGAAAAATAACTGGAGTCACCTTTATGCCAAAAAAGAAAATTAGTTGAACTTATACAATCCCTCGTGTATATTTATAGTTGTTAACTCTGAATATTTTTCTCCAACCTGTATTTGTAAATATGCTTCAGGAAGATCAAGCTTCAAAAAATTTTTTCCAATGTTTAACTTTGCAAAAATTTCCTCTGGACTTGGTAATGGAAAGTTATCAGGTTCTAAACAGTTTTTTAACCCTGTTGAAAAAAAACCACACACTTTTCTTTTACTTGTATGTATGTACATATTTTTATCCTGAATTACTTCAGCATCACATCACAAACTTAGAATTCTTTGTCAGTCATCTGATTTTTTTAGTATAAGTTTATTATTTTGTTCAAATTTATGAGAATTTTCGCCTGTATTCCTGCATCCTTTTTCACTATTAACTCTGAAACAAAAACTAACCATTTAAATATATCCAGAGTCAGTTCATTAAATCTGAATCTTTTACATTCCTTGTTAACAATATCAGCATATGTGGTAAAAATCTTTGTCTTTTTTTTTTTTTTTTTTGTCAGCCTCATACATTTCTAATAAGTGTTAAATAAAGGGCTTTTGTTATCAAAAAAGTTTGACAGAATATATACTGTTCATCAAAACAAATCTCTCCTGATTTTTTGGGGAGTACAATATTACTATATTTTTCATGTTCTACTGGTGCTAACTTCCTTAACAAAAGTCTTGTTTTTCTCTCGTCTTCCCAGTCACTGCACTCTTCTCTTAAAATTTGTTTGTATCTTCAGAGATATGCAGAAAACAATTCCATCTGGATTGTATGGAAATTCAGATATGATGTTTGTGAGTGTGTCGGGAGTAAAAATACTTGGAGAATTTTCTGTTTCCTTCAGAATTATTTCTATCAACTTTTGTTTCAACAATTGAGTTATCTCTCTCTAACACTGTAAGATGTGGCTATAGACAGTGATTAGTTCCTGTGATTTGAATCAAAGGGTTGTGAGTTCAATACCAGGCTACAGCAATAGTGAGCAATTAACTTACAGGGTTAGAGGGAGATAACTCATGACTACCAAAAGAGGCACTACTATGCAAGGAATGGAGTTCATGTACCCCAGTGATTGTAATAAAGGGTTCTGTTTAAAATTCCAAGCACCTGAAGAAAGCCAGAATGTACAATGGCTGAAACGTCATACAAATGGCAACAAAGATGAGGACAATAGTCCAAATAAAGTAAATAATGTAAATACCACCCCATCTCAGAAATATAGGCAAACAAATTCATAGTCGTAAAGAAAAGTTTTACAAGAAAGAGCGAATTGATAAGAGGCAAATTATGTGGAAGAAAGAAAAGGTTTATAAAAGAGTAAATAAATAGGGTGCAAATTCAGAGAGAAAAATGGAAAAAAAAATGAAACCATGAAAAACTGGACTGTTTACAATTGTTGCCAAAAAATCTTTTTAAATCCATACCTGAGCAAAAAAGAAAAATGTTTCCTTAAACCAATCACCAATTAGCAACCAGACTATATAAAAAAATTTTAAATATATAAACTTGTATTGTATGCCTAATTATAACTTGCACTAGTGGAACCTGTGGAATTTCCACGGAAGGATAATTATGATTACCTATAAAAATTTTACTTTGTCATACTTCAAACATAAAGGTATTGGATAATAAAATAACGATAACACAGAGTGTAATTTTATTAAAATATCTGTAAAAGTAATGTCCATAGAAGCTACTTTACTGTAATCTTATATTAAGTGGCATATGCACAGACCATAACCAAAATACTGTATGTTATTTTGTGAGAGATTTTCAAAGAGAAATTTTTTTTTTATTACTGAAAAATCATGGCTTCTATGTTCATTTTAAACAGAAAAGACCAACTGAGGAATGGCCAAGGGTGTAGAGGCCAGAAATTTTGTTATTAGTTCACAGAATACAACACCAAACCTACCTATTTTTAATATATTGTGCAGTACACACACACACACACACACACACACACACACAATTACTGCTACAAGCACCAGCTTAAGCTGCTACTGCTACGGTAATGTTATAGGCTTTCTCCTTCTACTCTCTCACTTTTTACTACTCTTCCATTTGGTAAAGGTAAGAGAAAGGCTGAGAAGAGTAGCGTTTATAGATTATAAAAAGATAGAGAGGAAGTAAAACCTCGGTGTAGAGAGTAAGTGTGCTATCTTTCTTCAGTGGTGTAATAGATGAAGGAACTAAGTAACTAACTAAGGAAGGAACAAGCAGAATTATTATATAATTATAGCTATAATAACATATTTCATTTTTTATTGGTACTGGAGATCAGTCATTAATTCAAGATTTTGAGTGATGATTCTTTTAAAATAAGCATGCTTTAGTGTGAAAGATTAGCGCAGCAGTTTTATTTCTCTTTTCTTTTTATTTCTCTTTTCTTTTATTTTCTTTTTCTTTTGGTCATCATCTGTAGTGGGAATTCTGCCTGAGCATTGTACGTCAATAAGACTACAATTGCCAACTCTAAATTTAGTGAACCACTTCTGTACAGTTTTGTCGACTAAAGCACTTTCAGTGTATGCAGCACATATCTTTCATGTTCTTGTGAGACATTTTTGCTTTTATGGTAATAAAAAAGCATCAAGAGTCTAAAATGCACCTTATAATCTTTCATTTTCATAGGGACACAAAATTGACACAAATTAATTTTAAACTTTCTTTCAAGAGATAGTTCGAAGTGTGCTCTAATAAAAAATGTAAGCATATCTGTCGATAAATTTGACATATTCTAACATGAACGACTAAAAATTGGCAAGAACTTTCCAGACAACCAAATAAAAAAATAAACATTGCCAAGATAGGATAAGTCATGGAGAACCATGTTAACATGGCACATAAAATTTGCTATGTAAACAAGTAAAACAGAGTAAGAATTAAAACTTAGTATAATTTTTTTTTTGCTTTCCTCAATTGAAGTAGATCATCATCATCATCATTTATCCCTCACACCCAGATGGTGCATAGGGCAGCAATCATCATCATCATCATCATTTACTCATCACACCCAGATGGTGCATAGGGCAGCAACTTTTTGTTGCTGTTTCTGTAACAAACTATTTTGTTGATTGGAAAGCAAGTATCTGAAGAGATTTCCCTAAGTGAAAAGTGCAAGAGAAGAAATGAAGAAACAATTAGCATAGCATTTACATTTACATCTAGCCATTTCCATGTAAAATTATGAGAACTTGCCATCACTCTTGTAGTACACTTAAATTCATAAAGTCAAGGCACCAAAGAGGAAAGCTCATAAAAACAATTATCATAAAAATATTTGTAGAAAAGGTACAGGGAAGCTACATAATGGTAGTAAAAAAGTAACTGAAGATGAGATGCCAGGTTAGGACTAATGAAATTACAGATTCTTATTTGTATTTTATCTAGAATCTCTAAATACATAGCAGAAGTACTAGATCAGATGTGACAGCAATGCTTGGACAAATGGTAGAGACTTATGTGTAAAATAGATTCTGGTGAGAAAGATTTGCTAGCATGTCACAGGGAAGTTCACTGTGTCAACCAACTTTCTTTGCAACTGAGACTGAGCAATTGATTCAATGTCATTGATGTCAAAATTTTTATTTCTATTGTACTCAAGCAAGCATATTATTAATATAAAATTTGACCAAGCACCACTTTTGAATTGATCTATCCCTTGATCCCAACTGTGGCTTTGACCAAGCAACACAAGAAATCAGTCAACTACCGGTCCTACCGACAACACCCATACAACTAACCACATATGAACAATTTTTGCCAAATTTCAAACAGCTACATATTTGAAGTAATTGAAAATTTAATCCTTATTTAAATTATTTAATTTATTCTTTCTTTTACAACCAATTGCTTGAACATATGTTAGTAAAAAACTGAATTTGTTGTTTTTATTGTCTACTAGTTGTCTCAATTTATTTTTTTAATTTTGAGTTTTAATGTTTTCTTGATTTCTACGAGACGTAATTTTTACCTGATTTTATAAATAAATTAAAAATAAGTTTTGATTCCCGTTGTACCAGGCATGTTCATGAAAAGCAATTGCGGTTTATTATTGCCCATACTGTTCTTTTTTAATTAAATTAAATTAATTTTTTTTCATTCTTTTTTTAATCCGTTATATGATATTAAATTCAATTCTTTCATTAAAAAAAAAAATGTTACTTAGCAAGTAGGCGAAAATCACTGTTGCTTTTCTTAAAAAGAAATGTCAGTAAACAGTGTAGGAATCAAGCCAGAGATGACGTGACATCAGTTCAATTCAAAGCCCAAAGGCCCACTTGTTGAAAGATAATGATCAAAACAACAAAGGGGTGATGCTAGTCTGAATAAATTAAAAATTTATACATTATTAAATGCCTTTTACGGGTCATCCAATGACATATAAACTAAACAGCTGGAGAAATGGTTAGAAAAAATACAAGTCATTTTTGGTAAATTTTTGTTTTGTTAAAAGAAGGCCTTTAACCCTTCAAATCTTTCCAAAACATCCCTATTTCCGTGAAAATGTATATGCTGAACTCAAATCGGTAATTGTTTATTGAAGAAACCTACCTTTTTTTCATTTTATCTAGCAGAAAAATATGTTACTTCTTGTCGCTGTTTCTCTCACCCCGTAACCATGGTTCGAAAATGTTATTCACTGCAGACTGAATTCACATGTAGTTTTACGATTTTTTGGCCTTTTTACTTCCATTTTGCAATTAATGCACGGAAAATGAGTTCCGAAACACAACAAATCGCGGAGTAATTGCTACCAAAGTTCAAAGGGAGTAAATAGATGAATTCAGTATCTACCGCCTCAAGTCATTCAGTGGTTAATCAGATATGATAAAGGTGGTAAGGGGTGAGATATAGTCCGATTTATTTCTGGTCGATAACATGAAAAAAAGTACGTTTCTTCTAGAAACAATTATCGATTTCAGTTCAGCATATACATTTGCACGGAAATAGGGATGTTTTGGAAAGATTTAAAGGCCTTCGGGAAACAAACCAAAAAAAAAATTACCATAAATTTTACAGGCATTTATTAAATTTTTACCTTTTTTTTTCTTTTTTACTTTTTTTGTTACGTGTTTAAAATTGTTTTTTATTCTTCTTCAGACACTAGAGAATAAAAAAGTGAGTTTCTTAAATTACAGAGATGTTTTCCTGTAAAAGTGTAAAAACATAATTACTGTAAAAAAAAAAGTCCATATAAACAAATTATTTAGGTTTCAAAAATTAGATATCATTCGAAATCCAAAACATTATTATTCTGAATAACAAAATTCAAAGATAAACTTACTTTTTTTTCATGACACTGACAGTCAGATGTCATGAAATAATTTAAATTAAAATTTAAATAATAAAAACAAGCATAAAATTAAAAAAAAAACAATTATTAATTTTCAAATTAAAGAAAACATTTTTTTAATTTGTCAAATTTGAAATGAATACGTTGAGCTTGTTTTAATTTTTCTTTAACAAATAAATAAATAAATAAATATTGAACTACCAATATAATCAATTAATTTGAAAACTCTAAGTCTAAGAATTTCTTTAGAATCTAAGTAAGAAATTGAAAACTCCAAGTCCAAAAACCCATTTACACCCGACTTCACAAACTCTTTTTTTCTTCTTTTAGTTATGTTTATCGACCTAATAATGAAGAAGTTATTATAATTAATATATTCTTTTAGTTTTAAATTAAATTTTCAGATGCATGGAAAAAACAAATAAAAAATGTTTGTCTATATTTCTGAGATTGTTTTTGCCATATTCACATCACATGTGAATATGGCAACAAAGATGAGTACAACAGTCTGGATAAATGTATTGTAAATATAAAATGTTTGTTTTTGAGTGAAAGAAAAATCATTTTTCAAAAATGTCTTACCTAACTGACTTCGAAGAAGTCCTTCTGAATTAATAACACCAGGCAAAGCAAACGTGAAGGACTTTCTGATGTAAGCATTAAGTGTATATCCGGCATAAAGACTGGAAAAAACAAGCATCTGGTAAAAATTAGGTCCGTGCTTCGACATGGTCACTTCTCACCTGAAAAAAAAAAACCACTGGACACACCTTTATGCACAGATCTAATTAATTTTTTACTTCAAATTTTGTGTTGTGCCGTTTCATCATTTCATTCAATTCATTATTCTTTCTGGTCCTTCTTTTTATTTTTAAACACTTTCGGTGTACATTTTATTCTTTTTTATGAGAAATAAGACCGCGCAATTAAAAAAAAAAAGAAAAAAGAAAGAAGCCAATACTGGTATTTTAGATAAACTTAACTACAACTTTGAATAGTGATCAAATTTTTGTTTATCACGTTTTTTAAATTTGTCGAAAGGATCTCGCAGACCATCGTCTGCTATGAAGCCATACAAGATTTTGAATTTGCTGTTTAAGTTTCCCAAAGCAATAAAAATGTAAAAATTAATCTTTATCAAAGAAATAAATGGAAAACAACCACTATGACTTATTTGGTTTTCTAAATATTAAAATGAAAATTACTATATTTGGCCATTAAAAACAATAATATTACGTAAACATTTTTAACAATAAACATCGAGAACTTCAACTGATTTTTAGTTGTTTTTTTAAGAAAAAAAATTAGGTATCGACAAAAATATTTTTAATATTTTTTTTTTTAACCTGGGGTTAATTTTAATAACTACAGAATAACAATTGTTCTTCGTGCGAAAGAAAATATTAAATTAGTCTTGTTTAACTTCTAAAATCTCTAAATCACGGTTTCAGTGTTTTTTATGGTGTTTAAGTTAAACCACCATTTAAATTGCTAATGTTGTCATAAAGATCAAACTAAAAACATTTCTTTTTCGTAAAAGACAAGAATTATCTGAATTTCTAGTTGAAAATCTCCAGTTCATTTTATTTCTAAAAGATATGATGAAGAAATGGAAAGATTACATTACAATCGAATTTTAAAATTAAAAATTTGTTTTGCTTCAATTAAAAATTATCCGATAATTAAAATTTTTAACTCATTCGTTCAACAGTCCACATTTTTGTTTTCGTGTTTTTGCTATCTTCAAGCAAACCAGCTACAACTCAGGATTTTTTTAAAGCCGAAGATGTAAATTTCGTTGTATGGCAAATATTACTACAAACATTAAATGTAATGAAATGAATGTAACTACATACAATATTAAAAAAAAAAAATCTTACATCTTTTTTAAATAACGCTAAAAAAAAAAACAACAAAAAAAAATCTTAAACTCTTTTAAAAATACAACTTATATTTTTCCAATCGATCAAGTACCATTTTTTCCATTCTCATAAATATGTTACCACAATAATTGTGGCGGTATAAATATTTTGTTTTGTTTGTTTACGAGTAGGTGACCGAAAAAAGACAGCGAATGAGGTGTGTAAGTCCAGTAGTGAACAGAAAAAAACGAACCAATTCTGGGATGATTACGCATACCAGTAATGCAACCAAGAATAATTACTTGTTATTTTGAAAGGTGTGTGAGTGTGTGTAAAACACATTGTCGGCATACGTTAGTAACCAACGATAAAAGCTTTCTTTTCAATCTCATTAAGAAGACATAAGATATCACAGCCCGAATGAAACGTACACGTGTGTCAAGAGAGTTAACTCTCGATTACACGTAACTGACGTCATTTTGACGTCACCTTATGTTTACCGTCCAAAATATTTCCCCGCCAGTTTTAGAACGGCAAATAAACTTATTATATAAAAAGATTTTTTTTCGATAGTAATTTGTGACATTTTGTCAAGATGTTCAATAGCCAAATAACAAACAATTACGACAATCACTATCCTACTTGGCAAAATTTCCGCTCAAAATCTATGGGAAATTAGCACAATCAAGAAAGAATCTAACTTTGAGAATGAAAGTGTGTTTTAATTTTCAACTAAATATTTTTTCATTTTAGAGATTTTCATTTTGAGCTGCCATAAAATAAAAATAAAAACAATTGCAAAATAATAGCATTTTAAAAAATTTCCACATTCGAAACAATATGGCATTATTTTTACAACGAAAAATTAATTAAAAAAACATCGAAAAATGTAAATTTTACATTTTTTGATGATTTTTATTAATTTTTATATCAGTTTCATTAGCAACATCCAAGATTTCGAAGAGTTTTAAAATCGTACTGTAATAATGATATTTACTTACCCTTGTAGTGGACAAAGCGTCATTTTACTAATTTAGATTTATGAATCGACTCGACGTAACATGGGTGGTGAAATAAAACAGACAATAAGAAAGAACGAGTAAGGCGAAAGTAACCAGAAAAACAATGTATTGACAAAGGTTACATGGAGTTGAGAGAGCATGCATAAGAAAGTGAAAAGGAAAGAGTCATTGTTCGTAGAAACAAAATAAGATGTATGAAGTTCTTTTCTCTAGCTGAAAGAAATGTTTGTACAATCGTTAAGATTGCCATAAAGAGTTCAAAGTTCAAATCTTTGATGAAGAAAGTCAGACAGAAGACAAAGTTCTGTGTCTGTGTGTGCGTTGAGTAGAGAGAGAGAGAGACTTACATGCGAATGTAGCAGTTCTGTGGATTTCTACTGACGAAGGTTGGGAAAATTGTGAATTCATGTGTAGAAAGTTATTTTATGTAAAGGTCCATGTTTGAATGAAAGTTAATGTGCGTAGTGTTAATGTCGGAGAAGAAAAATAAAAGAAATTTGCGCCACTAATTGCTACCCGCAATTAGCGCGCGTGTGTTTGTGTGAGTTAGGGAGACATGTTTGCTCTTGTCCCGGGACGAAATCCTAACTGGCTGTACCACGTGATGTTTTCCGCTTTATTAACATCGTTTTGGCGGGAACCAGTCATCACGTGGAACGCCGAGTGACCATGCGTGTGTGTGTGTGTGTGGGGGGGGGGGGGGTGTCAATGTATGAAACTCCACACCCTACACCTCCACTGGAGCGAGATGTGACACAAGGTTTTTTTTTTTTTAAGGTGGGGACCCAACCGCGTACGGACGGGCACAGGGACAAAAATTCCCCAGTCCCCTCAACCGCCGGTTGAGCTGGCCCCGGTGATGAGTACTCAGCCCACCCCTGCAATGGGATGGCCATGTAATTTTTTTCAGCTGTGACCCTGTCCTCGCGTACGGAGCCACAACTGAGCCGCACTCTCTCTTCAAGGACGGAGAAGCAACTGAGAGATGATTTGGGTCCCTACCTGACACAAAAATGTGCCAGGTAAATATATATCGTACTGTAATACACGTCGATTTTTTTCAGCTGTGACCCTGTCCTCACGTACTGAGCCGCACTCTCTCTTCGAGGACGGAGAAGCAACTGAGAGATAATTTGGGTCCCTACCCGACACAAAAATGCGCCAGGTAAGTATATATCGTACTGTAATACACGTCAATTTTTTCAAAAACAACAAATATACCAGAGAATGTCTCTTCCTGTACAAACAGAAGTGTAGCGTGCTGACGGTCTGCCCATTATATATTATTTAAATTTATGATTATAAAATATACAAAACTCAAGAAAAGAATAAACGACACCAACCAATGTGTAACCAAAATAGACATGTATTAACAATTTTACATTCTTAGAGTAAAGCATGCATTTTTAACTGTGAACAATGTAGAAAGAAAAAGAGTTTTCTCCCATTGACTGTAATTGAGTGAAAATCAATTAATGAATAAATGTTCTTTGGAAAGGTTGATTCTAATAAAGTCTTGTTCAAAAGGGAGAAATCATTAATAGAATGTTCTATAACATGTTGAGTTAGATTGTCGTTGTGACGGTACTTAGAAAAAAGTTTGAAAGTGTATATTGGAAGTTGTCACATGTTCCCAAAACTGCCTTTTGCCGTTGGGGTCCCAGTAAGTTGTATGTGTGTGTATGCATATATATATATATATATATATATATATATATATATATGTGTGTGTGTGTGTGTGTGTGCGTGTGTGTGTGAGAGATGATTTCACATGCCTCCGACTGCTACCTGCAGTCAGGTGCTGGTGTGTGAGTTAGGAAAGATTACGATGTATATCCCCACAACTGCTGGCCGCAGTCATGGCCTAACTAGAGATGCAATACATGGATTCGCTGCTTAAATAATCCAGCTTGACTGTGTGGGAAAACTGGATTTCACTTGAAAATGACATGAATAGCTAATGATTAACCAATCTCTGTTTGACAAAGTTGTGTGATGTATGAATGTGTAGAAGTAGGGTGCATGTTCTTTGAACATCAGGGGTCACTAGTAAAGAAGTGATTCTTCCATTGCGTGTTCTTTTTCAGACATGAATTGGTAGAAGTTAAATGTTCTAAGAGAAACAGTTAAGAAATTAAAGGTATCAAGTGTTCTTAGTAGGAAAGAGTTTATGTGTACATAGACAGGAACGTGTGTAGGTATGTATGAGCGTTTGTTGTTGGGTAGGAGTATTTTTGAAGTATTTGCTCAGTCTTAAAGGGTTCCGTGTGGTTATCAAGTAGACAGTTTAAGTTTAAAGATTAAGTTTAGCTTCATAATTGAATTGTTGCAATTTCATTCCGGTGATCGATGATAAAGGGAACTTATAGCACATCCTTATAAGTTTTATAATTTGCTGAAGCCTTACAAATTTTATATGGACAAGATGCATAGCACAAGCACATTATTAAGAAATCATTCTCATCAAATAAGACCTTCATTTGCTCCACAGGGAAATTATACTGACCAATTTAACTATATTATAATGTAATATGTTTGTAGAAGTAGGGAGATGGTTATGGCTTTTTTTGGATCGGTTTTGTGTCAAACATAACTGAACTCCCTACAACTTACAAATTTTATCCAGAATTATCAGAAGGTTGAAGATTGGTTGGAGATTGGAATGTGTGAATTTGTGAAGGAATAAAACTATACATTTTACTTGTTCAACTAGAAATTTATTAATAGAAAAGAATAACATGAATTGTTAGAATTTAAGAATTCAATAAGAAACAGTATTAAGGAGTTAAGGGTAGAGTTTGTAGTATTCCTTGTTGGATGTAGGCAGGAGGTGAGAGGTGAACGATGAAGAAGAAGGTAAGAGGTGAGAGAGAAAGATTGAGACAATAATAATAACTATCGCTTGACGTTTGTCAAGAGTACGTGTTAATTTCTCGTCATCTTAGCCCTCTTAGCTTTGGGTGATCATGTCTCAAAAGAGACAGGACTGACTGGGCAGAAGATTATCTCTCAGTAGGTTGCCATTGCTTTCTGCAGTAGACAATTTTTAACAGCAGGTTATATTTTAGGGTTTTTTCTACAGGATCTAAAAGGTTTAGGTTAGAATAGTTAATGTTCATTGAATCTGCCTTGTGTCATACATAACCAAACTCCCTACAACTTACTATTATTCGTTATCATCAGAAGGTTGTCAACAGGTTGGATATTGGAAAGTGTGGATTTGTGGAAGAATAAAAGTATACATTTATTAATAGAAAAGAATAACATGAATTGTAGAAGTTAATGTTCAATTAGAAACATTATTAAGAAGTTAAGAGTAGAGTTTGTAGTAATCCTTGCAAGAGTGAGTTTATATGTACATATGTAAGTAAGTATGAGCATTTGTTTGGTAGTGTGAATGGTGAAAGGCGGTCATAGGTGAACAATGAAGAAGAAGGAGGTGAGAGAGAAAGAGAGAGGCAATAATAATATGATCGCTTGATGTTTGTCAAGAGTACACTCATCTCATTTTTTTTTCTGACAAGAGTCAAACTTGTCCCATTTTTTATTTCGTTTGGGAATTCATTCCCAGTGTGATTCTGGCCTTTCCATTGGACAACAAACATTTTGCATCGAGGTATGAAATTTCACAAATTTTGTGTGTATCAAGGAAAGTTTGTATTTTCGAGAAAATTCGTTTATTTCTAACAATGAGTCAAATTTTAATTTTTAAATTTAGAACTTGCTTTGTTCACCACAAATGTATGTAAGCGTGTAGGTATAAATAATAGTGGTACACTATAGAAGTGTACAGTGTATTTTGCGAAAAAAAAATCATGTATGAGAAACTCTCCACAAAAAAAATTTAATTTTCTTCTTTTCTTAAGATTTTAAAACTTATTTTCAACATGTTCACACTCAATATGAAATTTATTTGTTGATATAACAGCTTCACAGATTTAGCTTTATAAAAATTAGGATTGATTTATTTTTTATTATTTACCAACCCTTTGTGGGTTATTTAAACCTGTGGGGGGACATTGTCTCCAAGATTTGGTGAAAAATTAAAATCTGATTGTTGTACCCACAAATATAATACAAAATTATAAACAACAGAGAAATGGTCCTTGCAAAAAAGGAAGGAAATCAAACTACGTTTGACAATAACATTTACACAGGCAGATACATGTATTTACATATTAAATTTTATTGTTCTTTGTTGTGAATATGAAAAGACCAATAGTTCAATTGTTTGTAGTGATTTGTCTCAAGTGAGTCAACAAAGTTCAAAGTGATTTTGTTGAAAGTGAAGAAAGCAAACAATATATACGTCAATATTTATGTGTATGTGTGTGTGTGTTTGTGTGTGTGTGTGTGTATGTGTGTAGAACATATTGTTGAAATATGGATGTGTCTGCTAGTTGATTGCATGTGGTAGCAGTAATTTTAAACATGGTCAACAAAAAAAGGAGATACTGTCGTGATACCGATCGAGCAAAAGCAATAAACCGGATGTTGGCTCTATACTGACTAAAAAGCAAATGAATAAAACTCGTCATGCGCATCCAAGTTCCAGCCAATAGGAAGCCCGGAATCAAATACAAGCGTGAAATTCAAAACGAGCTTTTGATCCAAAAAGCAGATATAAAAAGTGGAGAAAAAAAGCATCATCAGACAGAAGGACTCACAGGCTAGAATAACCAGTGCCTCCCCTTGACTTAAGTCAAGCGGCTATTATGCTGGCCTCTTTCCTTCTCCCTGTCTCAAAAGCACTTATTGACCTCAGGAGTGACCTCTTCAAAGACATTCCATACAAACCAACTTACTGACTTACTGACCTTAGAAGTAGCAACTTCAAAATGAACATTCTTTACCTACAAGATGCCTCCACACTCCTAAGCCTTTAATCTCTTTCAGCTCATTATTTTCCATGAACATTCTAACCTCCGTGGACCTTTATTTCAAGTATTGCTTTAATTGTAAAACATTAACTGATATGTGCATATATATAAATGTTATTTTATACTCAAATTTCCTTTCTTGATTTATAATCATTTTATGACTTATAGTGGGCTATCTTCCCACAAGGCCAGTTCTGTTAACCTGCAACGGTATACAATTACCCTTCACTAGAATGGAATCCTGCTACAACTAAAAAAAGAATAAATAAGATAATATACCCGCTATAACACGACTTACTTTTGTTCCAGCTTAGTATGTTTTTCAAGGTAGAAAAATTATCACTGATGGACACGTTGTGGTAACGTATTTCGAGGCAAGGCCTTTTAGTACCTACTTTCATTCAATTGTATTATATTACAATTTGGCAAATGTCATTAGTTAGAAGATAATTTAAGTACATTTCCTATGTGATGATTTTTTTCAACAGCTAAATTTCATAAAAGGTAAAATCACACAAATTTCTATTTTTATCTGCTCACTCACTGGTTAATAAATATTAAAATACAACAATGCCTACGCAATTCTATGAAATGCTAACATTTTTTCAGACAAAGTTCATCCAAGTTTGGAGCTGGTCACATGATCCAGAAATGTTTAAATACTTTAGTGTGAAATGAAATCGCCAGCGCGAACCCTGCTGGCAACATAATTCTTTCTTGAGCAGAGCAAACAATTTCAATTAACTCTACGTGCTCTAGAAGAATTATTGAAACTTTGAGAATTTAACTCACCACATGCTGAATAATCCATTTCTCACTCACACATTTACTGATTTATCTTCACTTACAATATTGAAGATTTTTCTATCACCAACTTCCTACTGATAACTAAATCAGGAGAATCTTTTATAGAAATCTAAAAACTTAATTTTTAAACTTTTACTTCAGCAAAATTCTTGATAAGAAAAATTCAAGCAACTATGTCATTTCAACTCGAAAGTTTATAAGTTAAAATTTATTTTTAACACTAACCAAAACTTTTGTTTTAAAGAAAAAGCAATAATCAAGTCTCCACTCAAGCAACAGTCCTATCTTTCACAAATCTTGATTTCAAAGACCAACATTACTTTCAACTGAAATCAGTTGTCATAAAAAAACAGCTATAAACCTTTCATCCAGTTTTGCTGAAAAAAGAAAATATTTTATATTTCAGGTTCTGACTAACAGTTAAAGGTAGTTAACCTTTTTCCTATTCAAAAACACAAATTCTTCATTTAAAGATTTGTAGAAAACACATAATATATTTTATTGAACTGATTTACTTAAAACAAATCAACACAACAAACATTCATACTGAACTGAATCTCTTGACAAAGAACAGTTCAAATTACATTCATATTTAACACACATATTATAGACAATCTTATCTGTTTAAAAACAATCCATTTTTGCTTTTTAAAAGAGCAACTTTAAATTTGTGATTCAATACCAATTTTTCATGATATTTCAACAATTGTTTTTGTGTAATATTGTAAATAAATATCTTTGTTTATTGAAAGAGAATTATCATTTTTATTTACCATGTTTTTCAAGTGATGCCTTTGTGCTAGATGAACAAAAAATAAATTGTTTGTGAAGTTAAATTTCACGCAGCCAAATTAAGTTAAATCCTTTCTGATACATATTCATTTATTTCAAACATACATAACTTCGCAACAGCCTTATTGTTGTCCGAGATATAGTTACTGACTGTTCATTTTTTTCTGCTGTTATCATTGTTATTTATATCAAGGCAGAGCCTTGTTCATCATCCGAGATCTTGTCACTTACTGTCCCCTTTTTTTTCTGGTGAGCCATTTTTATGGCTTATGCTCAGCACCAAATACTATCTGAGTGTTGCACAGAAATGTACTCAGTAGCCTCAGCCCTCAACTTTTTTCCAGGTTATTTGGAGTTCAACAACATAGAAGTCATAGAAAGCACATCACATGACTTATTCTATCCACTCAGGTTTCAGAAACAACTTATTTAAGTTGAAGCTTTGTTTGTGCAGAATTATAAAAAAGGTTTTTGTATATACTGAATTTAGTAAGATTTATTTGTAGATGTTTCTTATTTGTTTGTGCTTTACTTATTGGGTTTAAACTTGAGGAGTTTATATCCTATAAACCCAAAACATATTTCATAGTTTAAAAGTTTTCTTATAGTATTCTGTTCCTCGTTTAAGCACTGTTCAGACTCAATGCTTTATGGAATGTGAAGGTTGCCTGCTTGTTTATATTGTGGGTGTGTGCATGTTCACGGTTGCCTGCTTGTTTATATTGTGGGTGTAAAGTGCATGTTCACGGTTGCCTGCTTGTTTATATTGTGGGTGTAAAGTGCATGTTCACGGTTGCCTGCTTGTTTATATTGTGGGTGTGTGCATGTTCACGGTTGCCTGCTTGTTTATATTGTGGGTGTAAAGTGCATGTTCACGGTTGCCTGCTTGTTTATATTGTGGGTGTAAAGTGCATGTTCACGGTTGCCTGCTTGTTTATATTGTGGGTGTGTGCATGTTCACGGTTGCCTGCTTGTTTATATTGTGGGTGTGTGCATGTTCACGGTTGCCTGCTTGTTTATATTGTGGGTGTGTGCATGTTCACGGTTGCCTGCTTGTTTATATTGTGGGTGTGTGCATGTTCATGGTTGCCTGCTTGTTTATATTGTGGGTGTGTGCATGTTCACAGCTGCCTGCTTGTTTATATTGTGGGTGTGAAGTGCATGTTCACATGTAAACAATTAAAGAAGAAGCATACAAAAACTTTCTACTCCAGGCCAGTTATTTTCATTTTTATTGTTGTGGTCTGTTTGGGCCTGGAAGTAAGGCACAGAAACAAGAAGGTAGGTTCAAACAGTGTATTAGAATAACAAAACAATATATACAATAAATGTTAGTAATCAGCAATTAGAAGTGTAAGTCCAAATGGTATTGTTACACTGTGTCTCGACTGCCTTAGGACTGTCTCTAGACTGTCACAAAACTGTCTCACAGGTGTGTCCCCGGAAGCCATGCAGGTTATTATTTATTGATAGAGGAAGAGTTCATTCCTATAGATAGGGCACCATAACACTTATATAAACTGTAATGAAACAAAGTTCTCAATGTATCATGAGTATGTTCATTTTTTTTCTGGTTCAGAAGTTAGGATAAGTAAGGATAAGAATTGTTATAATGGTTGATCTTAAGTCAGTTTTGTGCTGATTTGGAACAACCAAAAGAAAGGTTGTATTTACTTCTTTGGTAATTATAATGGTCAAGATTAAATTAGTCTTGTATTGAGTACTTGTCTTACTTCAAGTCAGCCTTGCACTGAATTGGAACAACCAAAGAAAAGGTGGAGGTTTTAAAAGATGCATTCAGATGCTATGCATTGGAAAGTTGAAAAGATAGTTCAGTTGTTAGCGGAGTGAAGAAACAAACATGCCACAGCAGGAATATCCTCATCTATGTGCTTCTAGATCTTGGATCAAAGAAGTAGAAATTTGAGCTTCTCAGATACAAAGTTTTACACATCAAATTTTATTCAAGCTATTTTTTTACTAACCATCTGGCTTCATTATAGAAATTCTTTTTGTATTTAAAGAATACATGTTGGCAACTTTCTTCTTTTAATAAATAGTTTTAAACCCTCCCCTCAAAATAGAATATAATAAACAAACCTAGTCTATTGTATTATTTTTTTATTTACACTTTATTTTTCTATAATTCTGCATTTCATTTTTATTATATAACTTTTATATAGGCTATGATTAGTCATTGTGATATTGTGTTAGGGTTTCTGTAAAGTAGATTCAAGACTGAGTGTTAGCCCAAAAATATTTTAAAACTCTTTTGGGGATGGCAATTAGTCTTCACTCTATGTACTGTAGATTTCCTTTACACTAATAACCAACATTCTCTTCTTTTATTAAATTAGTTTTAAAGCCTTTCTGAGATCCATTTGATCCATTTGATATTTGCTGGGACCAGAGCTTGATCAATAATTTTGTGCTGATTTGGAACAACCAAAAGAAAGGTTGTATTTATATAGGCAGGTTGTATTTATATAAAAGCATGGCAGCTGGTTGGTATTTTAAGCTTCAGAATAGAAAGCAGCTGCTGATATGTTACAGATTAGCTTTGTTAATGAAAGGGCCACTAATCAGTATTAACTGAAATAAGATAGTTGGCTACTGATGAGTTAGATAAAGAGAGTGAAAGCAACGCTATCATAGAGAGAAAGAACAGATTTAACAACAAGTAGCAAAAATTTATTCAGCAAACATTAATAATATTTCTGGAAACACAGAAACAAATAGTGTATCTGCAAGTGAATAATGTTGCTGAGAGAGAAGTATGTATATGATGGTTTTATCTTCATAGGAATATTCATTATAAGTGACTTGTGAGACTCATATGAAAGTTAAAGGCTGAGTGTTGGTTCATTACATGTGGGTGGATGTTCAAATGTAAATAATTAATAGAAGAAGCATACAAAAACTTGGGTTTCTGCAATGGACTGTTTAGTCTCCATTTTTATATAAATGTCTCTTGGGTAATACATTTTTTTTTTTGGCCCAGAAGTTAGGGCAGGTAAGTATAAGCATTGCTATAATGGTCAAGCTCAAGTCAGCCTAGGACAGAGTTGGAATAATCAAAGAAAAGTTCATACTTACTTCCTTGTTTTGGTACACCTGTGAAGATACTGTGGAGGACCAGAAAGCACCCAGCTCCACGCATATGTTCTGGCAGAAAACCAAAAATTAATAAATATCAAATTCCAGTTTGAGCCTACGCGAATTTTATTTATCGGCCAATGGGAAGCCCAGAATTAAATACGGGGTGTATTCCCAAATGACCTGCTGGGACCCACAAAAACAAAATAAAAAACTGACACAAAAAGCATCACCAGAGTTGAGAAAGTGCAAGCATAATTAGCACATCCCTTGACCTCGTCAAGCGATCCACTATGCTCGCCTCACCTTTCCCTCTCACCTTCTTCTTCGCTGTCCCCTGAGCTACTTACCCGGGACAGACGGAGACATCAAAGACATTTCTAATGGACAAATGCTCCCACATACATACACACAAACTCTCTTTTCGGCATTTACTGCTATAAACATTTTAACATCCTTTGGACCCATCCTAAAGACATGACTTTATTTGTAATAAAAATGTAATTGATATATATGTATATAAAAAATGTTGTTTTTATACTCAATTTGATTTTCTTGTTTTATAACCCCTTTTATAACTTATAGTGGGCTATCTACTAACGAGGCCAAATTCAGTTAATCTGTTTCAACATACAACTATGTTTCACTAGAACGGATAACCGACTATACACCCACATTTTTAAAAATCAACTGAAGGAAAAAAGCTTAACCAATAATCTTTGTAAAACTGACCCAGGGTGTAAAAAGGCTTCAGAGCAACAAAAATACACTTCTTTTTTATCTGGACTTTGATAATGCTCCACTCTGTAATTTTTATTGTCTCTTCATTGTCCCTAGTGAGTCAGCTGCCTGATTTGTTTAGCAGCAGAATACAGTGTATACTTATATATTTCTGAGGGGTGGACATGTCCTACTGACAAATTTTAATTTTAGTTCAAATGTTTATTTGTATTTTATTTTGGTTCCTGGTTTCATCTTTGCCCACCGCATTTCATGTCATATTTTTATAAAAGAAATAAGACAAATATAAATACAGACAATTCTATATATAGTGAAATTTCAGGTCATGGGTGTTTTAGTAGGATCCTTTTGAATGTGCAGTATTATGGCTTGTGTTAGAATTACTGGTAATCAATGAGATTAAATTTCAGATCATGGGTGGTTAAGTAGGATCCTTGTGAATATGCAGTATCATGCCATCTGTTAGATTGAATGGCAACCAATGAGATGAAATTTCAGGTCATGGGTGTTTTTGTAGGATCCTTGTGAATATGCAGTATTTTGGCATGTGTTAGATTGAATGGCAATCAATAAGATGTCAGGTTATTTTATCATCTCTCAGTTGCATCTCTGTCTTTGATTAGAGTACCACTCAGGTGCATCACTGTTTGCAGACAGAGACAAATCTGGGGAAAACAATACTGATAAGTGTCCAATACCAAGGAACAGCTGCCTGCAGATGTATTCCCATAATTTTACTAGAGAAGGTGTATCAGTAGTCATACTGATGCCAGTGAAAACAAGGTTGTGGGGACTGAGCAATGTTTTTCCCTGGCCCTGGCCACATTTTCACCAGTGAGAATCATGTTGTTAAACAAATCTAGGACACTCAATTATCTGAAGTTTTAAGTTACAATGTTAGCATAAATAAACTTTCAGAATTCACTTACTCAAATCACATTGGATTTTATTTACCCCACAGAAAAAGTTCTCAATTACAGAACATTATTTCATCCAAAGTTAGTCTAAATATTTATTATTATTTCTTGACAATATTATGGTCAAAGACAACTGTAGCACAACTTAGTTATCCTAATTTATACTGAAACATTATTTTTCACGAACACTGTTTAATTATCTGATAAACAGAATTATTTTTTTCACTTAGTGAAACTTATATCATCACAACTACCACAAATATTTCTTCAAGTCAACTCATACACCACATCTCCTAACATCAAAAATATGATTTTACACACATAATTAAATTGACAAACATTACAAAGATTTCACTCAACAATTTTTACTCATTTCAGCATAATGCACTGTATCTTTTTTGCAATGTTAATGAAAATATTATTTGTTATTCAAAACTGTTTTTAATTTTTTGTATTATTTCTCATTTATGTTTATTGTTTTGCATTTGGTTGAAGAACAAAAATTTAAATGAAGGAGATAGTAAATTTAAACATGCAGCCTAATTCAATCCACACTTGATCAACATATTGTTTTCAAATTAGTGACTATCTGACTTCAATTTTATTTATTGATTTTATTTTATTTTCCTACAATTGTTTACTGAGTTGGAATTACTTGATATGTCTGCTAAAATATCTCTCAGTCAATATAGGACAATCATATGCAATACTAAAACTTAGAAGATCTGATTTGCAAGTGGAAAAGAGAAAGGGTTTCTTTCAGTTCTCCAAAATTCAAAAATTCACTCTACTGTGGTGATTCCTAACATGGGGTGCACACCCCACAGGGGGACAATTTGATATTTTAGGGGGCAATTTGATATTTTAGGGGGCAATTCGATTGTTAGATGTTTTGCTAATAAAAGTCTTTGTTCTTACGATCTATTAGCCCTAACATTCCAATAAATAAAAATTTAG
Source organism: Ascarosepion bandense (assembly GCA_037127315.1). NCBI lineage: Eukaryota > Metazoa > Mollusca > Cephalopoda > Sepiida > Sepiidae > Ascarosepion > Ascarosepion bandense. The sequence continues at coordinate 4,118,326 of JBBBDQ010001045.1, forward strand.
CAATGTTACAAATATTTCATTCATCATTTATCTTGGATTTTTAAATTACCATCGATTGCACTGCCACCTGGTGAATAACTTCCATTTTAAAATAATTTTACAACTTCATTTTAAAATAAATATTTCAATTTTTTATTACATGCCTTTAAAACTCTATTTGATTGTTTCATATAAACATAAAAATGATATAAGACATTCCCTAATATTTTATTTTTTGGTAATTTCTTGCTCAGAACTTTAATTGTCTTTTATTTATTTTTTGTTTTTCATGGATGCCATGTTGTTTTAAGTTTGTTTAAGCCACCTTAAGACTTTAAGGCAGTTTGAGTCTTAAAGAAACTTTAAATTTTAGGTTGAAAATAAAAGCTTAAATCAAAGTATTGGTGTTTTAAGCATACCTAAAACAGAGTTCACTTTTTGCATAAGAATTATATATAAACATATGGGAGGAAGGACATCAGGATTCTAGAGGTGATTAGGTGGGGCATGGCCAAAAAAGGTTGGGAAACACTACTCTACTGTCTCTCATTGGTTAAGTAGCACCATATAAATGCCTGCTGTAAAACATAAATTTTTGAAAAAAAAGCTACTTGGTACTTTATCACCAAGGGTTAATTTCAGGAAGCATCAGCAAATTTATAGACAAGGTTGAGTTGTTTGTGGAACCACGTGTATTTCCAAACAGTTCATTCACAGCTGCACTCACTCATTGTACTTACACACGATCATCATGTGATAATCTTGCTTTCCTGTGTTTTCCAGGGATGTATAAAATGCAGAGACACATGTGCTACACACAGCAGTTCCAGTTCAAATACCAAACAAGGCAGTTGGCAGTTTCAGCTGCCCACGATAGCACCATGCTATCGTGAGGTTGCGTTCCTCAATCTCATCTAATTCTCTCACACACCCACACTAATTGCAAGACACGATTAGATGCCTTTTATTTCTTTAATTAACATGTGCACAAAATATTACAGTTGGCGCTGACATTCCCTAGGTACACATCATGTCAAAACTCTACAAGACTAAAAGCCAAACTCACTCTGATATTAAAATTCTATCTTTTGCACAACTAACACCATGAACATTATTCGTGAACTTTCATATCTGAATAATTCTTTTCAGCAACATTTTCATACATTGTTTTCTTAGCACTGTGTGAATTCTTTCAACAATAATGAACATTCAAACTTATGTTAAAATCCATAACAGTAATTCTCACACAGACAATGGGAGACAATTTCAAACAACCAATTTCACATATTATTCAACACCTATGTATATTATGTATCCTTGTTAATATTTGTTAATACACTGTATCATTGCAAATTAATGTTTTTGTCAACTTCATTTCACTTTCTCATTATTTGTTTAATCATGGATTTTCAATGCTTATAAAAATAATGGTGGTTTGTAAGGATTTGGGTAGAAAGTCCCTTTTGGAAGTGGCCTTGTGCCAGGTGAGATTCAACAGAAAAATTATTCCAAATTAACCTTGCAGCATGAAGCCCCCACATGTTCGATATTGTGTGAGGGTGCAAATAATATTATGCATTGTTCTTGGTTTTGTTATTTTTATCTGGGATCATATCATCTGTCCATATGTAAAATTATTATTTATACTCAGTATAAATAACAAATATAATATGTACAGTTTTTGGTGTGCATGCAACAAAATATAAGTTATTTATTTAATGATTGATTTTGATTAAATATATAATTACTTATATAGTTGATTCATATTATTCACAGAACATATATATATATATATAGAGAGAGAGATTTGTGTGTATTAATGCAAAGGAAGAAATGATTTTAAGCTTATCTGTATGAAAAGATATCTTTCTTGTGAGCTCAAAAAAAAAAAACACATATTCCTGGCCCAACAGTTAGTGTTAAGAGAGAGAGGGGGGTTGTATTTCCATGTTAAAACTGACTTTCTAATTCATTATGGAAATTCTACTTCCCTTCCTTTGCTATAACCTAACAAAGCAGTGGACGCAACTCCTGCTTCTTATTTATGAATCCATACAGAGACATATTCGTCTCTTCATGGATATAAAATTCCATGGATATAAAATCTAATTTCAAATGTTCAATGGTGTGATGTGAGTGACCTCACAATTTAGCGAAAGAGAAAAGTGCAACTTGTAAATAATATTTTGCCAAACCAATCAAAACATTTTTTTAATTAATTTTCCGATTTTTAATTTATTTTCTTGGGGAAAAAATTATTTGGCAGTCAGTTTGCATGTAAGGGAGATAATTACAGAGAAATCACTATTTACGATGACACCGTTCACACCGTTTAACTGTTTAGATTTTTATTTCAAAATGTCTAAACCGCTTTTTCCATCTCTCGTGCCAAAGGCTGTTGATCCTTTTTGGTTTCCAGTAGATAAACCATGTCTGGACGAGTCTGAAATTAGTGCTCTTGAGTCAGACTATAATAACTGGGTGAGTGATTAAAAAATGGTTGTTGTTTACCTATTATTACTATTTGACTCATTTTCTGAGTAAACGGTCAGTACAATACTGGTGACATTTTAATTTAAGTTTTAAATTGTTAAAAAATCAGATTTCATGAATTGGGTTCTCGTCTGAAATTCAGACTCCTCTTGGTTTGTTATAAATTAGAGAGTTTTTTTTAGATGAAGACTTGTCTCATGCAAATTTAAATAAATAAGTTGGACATTTTCTCCAACAAACGATCATTCCATCCATTTCCTTTATTTTTATAAATTTAAACTTTGTTACTTATTACATTACCCGACCGGCTACAGTGTATAAGTTACGTTTATTTCTATAAAAGCTTTCCAGAGATTATGGTTATTATGGTTATTTGTGAACATTGAACAATTTTTATGTAACATTCAGAAAATTCAATCAAAGAAAAAATAAAAAAACTTTTAATTTTGAGTTTTGACATTTGAAGAACAAGATATCTTTATTCAATTCTTTCACTGTCAATCAATTAAGTGCCATACGTGATACACGCTTGGGCGATCATGTCTCGAAAGAGACATGAATGACTGGGCAGAAGATTATCCCGCAGTAGGTTGCCATTGCTTTCTGCGGTTGCGGTAGACTGGTTGCCGACCAAGGCTATAGAACCCTATCTGTCCTATTTAACCCATAACCGGAGGGAAGAGACGGATTACCTTTCCCAAGGGTATTTGCGCGTAAGTGAATGCAATGAATTCAACTGAAATTCGAACTCGGTTCCCCGATTTCTCGTTCCGAGCCGATATCCACTGCGCCACAAAATAAAAAAAAAAGGTTAATAATCTTTGTGTCATTTTTGTAAAAATGATTGGAAAGCATTTTGATAAAAATTAGTTAATAGTTGCATAGACCTGCAGATATTTAATTTAAGTTTGACATGTTTACGTTTTTAAAAAAATACATTGTGGCGTATAACTTCCTGAAATACGTTTTTGATTTTCAAAAGAAATGAGCACTTAAAGAATCTACCAAAAATATATTACCTTTTTTTATTAATAGAATTTTCGGTATGTATTTATTAGTTTTTATGGGAATTTTGTTTTGTTATAGTTTGTGGAAATAATTGCAAGTTAAAAACCCTGTTTAATTTTAGAAAATTAAAACAAAAACAATTTGAATTAACATGTTAAAATCAAAACTGCAAACAAAATATTTAAATTATTGCAATATGTTTTCAAAACAGTGAATTAAAAAAAAGGATATGGAAGTACATTTTTAAGAACTTCCTGAACATTGAAAGACACAAAGTTGAAATGGGTTTAAAAAAAGTTTAGTGTTTGATTTATGTACCTCCAAAAAATCGCTAAAAAAACAGCATGAAACAGCATAGTATGAATAAAAAAGGTCATAAACTTAATAAAACACACTTTTTCCATCAAAATATTCATCCTATTATTAAGAGGTAAGACCAAAGTTATTTTTAATTATTTTTTTAAAATTTTGAATCCCTGCTAACATTTTCAAAATTTTGTTCGCAAATGTTGTTTTTAGTTGAGTTAGCGGCTAAAAAAAAAGTTTACGACTGTTTTACACTGGGTAACGTAATGATGACACAACCCACTTTTTTCCCCCGGTGACAAACACATTAATTTGGAAATTCTCGCAAAAATCAAATAATTGTCAGATTTGAATGAAACTTTCAGTACTCATTCACAAATGAATGAAATTATTTTTGAAATTATTTTTTAAATATCTTGGTGAAAATATTTTTTTAAGTCTGTTACCCCCCCCTCTACGTAAATCCATTAAATTTTAATAAAATTTAATTAGCTGTAAAAAGTTTTTTATCAGTTAAATGCAGGACTCATTGGGGCATATAAATCAAAATCATCTATGTTTTTTATTATAAAATGGACAACCTGACCGAAAATCTGCTCCGAAGCGTAAAAATGCAATATAAAACTCTGAATTTGATTTGATAAACTTAATTGCTGGAATAAGGACATTATAGTCTGAAGAAGAAAAAAATTCGTTTACTAATAAAATTTTGAAATAATTTTTTTTTTTTTTTTTTTTACTATAATGCATAAGTGTTACTATTTTAAAAAAAACTTTTTATGGAAACGTTGTTTAATTTCATTTTTAGTTAAGAATTGATGATTATATTGCTTATCGAAAATTGAAAAGTTTAATAAAAATCGTTGACCCATTTCATTTTTAAAATAATTAAAAATAAATAAATTTGTGTGTAAATATAGTAATTTTTATTAAGTACGATGTTCTATAGGGGTCATAACAAGTTTCCGTAGGGGTCGTATTGTTTTTAGAAGTTAACAAGCGTTTGGTTGGATTAATTGCTCTTACATCGGAAACGAGACAAACCACACTTCGATTCTGATTCTAGTCTCTTCAAGACGTTTATAAAATTCAACAGCTTGTTTTGCAAGTCATTCCATAAACATTTTAATTTTACTATTTAGTTAAAAAAAAAATTTAATTTCCAAATGTTACGGTTTAAGCTACAAGATTTTTTTATCACTTCCTGGCGCCATACGAGCGTGCCTGACAACATTCCGCCTGTCAATGTCAATTATCATCTAAGATAACGCAGATAAAGAGGGCTACCGTAGTTAAAAGAAAGTTTTATCATTAATTTCCAGGCAATAAGCAATTATTACTTGTTTGAAATCAGATAAAGGTAAGTTTCAGTTGTAAAAATCGACTTAAATAACGTGCCAAGGAGGTATATTATTTTTTTATTTTTTTTTTTTTGCAAGATTTTTAAAACAGAAATTTGGCTACTGTTTACATAATGTGTCAATTAATCAATAATGGCGGTATATTTGAAAAATTGTTTTTTTTTTTTTCAGCAGTTAAATTTCTGATTCCGATCAATATAATTTCGGTTTGAACTAAACCAGGGTATTTTGCTTACTGTAATTAGTCAATTTAATCTCTTGACTTTCAATTAAAATTATTATTAAAGCTTCAAGAAAACATTTTTATTTTTAAAAATTAAATTAAATTGAGGTATCGGAAATGAGCAGTGATTTATTGGAGGTACCAGACAACAAAAGAATTGTTGAAAAATAGTTAATAGGAAAAAAGTACACCTTGCTCTCACCCCAAATATATACAACTAGCAGTATAGCCTGGCATTGCTCGGGTATAAATGAAAGCTTTAAAACTAATCCATGGTCCTGGAGCTCAGACTCAGCCTAAAGAATATTTGTGTGAAGTTTGGTGAGAATCGGATAAAAATTGTGGATTTGTATAAAGGACATAAAGACACACACACAAACATCTTGCCTTTTATTTTTATATATATATATTATCGATTTTCTGCACTATTGTAAGAACTGCAACCATGAAACTTCTGAATATCGTTTCTTATGTCTTTGTCAATGAGTGTATCAAATTTGATTAAAATAGAACCACTCCTTCTATAACCCGATATTTTTTTTCAATTATCAATTTTCGATATTTATCACGGATACTTCAACACAAAACCTAGCTAAGAACACTCACAGACGCTTATAGTACAAATGTGTAAATTTTCAAGAAAATCGGTTCAGCCGTTTCGGAGTCTATAGGTAACGAACACACACACACACAAAGTTTCATTTATAAATAAGTTTAGATTAGATAAAATTGCGAGCGGTTACTTTTTTTTTTCTATGTGTCCTGTCCCTTCAGGACGTGGACGATTATGGCTCTCCACAGCATTCTATCCTTTGTAGCTCTTAGTAAGGTTTGTCTTTACATTATCATCAAATCCCTGTTCTACTATCTATTTATACAAGCTTGTTAGGTAGATAACTTACTGTTTTCCTCTGTCCCTCCTGTCATCAGTATGTTCTGTGAGTGCCAAATTCTCCAAGCCCTCTTTCTTCATTATGTGACTAAAGATTTCAGCTGTCACTTTTTGATGGTAAATTTGATCTTCGTTTTTTGTTTCCGTTTTCTATAAAACATCTTTGATACTCATGTGCTCAGTTCATGGGATTCACAGAATCCTTCTGTAGAACCGCTTTTCTGTTTCCTCAGGTCTCTTCATCTGTAACATTTACTACCATAGAGGAGTACTGATATTGCATAACAGTTTAGTACTCTATTTTTTTTTTTTTTGTTTCTCATGAAATTTTACTGTTTCTTAATACTTCACTTAGCTTTGGGAAGGCATCTTTCACTATCTCAATTTATGTTTAGATTTCAGTGTCACATTTTCTGTCTTTAGTTAAAAACTTCCCAGACAGTTAAATTTTTTTTTTCCTGAAGATTGTTGCCACCAATAATAAATCTTGTATTGCATTTTCTGCGACTGAACCTCCAAGGCTAGTGCATAGATGGTATTGAGAAAAAGACTTTCTTTCTCTTACTTGTCTTATTAAAAAGGAAAGCTGGATATGAAAGCAGGAAGAACTTCAAGGGAACACATTTCACTCATTGATTTAGCTTTCATCCACTTGTGGTCATAGCCTCTCTCTTAAACTTGGGTGAGAGAAGCATATTGACAGTCCAAAATTCCTGTGGCCCTTTTTGATTTTTGTACCATTTTGGACTCCTATCCAAAACCCAGATAAGGCCAATCCCTCACTGTTAGAATACCATGCCCGTGCCTGACCATCTTCACATTCTGTAACACTTGGTGCAACTTCTAATTTTATCAAGATCACCTCACTGTAATTGTTGAACAAATCATGTGAAAAGACACGTCTTATGCCTCGTTCTGTTTTTGTTCATGTACTGAGTTCATTTTCTATTCACATTCAATCAGTTTGTTCTCAATATAAGTTCTGGATTAATGTTGACTTAAAGCACATTCCGACCTGACGGCAGGGCTTCAGAATACGTCGACTGCACCTCTGCAGGGAGTAAAAGTCCCCCAAGAGAGCTACCTGTTGGCCATGGGTGGTGACCCATAATGTCTAGGGACGGAATCCTGGTGGTTGAGAAGTTTATGACCTGGATGCAAAGAGGTCATGTTCCTTCAACACACCACTTTGGCCCTTACTTGGGCTAGACGGGCAGTCGGAGAGGCCCAATTCGATCAGATCAATCAGCTGGTCCCGACATGCCCTAGCTCACGTATATCTCTTTCTATCTCAGAAATATTATTGAAATATATTAGTGGAACATCTCACGTCCCTTTATCTTACATGAGCTAGAAGGCGGGGGCTGAGGGTCAACCGTGTTGAGAGCAAAAGACTCTTTCATCACTGCTAAATTAAAGAGTTATACAACCAAAATTTTGCAGAGGCTCAAGACTCGCTATCAATATGAGAATACTGGTCGTGTATCCCCATCTCAGCCAAGGTGAATGGGTTTCCCCTTTGGTTCATTCCTTTCTCAAGTTGGACTCCATGGTGGGTGGTGGAGCACAGGGCCAGTGAAAATAAAAATCAAAACATGGCATCTTTAAATAAAAAATCTAAAAGAAATTTATCGGAATTGGACTCTGAAGGTGAAACAGCAGACTTCCCCAGATTCATTATCATTGAATCTCTGGAAGAGGTTTGTCTCGCTAAATTCTCCTCATTCTTGATGAAAAGAGTTATCTCTATACGAGCGACCCCCAAAAAATGTAAAAAAATTGAGAAATGGAAATTTACTGGTTGAAGTGGATAACAGGAGACAAGCAGAAAATCTCCTCAAAATGAAAAAATTTCATGATGCCAAATGCAAAGCCTATCCACATGAGAAGCTAAACACTTCCAAAGGTTTAATCAGAAGCCGGGAGTTGGCTTTAGCTTCAGAAGAAGAAACAAGAGAGGCCCTAGGAAAACAGGGAGTGATAGATATAAAAAGAATAAACATAAGAAAGGGTGACAAAAAGATTGATGCAAATACCTATATATTGACTTTTAATCAGTCCCAAATCCCTAGAACAGTCAAAATAGGATACTATCTGGAGAAAGTGGATCAGTATATTCCAGCTCCCCTGAGGTGCTTCAAATGTCAGAAATTTGGACACCACAGGGACGCTTGCAGAGGACGACAGACATGTGCCAAATGTGGAGAGAAAGAACCAAACCATAAAAAGGAGGAATGTTTGAAACCACCAAGATGTCCAAATTGTCAACAGGATCATCCAGCATACGCAAGATCTCGTGACATCTACAGGAAAGAAAAAGAAATAATTGCAGTAAAACAAGAAAAATGTATCTTTCCTGGAGGCCAGGAAAATTGTAGAGATCTATATGGGTGAGATTAGCTATGCTTCTGTTACATAAAGAGCTGACTCTGAAAATAAAAAATATAGAACACTAATTGAAAAACTCATAAAATTAGATTCAAGCGAGTGGACAAAATTCCAGGCAGAACTAAAAAAAGAATACACCAATAGTATTCAACAAACATTTCAATTGGAAGTCCTTGCTCAGAATAATAAAACCCATGATAAAATAAAGAATGAAAAAGAAATAGAAAAAAAACGTCACAGACCACTCCTACCAAAAAGACAGAATTTGCAACAATCACCAATCTGTCCTTCAACTTCTAAAAGTGATAACAATGGGAAAAATAATACACAAAACCCTGAATCAAACAAGAAAAACGCCTGTCACAATCTAAGAAAGACCATACTCCATCTTCCTCATGGGAACGTCCAAAGGTATCAAACATAACAAGCCAACCTACAGAACCATCAACTTTGAAGATTGACACAGAAAACAGGTTTAGTTTTCTAGAAAGGATGGAAACCGATGAGCTGAGTATTAAAAACAAATCCAAAAAGAGTAATAACACCAATTCAGACAAAGTTTACACCAAACAATGAAATTACAAAGTAATACAATCCTACAGTGGAATTGCAGAGGAATTTGGGCTAATTATGAGGAACTTCACCAACTACTGGCCAACCATAAACCCAAAATAGTTTGCCTACAAGAAACCTTCTTAAAAGAAACAACCGTTATTAAATTTAAACAATACCACATGTATAACTATTTTAACAAAGATTGAAACAGAGCCTCTGGAGGAGTGTCGATCCTAGTTAGGAAAGATATACCCAAAGTCAAATTCAGATAGATACTGACCTCCAAGCAATTGTTATTAAAGCTACTCTGCATAAACCAATACACATCTGCTCCATCTACATCCCTCCACATGACCCATCAGTGGCTCTAAAATGAATAAACTACTTGAGCAAATACCAAAACCTTATTTATTGCTGGGTGACTTAAACAGCCACAGCACTGTCTGGGGATTCCAGAAAACCAATAGAAAAAAATCATTGAATCAAATAACCTTTGCCTACTAAACGATAAATCAAAAACATACCTCAACCTGTTCACAGGTTCTTACTCAGCCATTGACCTCACTTTATGTGATCCCATAAGCTATATGGACTATGGGTGGAAAGTTCATGATGATCTATGCGGTAGTGACCACTTCCCCATATTTCTTGAAACTCTACAACCATTTAAAGATGAAAAACTCCCTCATTGGAAACTTAACAAGGCAAACTGGGAAGTTTTTGAAACTCTTTGTGAACAAAAACTTTCCAGACTCTAAAATTATAGACCACACAAAATATTTTACCGAAACTCTAATCTCCATAGCGAATGAATCCATCGGAAAAACCTCAAGCTCAGACAAACATAGAACTCGCTGGTTCAATGATGAATGCAAGACAGCTATCCTCCTTCGTAAGGCTGCCTTACAAAAATTTCATAAATAACCTACCACCATTAATCTCAACGCCTTCAAACTGCTCAGGGCAAAAACCCGAAAAATCATTAAAGAAGCAAAAAAGGAAAGTTGGAGGATAATTAAGAAGATATCTGGAAAACCACAACCAATCACTCTCAGACATCTTAGAAAAGATCAGACAGAAACAACTACAAAGGAAGACATAGCAGATATACTAGCCAAGACGTTCTCACAGAATTCCTTACTTAACACCTCTAACCCACAATTCAGTACTTATAAGAACTTCATTGAAAAACAAAAACTTAATTTTAAGACAAATAATCTTGAAAAATATAATCTTCCGTTTACATTAGCGGAACTGAAAGTAGCAATCAAAGCATCACACAATACAGTAGTCGGCCCTGATGAAATTCATTATAGATTTTTGTGGTCAAATATCTAAATAAAATAAAAAATATGATTGAAGGTGAAACATTATCATTCTTCATTACCTGCAAACTTGATTTTAGTTCAAAATTACTTTTAATAGTGCCTTAATTATTTATAAACAGATCTTTAATTCTTTTGTTAATAGAAGAAATAAATTACGAAAACTATTTTAACTTATCAAGTAATGAATTGCCTAATATTTTGAGTAGACGTTTTTTTCCATGAATAACTGAAACTTGATTCAACTTTTCTTTTATCAATAAGACTTATAAATGTTGCTATACAAAGTTAATTATAATTTATTTCAACTATAAATTTATTTAAGTTTATGAGAACGTTTGCATTTCCAACACTAATTTTCATTTAATTTTTGATCTGTGAATTTTCAAATCCAAAGGTGACAAAGATGACTCGTTTTTATTATAATTTTTACAAATTCTAAATCCTATTGAACACAGAAGTGGAATCTTTCTATCTTTTTTATACATACATATATATATATATATATATATGTTTCATTGAAAATGACAGACAAGGTATTATCATTAAGTTTTTGATATAATTTTTCATGGGTTTTTATGTTTCTTTTCTTTTCAGAATTCAAATTAGATAAGAATTGTTCAAAGATTTTATATTTTCAAGTGCTTTTGGTTATACTTTTAACCATTATCAAGAATAAAAAAAAAACTTAATACCTTGTGTGTAATTTTCAATGAAACCTGCATAAAAGATAGACTGTTGCCTAAATAAACTATATATATATATATATATATATATATATATATATATTCTAAACATATACTGTTAAATATAAGAGACAATGAACGTCTATTATGTTTAATCATGAGCCTTTCTAAAAATCGTATTTTGGCTTTAATTTCAGTTGAAAATAAAGACAAAAATTCTCCAACATTTGGATAATTTTTTATTAGCTTCTAAGCTTTTGGCTCACATGAGCCATCTTCAGAGAGGTTATTTAGACAGTAATACAGTAACTTCCACCATCACCGACGATTTTATTTTGTGTTGACATAAAACTCCGCTAGGCAATGGCAATAGTTACCAAAAATAACAAACACAGTTCTCAAATTTGCAATGCAGTTCTATGACATCACACCATGTGATAGCGTGAAATGACAACAAAACCATGTAATCAAATGCAATGTGATGGTGGATGTTATTGTATTACCGTCTAAATAACCTCTGAAGATGGCTCATGTGAGCCAAAAGCTTAGAAGCAAATTTTGTCTTTATTTTCAACTGAAATTAAAGCCAAAATACGACATTTAGAACCGCTCATGATTAAACATAAGACATTCATTGTCTCTTATATTTAACAGTATATGTTTAGAAAATTATTTGCTGCCTCGATACACTAAAAAAAAAATATATATGGTAAAAATGTGTTCAGAATGGCACTAAATAAAGCATCTATGAGAGATGTACAAAACTTTTTTTTTTTTCAAACACTAATCTAGAAGGTAATGCTTTTGGCTTTCACATTTCACCCTCATCATGCAATATTTGAGGTAAGTTTTTACATGTCTAACATTAAATTCTTTTTTATATTAACTTCTATAAGGTGGAAGTAGCTTCTATGATCCTCCTTGATCTGTTAGGATCTTGAATAAGTTCTTATTGCTTTTCAGTAGATGTCATTCCCAGAATGGCATGTAGTTTCAGACGGTAACGCATCTTTAAGAAAGTACTATCAGTTAAGTGCCATACGTGAAACATGCTTGGGCGATCATGTCTTGAAAGAGACATGACTGACTGGGCAGAAGATTATCCCGCAGTAGGTTGTCATTGCTTTCTGCGGTAGACTGGTTGCCGACCAAGGCTATAGAACCCAATCTGTCATGTTATTTAACCCATAACTGGAAGGAATAGACGGATTAATACCTTTCCCAAGGGTATTTGCGCGTAAGTGAATGCAAGGAATTCAACTGGAATTTGAACTCGGCTCCCCGATAAGCAAGCTTAAAATTTAGTGCTGCTATTAAGATGGGAAAAAGTATTGCCTAGCGATGGACAATACTTTCAGTGACATGTTTCTTACTTTTTTTTTTGTAAATAAAACATTACTTTGCATGAAAAATCAGCGAGAACTTATTCAAGATTCTAATATATTATTGTACTTACCAATCCACAACTAATTGTATAAAAATGCTGTTTCCTAAAGATCACAAAAAGAAGCCATTAACTTTTAAAAACAAAATTATTTGATGCAATAAATATAGAACATCAAACACTAAAAAGTATGAGAGGAGAAAAATCAATAATGTTATGTTTAAATCAAAAGTTTTTGCCTTTCCTGGTTTATTTACATTGTAAAGACTGTTGTCCTCATCTTTATTATTTTGTCATATTTACAATGTTTTGGTTGTTGTATGCTTCAGCCTTCTTCAGGTGATATATGTTGTAATTTTGGACTGACCCTTTTATTTTGTTCACTGGGGTAGGTTGTTCTAGCTCCATGTGCTTTGCCTTTTTGTTATTTCCCTTTTAGTAACTCAACTCTGCAAATTTTTATTCACCTTTACTGTGGCCAGGTATTAAATTCACAATTCTTTGAATTAAGTCACTGGATTACTTCAATGAACATTTTTATCTACTGGGCCATGTACTGAAGAAGGCCAGAATGTACAACAGCTGAAACATTGAGAATATGACAATAAAGAAGACAACAGTTCAAACAATGTAAATAATTACAATACCTTGTCTCAAAAATATACAGATACTTCTCTAGTTTATTATTTTTAGGAGTGAGTTCATATTTACTTAGCCTAGATTGGCTCAAGGCCACAGATATTAAGCAGAAAGTGAAGATTGAAATCATTCTAGTAAGTAATGGTGAGGTGCATACAGTGAGCAAATTATGAGATTTTTATGCTTATTTTTTCTTTGTTTATTTCAAATGTTTTTTTGTAGGCTCAGAGTGTGGGTGATAAAGATAATGCAATTGTTCCAATTGGAAAAACAGCACAGGAGGTAAGTTTTCATCAAACTTTACTTATTCTCTCTTAATCTCAGAGTAAACAAACTTCATAATCTTGTTCCCACTTATGAAATAATTTACAACTTGATAATCACTAATCTGGTATCATTGGGACCTGTAGAATGCCAGATTAGTGATTTTTGACATATCTTTTTTTTCGTTAACTGCTCTATAAATTCTTTTTAATCATTTCACCCCCAAGCAAGGCAATAAAGCCACCAGGACGCAAGGAGTAACGAAGTGTTAGAGCATACGTGGCAAAAAAAAATAACATTATTAAGGAGAAAGGATATTAAATGAAAAAGAATTAAGAAAATATAAGATAATGATTGACATTGCATTTAAATTTTTAAAGAACAAAGTTGACTGGAGAGCAAGAAGCCGAGAGATTTTCATAAGCGGGAAATGTGATAGAAGAAATTGATAGCATTGTATTGCTCCCATAATGCTGTGGTACAGGTTAACAGAAAGCAGTTGCACTCTTTTGCATTGTCAGTGAGGCTGCTCTGATCAACAGTTGAATAATATCGGGGTTCCTGTAGTGCCATTTCGCGCATGGACGGGCGTCCCTGCATGAATTTCTGATGGGCAACCCCAAGGCCACATTATGCTGCAGGCGGCGCCATTCACCATCCTTCACCTGCTGCAATTAACGACCATCTGACCCTACTCTAGACCTCTCTCTATCCACAACTAAAACCAGCATGAAATTAAACAAAACAGCAAGATTAAACCAGCTAGTCATAAATCGCCCAAACCTATCTGCTTTTCCTTCACAAATATACAAGGTATTCGCAGTAACTTTAATAGTGTAGAATCATTCCTGCTAACTAACTCTCCCGATATCTTAGCCATATGTGAGACTAACCTTGACCCTTCTATCCCCTCTTCGGAGCTGTTCGTTCCTGGTTACCTTCCCCTCTTCAGGAAGGACTCCAATGTCCATATGCATGAGCTTGATGTATATGTCAGCGAACAACTCCCTCTAGCCAGGGTCTCATCTCTTCAATCCCTGGATCATTCCTTCATGTGCTTCCGTCTCTCACTTCTAAGCTCGGTTAGCTATCTCTTCTTCCTCTATCGCTTCTCCTCCCCCTCCTCCTCTGACTGTACGGTACTTGATAGCATCTCTACTAATATCGACAGGGCCATTTCTTCTCACCCATCTGCCCATATATTTGTGTTTGGCGATTTTAACGCCACCACACCAAGTGACTTGAAAACTCAGCCACCAACCTTGCTGGGATCCGCACCATGTATTTTTCAATAACCCAAGCTCTAACGCAAATGGTGGACTTCCCCATGCGTTTCTCTAATAACCCTAACGGAAGGGACTCTTTACTCAACCTTTGCTTTACCTCCATTCCAGACTCCTGCACTACCAGGCAGCTCTGCCCCCTCGGAAACTCTGACCACGCCGTAGTCTCTGTCAACATCTCAATCCGTGCTAACTCTACCCAAGAAAACCAGACCAGCAGAATATCATACTGCTACCAGAGAGCAGACTGGGACTTGTTCCAAGACTTCCTCTGCGACGTCTCCTGGAACAACGTCTTCGATCTTCCTGTCGAAGACTGTGCCTCCGAGGTCTCCTCTTGGGTTAAGGCTGGCATCGATGCTTTTATCCCGGCCAGGAAATTCCAACTAAAATCAAATTTGTCCCCCTGGTTCTCACCCGCTTGCTTGGCCGCCATTGCCCGCCGAAACCATTTCTTCTGGCTCTATCGAAGCTGCTCGTCGAACCAAAACAGGCACCTTTTTGCCTCAGCACGGAATAAGTGTAAAAAAGTACTGAAGAGGGCGTTTGCTACCAGAATGAGGCAACGCATAGCATCTTCTAAGTTTGGCTCCAAAGATTACTGGCGACTCTGCAAAAGCGTGCTCAACAAGAGCAAGACTTCAATACCCCCACTAATCAATGAATTTGAAGTTCACACCTCCCCAGCGGACAAGGCTGAATGCTTTGCCCGTAGATTCTCCACCAATTCGACACTGGACTCGTTAGGAATACCTACACCCGACTTCCCACCCAGAACTAAGGCTCAACTAAATAACGTCCACATTACACCCTCGCTGGTCACCAAGATAATTGCACAACTTGACCCACACAAAGCGAGCGGCAGTGACGGAATCCCAGTCATAGTACTGAAGAAATGTGCCCCAGAACTCTCCTCTGTCCTCTCTAAACTCTATAACCTCTGCCTATCTACTTCCTGTTTTCCTGCCTGTTGGAAGTCCTCCTGTGTAGTTCCTATATTTAAGAATTCTGGCGAACCCTCAGACTCCGCCAATTATCGTTCTATTAGTCTCCTTCCAATCTTTGGCAAAGTTTTCGAAGCCATTATCAATGCCGAGGTTATTCAGCATCTCATAGCCCACAGGCTTCTCTCTGACAAACAGTACGGGTTTTGCTTCACCAGGTCTACTAACGACCATTACCGAGTACATATACCGGGCACTTGACAAGAATGGCGAAGCCCGAACTGTTGCCTTGCATATCTCCAAAGCGTTCGACAGGGTCTGGCACACTGGCCTCTTGTGCAAACTGTGGAGCTACAGGATAACTGGACATCTGTTTGTCCTCATCCAGTCATTCCTCTCTAACCGCACATTGAAGGTAGTATTAAATGGGCATGCCTCCCAAAACTACCATACGAACGTAGGCGTCCCTCAAGGTTCTATCCTAGGTCCCACACTCTTTCTGATCTACATTAATGATCTCCCCGACGCCATTAGATCCCAAGTTGTCATGTATACCGATGACACAACAATCTACTCTTGCATTGATCAAAAACCAGGTGTGGGCAACAAAGCGAACCTCGCTGCCGTGCTTGAAAAGGACCTCCAATCCGTAGTGGCCTGGGGTAGGAAATGGCTAGTAAATTTCAATGCTTCTTAACCACCATAGACAATCGCATCTACCTCCCATTAGCATGGGACAGGCTAGCCTCCCAGAGAGTAAAACACTACGCCTCCTTGGCCTTACACTTTCGGCAGACCTCAAATGGAATGACTATATCGAATCCATTGCCAAATCTGCTGCTATGAAAAACTTCAGGGCCCTGCACAGCAAGGCCCGGAAGTTTTTCCCACCTGAATCTATTCTGCACATATACAAATCTACCATTCGCCCGTGTATTGAATATTGCTGCCATATCTGGTCGGGTGCCCCTACTGCTCTCCTTGGGCTTTTTGACAAAATACAAAGGTGGATCTGTAACGTGGTTAATACTGACTTGGCAGATCAGCTGCAACCACTCTCTCACTGGCGTGATGTGGCTTCCCTGTGCCTCTTCTACAAGTACTTTCATGGCTTCTGCTCCAATGAACTTAGAGCACTGGTGCCGCCTAAGCACAAATTCTACTCCAACAGCTTCTTTTCTTGTGCCTCCCGTCTGTGGAACTCCCTTCCACAAGTCTGCTTTCCCGACAGCTACAATCTCCAGGGTCAATAGACACCTCCTATCACCCTAACTCCCAATTATTCTCAGAACACTCATGTACCCAACCATCATTCTCGGTATCCTTACCCGCCTATCACCCACCCTCTGACATTTCCTATATTTAATCATCCTTTCTCCACTCTATGTAGCCCCCTGCGCAGTAGTGGCAGTGACATGCCTTGCTCGGGGTGAAACGCTTATTTTAAAAAAAAAAAAGTTCAGTTTTATGGCTTTCCTCTTATTCTTTACCAGTTGTTTATACTCCCTCTCTGAAAGAACCATAAGAAGGTGCTCAAGTGTTTGGTCTCCTCCCTCTTGTAGGGTGGATGCAAGCATCCAGTCTGCAGAGAGGTCTGTGTCCAATGTCTGTGGGGGGGGGGGGGGGCTATATTTGGTAAGTCACCAGCACACCTTGGTACTCGATCTTGGAGATGAGGGTTAGGGTTGCTTACCATCACTTCTCCCATTTCTAGGGCTTAGTGCTGACATAAGCTACGGAATCAGTCGAGACTCCTCAGAAGGTATAGAGCAGCCTTGAGGGTTATTCTTTGGTCCAATGATCTTTCTTCTGTATTGGGAATTAGTGTAAAGAGTTACAAAGAATCCTCTTTGTGGGTGGTTTGACTTGTCGGCGTCTGAGTTACGCTCTTTTTGGTCCTGGTCACAAGCTTTGGATTAGCTCAGCAACTCTGAGATTTTGCTTACCTGGCAATTGATTCGGAAGGTACTATCACTCAATGATATATCCTTCCAAGGGGTTCTGATTTGCCCTACTGTCATTAGTGTGACCTTGGTTTAGAGGAAAAACTTTGCCAGCTTTCTAACATTGTCCTCAGGTGCACCTGTTCTGGGAATATGTTCGCAAGCTGACTACTTGTATTAATCTTGAACATCTCATGTCCATCGATCTTTTGTGTGCGATAATGTGTTACTCCAGTATTCTGGGGTGAAACAGATGGTGTTCCTCACATTGCCAACTGTGGCAAGAATGATTTGGACATTAGGAATAGGAGGAATCTTGCAATACAAACACTATTCTTATCAGGATCTGGTCAGATTCTTTGGGCATCAGCTCAAGATGGTCAGAACTGATGGAAAAATGTTTATGGGTTTCAGTAAAAGGTGGGTGAAAATAGCAAGCTTGGTTCATGTTAACTAGTTCAGCCTTGATTTTCTTTTTATAATTCTCCTTGAAGCCAGTTTCCTGTTTATCTCTCCCCCTGGTTAAGATAGACACTCTTTGTTTACCTAGTTGATGTGAGTAAGTGTTGTTCCTGGCCTGTTCCCAGCATTGTCTTTTATTATGATCCGTGTCAAGATTCTCAACTTCCTCAGTTTCTATTTTCCTTCCTTTTTTCATCTTGACTGGATCAGTCTTTGATTTTTCCCACACTTATTTTTATCATTCCCTCTCCATTAGTGAGTGAGCTTCTTGCTTCTGCCTCATTTCCTTCTGTTCTCAGTCTACCAAATTCCCAAGCATGGATCGATAGATAAATCACCTTGGACCACACCCAATTTTATCCCATGTTGTGTTTGGTTTGATCCTAAGACAGGTGAAGCGGAATAACATTCAGGAACTGCTGCAAATAAAGTTGTTTGGGATGAGGAAGTCACAAGAAGAAAAAATATTTTCACAAAAAAAAAATAAAACTATATATCTTCGATTCTTGGTACAGGCTAATTCGTTTCAACAGTTGAACTCTCTCTTTTTCATGCAGACAGCTATCTCCCCAACCCACGTTTAAAGTTTAAATGTGACACTTCGGCTGGTTAAAGGGTTAAAGTCGAAGTTCTTAGGCTGGCAGTCACGTAATGTCAGGTGGCGAGGTCTCTAGTCTCAACCACAAATCTCTGGTGTGCTTCAGCCAAAACTGCTCTGCTACACTTTTTGGATGCTTCAGGCCCTCGCTTATATGGATTTCCACTCAAAACTGGTGTAGGTTATGACCCAGTCTGAGGAAATCGGTGAAGTCTCTAATTCCAATAAAGGTTTCTTTATTGTTTGGCTTCTGAAGGTTAATTATCTTTTTCAATTCAAGGTTTTTTCCTTTCCATGAGTAGCAGTCACAGGCATCAATCCACCTAAATCAACTCCTTCCTTTCTTCATTGTTATCTCACACCAATACCCTTCAAAGGCATTTAAAAATTCTCCACCTTCCTTAATTTATACCTCTGCCGACTACCAACCAGTCCTCTTTCAAATGATTTAATTTGTCGGTCTCAGGTCGCATTTACTTGCTGTCATTGATTAACTTATTTCAAATTTTCTCCTACACAAGGAAAACCTTGGTCTGTCCCCAGCCAGAAATTTGCCAGATGTCTGTCTTGATTTCTTATCAGAATCATTAATTAAATTCTTCATTCACAAAGAAATTCTTATTTCCAACCCCGTTTATAGTGCAGTCTCGTTCACCATCAACCTTGGCTGGTCATTGAGAAATTTTTATTTCAATTTTTTGCTTGTATAAAATCTCTCCATCTGGTCCTGTGTTTTGATAACTTGTACGAAAAGACAAAGTCATTAATCAATTGTTTATATTTGCCACATGGCCCTTTTTGCACTCTGCCTCTGCGTGGGAAATCTCTTTAGGTTTTTGAGATTTTGCCTGTTTCTAACAAAACAGAAAAATTTTCATTTACTTTATCTTGATGTCTTTCCTTCTATCTTTTAAGCCTTTAGTGCCAAAAAGTGTTACAGTGGCCACTCTTATTTTTTTTTTTAAATTTTTTTTTTTTTTTTGTTGGGTGGATGGGTGCTACTAATATTTGTTATTTTTTAGTTTGAATGTTTTGCTATATTTTAGTTTCGTTTTTGGGTTCATCCCTTCCCACTTCATTTTCATATGATATTTTTTATATATATTTTTATAGGAAAAAATTGAAAAAGGACATTTGTACATGAATTTTTATGTCATGGGATTTTTGTGGGTTTCTGTGGATATATAATATATGTAGGACTAGCAGTATAGCCCGGTGTTGCTCAGGTGTAATGAAAGCTTTAAAACTAATCCATGGTCCTGGAGCTCAGACTCAGCCTAAAGAATATTTGTGTGAAGTTTGGTGAGAATCTGATAAAAATTGTGAATTTGTATAAAGGACATACAGATAGATAGACACACACACACAAACATCTTGCCTTTTATTTATATTTATATATATATATATATATTATCGATTTTCTGCACTATTGTAAGAACTGCAACTTTGAAACTTCTGAATATCGTTTATGTCTTTGTCTATGAGTGTATCAAATTTGATTAAAATCGGACCACTCCTTCTATAACCTGATTTTTTTCAATTATTGTACCTTGACACAAAACCTAGCTAAGAACACTCACAGACGCTTATAGTACAACTGTGTAAATTTTCAAGAAAATCGGTTCAGCTGTTTCGGAGTCTATAGGTAACGGACACACACAAAGTTCTATTTATAAATAAGTTTAGATTGAATGGTGATGGATGAATTCTTATAGTGAATGAGCAGATTGTAATGAATGAATGGGTTTTGAATTCGATTAGCTATGTCTAGGATATAAATTGTTGACCAGCTTCACTCCACTTTCCCCTCAGCATTGTACCAAAATTGTATTTTATATACAATAAATAATCATTCTTAACAGATATTAGAATTAACACTAATTTTATATAGCAAAAACAAAATGTACATTAACAAGACAAAATAGGATTTGTGTTAATCATCTAAACATTTGGTATTTTACATTAACTGTATCATTAGAGAAATTCGATTTCAATGGGTGTTGTTTTTTTTTGTTTTGTTTTTTGTGGCAGTGGGGGGGGGGGTCTGTTTTCATTCTATGCAAAACTCAGTTTTGTTATTTGGGATCATGAGCAATGAGGTATACCTCATGTTCCACCTGTTCCCACAGTCCATTGCCATCATCTGTATTATTTAGTCAGTTAAGTGCCATATGTGATACACGCTTTGGGTGATCATGTCTCGAAAGAGACATGACTGACTGGGCAGAAGATTATCCCGCAGTAGGTTACCATTGCTTTCTGCGGTAGACTGGTTGCCAACCAAGGCTATAGAACACAATCCGTCCTGTTATTTAACTCATAACTGGAAAGAAGAGATGGATTAATACCTTTCCCAAGGGTATTTGCACGTAAGTGAATGCGAGGAATTCAACTGGAATTGGAACTCGGCTCCCCAATTTCTCGTTCCGAGTCGATACCCACTGGACCACAATGCACATCTGTGTTATTAAACTTATTAAATACAAATTATTTGCTGTAGAATTCAAACCTATGAATAAAACATTTTATCATATTTTATGCAAATAGTTTTATTTCAAAGTTATGCAGTTAGAATATTTGAATTGAACAAATCTTTTGCTATTCTTTGAATTTGGGTTTGCTTGACGTTTTTGTAAATTTGAATGTTTTTATCTTTTCTAAAACAAAAATTCAGTGAAAGTGTGCTGCTTCAGTTTACAATGCCACAATTTAAGCATTATATACAAGTCTCACACTTTCAGCGGACCTCAAGTGGAATGACTATATCGAATACATTGCTAAATCCACTGCTATGAAAGTTGGTTCCCTGTGCAGGGCCCAGAAGTTTTTTCCGTCTCAATCTATCCTGCACATATATAAATCTACCATCCGCCCATGAATACTGCTGCCACATCTGGTCGGGTGCCCCTGCTATTCTCCTCGGGGTTCTTGACAAAATACAACAGAGTCTGTAATGTGATCGACACCGACTTGGCAGACTGGCTGCAGTCACTCTCTTACCAGCGTGATGTGGCTTCCCTGTGTCTCTTCTATAAATACTTTTACGGCTTCTGTTCCGATGAACTTAGATCACTGGTGCCCCCTCGGTACAAATTTGCATGAGATACTAGATTAGCAACTACGTCCCACCCTTTTACAGTGAAACCAATAAAATGTAACTACAATTTCTACTCAAACAGCTTCTTTTCTCGCACTTCCCGACTGTGGAATTCCCTTCCACAATATTACTTCCCCAACAGCTACAATCTCCAGGAGTTTAAATGTAAGGTCAATAGACACCTCCTAACACACTAACTCGCATCCATTCTCTCAAACACTCTTCCCATTTACCCAACCGTCAGCCTCAGTACCCTTACCAGTCTATCACCCTCTTTATGACATGTCCTATATCTAACCACTCTTTCTCTTTACCTTCCCTTATATAACCCCTTGCGCAGTAGTGGCAGTGGAATGCCTTGCTTGGGGTGAAATGATTTTTAAAAAAAAAAAAAGAGTATTTAAAAAATTTTTATCATACAAGTAAATGACTTGTTTATTTAGTATGCTTTTTCATATAAGTGTTCAGTTTATTAGTATGACATTTTAAACTCAAAATTTTGACTAATCTCATAACTTAATGACATTTTGAATATTTGGTATTTTTGCAGTCTTGAAATTCTGTAACTGATTTTAGTCCAATTTACCATGAAATCATAATTTGTTGATCTACGTTCCTTTTCATTTTTATTTTTTATTTTTCTGTCCAGCATTATGATGAAGAGGAGGAAGAAGAGGAGGAAGAGGAAGTTGATGATGAAAGTGATACCAATGATGATGAACTGGACACAGACATGGTAGATGACCGTGATTCAACAGATGATGTAAGTGAACATCTGATTAATATTTTTCTTACTTTTTTTTTATCTTTATCTGCTTTCTGCTTCCCAACTGACTTTCTTAACACTGGGATTTTTTTATGTGACACATTTTCTGATTAATTGCATTTTATTTATCTTTTTTCTAATTTCTTTTTTGTTTTGTGATTATTACTTATTTTTTCACTCTATTTTTTCTTATTTTTTAAATTAATCTAAAATTTTCCCATTTATAAGTGAAACTATTGCAATTTAACCCTTAAGTACACTCAAAAACACCCCATAAATATTGGCTCTCAAAGTCTCACTATTTATGGTTAAAGTCTTACAGTTTATGTAACTTCATGTGTTAATTGCAATGTCATATTTTAAGATATATGCAAGTATACACAGGGGGGTTTATGGCAAATTGAATATTGCAAGCCAATATTTACCTGGCGGGTTTAGGCATGGTTTAATGCTAAGGGGGTTAAAATACAATCTCCACGTTCTCATTGTTGTGTTTGCTGCTTACAAAGAATTATAGTAACAATCATGGTAAATGAAAATTGATGCTTGTTACTGTATCATTTACAGAAGAAAATAACATGCAACCAATAGCAATTTAAGATGCATACAGAATAAATTTTCTAAAGTGTATTTTCGTGATTATTTTTTAATATTCACTTTCTTTAGAATCTAATTTCTGAATAAATAACATTTTCTGAGAATTGTTTGATTTTTTCGCTTAAAGTAATTTTCTGTCTAATTAGTCAATAAAATAAAAGCCATCCAAATATGAACATGACCAAACTATTCCATCTTATTTAAATGCAAAAGGATCTTATTGAATCTTTTAAAATTTGTCAAAGCAAAAGAAAATAAGATGCTAACAAAATATATTTACACTGAAAATTATAAATGATCTTAATATCACTTATAAAAAAAAATATATTTATGAAATCTTTTATGGTTTCTTCCTTTTCAAATTTTTCTGATTTACTCCTGTTAAGGCTGCCAAAAGGTGTAACAGTAAATTATTGTTACACCCACTGTCTCGGTCATTGGTAGTTGTGGGAAAGTGGTTTTCCCAATCACTTGCTTACACACTTTTCTTCATCAAAAACTGAGGCTTACGGCCTATCACGTTGAATACACTGGTTCTCGCTCGATCACTGAAGTTAAGCAACATTCAGCCTGGTCAGTACTTAGATGGGTGACTGCTTGGGAATACCAGGTGCTGTAAGCATATAGTGACGGATATGCGTTGTGGTGCAGTGGATATCGGCTCGGAAAGAGAAATCGGTGAGCCGAGTTCAAATTCCAGTTGAATACTCTGCATTCACTTAAGCACTGGTATCCTTGGAAAAGGTATTAATCCGTTCCTTCCCTCCAGTTATGGGTTAAATAACAAGGGCAGGACTTGGGGACCCTGCTCTTAAAAACAAATCCCAATGAATCTTGATACTCGAAAAGAAAAATATTGTAAAAATAGCCTTACCCAAAATCATTGGTTATGACCTTAAATGATTCCATAAGGATTGATAGGTCGTTAAACCTCGAAACAAACAAACAAATCATCAAAAACTGTGACATACCAGAGAGATGATATTTTGGTTAAGATATTTGGTAATGGTGCAGGGCTGTGTTTCTAAACCTTTTGCCAAAAGTATTTGTACTTGCTCAATGTCTTTTATAGTGATAACCACTTAGTCATCTCCAAGCTGATATTTTTGTACTGTTATTATAAATGATATTCTTATAACTTTCTTCAAGGCGCATTGATATTACAGCAAAAATAACTTATTTCAGTTGGTATCAGTTAATTGCTGTATGTGATAGATGCTTAGGCGATGGTATCACTTTCATGACATGACTGACTAGGCAGAAGATTTTCCTGCAGTAGGTTGCCATTACTTTCTGCAGTAGACTGGTTGCTAAACAAGGCTACAGAACCCAATTTGTCCTGCTATTCAACCCATATCTGGAGGGAGAAAAGATGGATTACTACCTTTCCCAATGGTATTTGTGCGTAAGTGAATGAAACAAATTTGACTTCCTGATTTCTCATTCACAGCTGATATCCATTACACTACAATACTCATCAGTTGACATAGCAATATGTAAAAAAAAAAAAATGTTTGCTCTTTTAAAAAAAAATCATTGTTTTTTTTTAGTAGTATTGTTTTGCTGTTTCCCTCATACATTTTATAACATTTGAACAGCATGTTTTTATTTTACTTTTTTGAATTTTGATTCTTGACGTCTTTCCTAAATAGGATTTTGACTATATAAGCTTTAAATAAGTTGATGTACTCTTACTCACAAAAGCTGCTTTTTTTTTTTTCTTTAATAAATTGTATTTGGGAATATTGAAAATATTTCTGAGACTTGTGAAAAGGTTTGTTAGCTTAAAAGTTGTGATGGGAAAATTTATATGCAGATTTATAGACTAGCATTTTTTTTTTTTATTTGCATTACAAGAATAAATTTCTTTAAAATCCTTATTCATCTTCCTTTGTTGGAAATTCTGGTTATTCAAAGACAGCCAAAAGTTTTTTCCGAAAGAAGCTCTAATTTTTAGTTTCTCTGAAATGCCAAAATTGTTCAGTTATATTCTCTTGTACATTTCAACCCTTTGTTGTAAAAGCTGCTTGGAAATATTGTTTCCTAAGTCTGAAGTTCTACTTTTTGTTAATACAATCATTTAGCATGAAAGAAATTATAGCTGGCACTATTTAGCTTCAATTAAAATACATATTTGCTCATTCAACTCAGGCCATCAATATTCTACTGATGAGACTGAAAAATATTATTTTATTGTATTTTTGAGATACATGGAATAAAGTGCAGATATTTAAAGTCTTAATTCAGTTTTTTTAAAAAATATAATCAATTTTTTCTCCAAATTTGAATGCTAGATAGAGAAATCCAAACTCTAAACTTAAAAATATTATTCACAGCATTAGAAATTTAAAAAAGAAAATCTAATTATCTTTTTAATTTCTCAAAATGAATAATTTGCATTTTTTTAGATTGTTACAAATTAATTTTGAATATCTGTATTTAAAAAAAAAAGATTTTGATTTAGAATTTCAATCTGTTAAACTCCTTTTCATGTTTTATTGGGAATGTTTATTTTAGAGTACCTAAGCTTTTCTATTGTTTATAGCTTGTCTGCACAGACAGCCATAAGGTCTTGCTCAACTATACCATCTTAAGATTTTGTTTTAGTTTTGTAATTAAAAAAAAATATTTTGTGACCATTTTAAAATTTTGTCAACATTGTCTTTCAGTTTAAAAAATAGAAATGTCATACATGGGTGGGTGAGGTATTTTCATTGTTCAAGCCTTGGTAAAAACAAAGATTTTAAATTCTGATTTTTTTTTTTTTAAGGCAGATTTCTCCAAATTGGCCTTGTGCCAGATGAAACTAATCTTAGTAAATATATCTACGCTCTAATTGATCCAAATAAAATGGTAAAACAACTTTGAAGAACAGTAACTGTTTTCTCCACTTCAGCTCATTCTGAAACTTGATTATTAATAATCATGATGTATGTCTACAAGTGCTAAAGAGAGAAAACAATTTTGAAAATCTCTGACTACACGTTTTTAACAATATAATAAGATTTTTGGTAATTCTCCACCCACTACCACAAAATGATGTATCAAAAGGTTTTTTCCATGATACTGCTATTATTCTATCTTCACTCCTTGACAATGTTCGCTGCTTAAAAAGTGATGATTAGAATTTTAATAAGACCTAAACATATGAAAATTTAGACATTTTCTTTGAGAATTTACACCAAAAATACTAAGCACTATTTATTAGATTGTTTATTTATAAGAATTTTATAAAAATGTGAACTTGGTTTACGTATTAGTTTTTTAATTTTTGAATGAAAAGATGTCTTTTCACATTTATTTCTTTATAAAAAGTAAATAATATCTCATTGTATGTGGTTCATATATTTTTATAATCTTGTAAACGAACATTGCTGAGGGAGTGAGGGATAGTACAAAACAATAATGGCGTCAAGAGAAAAACTGTACTTTTATGACACCATTTTTTTTTTTGTGTGGATACAAAGGTTAAAGATTACCTTTTTTTTTTCTTCTCTATCTTCCTGATAGACGCACTTTCAAAATACACAAGTTGAAAATTATATTACTATACTCACTGCTATCATTTTACTTTTTTATTGTTTATTCACAATTTGCTTTGTTATCTAAAATTCTTTGTTATTGAGTTTAGTGGGTTTATTTTACAATTCTTTAATAAGGTGATAATTAAAAAAAAAAAAAAGGAAATCTATTCTGAAATTGAAATTCAACTTTTTATATCTCAATAACATTTCTGTTAATAATACCATTTTTCTCATAGGCAATAAGGTTGTTAGGACATTTTGACTCATCCCTAAACACTGTTTACTAACATATGGGACTGAAAGAGTACTGTTTATTACATGTTTCATGAACTTATTAATATAAGAAATACTAAAGACAAGAATTTATTGTAAAAATCTATGACAGTGTTTATCTTTTCAAAAATAGGCTAATTTTGTTCAATACCATATTTGCAAATTAGTATTACTACTAGAATATGATGTTAAAGGGTACTATTTTTTCTAAAATCCTAAACATAAACCTGTATTTATGAGGAGGTGCTGAAAAGTTCTCGTACCAAACTTTTTGGAGAATCTAACCAAGTGACAAAACATCAAAATTTGTTTTTAGTCTCTTCTTTTCAACACTTTCTCACAGATTTTGTTTTTTATTGATATTGTTACTGTAAATTCTTTAAAATTTATATAGGTATTTTATTAAAACAAAATTTTTATTGAGATTGTTACTGTAAATTTTTCTTTAAAACCTATATAGGTATTTTGTTAAAGTAAATTTTTATTGATATTGGAAAGTTTTCATGAAAATTTATATAAGTATTTTGTCAAAATAATTTTTTATTGATATTGTTAGTATAAATTATTTTTAAAAATTATATAGGTATTTTGTTAAAATAGAATTTTATTGATATTATTACTGTAAATTAGTCCTAAAATTCTATGTAGGTATTCTTTTTTAAAATCTATATAGTTTTTTCTAAAATAATTTTTTTGTTGATACTGTTACTGTAAATTCTTTAAAATCTACATATAGGTCTTTTGTTAAAATATTTTTTTATTGGCATTATTAATCTAAATTCTTTAAAATTTATATAGGTATTAAAATAAAATTTTTATTGATATGGTAACTGTAAATCCATCTTAGTCTATATAGATATTTTGTTCAAATAAACTTTTATTGTTATTGTAAATTCTTCTTTAAAAGTATATAGAGGTATTCTGTTAAAATAAATTTTTGTTGTTCTTGTAAATTCTTTTTTAAAATCTATATAGGTATTTTGTTAAAACAATATTTTATTGATATTGTTACTGTAAATCTTTCTTTAAAACCTATATAGATATTTTAAGTTTTTATTGATATTGTTAATGCAAATTCTTCTTTAAAATCTGTATAAGTATTTTATTAAATTAAATTTTTATTGTTATTGTGAATTCTACTTTAAAATCTATATAGGGATTTTGTTACAATAAATTTTAATCAACTAAAATTTTAATGGAAATAACTACATTAGTTTTATTTTTTATTTTTTTATTTTTGGAGAAATGATGTGGTTTTAAGACACTTGATAGCTGAGGAATATTTGAAGTGCTTTCTACAAATTTTGGCATTTTAAATTTAAAGCAAAAAACTTTAATTGAAACCAAAGTGTTTTCGACTGTGCGTATGTGTATTTTGCTTATCTCAAGCTGATGCACATAAAATATTAAAAATTGAAAGCTAAATGATTTTTTTTTTTCATTTAGTAATCTAATGATTCTTGCTGCTTCTTATTATCCCAGCTGTAGACAAACGTGGCTTAAAATTTCCATTTCCTTTCTCTTTTTCTCCAAACTTCATTTATAAAGTATTTTTAATATATTATTCTCTTTTTTTTTCTTTATAAATCTCATAAACTTATGGCTTAAAATCTCCCATTACAGTTTGACTTTAGAGGCAGAAGAAACAGTCTCAATCTGGTAGGTTGATTTGGTTTTTGTTACTGCTAGAAAACCCAAGCAGATAGCATTTGCTTCTGCACTATGCTTTTATTCAATTGAAGACAACAGTCTCATACAGCTTTCAAACTCTCTCTCTCACACACACACACATACACACAAAAGGAGTGGATAATGGAAAGTTCCCAGCCTGATCAAATTTAAGAAATATGACCAAACAGAACTATTTTTTGGAATCTTTTCTTGGTTGAGTTGAAGTTTTCAACATCCCCCTCTTGTAAACATATAACTATAAATTTTGTGTACCTTTTTTAAGAAATCCTCTTTCATCTTTTAGCTTTATTTCATTTGTAAACATTTTATCAGACAGGATAAATACAAAATTCTGAAAAGGTAATTTTTCTAAACTGTTCAAAACTTAATAATTCATCAATTTTTTTTTTTAAATTAGTAGATATTTAATTACAGACTAATCCTTAATGATGACTAAAACTTATTTCATAAGTTTGTAAGTTCTTCTCACTAGCCACTAGAAAAATATGTTTGCTTGAAGATGGAGCATGTTTAACTTTTGCTTTCTATTACATATAGATGTACCACAGTTATAAATTGTCCTGATATGCATTTTTATATATAGAAAAAATGTAAAGCATGATTTAGTAATGCTTTTTAAATTCTTGTCAGAATGGATGCTTTAAAATCTGAATAGTTTTTTGTAGATTTATAAGCATGAAATTTTATTTTTGGGTGTGAGCTGACAGTAGAATACATATCAGGACCAGCATGCATTAATAACACTATTTCAAATTTTTACAGATCATTAAACAATTACATTTTTTTTTTTATCTAAAATCTTAATTTCTATTAACATTATTTATTATTTTTACTTATATTTTGCCTTTCTTTTTAATTTGAGCCTTCTCAATTTCTTTAATCATTTTATTGATGAAATATTGTAATAAAAAAACTGATTAAAAAAGCCTTTTATAGAAAAACAAGCAGTTTGCTAAAACAAAAGTTTCATCCATGTCATTTTCTAGAGTTTACAATCAATAAAAAATTAAGAATTGAATAGATATAGATCAACAATGATAATTCAAACTAACAGTGATGTGTTTCTGTATGTATATATGTAATATATAAAACATTCCTCTAGATCAGATGTGGGCAAACTATGGCTCGTGAGCTGCTTGCAGTCCACCAAATGCTTGTAAATTTGAAAGAAATTTTGTTTTTCTTTAAATTGAGTTATTTCGTTTTCAAAAAAATGTATTTCATGTGAAGTTTCTACTTTAAAATGTAAATTTTTTTTTTTACTTTATATGTTTCATTTGATGTTTCCACTTAAAAATATTAAGAATTACTTTGTTTTACAAATAAATGTTTTACTTCTTTATAATAATAGTTAATAAAAATTATTGCTTTTTTTCTTAAAATAAGGTTATTTTGTCTTTCAAATGTGTTTCATGTGAAACACCTACTTAAAAATACTTATTAATAAAAATTGTTTTCCTTTAAAGTTTAAACTGAGTTACTTAGTCTTTCAAATAAATACATTGCATCTTCTACAGTTTTTGAAAATATTAATAAAAATTAATTACATTTTGTCTTTAAAAGCCTTATTTTGTCTATTTTAAATATTATTTTGGTTAATATACTATGCAGCCCTATAAAATTGTGAATTTTTTAATGTGGCCCTTGCACTGAAAAGTTTTCCCACCCCAGCTCTAGACGCAAACATAAAACACTTGATACATTCATTTAAAAGTAAAAATGAAATCATTGATAATAGCTAAAAGTACTCAGATCTACAAAACATTTGGACAATTTCTATATAATTTACATTGAGAAAAGAAGAAAATTATAAGAACATAATAAAAATTAAAAAGCTTTACCACAGTTCCTTGTCAGATGTTTTTAATGAAAATTGTGTGTGTGTGTATATATATATATATATATATATATATATATATATACGCACACATAGTTTTGCGCAGTACTTTAAGATTAACTGTTGTATCATTTGAGTCTGACAAGCCGCAAGGTCAGCAGTGGCGGCAAAATACACATTACCCATGAAATTGTAGAATATCTAAAAATTTTTTCTAAATTATGTTACAATGTTAAATAAATGAATTTAACATTGAGTTCTGTTGAGTTCATCTCTATCAAAATTTACCTGACTAATATACCAAGTATTCTACATTATATATATACAGACAGACAGTACTGGGCAAAAGTATTAGGACAAGAACTATTTTATCTTTTTTGAAGCATCAAAATAAAGTTTAAAATCACCCCTGTCTTAACACTTTTGCACACTACCAGTAGTGTGCAAAAGTATTAGAACAGGGGTGATTTTCCTAAAAACCTCACTGAAATTCAAATACAGAATGAAAAGTCAAACTTTTGTAAGAATTATTTAACTAAAGAGGAAGGAAGGTTTCGGAATTTGAATTGGCCCCCACAAATCCCTGATCTCAATCCTATTGAACATCTATGGAATATTTTGGATAAAAAAATTAATAATTCTAATGTTACTTCACAAGACACACTTTGGGAACAAATACAAGCTGCTTGGCAGGAGATACCATTAAACACATTGAAGAAGCTTGTGATGTCAATCCCTGACAAAATGAAGTCTGTGATCAAAGCAAAAGGCTATCATAGTAAATATTAAGTTTATTTTGTAACAAGTATTTTTTTCTTGTTAAAGCATTTGTTGAGTAAATCAAATAAAATTAATTAAATTGTTATTTTCTGTCAATATGCTTCATAAAAGATAAAATAGTTCTTGTCCTGATGAGCAGTCGGAGAGGCCTTATCCAGTCAATCGGCTGGTAAAGTCAAGCCTGTAAAGATAGCAAATTGAATACTTAAAAAAATTACCTAAATGAACTGGTAACAACCTAATGTATAGGCTTTAGAAGCAACTGGCTAAGGGTCAGTCGACTCGCAGACATTTAGACTTGGACATGGCTGTTGACCATTCAGTTTGTTCGCTAAAAGTTTGGGTAGTGTAACAAATGTGGTGATTGGTGCCCTGGGCACTCTCACGAGTGCAAGTATACTGATCTGTGTAGCCCTGACCTGTCAAGGTGATTGAGTTTCTCCCTTGGCAGGTCCCAATGGTGGGCTCCGAGGTGGGTGAGGAGCACAGGCAGTGAAAGTTAAAATTCTAAAAATTATGAATCAAAACAAAAAAAAACTAGCGATACTTCTCACTCAGATTCTGAAAAAGAAACACACCCAGACTTTCCAGAATTTATTGTTCTAGAGTCTTTGGGGGGGAACTCCGTTGTCAAGATTGTCCTCTTTCTTGATTGAAAAGGTAATATCTAGTCGGATTAAGCTAAAATCAGTCAAAAAGATGAGAGTGGCAATTTAATGGTTGAGGTTGAAACAAGAAAACGAGGGGGGAGGTCTTTAATGAAAATGAAGACCTTCCACAATGTTAGTATTAAAACTTACCATCATGCAAGACTGAACATATTGAAGGAAGTTATTAGAAGTAATGAGTTCTCTCTAGCCACATCAGAAGAAATCTCATCTGCCTTGTATAGCCAGGGAGTCATGGACTACTGAAGGATCACAATTAGAAGAAATGGTGAAAAAATATTTACAAACACAGACATCCTCAGATTCAATTCACCAAAAATTCCTTCTAAAATAAAAATAGGCTTTAATGTTGAGCAAGTTGAGTTATATATTCCAGTTCCTCTGAGGTGTTTTAGATGTCAGAAATTTGGACATCACAGAAATAGCTGTAGGAGCCGACCTACAAAATGTGGCCAAAAAAGATTCTTATGATGAGGATGAGTGTCAAGATGTGATTAGATGTGCAAATTGCCAGGAGAATCATCCAGCTTACTCTCACACTTGTAACTTCTGGAAAAAAGTAAAAGAAATTGTGGAAGTTAAATATAAGCAAAATATTTCCTTTTCGAAAGCAAAAAAAATAGTTGAAGGATACGTGAGAGGCCCTTTCTCTGTAAGAGTAATGGATAGGACAAGTCCAAATAATTCCAATCTCACTGAGAAGTATAGGGACCTTATTGAGAGACTTGTGTATTTGGGGTTGAATGATTGGCCTAATTTCCAAAAAAACTAAAAAGATTTGTACTACAAAGAATTTGGACAGGCTGAACCTGAAAAAGGAAAACAGGGAAAGGAAACTGGCAATAAACAGATAACATCATCCCAGGGGCAGACTTCTCCCATCTGCAGAACAAAGGTCACAGAAATCACCTATACATCCACCAAAGTCCTGAAACAGTAGAATAAGTGTATCACCAAAGAAAATGAAAACAACCAAGCAAAAATTGGAAGTGTCAACTGAAAATTGCTTTGAAAATTTAGATGAGATGAAAGTAGATAGCCAAAACCCACAGACGGCTAAAACATCCAAACTAAAAATAACCAAAAACAAATAAGTCATAAATATAAAAGTAAAAGCATATACAGTGTAACCCTGATATAAGAGACTTGTCGGGACCGGATAAAAGTTCTCTTATATTCGGGTTTGGTCTATTTTATATACATTACCACAGGCTCTAATTTGGGATCAGAGAAAATCTCTCTTATATCCGGGTTATACTGTATAAAAGATTACAATGGAACTGCCTTAGATTGAAGCTAAACATTAACCAGCTGCTTCTGATGATAAGACCTGACTCCGTCAGTTATCTGCCTTCAGGAAATCTTCCTTAAGAAGGATGAGATTATAAATATAAGAGATTACCAGCAATACAATTACATAAAAGACACTAATCTTCACGCATCAAGTGGTAGTCTGAAATGATGTTCCACAAAGTCAGATAAACTTGAGAACAAATTTACAGGCAATAGCTGTAAAAGTGATGCTGCACAGACTAATCAACATCTGCTTGGTGTACATTCCACCGAATGTAGAAATAAATAAAAGTGAATTGCAGGAAATTATAAAGCAACTCCCTGCTCCCTTTTATGTTACTCAGAGATTTTAACTGTCACAGCACTTTATGGGGTTGTAAGATACAAACCAAAAAGGAAAGAATATGGAATTAGTTATAATGATTTGTGTATATATAACAATATCATCAGCTTATTAGCGTCCATTTTCTGACAGTAACTCTGCAAGTAATTTATCTTTATGCAATCCATTGATTTATATGGACTTTTCCTAGAAGGTACTGATGGACACATGTGGAAGCAATCATTTTCCAGTTTGCCTGCAAAATGATGAAAATTCCCAATGTTGGAAATTAAGCAAAGCAAACTGGGAGGAATTTCAAAAGCTATGCTTTGAAAAACTAGAAGGACTATGCATCAAGAACTTAACTCAATTTACAGAAATCCTGGTCTCTATTGCAAAGAAATGCATCCTTAAATGTAACATTAAAAAAAGAAAACATAATAGACCTTGGTTTAATGATGAATGCAAAAAGGCTATCAGGCTCAGAAGAAGAGCATTAAGGGTGTTTAACAAAGATCCCACAACAGATAACTTGCTGAAGTTTGAACAACTTCGAGCAAAAGCTCAGAAAATAATCAAAGTTAACAGGATTACGGGAAAAATTACATCAGCAAACTTAGTTCAACAACAGAAACTAAATTTGTTTGGGATATGATAAAGAAAATAGCTGGTAAATATCATACTAACACAATGAAACACTTCATATAAATAACAAAACAACAAGCAAAAAGAATATCGCTGACGAATTAGCAACAATGATCTCAAAAAATTAATCAGCCAAGAATGGCAATCAACAATTTGCTAAATTCAAACAAAAAGCCGAAAAACAAAAACTGAACTTTAAATCCAATAATGCTGAGAGCTATAACCTTCCATTTACAATAGAGGAGTTGAATCAATCTTTAAAAAAAAAGCCCACGATACAGTTGTGGGACCAGATGATATTCATTATAAACTCCTAAAGCAGCTGCCAAACAAATCATTGAAGCTGTTGCTAAAACCTTTTTAATAATATATGGACAAGTGGCCACTTCTCGGATTTGTGGAGACAGTCTTTCATCATACCTGTTCCGAAACCTGGGAAGGATGACTCGGTACCTAAAAATTACAGGTCAATAGCTTTAACCAGTTGTCTGTGTAAAACCATGGAAAGAATGATCAACAACAGACTGACTTGGTACTCGGAAAAGAATGGCCTAATCAGCGATTACTAATGTGCATTCAGGAAAAAAGAAGTACCACAGATCACTTAGTGAGGCTGGAGACCTTTGTTAGGGAAGCATTTCTTTGGAAGGAAAATCTCGCAACAGTCTTTTTCGACTTATAAAAAGCGTACAATACTACATGGAAGTTTGGCATATGAAAAGATTTGCATGACTTGTGCCTAAGAGATAGACTGACAGAATTCATAGGGAACTTCCTAAAAAATCGAAATTTTCAGGTCTGAGTCGGAAGTGCAAGAACAAGGAGGAGTTCCACAAGGAATCATTCTATTAGTGACGCTTTTTTTTGTCAAAATCTACTCTATCGTAAGATCTCTAAGCCCAGGAGTTAGATGCTCCCTTTATGTAGATGATTTTTTTAATCATGTACAAAGCTTGGCATATGAACACAATAGAAAAGCAACTCCAACAATGCTTAAATAAAATACAGAAATGGGCTACGGAAAATAGATTTACATTTTCTAAAACAAAAACCAAATGTATGCATTTCTGTAAACTAAGAAAACTTCATAATAATCCATGCTTGAAATTAAGATGAAGCAGAAATTCCAGTAGTGGAACAGCACAAGTTTGTAGGTGTGATTTTTGACAAGAAACTTTCATTTTTCATTTGAAGTATTTGAAAGTGAAATGTAGCAAAGTCCTTAACTTCTGCATGTAGTAACTCATACTGAATGGGGAGCAAATCAGTATACACTGACCAAACTATATAGATCACTAATCTCTTCTAAGCTTAATTGTGCCAGTTTTATATATGGGGTAACCAGAAAGTCACATAAAACTCCTCAACGCAACTTATCATCAAGGGCTCAGACAAGTGCTCAAGGCTTTTAGGACTTCCCCAGTGGAGAGTTTATACACAGAAGTCCGTGAAACACTTCCACATCTACGGCGTATTAAACTGGCATTACAGTATTATGTAAAACTCAAATCATACCCAACTAATCCAGCTTATAGATCTACATTTGAACCAAATTATTGTGATCAATTCAATCATGCCAAAAATGTCATACAACCATATGGACTTAGGATGAAACACATTGCCAAAGAATTAAGTATTTCACTACCAAATATCCAAGAAACAACAATTAAACATACTCAAGTTAACCTAGAAATGCATAACTTTCCAAAGAAAAGGACTCATGCTCTTATGTTTTGGGACACTTTCCAGAAAATACTGGAAACTTCTACGACTACACAAAAATATATATATAGACGGGTCAAAAAGTGGAGACAAAATAGGATGTGCAACAGTCAGTCAAAAACTTACGAAAAAGAAACGCCTCCCTAGAGGGAGTTCAATTTTCACTGCTGAGGCTTATGCCATTTAATTGGCTCTAGACATCATCACTGAGAGCAAACTAAAGAACTTCCTAACTCACTTTTCATTCTGTCAGTCTTGGAGGGGAATAAATCCAACAACCCAATGATCATTAAATTACTACAGAAAATCAGTGCATTGACCAAAAAGAGAAAAGTGGTATTATGTTGGATCCCTAGCCACACTGAAATAAAAGGGAACTCTAAAGCAGACCTGACAGCCAAATCAGCTTTGGACATGAATATGGGTACAGAGATAAAGATCCCATATACAGACTTTAAAGAGGAAATAAATATATTTTCAAAAAATGGGAGGAGTACTGGGATGATTATCCATGAAATAAACTCCATGCAATCTAGCCCAAGCTTGGAGTAAGTTATACATCCTTCAGGAAATCCCAAAAAGAGGAGGTTGTAATAGCCCACTTGTGCATCGGCCATATGAGAATAACACATTCTTTCTTACTAATGAAATTCAATCAGTGTGCCAAGCATGTAAACAAGTACTATCAATTAAACATATTTTGACAGTGTCCAGAACTAGCTATATCTAGACAACAATTTTATAATACTGATAGCATGTTTGATTTGTTCGTAAGTGTAAATATGAATAACATCATATCTAAAAGTGGTCGGCCTTTACATGAAAATTTTAAAAAACTACCAGCAATACATTTTGAAAAATAAATATTACCAGAAAAGACATTTTTGAGAGAGCACACAAAAAGAATTTCCATGAATACCTTCTTTTTTTTTTTTTTTTTTTTTTTTTGAAGAAAAACAGATATTACCAGCAATGTATCTAACACTTGTTAAAAGCTTTCTCTACAAAAATGAGTAAATAAAATATGATCTAAAACTCAATTTCCAAACCGATTTCTTACAAAGAATATTCTATTCATAACTATTGAAAAACTCTTATCAGCATCAAATAACCCATTTAGGTTGATATACCATAAAACAAACCAATCCATGAACAGCAAGGATAATTCAAAAAGATCTATTTAATATAAAATATTAAGCAATAGATCTGTATAGAACTCAGTGGATGTTATTCAGAGCAATAATATCTATAAAGAAAAACTCAATACATGATCTAAAGTGGTTATAAATTATAATCCATTTCAATGAAATAATTAGTTAATTGTATCTGTTCACATTTTATTCAGTATAAATGTTTTCCCAAAATATCAAAACATTTTAAAAAATAAAATGGAAATCAAGTAACATGATGCAGAATAGAAAGCTTTAGCCGATCTCATAAGGTTACCAAAGCTGGAGGAGAAAAAGTTCATTGGACAGAATGAGTGACCATAACTCCATTACATACCCACTCACAAGCACACTAATACATATACACATATATCCCTACACACACACACACACACACACACATGTATATATAAATGTGCCTATGCATACACATACATATACACACATTCATCCATATTCATGTATAAGTGTGTTCACACATTCACATACACACCTATGAAGACTAGACATATACACGTGTAATACTAACACATATTTATGCAAGTATACCAACAACCTCACATATATGCACAAACTATGCATATATATATACAGGATGGGCCATAAGTTGTGCACCAAAGAATTATGTGAATTTGATGGAATTGTGCATCAACGCAAATGGCGAGCATTTTGAGCATTTGTGATCATACCAGTGTGTACAACATGTTTCTCAGTTCATTAGTTAAGCTTGGTTTTAATAAAATATTTTATTATCAGAATTGTTTTAAATGCTTTGGTGCGCGACTTATGGACCACCCTGTATATACACACACACAAAATCTGCATATACATAT
Organism: Ascarosepion bandense; assembly: GCA_037127315.1. NCBI lineage: Eukaryota > Metazoa > Mollusca > Cephalopoda > Sepiida > Sepiidae > Ascarosepion > Ascarosepion bandense. The sequence continues at coordinate 4,156,277 of JBBBDQ010001045.1, forward strand.
AAATTTCTTATCTATACACCCTCTTACCTTTCCACATCCATGTACCCACCTATAAAGACCAGATTTATACATGTATATCCAACTGTACACACACAAAGAAGGGGAGCTTATATTAAATTACATACATAATACAAAGTAGTTATACACATATACCAACATATATCATTAGGATTCCAGTATCAACACATATATACATGAGTGTACTGATCAATAAAGAAGGATACAATCAATTATATCCACAATACAAAAATAATGCTAATGGCTTATATATCTTATACATAGAAGACCTTAACCACAATTTCCTCAATACACAAGAATTATCAGAGAATAATTTGCACATATAGGAAAGTGAAACGACAGGTGTGACATAGTGGGATTATTTGAATACAAGTACCAACATATATATTCATGAGTATACAGTTCAACAAAGAAAAATACTTTCAATTCCATACATAATACGACATAGTTGTAGATACATACATAAATTTATTACATAGCAGATTTCCATTTTCATTTCTTCAACATGTAAAAGCCTTTAATGAAAGGTCAACGCAAGATGGGAATAAACTTGCAAGCATGACTCAATGAGGTAAAATTAAGGATATATTTAAATGGTAGTTTAAATCTATTTTATGACAGCATTTAAAAATGATTTCATTTATTTGGTTTAATAATTGGCTAGTTTTTCTGAATTTGATAATTCTAATTTTTCCATCTAAGCATAAATTACATCTATTTCTGAAGCTGTTGAGGGTTTGAGATTTACCTATAATTTTCCATTCAATCTCTGGAGAGAGATTTCTGTTTTTTAATTCCCAAAAATGTTTACAAAGAGCGGTTTGATATTTTAAGTGGGGTTTAGAGAAAGATTGGTTATGGTTATAATTTCACTTGGAAGGCTTAGGTCAACATGTGGTATGGTTATCTGGCACTTGCCAAATTTGATGCATGTTCCCCAGACCAATAACATCAAGAAGTCACCTGTCTGGTCAGAAAGCAACACTTGTACTAACATAAAGTAATAAGTCATTGTGACCAACAATTTCATCATATGTAATGAATACAGAATTAAAAAATAACTCTTTTATTTGCTGTTTACAAATTTCACAATCCAGTGTGAAATCTAATTTTGACCAATAGAAAAAAGGATTGTTCCTATACTGAAGGGAAAAAAAAAGCAAAATTTCACAATCCAGCGTTAATTAATTTTCTAACCAATAAAAGGGAGTGATTTACAAAAACTGAGAGAAGTTAACAAGCTTGTGCAAAAAAAGTCTTTTGCTAATATATAGAGAAAGAAAGTGGAATCAGTCAGATGGGAGTGAGATCAGATGACACCACCAAGATGTGACAAAAGAAATTTCAAATTCTACAAATTGGATGTTATTTCTCTCATTAAAATAAATTCAACATTTATATGCACAAACGAAAGAAATTTTATCATGTTCTTATCAAGAACTACTTGCAATATCAGTGGCTCCTATCCATCTTACAGTATCTTTTCAACCTTCTCCCTACTTCATTGGCGACCACACAAAGAATACATAGTGGGATTCTGATCACACTATCAAATTTTGATTTTTACATATTTGATAAACCTGCAAATAACAATCAGAGGAATTCTGACAACTACATAATGGTAACCTTCCACTGCAAAGAAACACACAAATCTACCTTCTACTCGCTACATGATCTATAGACCATGACGAAAAGACAGAACCCCACACATTTGAATAACTCAATTGCCAAATTATACACTGATACATTATCAACTCCTAATGACAGCTGGAAAATTTTAATGAACTCTCAACTCCGAAGTTAAGTACCTCAAAATATACCTTTTTTTTTATCCATGTTGAATACAATCATATAATTTCATGTGAAACCAACTCTGTCAATTTGTTTTATGTTTTTGAATACTACTTTGTGTCTGACCATTTAATATACACATTTTCTTTTTTGACTATTCATCGAATCTCAAAAGTTCCATGCGTTTGAATAACTCTGATATGAAATTATATGCTGATACATTATCAGCCTCTAATGAGAACAGCGGAATTTCAAAGAACTCTACTCAACATCAAACTACGAACCTTTTAATGTTTGATTACTTTTCCTGAAACAAGCAGCTGAAAACTTCAAATGTTTAAATTTGTAAAGAAATTCTTTTTGTTTGGTCTTGAATAACGTGTTATCTCTTCATTATTCTTACATTATTTTACTGTGACCTACGGGATGTGCAAGGAAACTAAACACACTCTCATGGCTTTCACACAAGATGTTTAACAACGAAATGGACAACAGTTATGGAAACACATTTCAACTTACAATGACAAAACAACAAAATGAAAACTATTTGAAAAGCAACAAAATATACCACAACTACTGAATTATCAGCTTCTTCATATACTAGAGTAGACTCTTCCTATACTAGAGTAGACTCTTCATATACTAGAGTAGACTCTGTCAAATGAGAAGGGAAGTGATATGGTGAATATGGAGTAACTCTCTTCTCTTCACTGTTTATAAATTTCACAATGAAGTGTGAAATCTAATTTTGACCAATAGGAAAAAGGATTGTTCCTATACTGAAGGAAAAAAAAAAGCAAAATTTCACAATCCGGTGTTAATTAATTTTCTAACCAATAAAAGGGAGTGATTTACAAAAACTGAGAGAAGTTAACAAGCCTGTGCAAAAAAGTCTTTTGCTAATGTATAGAGAAAAAAAGTGGAATCAGTCAAAATGGGAGTGAGATCAGATCTCTGCTGCCAAGATGTGACAAAAGAAATTTCAATACGTTGAATCGGACATGACTTGACGACATACGTTCCTTCTCTTTCTTGTGTGCTATTCTCTTCTTCTTTGTTCTCACTATTCTCACCGTCAACAAAAAGAAGATAACAACAATAAGGCACTTGAACTGACTCCTAAAAATTAACATTAATAAGTACAATTTTTCTTTATTGCTTTACCTTCCTTTTCACTTTCTTGCCAGCCATAAAAGAAAGAAACAGACTTTGTTACTACACTGTTAACCTTGCATACACACATTCATTCGGAATTCATTTAACTACGTACTACACTTTCTCTTTGAACATTTACACATTTAATAATTTCACTTCCTACAAATTGATACTATTCTTTTCCATTTATAAAATTCTAATTTAACATACAAACAAATTACTTTTATTCTTTCAACCTTCTGATAATCTTAAGTTGTAGGGAGTTTGGTTATGACACAAGGCCAATTTAATAAACCTGATCGATCCCCCTGTAATACTACCTTTTTACCCAGAAACTGTAACTGCTAAGCATAGTTTCAGTTTAAGTTACAAGTGGGCCTCTGGGAGTTGAACAAAGACAACTGTACCCAAGCAGGCATCTCCAACAGGAATTGACTAGCCACCTAAACAAATGTGTATACTCGGAAATCAGTAACTGAGGCCATTATTCTCACACTTATACACACACATATATATTGGCTAAAACACATATATATTGACACAAATTAACATTTCTCTATTATTACAGGATATTGTATCCTCCATTTTTAGTTAATGTAAACAAATTGCAAGATTACATCATTCTCAAATTTGAAACACTGGACTACAGAGTTTTTGCTGATTTGAAAGTAGTGAAGTTGTTCTAAAAAATATTCTTCTGTAAGTTTTTATACATTAAACATGGCCAAAGATTATTGCTTTCTGATATTCAAAGACCCCAAAATAGTGACATTACATGGAGAGGGACATTTAGTGAGAAATCTGAATCCAAATAGGTTGTAGTATACAGTTTACAGTACTATCACCAAGTACTAAGCTGATTTCTATTATTCTAACTAGAAAAAAAAGTGGATGCCCTCTGGAGATGATTGTATCATCAAATCCAATATTTAATGATTTCTAACAAGTTCATGCAAATATAATTCGAGCTGTTCTGCTTCTCTGGGCTGCAGATATGAGGATATTGCAGAATATTGCCAGAGTCTCATAGCCAATTTGATGTACTCAAGTGATTATCAAGGTGAAAAGTAGGCATCCTCTCTATTATAATAAAGACCCTTGTGTGTGTATGTATATATATATATATATATTATATATATATTTTCCTTTGTAAACGAGTTATTACACAACCCAGGTTTCTACCATGAGTGGTGTCTTCAGGCAATTTTCAATAACTGATTTTACCATTTACCCGTTACAAGTAACGGTGGTATTTTGGCACACTCATGTGACAGGGAATTTTTGAATGTGCAATTTTTAAAATTACAAGAAATTGTTTTCATCCATCGTTGTATGAACCAAATAGGTATTGTTGTTGAAGGCACTGTTGATGTGGCCTGAAAAGTTGTTGTGATATTTTTGGGTGTTCAGATTGTAATCAGTGGCCCAGTTGGTGAGGAACCCCTTTGCTTCTACAATTTTTGCAAGTGCCATGAGCTTTTAAGTTCTTGACCAACATAAAAATCTGACTCCTTTTTGGAAATGTGTTGAAAATTAATTTTATTCTGTACCTTGCTTGAACAATCTTGAATGACTTGGCTTCATAATCTGTCTTCCCACAAAAGATCTGCTCCATCGTCCAAGGCAGGATTTTGCTATATTTGGTTAAATATATCAAAATGTTAATTATTTCCCAGCAATAATCTACAAAAAGTGAAAGAGAATAAAGTCAACAGTGAAGATCTGAAAAGGTTGCTTCAGCTTTGATTCAACAGTTGTGAACTCCACGCCCACCCCACCCCCTCTATCTACTATTTGACTCATTGTCAGCAGCTTAATCTGGAAAACCTTCATCTGAAAACTTTTTTTTTAATATCAGTTTAATGTATTGTCATAAAGAATGTATCTAAAGGCTTGTGATGATAGAGACAAGGGTGTGTTTTTTCTGTCTTGTATACTAGTCTTTAATATGCAACAAAATCTGTTTCCCTTGTGCTTATAGAATACTAGCAGTATAGCCCGGCATTGCTTGGGTGTAATGAAAACTTTAAAACTAATCCATGGTCCTGGAGCTCAGACTCTTTGTACGTTGGCACGAAAGACTAAAAAGCAATAGTTGTTTCCAGTTAAAGTGAAACCGTAGACTGAAAGAAAAATGAATGGATGTAAATCAAATTTTGGTTTCCTGGTATTGATATCAAATTTTCTGCACTATTGAAACTTCTGAATATCGTTTCTTATATCTTTGTCTATGAGTGCATCAAATTTGATTAAAATTGGACCACTCCTTCTATAATCCGATTTTTTCGATTTTCGATATTTATCAGGGGTACACCAACACAAAACCTAGCTAAGAACACTCGCAGATGCTTATAGTACAACTGTGTAAACTTTCAAGAAAATTGGTTCAGCCATTTCGGAGTCTATAGGTAACACACACACACACAAAGTTCAATTTATAAATAAGTTTAGATTATTTTATCAAAACTATAATAATAGAATAATAATTGAAATCCTATTGTTGTCCTCTAATGATTGCAACTCTGTAGATTATATGTGTAACTTTAGTTTTAAATGATAGACTTACTCAAGCAAAATTAAAATTTCAATATTTTTGAAGAACAGTATTTGTATAATATTTTCTAACTCTTGAAATAATTCTACTGATATAATTATACAATTTCACCACTTGTATTGCCAACAAGGTTTTAAAAATGTTAATATAATGGAAAATTAATATCGTCTATTAAATATATAAAATAACAACTTTCTGTTGCTCTCAGATTAGCATTCATAGGATAAATTACATCACATTGGTTATACAGAATTACTTTCATTTAATATAAGAACATTTTAATATTATACAATAGAAAACCAGCTCTTTTTCTGTGATTGTATCTCTTGAAAACTAAAAAGACAAAGTAGGTTGTTGAATATTTCAGTTTTATCAAATACAGTTTCACTTGTAGCTTAAAATATTGTTTCTTTATTTTCAATTCTTTTTTTATATTTTTATTCCAGGTTGACATGGATGCCCAAGTTGCTTCAGGTAGCTCTCCTATGTGGGGAGTTTGAAATGCTCTTCTGCAGACACCTTATTTCTTTTATTTTTTTTTTTTTGTTTTGTTTTCAGCTTCTTGATATCTTCATCAGCTTAAAAGAAAACCCCCTGCATTATACTGATGATGCTTTGCAAGTCATATCTTCAAATTTTGAAGAAATGTTTCACTATGAAATTGTTTTTTTCTTGAGTTCAAAATTTGATATTTTTCATCTGACTTTTGGAAGTGGTCCTAAGTTATGCATCATTTTAAACATTTTGAGTTTTGGGTGGTTGGAGGCCAAAGAACTTGATAAAATGTGGAACAAGTAGGTCTGATTTTATCAAACAAATGTATCTTTAAAATTCACAAAGTTTGAGCTAAAAAGTTATCACTTGGAGTGCAATAGAAGATATTTAGAGATATTTAGCCAGAACATTTTTATTTACAGAAAACAAAACTTAAATAAAATATGATGGTTGGAAGAAATGTTTTTCAGTAAAGTGAGGAGGTGTAATGAGAGATTAAAGAAATGTTTCCCTCAATATTTTGACTGGAATGAAAAAGAAAAAGAAAAAAAAATTGTAGAAAAATGAAGTACTGGTGAAAATAGTATACCATCAAAGATTCAATGAAATTGAAGTTATAAACATTTTATTTCATCCCTTAATCTCAGCAAAAATGTTTTTAAATGATCAAATATATCAAAAACCTGAGATACTGTTTATAACATTTGTATAGGTTTATTTATAATTCCTTTTTCACCCAACCATTCTCTTCAGTTTTTTAATAGTTGCTATTTGAAATCAATCAGCTAAGGTTTTAAGCTTAATTTACGAAGCTTAGCTTAGTTTGGCACTAGGCCAAATGAAGGAAAGGATATTGTTCCAACACAATCTGTCAAATGAGAAGAGTGTTCTTAAAAATTTATATTCAATATCATGGCCTTTTACCTGACCAACCTCTTGTAATAATGGGAAGATACTATTTCAACCACAAGACAGACCACAGTTGTTCATATTCTCATGTAATCAATTATTCAGTACTTTTGACAGATGTTATTAAGGTGCTTGTTTTTTTTTTAATATTTTTACCTTTGAAATTTCTAGAATTTTAAAAGTTTACAAAATAGAATTTTCTTCATTGTTAGGTAGAAAAAGAAAATTGGCTTTAAGTGATGAGAAACTGATTTTGTTTCCAAATTATGATAGCCTTTGAAATTTTGTTGGTTCTTAAATTTTTTTAACACTCTAATTACCATCATAATAGTATCCATCAGAAAACCTGGATAACTATTTTCATCTTTTTAAGAAAATCTTCAAAGTCATATGAGTAACATCAATTCTTTTTTACTATTATTTTTGTTTTAATGGAATCTCCTATCATTACATTATAAAATGTTTCAACAATTCTTAATCAACACCTCATTGAAAAATGAAATTCTGGTGTTCTCAATAACTGCCATGATTAAAGTCAACTTATTTTCTAACTGATATGAACTGTTGAAATATTACCACTTCTGGTCATTTGATGATAAAAGAATGAACAAATAGAAAGATTCTGAAATGTTTTTGCAAACCACATATGCATGTTATAAAATTTTCAAAAATGATTCATTTGAATAAAAAGTGAATGTTATCAGAGTTTCCATCAGCCATATTTCTTGTTACATATTGAGTTAGTTAAAGAGATCATCTGCATTTGTTGTCAGGTGGCACTAGGAGTGTTTAGTTTTAGCTAACTTTCCCAAAAGACTGTTTATGATTGCATTGTGACAGTTATCATATTGGAATGCATTTTTTAAAGAAAATTTTGTCAGAATTGACATTGATTCTAACAGTGAAAAAGAAAATAGATAACATTTTTGTCATATGCTTTCTTTTTTTGTTTTAATAGAAGTAACAATGAAACTCAAATACAAATGAGAAGGTGATGTGAATAATCAAATGTGTCAAGTAAAAGTTTAATGTTGAACAATGCTTTGCAACCAGATTGGTTTGTTGATGTTCATAGCAGTTAAAGCAAGATATTACTTGAGAAATAATCAATGTTAAATATAGTGGAGATAAAACTTTCAAAATATCAGGCAGGGGAAATAATTTGCACTACTTTGGCTATGTTAGTTGCTTTGATGTGTGACTTTCACATAAGTTAATGAATAAAATACTGCAGGACAGTATTTAAATGTCTTCTTTTTTTTTTTTTAAATTATAATGTGTCAAAAAGTGGATAATTTACCAAAAGTGTACAAGTTACTGAGATGTAAAATGAATCCCCTACTAAGCAAGATTGCTTAAGAGAATAAGCATAATATTCCAAAACAATGTTGGATTGCATATTTCCTTGATAACTAGATAACATCTGTGATAGCTGGGAAATTTTTACCCACCTGCTGTATTCAGCATATATTACACCTTTTGGGGTATCATTTATTCTGATCTATAGAGAATTCTTTTCAAGAGATTTCAGTTCACAGGAAAATACAATAAAGTCACCCTAAAGACACTGGTTCTAGTTTAATCAACAAAGTTAAGCGACATCAAGCCTGGTTAGTACTTAGATGGGAAACACCAGGTACTGTAGGCAACCTCCTACAATCCGAAATAAATTTCAGCTTAAAATAACCCACAAAGGATTGATAAGCTGTTATAAACAAATTTATCATTCCCAAAATGAATGCAAAAAGCATCTTGATCTGTTCTCTTTTCAGAAAGATAAAAATATTCATAAAGGTTTGAAATACAAAGCTACTTGAAACATGGCAAAAAATAGTGGAATGGTCTATAAAGTTAAGGCAAAAAAATAAATTTTATCTTTTTATTTTTACTTAATAAACTGAATGAACATTTTACATTACCCAATATCATCAAGATGTCTGAAAATTCTTTAAAAGAGATTTAATAAATTTTCTGCCTTTGTAAAATACTTTTTTTTTTATTTTTCTATGACCTTAAGATAAATTTTTTACTTAAAAAAAACCCCCTGAGGCTACATTGAAAGGTGTCACTTAAAATATAAACAAGAAGGGTAAATACAAAATTTGTTTGATTAAAAAGGTTCAGTAAAATTCATTACAACATTGAAAAACATTTGCACCTTCTTTCAGCACTACTGTTTAATAGTCTTGTATCCTTATTAGTTTATCAATGCCATTAAATATTTAGTTCATAAATATTATTAGGTTTTCACTTTTGATCCTTTAAATGCATTTATCCAGTTATTAGTGTTGGGCTCATAGAATTAGTTTTTTTTCATGGCCTGGCTTTGAACAGTTTGCTTGCAAAGTTTAACATTCATACCTGCAAAAAAAAAAAAAAGGCAATGCATCAAAACTTTTTTTTTCTCTTTACTGTATAGTTCCTCAGGAATTTTTTTTTTTTTTAAAGCTAGAATTTTAAAACTTAATATGAAATTATAATTATGCATTATCTTATTTTCCTGAGACTTAATAACAGAAGTATAATAATTTTGTATTGTAATTAAACAGTCTGATAAACAAACGGTCTCTAAAATTTTTGTTGCTAATTCTCAAGAAAAAAGAGAATATATAAATCCAGTTTCATATATTTTCTTTTTGTTAAAATTGTAAAAATAGATTTTTAAGACAAAAATTGTTTAGAGTGCATGAGGTACTTTTTTTTTTAAGGAATGTAAAACTTTGCAGTTTGCCACTCTCATGTAAACCTGACATCTGCAATGCAAGGGAAATAACTACATTACATGCAATATATATATACTTGGTATATATAGGTCACTTGGTAAGACATAAGTAGTGTCAAAACAAAATAGCTACTTTCGTAGTGATATTATAACATATTTATTAGGAAAATATGCATCCTCTGGCAAGATTTGAACCTGCGACTCCTATAGGCATAAAAGCCGTCAAGTGATGTTACATGTCTTAACTAATCGATCATGAAGGAATTCAATTTATAGAAATCGCAAGTTCGAATCCTGCAAGAGGATGCATATTTTTCCTAACAAGATTTCTCGAGTATTCAGGCTGATGTGTGTGTGTGTATATTTTCTCATTGATGCCCTATTTGTGCAGAAGTATATTTACATGTTGGCCTTTTTTTAATTGTCATATAAGACTAATTTTTAACATGTCTAGTCTTATTTCAACTTTTTTCCTAATTATATATATATATATATATATATATAATCTTTTATAAAGATGTACTGTTTAAACTTAAACTAGCATAGTACCTATAAAAAAAAAATGAGATTATTTTATATAATAATTGGTACTTTTGCCTAAATAAAGGTATATGTTTGCTCTACCTAAGGGCAAGTGTTACTCCCCAGGCCTTTCATTTAGGTTCATTTTAATATTTGTGCACAATGAAAAATGTTATGCACACACAGCATTTCTGGGTATCAAGGTTGCCATCATAACAATTTTCCTTTAGATTTCTCAGTTGTTCTGATGAAGTTCTTAATTAATTAAATGTTGACGTTAAAATTTTAAATATCCAACCAGTTTTCACATATTCCATCTTGCATACTTTGTTCAAATATTTCATCAGTCCTTTTACCTAATATGGGTTTGAAAATTAATAAAAATGCTTTCCTTGAAATATTTTTTTAAAAAGTTAATTTAAAGTGTATAAAATAAAAGCACTTTTTGTTTTGATTATGTATCAGCCAGAGACACTTTCTCTGGAGTTTGATTTATTAAATTACCCTTGGTGACTGTTATTTTGCCTTTTATTTCGTTTTTTAGCAGTTTATAAAGCTTCATAACAGTTAATATGAATAGATTGGTCCAAATTCTATAATCCAGGGGAGATAAAGGTTTTATATTCTCTTGTCAACAATATCTTCATTGAATATGTTTGAATACTGTTGTTAACCTTTCAACAAAAGTCCTTTTTTTGTTAAAGTGCTCTTTCCAATTTGATTTTGAAAGCTCTTTCCCTGCTGTCAGATAGGTGCCTTGCCTATCTAGTATTGAACAAGATTCAAATGTTAACCTTATCTCCTGTATGTGGTTTTAAATTCTTTTGTTTACACCTGCAGATTCCTTGTAGATATTGGGGAGGGCTATAACCACACCAACTAAAGCTGCTCATGTTTCAGTAACAAGCAAATCTTTATAATGTTGGATTGCTAGATCCTCACAGGAGTAAAAAGCTCCAATTCTTCTATTTACCTGTAGTTGGGGTTGAACTGCATTTGATGACTTTGAACTAAATCATAAAACAAATGTCTATATACACACTTTTTTTTTTTTTTATAACTGTAACAGTTATGTTAAGAGTTTCACTTTGTCATACATTTTATTTTTTGCATTTTATATGAAGTTTACTATTGATCATTGTTATATTTGTATCAATTGTCTAAGAGTTTTTTGTTTTTTTAACATCATTAACTTCTAAACAAAAATCTTTTTTATTTCATTTCAAAATTTTTACTTGGTTCTTTTTATACAGGATAAATACATAAATTTATTTTCTATCATTAGAGAAATGCTGACTGATATTTGTTTACATTTCTACAAATGCAGAAACATATTCACTATTTTTAAGAAATCATTTTGTAATAAAAACTCTCAAACTCCACTGAAGTTGTTTGACTTTGATTTATTAATTATTTGTTTGCATAAAAACAATTGAAAGGTAATATATATTACTAGGTACATCTACAAAAATCATGATATTTAAGATTTAAATCAATTTTTGAAAATGTAAAATCTTTCTTGAAGCTTTATTGTAAAGGGTTAAATTGACTATTTTCAGTAAGCAAAATACTCTGGTGTATTTCAAACAGAAATCATATTAATTGGAATTGACTTTAATTCCTCCCTCCCAGTAATATCAACAAAGTTGTCTATTTCTGAGACATTTGTAAAGACAAGTTGGTTCTCAGTTTTAAAAAAAATCTTGCAAAAATAAAATATACTTTTCTGAAACTTTGAGAAATATTAGCTGATTTAAATTATAATTAATCTAATTTGAAACATTTACTTTAGTAATAATTTATTTTAAGTATAAAATATCAAATAAGTATTTTTTAATTTGCTGATTTGATGTGTTGACAGCCTGATGATAGGTGTAATGTTGTTCTATGGAGACTTTATTTATCTGTAAAACAATTTTAAAAAATAACAATAGCACTTTTTTATATAATTTTAAAATACTTAAAAATTTAGGAAAATATTCTCTGTAATCTAATGCTTTATTAATTTTTAGAAATGTTGACTTTAAATTTACTATTGTCATTACTCTTAATTTCTGATAATGTTGTGTATAGTCATCCATACTTATAAAAATAGGTATAGTTATAAAAAAAATCTATATTCTTTGAAAAATATTGGTGTTTTGTGATTTGTATTAGGCTTTTCTATTTATGATTAATAAATATAGCTTTCACTTGATAATATCTAAGACTGAAATTAATACAGAATTTTAAGATTTAAAACTTAATTTTTTCTATTTAAAAAATAAAAAAAGTAAAATCAATTGTAAAAATTCATTATTCACCAAAAAAACATTTTTTTCTTAAGAGAATAGTGTCTTTAATATTTTATTTCTAAAAGAAATTAAAAGCTTTTCTAATTAAATAATGTCAAAATTTTATTGAATTTTAATTTTACTATTCAAAGATGATTTTTGGTAAATGTGTAACTGTTTGAAAAAAACAAAATGATTTAAATTCTTCAAGGAATCCTGCTTTTAGCTAATAGAAAAATTTTGGTTCACTTAAATATAATTTCATAAAATTAAGAGGGGGTAAAGTAAAAAAAAAAAAAAATATTTTTACTAAGATTTTCTAAAAAGAAAAAAAATATTAAAATAATTTTATTTGTGAATTTGAAAATTACATTAAAATCTGGCAATTATTTCATTTTTCAAAAGTTACACTGCTCTGGCCAAATTTTTGAACTGATCCAGTCTTTCTTACTAAATCATGAAATAAAAGTTAATCAGAACAGCCATTCTTCAAGATCCATTTGTAATAATTTGTTCCATCAGGACTATATCCTTGGTCTGACTTTGTTTTTAATTTTCATTAATGACCTTCTGATGGCATCAACTGTCAACTTGGCATCTATGCTGATGGCACAAATATTTACTCTTAACTAAATAGTGAGCAAGAAAAGTTTGAAAAGCTCAAATTAGTGGCTGATATCAAAAATGACTTCAGGCTGTTGTTAACTGGAGCAAAGGATGCCTTGTTAATTTTAACACCTCCAAAACAAAACTGCACTCTATTAATCATCTGAAAGACCCATTTTTACCTTCCAACGCTAACCTCCAGGAGAGTGACATGTACCTTTTCAGGCTAATGTTCTCTGTGAATTTACTGTCATGCTAGACAATTTTTCTCTCCTGAATCTATCTTGCATATCTATAAGTCTACCATTTATCCATGCTTAGAATACTGCTGCCACATATGGTTTGGAGCTCTTGCTTTACATCTAGAGATCCTTGATAAAATCAAAAGGAGAATCAGCAATATTATTGGTCCTGATCTTGCATCTCAGCTTCAGTCACTTACCAACTGCTGCGATGTTGCCTCCCTGTGCTTTTTCTATAAATACTTTCATTTTAATTGTTTGGATGAGCTCTTGTCAATTTACAGTTGAGTTGGCTAGATGTAACCATAAATTCTGTGCTGACAGTTTTTCTCCCACTTCTCACTTGTAGAACTCTCTTCTGACTCCATGCTTTCCAGTTAAGTTCAATCTTCAAAAAAAGGGGTTTTGTTTTAGATATTGTTAGTTTCTCTTCATGTTTTGACTGTTTAAAAGATGCAATGAATAAATTGTCATCATTTTATATTTTTAATTTTGTGTGTGCATGTTGTTTGTTTTTAATTGTGTTGACTGCACAGTATAGTAGGGTCAGTTGAGCCCTCTCTCTGAGAAAAAGAGCACAATGACACAATTCATACCATCAGAAATTTGGAAATAGCATGCCATACTGCCTAGCATTTGCATTGGAAAACTTCAATATAAACATTTCAGAGTGTGTTTGGGTGTCAATCTGGGGAGGGTGCAGAGGATTTGAAAAGAGTTGGATGTATCTAATGGTAATTACCAAACTACAGCAGATCAGAAAACTCTCTCCAATCAAGAAAAGAACTTTCAAATTTGTTGATGAGGGCCTAAATCAACTGCTTTGAGGAGGTAGTGCTGCTCTGAGTCAAGAAGGTTGTTGCTGGAAGACTCTGTCTGAAAACATGACTCTGCACCATGCTGCACAAGCAGGAGAACCGGTAATGGCTATCAGAGAATTTCTGCGACTTTATCACCCCTTACATCTGACCAACTCGCCAGACTGCAACCCCTTTGATTATTATGTTTGGAGCACAGTTGAGCAAGAGACCAACAAAACTCCTTGTAACACCAAAGATGAACTGAAGACAACTATTATGGCAGCATTCACCAATTTAAACAAGGAGACCGTCCAGAAAAGTTGCAGGAGGTTCTGAAGTCATCTGGAAGCCATTATTGAAGCTAATAGTGAATTTATAGTATTTCAAGGTATCTTTGTGCAATTTTGGTAAATATATTTGTTAAAATAAGATATCAGTATTTTCATTTTTGCGTAATTTAGACGACAATTTATCCGTTGCATCCTGTATTTTATTTTTGTGTTATTTTGAATACTAGTTGAAGTTTTTATTCTGAGTCTTTGTCTACCAGCCTAAATATTCGAGATATCTTATTAAAGAAAAATATGTGTCCTCTGGCACTATTCAACTTTGCTTAATCAGCAACACAATCCATGGATGAGTCAGTATAAGCATGTTTGATCTAATGGCAGTTTCTCCTTCCAAGGCTGATGAAGGTTCAAATTCTGCTGGATGGCTCATATTTTTCTTAAATGTCTTAGTAATTATATATATATATATAATGTTGGATTAAATAAATTGCCAACATTGTGTCTGCTTATTTTTAACAAAATCCATTCATACTCACAGATAATCTTGGAAGGAGATTGAAAGTCCTTGGTTACATTGAGAAATAAATGATAATAACATCTGTCAATGTTACAGTGTTACAGCTCATTTTTGACATCTTTCAATTGTAATACATGAAAGATTACCTGTGAGTATGAATGAATTTTATTAAAAATAAGCAGACACAATGTTTGCAATTTATTTAATCCAACATATATATAATATATATATATATATATATATATATATAATGTCAGATTAAATTTATATTTAAGAAAAGAGACTTTCCATTCCTATCCACACCGCCTGATGAGACATTGAAGTTTCAATGTTGAAACAAATGTACTATTTGTAGTGGATATATAAAGAAAAACAAATTATGTACATGTTCTAAAATATAATTAATAAATATTCACAGCTTTATATATCATATATTGACCACTGTTTTAAATTAATGTTTTGGACATTGTAAAAAAATTTTTTTCTTCATTCTGTATTCACTCGGATATATATATATATATATATATTTTTGTAAATTCAGATAAAACCTAGCCATTTTCAACATGTCATTTAAGATATGCATTTTCAACTCCTTATAAACAGAGAATAAGGGAAAATTCTAAGCCCAGAGGTTAGCTCTAGTAAAGAAATAAGTTGGGAGGTATGGGTTTTAATAGGGTTAAGCTAGTAGAATTTTAGTAGTAATTTCTTCTTTGGTGGTGGAAGGTAGGTGGCTTGACCTTTGAGTTAGTGGTGGTAGGTGGTGGAGAAGTAACTTCTTAGCCAAATTTTTTAAAAAAACCTTGTTGTGACTAATTAGAAGAATAGGATAATTATTGCAATTAATACTTATTTCTATGACAATAAATAATAATGATCGCCCTCCTTTTATTTAGGTGTACATTCTGGTATTTAAATTTTTAAATTTCAATTTTTTTCTCTATTGGTTTTTTTTTTTTAGAGTTAAGCTAGCGGAATTTTGGTAGTAATTTCTTAGGTAGTGGTAGGTATATGGCTTGAGCCTTGAATTATTAGTGGTAGGTAGGTAATATATTAGTCATCCACATACAAGCATGTTTCGCTGTACCACAGCTCATCAGTGTCACTAGACTTCTATTTGCTTCCAGCCAGGATCAAAACTCAACCAATCTGGTGTCAGTTGGAGTCCCTACTCCCTAAGCCATAAGTGCATGGAGTGAGAGAGGGGAAATTTTAGCATGTTATATTTAAGTCCAAAAAGAGGGTGGCATGTAAGTAAGATCCCAAGGAAGAGCCTATTAATATTAAATATTAAAACTGGTCCAGCTAGAGGTCTTGATGTAAATAAAATTATCTATTTACAGAGCCAAATATATATATATATATTTATTTTTTCAAATGAAACTTTAAAAATTACATATGTTGTATGATCATTTCTGCAAAGTATATTCGCTTCGTCAGTGATCTATTTATTATGGAAAAATTCAAAAAGTCTTTCATACACCAGAAGTTCACTTAAAAAGAAGGAAAAGGAAAGAAATAAAGAAAAGAGGGAAGAGGAGTTAAAAAAAAAAAGAGAGAGAAGATTATATTAGAAGGCAGGCACCTAGATTGTTACAGAAGGTAGGAAAGAGAGCTAGTGAAATGGATTCGAACTCAGTTTTTCAAAAGGACATTTAAAGATTACATATATAAAGAAATTAAAAATAGGCATGTCACAGGAACAGAAGTGGGGGAAGGGAAAAAAGAAAAGTGAAAAAAGAGGAGATAGGGGAAAATTTATAGGAGAGAGGAGGGAGAAAAAGAAGTGAGATGATACAAAATAAAAATAATCTAAAATCTTTTGTACAGTTTTACTGCCCATCATGATGTTGATATAACAAATATTGAATTGTATAGAGATGATAATCTCAGGATTATCCATAATTCCACTAACTCAAAAGTAGATACAATCCACAGAATACTGAAGAAATTTAGTCTTAAAATAATAGTAAATAACAACTTCAAAAAGTTGACTTTCTAGATGTTAACCTTGATTTAGTTAACAGTACTTACTCACCATATACAAAATGTAATGCTAACCCTCTCTACATCTGAACTCATTTATAAATGGAACTTTGTCTGTGTGTGTGTCCATTACCTATAGACTCCAAAATGGCTGAACCAATTTTCTTGAAAATTTACACAGTTGTACTATAAGTGTCTGCGAGTGTTCTTAGCTAGGTTTTGTGTTAAGGTACACCCGATAAATATTGAAAATCGATAATCGAAAAAATCGGGTTATAGAAGGAGTGGTCCGATTTTAATAAGATTTGATAGACTCATAAAAAAAGACATAAGAAAAGATATTCAGAAGTTTCAAGGTTGAAGTTCTTACAATAGTGCAGAAAATCAATAACATATATATATATATATATATATATATATATATATATATATATATAAAAGGCAAGATGTTTGTGTGTGTGTTTATCTACCTGTATGTCTGTATTTTTTAGCCCTTTTATTTTAGTTTTTGCTTTGGGTTTGGCTCTAAGTAGGTATAATTGTAGTTCTTAGTCTCAGCCATGATACCATTTACTCAGAGGACTTATTTAGCCTTCAAAATTCAGTTTACGACAAAAAAACTTATTTGATATTGATACCAGGAAATCAAAATTTGACTTACAACCATTCATTTTTCTTTCAGTCTACGGTTTCACTTTAACTGGAAACAACTATTGCTTTTTAGTCTTTTTTGCCAACGTCCAAAGAGTCTGAGCTCCAGGACCATGGATTAGTTTGAAAGCTTTCATTACACCCGAGCAACACCAGGCTATACTGCTAGTATATCCTAAATCAAATCACCCACCATCTATTATTAAACATATACCACATTCAGTTGAGCACAATAAACAATAATTTCTCAACTGAAGACATTTTCTATGAATATAGTCATAACACATAATTGGAGTAGATAGTCTAAACTATCGCCCAGTTCACACTCCACCCACGTCTATTGAACAGGTGAAGAGGCTCATCCCTTGTTTCCTGTTTAGGTTGTGGTTTCCGGTTTTTCTTTTCCAATCTTTTCACTCTTACGTAGCCCCCTGCGCATCAGTGGCATTTTTGCCTTGCTTGGGGTGATGTGATTAAAAAAAAAACAAAAAAAACACTGCTTTAACAAACAGTGGTTATAAATGCAATGATATTAAATATTGTAAACAATTAATCATAATACCAAACATAATCAAAATAGGAAAATAATCTGATATACATCACCATTTAACCAAGTTAGGCAATAAATTCTTTAATCTAGTTCAAAAACACTTCTGAAATAATAATTCTCTTAGCAAAATTTTTTAATAAAAATATATTGAAACTTAGTTATAGCTACACTGAGAATCTTGCTACCATAATAACAAACAATAATAAAATCCTAAAAAAAACATAATATTAATCATAACCAACTTACCATAAATGATGATAACACAATTTCTTGCAATTGTCATAATTCTAACATATGTCCTTTGCAAAATAAATGCCTTACAGATTCAATAGTATATTCAGCTACCATTTCCACAATTAAAAATCCTAATCTTACCAAACATTACATCAGATGTACCAAGAATAATCTTAAGTCTCAATTTTACCAGCATAACTTATCTTTCTATAATAAAGCATATAGTAATTCTACTTCTCTTTGTAACTACTACTGGCAATTGAAAGATGCAAATAAAATTCCTACAATTAAATGGAAAATATTAACTAAAACTAGAATATGTAAATCTTTACATGGAATATATTTCCTTTGCTTACAAGAAAAAATCCATGTAATAAAATTCCTAAAAACTGACTTATTCAACCAACATAATGAAATCACTAATTTTTGTCACCACAGAATTTCCATACTCTTAAATATATCTGAAAATATCTCAGTTTTATCTTAATATTTTAATATTTTTTCTTAAATTTTAGCTTATTTTACTGGTATTTTTTTCATTACTATCATTCTTTTATTTGTACTTATTAACAAATCCCCTATATATATATTATTATAATAATAGCATACTGCAACTCAATAGCAATAAAGTTTTGGTGTTAAAACACCATCATCAGGCAGTAAAATATAGTTTATATATATATATATATATATAGTTACTGTTCACTTTATTAGGCATACTCTTCTAGTATTGGGTTGGACACTCTTCTGTCTTTAGAACCAACACAATTCTTTTTGGCAAGGATTTGATGATGCTCTGGAAACACTCATTTGAAATCTGGGTCCATGCCGTTATGGCATCCCACAATTTTTTTAGGTTGATTAACTACATATCCTGTATTTAAATTTCTCTTTCCAACATATTCCCAAGGTGCTTTATAGGACTCTAGAGGTCACTTTGGCACAGAAAACTCATTGTTGTCTTCCATCAACCAATTTGCCACGATTATAAAACAACCCCTGGCTGTGTCCAGTCAACCTCCCTGACCTTTGGCTGATTCTACCCATGTTGTGTTGTTAATCTTGGATTAACTAAAGCAGGGTCACTTATTACCACTTGATGAGGATGGTTCAGACTTGTGAGGAACTAGTATATGATGAAAACCAGATTTAAGACCGCAACAACATGGTGTAGATTTATATATATTTATATATATCAAATAATTAAAAGATTACCAGCAAGTCAAAATAAGTGATGAAAAAGAAATATCAGTTGGCTAGTATTTCAGTAGAATATTCATGTTGTATCATTTCTACAGGACGATCAGTTGCTTGAATTTGGCAATATCTCTCTGGTTGTCTTCCTCTTATTTCTAGTAGCAGGTGAGTTTTCAGGCAGACTGTATTTAAAAATCTTTTTCTCAACCTCTTCTCTCAAGACACGGGAGCTGACTCACTAATTCTCTTGTTGTATTTTGATTTTGTTAAACAGCACCCCAACTGGTGTGGGAAAGAGAGGTGTAAGGTTTTCATTTCCCTCACTGTGTAGCTCTTACCAGCTCAAAATGAATACACTTACATTGACTTTCTATAGAAGGGGAGGAAAACACACTCCCTGGACTTTTCTGCCTGCTCTTATCAACTGTTCTGGTAATTTAGTACGCAGGAAATTGTCAAGGCTACATTTCAACCTCGGGTCACACATTATCAAAACCCATTGACATATATTTTGACTTGAATCCCTTTGATGAATTCACTTAAAAATAATTTTATACCCAGTATACTTTGCACCTGCAATTTTCCACTTGTTAGCATTTTGGCTATTTTTCCTGACAAAAATAATTGTATTCTCCAATTTTAGAGAAATCTTTTTTGTCGTGAAAATCATCTAAAATTAATACCAGCCATCTGAAAACAGGGTTACACTGTTTTTTGTTTGTGACACAATGCCTTGTCTTGCTGAAAGTGACCACCAAATTATTAGTGCACTATAGTCATTACATAGGCACATAGTCACACTTGTTAGGAAGTCTACAGCATTTAAATAATCTTTTATTGGTAACAAGGAGTCCCAATATATACCAAGAAATATTCCCTATACATCACTACTCGCAACCCAAACTGTTGATAGAACGAAGGATGATTTTGTGGTGAACAGAAAGTTATCTTTTCAACGACTTAAAACAGAGTAACATATTTGCATTTCTGTGCATGAAGATCTGCAAAGATCTTCCAGTTGAAAAACAAGTTAAAAGAAATATATATACCAATCAGAAAACAAAAAATATATATTTGAAAGTGATCTTCTTCTGACTTCAAAAAAAGTATAAGTACCAGTGATTGTGTCTACTCTATTCAGAGGACCCAATTTCAGTGCTTCTATTGACACAGGGTCATGCAGACACTATTGGCTTATCCTCTCATCCTCTCTCTCCTTCTCATGCTGCTTTCTCTATCACTCCTTCTTCTTCAAGAACAAAGCAAAACACAAAGAAGACAACACTGGAAATGAACATTTAACTGAGTGGTTACATCAGTGACATTAATGACTACAACTAATACTCCTTTCCACTCAATGCACAATTATCTCGTAACATTTCAATCTATTACTGCCTTCACACATTCAATAAACTAAACTCTTCTAATCAACCTTGTACCAGACAAAGAACATCACTAATCTTTTCTAATCAACCTTCTACCAGACATATGAACATTACTCATTTTGTAAAATACTGAATTGTTAATATTCATATAAAAAAAAAAGACATTTTAATCCATCTTCATTGTTATATAGTTTTGTACATTTCTAATGGTGGACTTCAATTTGGCCATTGCCGATTCCACTTTGTTTTATTAATTTTTCTGGTCTATCCGTATTTTTGTGCATTGTTGGTTGCTCTTTCTTGTCATGGAAGAAATCTCCAATATACTTGACTTATCTCTGAACTATTTTTTTTAATATTAGTGTACCATGCTTTACTTTTATCCATCCTGTTGCTGAGCAGGTCCTTGCCCTGTTAGTTCCTTTATTTTTTTATGCATATCTCCATTATTTGTTGTGTTCTATGTCTCTACATTGATGCATTTGTTGATGAGCTATCTTTCTTTAGCCTGTCTACATTTGCTCTTTATTTCCTTGTGTAGTTTCCTGTATTCTATTCTATATCTTGGCATAATTTTCTGTCTCTTTTGCATCATGTAAAGAATCTCTTCGATGATCCACTTGTTTTTCTTTTGATGCACTTTTTCCTTTTTTCTTCATTCATTGAATGCTGTTACTAGAGCTACACTTAGTGCATCTCATTTTGAGTTTTCATTTTCAATTTGTCCTTTGTATTTTGTTTTCACGCTCTCTGTATACATTTCCTGAAAGTTAGGGTCATTCACGAGTCTATTGTACTACAATCTTAGGGCTGTGTTAGGTTTCTTTAATCTCATTAGTTTTATACTTAGTTTGTATACAACTGGTAGGTGGTCACTTTCACAGTCCTGCACTTGGGTAGGCTTTGCAGTGAAGGACTGCATTTCTGAATCTCTTGTTTGTAGTAATATAATCAATTTGGTTCTTAATTTCTCCTCCTGGATTCTCCATGCCCATAGTCTTCTTGGGTGCTCTTGGAATCAGGTGTTGGTTATTATTTGATAATCGCTGTGCACCATTGGACCCATTTCTCACCATGACTATTACATTGTTCTAATCCAAAATTGCTGACTGTTTCACCTTTTATTCCTTGGCCAACTTTGGCATTGAGATCTTCCATGATAGTTCTGATTTTTGGGGATTTGCACTGTGCCTTGGCATAATCTGATGAACAGAGCATGCATAAGAATTGGCCCAGAGATAGGACAAGAACAGTGTGGTTTTGTTAAAGACACCGGAACGAGGAATGTGACATTCATGCTCAGAATACTATCTGAATGAGCAATACAAATGCAGAAGAACCTTTTTCTGTGCTTCATAGATGACACAAAGGCATTCAACAAAATACGACACAAAGAATTGATAGAGATGCTTGACAACCTCCACATTTTTGGAAAAGGCGTTGGAATAATCAAGAATCTATATTGGCAGCAAATTGCTTGTGTACGAATAAGAAGTGAATTCAGCAGGTATACAAAAATAGAAAAGGGTGTAAGATGCATGCTCTGTTCATCAGATTATGCCAAGGCACAGTGCAAATCCCCAAAAATCAGAACTATCATGTAAGACAAGTATGCGTTTTCTCACCAGATCTATTCAACTTATACAGCGAAGTAATTATGAGAGAAATAAAAGCCTTGCTGGGATTTGTCATTGTTGGTCACAATCTCAACAATTTAAGATATGTGCATGACACTGTGCTGATAGCAGACACAGAAAGGAAAACACAGGACCTTTTACAGAAGGTAGCAAAAGAAACCGAAAAGAAAGAACTGAGCATAATCTTCAAGAAAACTGAATGTATGGTCATCAGCAAAAAGAAGACTCCAAAGTGCCAACTACAGGTCAGAGAAACTAAAATAAAACAAGTAAAGAAATTTAAATAGCTGGGAAATGTTCTGACAGAGGATGGAAAGTGCAACATGGAGATCCAAAGATGCATTGGCATGGCCAAAGATGCATTTCAGAAGCTAACTAGAGTACTGAGAGACAGGAAAATCTCATTGGAAACAAAGAAAAGAGTACTGGATTGCTATATGATATCTGTCCTTCAGTGTGGCAATGAATATTAGACAATCTCATCAAGGATGAAGGAGAGGCTTGAGGCAACAGAAATTTTGTTTTACAGAAAGATGCTGAGGATACCATAAATGGAGCCCGTGAGCAACAATGAGGTATTGGAAAGAATGCAAACGAGAAGAAAACTTATACTTAACATCAGGAAGAGACAAATGAGGTTCCTGGGACATGTAATGAGGACGAAGGGCCCGGAGAACTTAATACTCACAGGAGAGATAAAGGGAAGGAGAGACAGGGGAAAGCAGTGCAAGAACCACTTAATAGATCTGAGCAAATGGATGGAAGAGCGAGGTTTAGAAGAGAAACCAAAAGAAAAAATATTGAGAGCAACAAGAAACAGAGCCAAGTGGAAGTCAACGATTGCCTACGTCCTGAAGGGACATGGCACAAGAAGAAGAAGAAGAATGGTGGACTAAACAAGGCCAAATCAAATCAAAATCAAATCCAACTACTAATAAACTTACTTGGTACACAATAGATCCATACTTTTATGTTATTTACACTTAATTTTGGTTCAGAATGTTGCAGCAGAAATCAAAGCCCATCAGACCAGGCAATGCTTTTTCCAATCTTCTGTTGTCCAATATTTGTAATCCTTAGTGAATTGTAGTCTTAGTTTCTAGGTCTTTTCTGACAAAAGTGGCTTGCTGCTGCTGTAGCCTATCTGCTTCAAAAATCAAATACACATTACTTATAAAGAAGGATGAATTTTCCCTTATAATCAATATTAAGAAATGCATAACCTCAGTCAACCAGAACAAAAAATTAAGTTAATTATCTATTATAAAAGTTTAAAAAAGATAACCTCATCATCAACAATAGCAACTCACCTGAAAGATCCGAATTACAGAGGACCAATATTATTTATGAATTTACATGTCCCTTAGGGAAATTCATTCCTGATCAAACCAAATTTATGAATAACTAAATTAGACATGCATGAAAAATGCTGCAAATGTCATTAATTTCCCTGTGGAAACTAACAAACATAACTCAATTATAGAGAGTCTACGAGCTAGCCTGGAGGGATCTACCAATGCAACGTCTAGCCTCTTGTACACTCCATGCTATATCATATAGTTAACATTATTTAGATGAAAGGAAGAACTATATATTATTAAGCAGCTGTCTTTAATCTTGGAGCACCTGAGATTATACATATTTTTTGTGTTTGTAACATTTTTCACAGAATTTACAGATACTATATTCAATATATTACTATTTCCCCATGGAAATAGACTGACACATGGTCAGTTTAACATGAGAACAAACACACATATATGTGCAAGAACAAAGATTGTCTAGTCCCTGTGACAAGTGCCATGAAGGTGTCAGAATATTTTGATCCTTGATTAGATGCTACTAAGGGGTTGGGGTTTCAATCTTAACTGATTAAATCATAGTATCACTAGAATCCTTCTGGTGTTACCAAGTTTTGAAGATTTGAAGAATACTTACAGAAAATGTGATAGTACTTTAAAAGCAAAAAGAACCTTGCTTTACTGTGAAGCTCTTTGTAGCCAAGTGGTTAAAGCACACTGGATAAGGTCCTGGTTTCTTCTACAAAGGTGGACATAGGTTCAAATCCATTCAGAGAGCATATTTTCTTCAATAAGTTTTGTAGAGTGTGTCGGCTGGCAGATGAAATCAGATGAAATAAATACTTCTTGAAATAAAATGGAGTATATAATCAAATCCAAAAATAACACTTAAAGTAATAACAATATATATATTTCTGAAGAATTAGTAGATTTATTTTTAATCCTGTTTTGGATTCATCTATCCAGGTCTTTTGTTTTTATCAAAGTGTAGGCATTCCAAATATTTAACAACAACAACAACACATCTTTTAAATGAAGCATGAAAAGATTATTTTCTGAAAGAATAGTAGAAGCAGAACATCACTTAAAATAACATTAATATATTCTTTTCAAAAAGATACAATAACAATAAAATGTTCAATTTTCCTTGCAGTGAAGTTTTTTTTATAAAATAATTAAGACTTTGTAGTGCCCTGTGAAATGTGTGAACAGACTTACTTTATAACAGTCAGCTTAATGTGTTTATCAGTTTAAAGACAAAGGCTTAGTCATTTAACATTTAAAAATTGCAAAGAAAACATGTAATATAGGGAAAGTGTTTTTGTGTGTATAAAATTTGTGCAGGCCTACATGATAGACAAGTTTGTACAAGTACAAAAAGTGACAATGGAAAAGTAAAACATTGAAAAATGAATTTGCCTCAGTGAGGAACACTTTTGACACATGTGACTACATCTTATAGCCAGAGTTGTGAAACTATAAAAAGAAATGAGTGAGAATATCATTGCCTATTTATAGGCTTAAGTAGCATCCCCTAATGACAGTATTTTAGGAAAGTCAAATAGGATAATCTGCAAGTGTAAAACTGTCCAAATATTCTATGCTATTCTATTAGCCATTATCAAAGATTTTTTCAGCTAAATATATATAGTTTTATATAAGTGTATTTAAAATGATGGGAATATTTCTTTTTTGTTTTCTAAACATGTATTCAAATTTAACTGAGCATTTTTCTGATAAATATGTGTGCATATGCTGTATCTTCTACCATGTCCATGCACCTGACAAAAAATAAAGAACAATGTATCAAGTAGTCAGACTGCATGGAATCTGAGTACCAGATTGATATAACAATCCAAATTGAAGTAGTAAGAAGAGTCGTTAAGAAATCTAGTCTATTTCCTGTTATACAAAAACTGTTATCATATGAAGAAAATGGATTAAAAATAAAAAAAAGAAACAATTTTTGTAAATCACCTCATGTATTTTTGGATTTACATTTTATCTACTTTTTTTTCTTTTTCTTTGAGGACAGTTTGAATATTTTTGCAGGGACAATTTTTTACCTCCTCAACTTTCCACAAATTATCCAATGGAGAATCTCTAATGTGATTGATACTGACTTGTCAGCTCGGCTGCAATTGTTCTCTCACCGGCGTGACATGGCTTCCCTGTGCCTCTCCTACAAATACTTTCATGGGTTCTGCTCCAATGAACTTAGCTCACTGGTATGAATTTACACAAGCTACTAGATTAGCAACTAGGTCCTACCCTTTTACAATGAAATTGACAAAATGCAACCTCAATTTCTACTCTAATAGCTTCCTTTCTTGCACTTCCTGCCTGTGGAATTACCTTCTGTATACTTGCTTCCCCGACAGCTACAATCTCCAAGAATTTAAATATAAGGTCAATAGTCATCTCCTATCTCACTAAACTGGACCCTTTCTCTCAAGCTCTTTTTTCCATCCACACCACCTCCATTACACCGGTATTCTCATTTGTCTATTACCCTCTTCCTGACATCCCCTATAACTAACCCTTCTTTCTCATCACTTTCCCCTTATGTAACCCCCTGTGCAACAGTGGCAGTAAAACTGCCTTGCTTGGGGTGAAATGATTAAAAAAAAAAGAATTATTAAAATACTTTTTTAAATAAATTATTATATTTTTTTAGTAGGAATAGATATATCTTATACTGAATTTTTATTCATTTGTTCAAACAATCATAGGAAATCTGCCAAGACTGACAAAGTAAATCTGGTAGCTGCTCATGAAAGGAACCTTCAATCAGGGGTTAACTGGAAGAAGAAATGGCTTGTGAATTTTAATGCCTCCAAAACAAAACTGCTTTCCTTTAACCCCCGTAGAGCAGTGCCGTGCTTAGCAACATCGCCCCACCCCAGCAGAATGGGCATTGCAGCCTACCTACTTGCAGAATGCAACTCCACCCCCCATCCAACATACCAACCCACAATAAATGGTACTTTAAACAAAATAACATACTCCTAGAAAGCAAATGAAAAAGTGGAAGAAATCACAGAATTGGCATTTTGAAGCTATACATTATGAACGTTTTCACTTTATGTATATTGAAACAGATATCTATAATCTATTTCTCTCTCAAGTTCTTTTTTGTTTAATTACAAATAATTTGCGGCCTCTTTGGGTCGGAAGGCTTTTATCAAAGATTATATATATATAATATTATAATTTAGAACATATACAAATTATCATCAACTACAAAGTGTACATTTTGTTTCAACATTGAAAGGACAATGTCTCATCAGGTAGTATGAAAAGAAATGAAAATTCTTTTTCTTATATTAGGCAAATTGTGCATGAGATTTAGGTGGGGTGGGAAATGGGAAATAAGAGTTGTAAGTTGTCAGTTAGGATTTGAATGAAAAGAGGGAAGAGGTAGGGATAGAGGTGATTAATGGATGTGTTAAAAATTTTATAGACAGATTTAACATTAGAAGATAAGGTATGGTCTTTTACA
The DNA here is from genome assembly GCA_037127315.1 of Ascarosepion bandense. Taxonomy (NCBI): domain Eukaryota; kingdom Metazoa; phylum Mollusca; class Cephalopoda; order Sepiida; family Sepiidae; genus Ascarosepion; species Ascarosepion bandense. The sequence goes on from JBBBDQ010001045.1 coordinate 4,183,614, forward strand.
GCTTTTATCATCAGTTCTTTGGGTTTAATAAAAGGATAAAATAAGGAAATGTATATGGGGTGTGGAGAAGTAGGAGTGGATGTGATAAAGTGGGAATAGAAATTGCTATTTGGTAAACATATCTTTGTTAGTGAATTATACGACTACAAATATTTTTGTATTTAAACTTAGTTTTTATAATTAAACTATTATTTTTTTTAAATATTTAACCTTGATTTAAAATTTAGGAAACCTCTTTTTTATATAAAACTTTAAATGAGATCACAGTTTGTGGTATAAAATAACGGTAAAATTTGAGGTAAGGGTGTTGTTAATATTATAAGGGTTTATCATTTCTAAGGATCCTAACTTTGGCTTTTGTAGTTTTTAGCATGATTGTAAGGTTTGTTCTTTAATGTGTTTGCAGTTTACTGTGGTGTTATGCCTATGGTTTAATAGTATGTTGCTACTCATGTATTTAATGATTTTCATTTTTTCTTGAAGACATAGGAAACATGGTTCCTTTACCGATTTAGATGTTCTGGCCTGGTTTTTACCAAATAGAAAAAGGATTGACCTCGTGCTTACAGAAAAAGTTGAAACCGGATTTCGCAAGTAGATGTTAAATTGATTTTCAGACCAGTGGAAGCAGTTTGCAAGACCAAAAAGAACTTCATGATCCAGTGCAAAAAATCTAAATACTATAAAAGGCTCAGGTCAGCGTCAGTCAGACAGTCACATGGAAGCAGGAAAGCTGACAAGCTAAAATGTAACAAGGCAAATGTTTCAAGTCGACCCGGGCATAAAGTCACGTCACACATTGTCCTCTTTCTCCTTCTTTCTCATGTGCTGATTCATTTTACTTCTTCTTTTCCATTCAAAAACATTCCTATCAAGCAAACACTCATACATACATAAGCATAAACTCTTTCCAACAAATTACTACTATGGAACATTTCTATGAACTCTTGATCCCCTTAACTCATTACTTGTTTTTCATTGAACATTAATTGCTACCTATTCTTGTTATTCTATTTTAATAAATTTCTATCTTAACATGAAAAATGTACATTTTTATTCTTCCAATATTCCACACTATTCCACACAAATTCATCCAACCAACCTGCTATCAACCTTCTGATGATAATCTTCTGATAATTCTACATCGAACTTGTAAGCTGAAGGGAGTTCAATTTTTTATGACACAAGACTGAATTAGTAAACATTAACCATCACCCTACGGCTACAGAGTATTTATCTTGGACCCTGGTATTTTGCTCTGTCCCGCATTTTTTAAAAATATTTGATCGAAAAAAATATATATAAAAATAAATTACTCTGTAATTATTAGTGTTTTTTATTGGAAAAATAATTTTGCTCAAATATTATGATAATCTTCCTTGGTGACTTAATGTTTTGTAAAAAAATGTAAAAAAAAGAGAGAAACAAACATATCAGTATGGTACACTTTGAAATAGACACATCCACTAAATCACTAAAGAAAAAAATATCCAGCATAGTATGAATAAAAAAAGCTCCAAACTTAATAAAAACAAGTTTTTTCTATCAAAGTGTTAATATTATTATAAAGAGGAAAGATCAAAGTATTTTTAATTATTTAAAAAATTTTTTTAATCCCTTGTAACATGTTCACAATTTTGGTAAAAAATCTTGTTTTGACTTTTTAGTTAGTGGGTAACCAAATTGTTACGAGAGTTTACAATGGAAAACGTAATATTACATAACTCATTTTTTCAGTAACAAATACATTAATTTTGAAATTCTTGCAAAAATCAAATAATTGTCAGATTTTTAATGAAACTGTAGGGATAAGAAATTAAGAATTAAAAACACTTTGGAAAAACCCCACTAAGAAAAATTCACAAGTCAGTGCGAAAAGCAAATTTTGAATCTTGATTGGATTAAAAACAACAAATTAATATATGTGTTTATTTTCACACCTAGAAAAGAAAAGGCTTGCTGGAGCTGGTATCATGAGAAGCTTAACTATTTAAACCATGACAATAACCTGTCAAAAGTCAGTCAACATGAGAGTGGTTAGCTGAAGACCTCGTGGCAATGTAATGAAAAAAAATTCAAGAAGCTGACTCAGACGCAGGGCACATCACAGTTTCATTCAACCTCTTCTTGCAATGTCCTTTTTTTCATTTTCACACCATGCTGCTAAAGAGGACAACAGCAACAATAAAATGGACATGTTAAGTACAACTTCTTTATTTGTTTTGCCTTCTCTTTCTCTCAACCTGTCGTGACCTACTAAAAAGAGGAAGGAACAAAGACTTTACATTCTGCTACTACACAACCATGAACTCTCAACTTCTGCGGACATTTTATATACCTACATTACTACTATGAACTTTTTATACAACTCTTGATACTCTAAACTTTCTAATTGAGCATTAATTTCTACGAATTCTTGTTATTCATTTCTTTTAATAAATTTCTATTTCAAAATGCAAAATATATATTTTACACTATTATACACAATTCCACATCTTCCAACCTGCCAGCAACCAACCTTTTGATAATGAAAATAACCTTCTTATAATGATAATTCTGGATAAAAGCTGTAGGGAGTTTGGTTAAGTCTGACACAAGGCCAAATCAAAGAAACATTAACCAGCCCCTATGGCTACAAAACTTTCAGGACTTATTCACGAATGAAATTATTTTTGAAATTATTATTTGTAAAAATCTTGGTAAAAATATTTTTTTTACATCTGTTACCCCCCTTGACATAAATTCATGAAATTTTAAGAAATTAAGTTTTGTTGCGATACATGATTTTAAACGCAGGACTCATTGGGAAATATAAATCATCTATTATTTTAAAAAAAAAATTTTCTCTCTTTCCAAAAATCTGCTCTTAATAGTAAAATAAAAAAATGTAATATAACTATGGCATTATTTAATTTGATAAGCTTTTAATTGCTTGAATAAATAATAAAAATTAAGGACATAATAGTCTGAATAATGAAATTTTAAAAGAATTGTTTTCATTTTTTTAATAATAATTTATAGTTTCAAAAATACTTTAAAAATACTTCAAAGATTTGTTGGGGTTTGTTTAAAAACCTTACAGATTATATTTAGTAATCGAAAATTAAAAAGTTTCATATAAATCGTCCTGCCTCCCTATTTTTAAAATAATTTTAATTTTTTTTTTTTTTTTTTTATATATTTGAAGATTTTTTTTGTATGGTAATTTCTGTGTGTAAATTAATGTCATGCTATTGAGAGTTTCCTCCCCTTACCCCTAAAAATTTATACAATTAATTCAATTATGTCACTTGTGATAGTCATACTTACTTACTTACTTACTTACTTCTGACAACCTGTCAACACATTTGATACGGCGGACAGGTAAAAAAAACTTTAGCTCTGTGATTAAGAAAAATAATGTGTCACAGATGTATATTTTATTTTTACAAGATTTTTAAAACCGAGAATTAACTTTTGTTTACAAATGTGTCGATCACTTATGGTCGAAAAAAAAAAATTGAAAGATTTTTAAAAATTTGAAAAATGTTATATTCCAATCCAAACAGTATAATAATTAATTTCTGTTTGAAATACACCAGACTCTGGTGTTCAGATTATTATTATTATTATTATTATTTTTTTTTTTTTTTGCTTACTGGAAATAGTAAGTAAAAAAAGTAATCATTTATTTCAATTAAAACTAAAAACTTTCAAGAAATTTTTTTATTTTTAAAAATTTAATTTAAAATTTATATATCGAAAATGAGTGGAGATACCTACTTGAAAAATATTTTTTCTATTAACACTTTTACATGTTTATTTTGTTTTTACTTTTTTTTTTTTTGCAGAAACAAAAAAAGTCAACAAATAAATGTTTCATGTCGTTGTCGTCTCACTAGCTCAGCATTTTCGATGAAAAACAACGAAAATAATACGAATATCAAAACAAAATATATTGTTATAGATGTAGCACTGATAATAATAATATTCATGATAATCGTTGCCTCGAGGAAGTAGCGTAAAAAACAATTGTTGCGTATTTTTTAAAGGTGATTTGCTGTCATCAAGTATCAAGTTAGCAGCCCACGTCAGAGATTGTCCGACAGTTTGATGTTAACCGACCTTGACTGTGAACAGACAACTCTTGTCCTTGACAGGAGAGAGAGAGGTTTTCTGGTTTTCCACCAAGATGAGGAATCGAAGTAATTCTGGAGTTCGATTAGATTATTACTCCAGACTTATAACCAAAACAATTCTTGCCCATCAGGTAAATCATTTTTAATTGTAGCAACCATTCTATGCTCATTTTTTTTTTTTTTAAATAGATGTTATTCTTTTTTTTAAGCGTCGCACTTTGAAAACAATATGAACCCCCACCAAAAAAAAAACGCCTTCATCGTAACAAACATTTATTTAAAGCATCAAGTGTTTGTTACGATGAAGGCGTTTTTTTTGTGTTGTGTTAGAAACTATATAACTTAAAATTTAAGCCATATAGTTCCCAACATAACACTTAAAGAAATCATGAATAGTGTGGTGGAAATATAACCAAAACTTCATCTCTTCTAAAGAAGTCCAAGTGAGTGACTAACTTTAACATTTAAAATTTAATTTTTTTAAATTTAACAGCGAAAACCTTAATTATATAATTATATAATTTTCTTTATTAATGCATTAAATCTTCTTAATGTGGTGAATATAGATTCATTAGGTAGACCGTTAACTGTTATTTTGTCATCATGAGGGGGGAAATAAATGGGAAGAAAAAAGTTTTGCTTTCGACATAAACAACATTGTTTTTAATGTCTTTTAAATTATTAATCCTTTTCTTTATTCAATCTGCATGTATATATATTATTGTTAGAATAAATTATCAAAGTTACCTTTTTTTACTGGTTTATAACGCAAACTTTTCTTTAAGGGAAAAATTATCGACATCAGTAAATTTTTTTGTTCCCCGAAGGCCTTTAAAGGCTTTACCCATTCAAATCTTTCGAAGACATGCTGAACTCAAATCGATAATTGTTTATTGACGAAACCTAACTTTTTTCAATTTTACAACCAGAAAAATATCGAACTTCTTTTCGCTGTTTATCTCACCCCATAATCATGTTATTCACTGCTGAATGGCTTCACGCGTAGATTGGCGATTTTTCAACCAATTTGCCTTCCTTATTTTGCTATTCATGCGCGGAAATTGAGTTCCGAACCCAAACAAATCGCGGACTAATCGCTCAAATGAAGTACACTGGCCGTAATAAGTATCCTACGCCCCAAGTCATTCAGCGGTGAATCAGATATGAAAATGGTAAGAGGTGACATATAATCCGACTTTTTGTGGTCGAAAACAGGAAAAATGGTAGGTTTCTTCAATAAACAATTATCAATTTGATTTTTTGTACGTAATTAAGGAAGTTTAGGAAAGATTTGACGGGGTTAAAGGCCTTCGGGGAATAAAACAAAAATTTTTGTTTTGTTCCCCCGAAGGCCTTTACCCCTTCAAATCTTTCAAAGACATCCTTATTTCCATGCTGAACTCAAATCGATAATTGTTTATTGACGAAACTTAACTTTTTTCAATTTTACAACCAGAAAAATATCGAACTTCTTTTCGCTGTTATTAAAAGTGTAATAAAAAAAACAGTTATGAATATTTGAAAGCTGAACATTTTTTTGTCTTGAGCTTCACTCTTTAAAACAAAATTTAAAAAAAACAGCGGAATGAAAACAATTATTAGCACTTTATAACAGAAAATTTAAAAAAGACTGCCACCTTAAAAACCTAAATTTTTGTGTTTTGACTTCAACTTGAAGAAAATATTACCTTAAGTCTCGAAAAATTTTCGACAAAAATTATCACAAGTGCCACAAAAAATCGAAAACGAATTGTTTTACTTGTCAATCAATGGTTCAGAAAACGTTACACTTGCTTGCACTTTCTTGTTAGTTGAAAGTAGTTTAGTGTCAGTTTTAAATTCAAAACTAGTAATTTTGATTAAAGGCTGTTTGAAGTTGGAATTTCTCGCTTTTTGTTTGAAGATTTTAGCTCCAAATTAAAATTTAAATACTATCGTAAGGTGAAAAGGCCCTTTGTTTTCACTGTAATTTAGTACCCAGATACTAAACTTTATTGATCATTCCAGTTCGATAGTAAAATAAGAATAATAATGATACAAACAATTTAAAAGTAACTTTACATACATCAATTCAATAAATTTCATCTGTATATTTTCTAGACTAATTAGTCAATCTAGTTCAGTTTCTCTTCTTAAAATAATTGTCATTTTTTTCTTTCCATGTAATTTGTTATGTTAGTTTAACACTAACAATCTATGGTTCTTGGTTGGTATGACCAGAAAAATGACTTGATAACAAAATTTTATATAGAAATATTTTTAAACTTTTTATAGCTTAAGTTACTCAAGTGTTACTATTTTTAGTCACAATTTTAGTACTTTTTTCTTTTCATAATTTGACTTTTTAATCATGAAACTAAGAAATTTCATATTCTTACATTGATGAGAACTCATAATGGCTGACTGCATATTTCTATCCATCTGCAAGGGTGGCTAGCCAATAATCTCTCTTGCAGACACCTGCTGAAGTACATTGGCATTTCTTCAACATCCACAGAACCAACCTGCAGTTATGATAAGACCTTTCCTGGCTGAGATTGCATTATCTGGCATGGTCACTAGTTGAACAAGGCCAGTACATTTGAGCCCTCATTACAGTAATTTCTGACCTTGTGCTGGCACAACAATCAACAACTTCTGAACATTTTCATCAACACAATATCACTCACAAGATAACCTATGATATGGCTTACTCTGGTACTTCTCAATGGTGATATACTATGGGGTCACCTGCCAATGCTTATATTATCAAGAAGTTATATTCTTGTCAAATCAATTCTGGTGAGATCCAAATACAGGTTTTATGGTCAAAATGCTAACTTTTGTATTTTAAATAATCTGTACATTGCTACCAAAGAGAATTTTGCTGAATGCTTGATTAAAACCTTGATTGTTTTGGAAAATACTGCACACATTAAATTAATAAATGATACTGTTCACTGGGTATAGGAGTATATCAAATAACTTGGGGTGTTGGATGTCCCTGCCTTGCATAGTTAATTATCTCTCAGAATGCCAAAGGAGAGTTACCTGTCATGAAAGGAAACTGCTCAGGAAAAAAAAAAAAAAATTTTGATTCTTATACAAACTGAACCGATCAATAAAAAAACTTAAAATTAACCTAACCTTCAAACTAAAACTGAAATATCCCCATTAAACAAATCATGGCATTAAATAACATTAAAAAGTGGATGAAATACCATTAAAAAAAATAAGAAGATACTGTTGAAGTACATAATCTCTTTAAGCTGCAGTCTTGGTGTTAATTGAATTTTTTTATTGATGGAAACATGATAAATTTGAAATTATTCTAAAGTAAAGCAGGAATTAAGCTTAGATGTCATCTCTACTGCTGTCAATGATTTTTTATTTTTTGAGTACTACATTTATGTTGCTTGGTGGAAAGCTTTTTTGCTAAATCAACTGAAAATCTGTGATACTTATCATTATCAATTAACAATAAAAATATATATATATTCAATCAGAAAACACATTACAAGCATAAATAACTATAGCTATATTCTGCATATGTTTCTGTGGTAAGCTTATGGTTAGGGTCTCTGGCCATGATACCAGATGTTACACTGTAGGTATTGGCAGGTTCATGTTCTAGTCACTGGTTCAGTGACATTCTTTGTGGGAGACTCTTCTATCTATGTTGTGTCTTGAACACTTCAAGAATTCCCAAGTTAATGTTGAAACACCACAAACCTGAACCAGCCATATCTTACACAATATTAAAGTTGACAGTTTTCTAAAATTGATCAAAGTTCCACAATGACAAATAAAATCAGAAGATTAATAGGATATACTTTCTTTTCTATTTTTAGTGGCTTAACAACTATTGTAGTAGTTTGCAAAATATGTTTTCATCACATTGCTGCTATCAATCCTTTATTCAGTCTTCCTCACCGCAATATTCTTTGCAACAACTGTTTTACCTCTACCACCAGAACTATGAGAACATCTTCACTGTATTCCTTTAACAAAACACTTTATCAATTGTAAATTGCTTTGTTAAATAGATATCTTTACCCAACTTAATTTGTATTAAATTCTCAAAAGAATATTTTGAGAAAGTCATCATGCCTTTCTTTCTGATTTGAATTCAATTGTAAATAAACAAATTCTTTCTCTTCAATTGCACACAGTAAGAGTCCTTCATTTTTTGAATGCCTAATGACCTATGATTTTTTTTTCTCGATTGTATAAAATTCAAATACTTGACCAAATTTTTGATAACTGACTCTCTGTGATTATTCTTCCTAAGGAATGGCTGGTAAACTTTGCCGATGTATCTTTATGTAAACAAAAACCACATGGCTAGCCATTTAACTGACACAATCCTCTGAATCAATTCTGCTTAAAACTACTTGAATCTAATGAATAGGTTTTTATTTAAGTAACTTATATTTAAGGTTTTTGTTAGAAATAATTTTTTATTACAAGCTGAAAAAGTAGTTTATCTGTCATTGTTTTAACCCAACTTTGTGAGTGTAATAGGTGGATGAAGAGGCGTACACACATATACTAACTTAACAAACTATTTACATTGTTTGGATTATTTTCCTCATCTTTACTGCTATGTTTACGATGTTTTGGTCGTTGTACTCTCTGGTCATCTTTGGGTGCTAGGAATTTCAAACCAAACTCTTCATTACGATCACTGGGTTATATCATTCTCATTCCATGTGCGATGCAGCTTCTGGTATCCATATAGTTATCTTCTTTTCACTTAACTCTCTAAGTTATTTGTTCCTCACTGTTGCATTCACAACTCTTTAGGTCAAGTCATTAGAACTAACCAATGTCTATATCCACTAGCTCATATGTCCTTGAGGATAACAGCATGTGAATTTCTGGGACTTACAAACCTAATGTCTCAGTAACTATTTCTTACCAGCATTCATATTGCAATCTTTAGATTCCTTAAGTTTATGTAGTTTCTAGTAGTTTTCTCAATCTATTATTTTGACTTCATCCCATAGAGGGCAATGTTCCCCTTTCTCCCACCATATGTGGCCAGCTACGCTTGATTTTTCTATCTCCCCTCATGTTACAGTATTGCGATGTTCTTGTAGCCTTACCTTAAGGGAGCAACCCGTTTCTTCTTTATATTTCTTTCCACAGCTACATGGAATGGCATGCACAGTCCTTAGTCATGTTCTCCTTTATTGAGGGTCTTACTCGGGAGAGGTACCTGCGAAGTGTAGAACTACTTCTGAAGGTCGTCCTGATGTTATATGGACCGTAGAGCCTTTGTATTTTCTCTGATAAGCCTTACACATAGGGTAGACAGACCGAAGCTGATTTCTGAGAGTTATTATCTTCATGTACCTTCCCTTCCACATTGGTTAGAGCTGTTGTCATGTACCCTGGATAATTGTTACATTGTAGAGTAATCCTTATACTGACCTTTTCCTGTTAGTATGTCTCTGGGCCACCACTTATGACTTTTGCTTGATGTTGCAGGCAGCGGACAATTCCTTTCTTTACATTGTATGGATGGGGGGAGTTGAAGTTGATGTATTGTCTGGTGAATGTTGGCTTACGGTATACAGACGTCTTGAATTCTCTCTCTGTTTGAGATATTAGTGCATCCAGGAATGCTAGTTTGCTGTCACTCTCTTTTTCCATAGTGAACTGTATCGATGATCTTTCTAAGTTTACATGGTCCAGTAGTGTCTGGACCTTTTCCTGATGTGACCAGCATATGAAAGTATCATCAATGTATCTTAGCTAGAGAGTTGGCTTTAGAACTGTGGATTCTAATGCCATCTTTTCAAAGTATTCCATGTATATGTTAGTCAGTGATAATGGCGCAGGTTACAGCAGTAGTGAACAAATGACAAAGGGAGATAACTGCATGACTACCAGAAGTGGCATTGCAAATGGAATGAGAATGATTTACTACAGTGATTGTAAGAAAAGGTTCGGTTCAAAATTTCTAGCACCTGAAGAAGGCCAGAGTGTACAGTGGTTGACACGTCCATAAACTTGGCAGTAAAGATGAGGACAGTAGTTCAAACAATGTAAATAGTGTAAATACTACCTCATCTCAGAAGTATAGACAAATACTAAGTTAATAAAGTATCTCAAAGTTAATATACAAGTTTGGTTTCTTAAGAACCCTTCAACTTACCTAATTTCTCAAAACTAATCAACTTTCTTAATTAGTTCTTTTTTCACATTTAATTCCAAGCATTAAATACAATTAAACTCTCATGTTTTCCTCTTTTCTATACCATAAACCACTGGGCCTTTTCACATTTAACTTTGTTTATCAACCTCTTTGTGGCTCTATTCATTCTGTAGAAGTTGGTCACAATACACTCATCACAGAAGGATCTAAAGAACTCTTCTCCTCTTGTCCATTGCACTTAAAACGGTGGGATCAAAGTCGCACTGTGCTCAAGGCATCCCAGAAAGTAAGTGCCAAGGGAAACTTGACATGGTCTGGCACTATCTGTATATACACACTTTCTGTATTGCAGTATATTAATTGTGATCTTGTTTTAAGCCTATTATCATGGAGTTGGGAAGGTAAATCTTAAATGTTCAAGAACAGCAATAAAATCTCATACAACCATAAAATTTGAACCATTTTCTTCAACTTTATTGTTGATATTATACAAAAATTAAGTTTTATAAATTTTAAAGAATGGTCTAGGTCTTCTATGCAGATGTTTTTTCACAATCTTACCTTCCTTGTTTTTTTTTTTAATCTGAAAGCCTAGAAAAGACAAAACGTGGAATCAAATCTAGTTTCAAAGGATTGACTTTCCATTTGTCATTCTTCAAACCTTACTTACCTTAAACCTCAAAATCCTAAGTCCATTGCTTTAATCATTAATTATTTTAATTTCTACTTTTCACATTTCTCTCTGCCTATACCAAGTAAAATATATAATTCTTCTACAATTCACCTGTATATTTTAATTTTTCATTTCACCCCAAACAAAGAGATAATGTCACAAAATTGCCATGGGGACTGAGAGGACTTTATTAAGGTAAAAAGACAATAAAATAATGGGATTCAGGAAAACAAAAGATGGCAATAGTAATTGCATTTAAATCCTTGAGGGTTGTAGATGAAAAGGAAGCTAGAAACCAGAAGAGAGTTCCACAGGCGAGAAGTATGAGAAAAGAAACTTAGAATAGAACTTACTGTTACATCTCTCTATTTCAACAGTAAAATAGTAAGACATAGTTGCTATTCTAATAGTATGCTTAAATTCATTCTGTTGAGGTACCAAGGAGAAAAGATCATTAAAACAATTGCCATTAAAATATCTTTCAAAAAGAAAATGAATTCACATCATAGCAGTGGGGAAAATGACCTAAGATGTCAGGTCAGTATCGATTAAATTACAGACCTTGCTTTGTTGAGAATCTTGAGATATATAACAATAGCACTAGACCAGATAAGGCAGCAATATTCAATGTATGGATGAATGATAGATTTATAAATGTGCAAGATTGATTTTGGTAAATTCTCCTGAAGGTTAGTTATGCTGATGGAAGACAAAATAGTTTCACTATGATGATTTAAAAAGCAGTTTTATTTTAATTTACCAGCCATTTCTTACCCCAGTTAAATATCTGATTGGAGGTTATCTTCGAGAACAGATGCCAGTTTGTCAAGACTATCAAACTTACTATTAAGACAGCAGTAAATATTTCTCATCAGTGTAAATACCTAACTGGGAATTGATGACATTAGGAAGGTTGTTGATGAAGATAAAAAACAATGTATGTCCATGGATAGTGGGGGAGCTCTGCATTAATGTGAAGGGCTCTAGAAGTGTGGCCATCCAACATGACTTTCATCATACGATGAAAGTCATACGGTCAAATATTCAGCCAGAGAGACTATATCTTTGAACTTTGGAAGAAGGCCAGTATACCAAATCTTGTCAAATGCCTTCAAGATATCTAAACATAGCCTGTGTTTCATCAATCTCCTTTGCTGATAAAACCATAAATGTTTTGAAATCAGTCACTGACTGTATCAATGAAGAGTTGAAGTCACTTAAGTATTTGTATGTCATTATTTTCTTTACTAAAATACTCATTTGGTTTATTATTAAATGGTAACCATTTTTATTCCATGTCATTTTCATCTATTTTAGTAGAGTTTTGAAAAAGTATTCCAAAATACATTGTCTCTTCTACCTACTCATATGCTTTGAAACTTTGCCAGAATTACAACATTTAAAGAACATCGTGTGGTTGCCTATCCAATCTGTGTTATGTCACATTCTCATAAAAATCATAACTTGATGAATTTACCCACTCTTTTCCTAAATATTTGCATTTTTCTTTTTTATAATCTGTTTTTACAACACCTGATACCTTTCATATCACATCATCAAATCATTCTGGAGATTCATAGACTACTATGGAAGTTCATAATACTAGAAATTGAATTACATGGTTTCTGATTGATCCTATGCTGAATTACTTTGTACCTAATATTTATATCATGACTATCATCCATTTTGCAGATACAAAAAAAATATTTTTGTTTCCTTTGCTTTCTATACAGTAACTTACACATCTATTTTTTCAAACTCCTTTATCAAACTTGCAAGTTGACGAATGAATTTCCAATTACAAAAGCTAGCTATATTAGTTCCAAGATGTGAATCATTAACATCATAAAACATTAACATTCATGAAATAATTCTTTTTTTAGTTTTTATATTTCCTTGCTCAAAGCTTCTTTAACCTTCTCATATGCATAATCTCAAAAAATAAGTTTTCTTTATTGAAAGAAACTTTATTATTAATTGAACAATAGCAATCAACTTAAAAGATTTGGATGTAGGTGTCTTATTTTTGAGAGGTGCAGGTCATAAGTTTCAGTGTCATTCAAGTTGTGTTAAGTATTCATCACTTGGATTGTATAGTTATCAGTCCTAAATATAACTTAGTATACCAAGATTGCTTCAACAGCTACTTGCTACTTTTAGGCTGCATTTGGCTATCAGTAAATATAACTGTGCTTTAAACATGATTAAGTTTCATGTTACAGAAAAACAGGGAATTAAGACAGTCTGAATGTAAAGTGCATACTATTGTTTATTTTCTTTGTTCTTTTTTTGCCATCTACTCAGATGAACACTGATTATTTTAGTTTCTTTCCAAATTAGAAAAATTTAGAAAAGCTAAAACATCTTTATATGAATTCATAATTTCAGTTAGATTTTAATTTGAAATTGTAAAAACTATTTTTTATTTTCCAGCTAGCTGTTTATAAAAACAATGATATCATGGATGGAATTTATTGGACAAATAAGCAAAACTTTTATTGACTTTATTGATTACATTTATATTGAGATTACAATGGAACTGTAATCATAGTTGTATTTTCATATCACTTGTATTGAATTTTGTAATCACTGGCAAAGTTTCAGTTTTCCCTATCACTGCCCATGTACACTTTCACTTAGGTCATTTTCTACTCTGAGAAACTAAATATTTCTCATGGTATGAGAAAAAAACTAACAATTAAGAATTAAATTTTACAATTTTTAACTTAAATAATTTGTTTGAGCAAACGTTATGTTATCATGTATTCACCCCCTAATCCCCACAGCATTAAAAGTACATACTGTCTATAAACTATTATTCTTTCTTTTTCTCTCTAACTGTGATAGCTACTCTCTCTCTCTTCCCCTGTTTGATAATTTTATAAAATTAATAGTTAAGCTAGTGCATGTAAAGTTAAATAATAACTCATGGAAACAGACCAACAGAATTTTTCAATTTACATATTGTATACATTGCACACACCTTTCCACACAGACATGTCTGCCTGTATCATTTTTGCTCTTTATTAAATCTTGTTAAATTTTAATAATGGTGTTGGTCATCTCTGTTGGTTATTTTCATTATCCATATATCTGACCCTGTCAAAGAAACTATCCATTCCCAGAGTGAAAAACCTTGGCCATACATTTTGGCAACAAACTAAACATGCTTTTTTTTTTTTTTTTTAAATTTTATTTTTATGAAATTTGATCATAACACAAGTTTTTGCACCCAATCTGAAGGTTGTGCATTAAAAATTGCTAAGGAAAGAATTGTTTTTTTTTATCTTGAATTAAGCCAAACGTTACTTGCAATAAGGCTTATGAGATGTCTAATGTTGTTAAAAGTTTTATCTTCTTTTTATGCAATGAAAATAATTTTCTGATAATTACAGAATGCTGTAACAGGTCTTTTAACTACCACTCACACCTCTCATGCTTGGGTACGAGACAATGTCTATTGCATCACATCTGTGTGGGGTCTGGCTTTGGCATACCGTAAAGCAGCAGATCTTGATGAAGATCGATCAAAGGCATTTGAACTGGAACAGGTAAAATTGAAGCTACAATTTTTTTTTATTCAACTTTCTTTTATTCTAAGCATAAAAAATACTAAAGACATTTTTTTTATTTCACTTAAAGCAAGGTAATAAAGCCACTAGGATGCAAAGGGTTCCTGAATGTAAAAGAATATTAGGAAAATAAAACATTATTAAGGAGAGCGACCAATACAAGATCAAGAATTAAAAAAGCAGATGATAATGATTGACATTGTTTGTAGGTCATTTTTTGAGCCCAGATAGAAATTTAACCTATTTGAATGTTTTCAATATTTTATTTTTATTTATTTATTTTTTTTTAACAAGATCCTCAAATCTATTTAGTAAACATTTCAGCATCTCAAATATTTAGCCATTTATCATTATTTTTTTTCTACCTCTCTTTTGTGTATTCATTGCAAAGACTCCAGTTTCTTCTTCAAGGGGTTTGAACAGTTTGTACTTTTCTTATTTGCATACATTTTGAAAATGATTTTTTGCAATTTGAACATATCCCAAAGCTGGCCATTTATACTTTTCCATGATATTTACATTTAATCATGGATTTGGTAGTGCTTGTCTTATGTCCTGAATTCTTTTTTTTGGTTGATTAAATTCTCTGATAAACTCTGATAGTTGCAAAAACTCGACACTAGCTTCCAAACTCATTCTGCTACTTTGTAGACATTCTATTATTTCACACGAGTGGTTCTGATCTTGCAAGCCTTCAATTAATCTCAGAAGAATTAATTCATCTTCTGTAGTCATTTCATTTTTTTCAAATTCACATTACTTGTTCTTTCAATTTTATTGCATAATGGACTCCTGTGGTACTTGTCTTGTTTCCAAAAACTTGGTTCTTTCTGCTATTACAAATTTTTTGGTCTTATGTTCTTTTTTACAACTTTCATGATTTGCTCAAATATCGTTTCTTCTAACTTGTTCAGATAACACATTGTTGAAATTTTCTTCACAGCTTCACATCCCGCTGTAGCAAGAAATAAATTGGTTATCTCGTTTTCTCCTCCATCAGTCTTTGAGTTTTTTAATTTCTTTCTTTTTTTTTTTTTTTTTTTTTGCTGCAAAAGTTCTTTCTTATTCATGTTCCACTTGTTCTGGGTCGTCCAGTGAAATCATGGATCCTAGCGGTGATGCCATTGTTATGTTTCACATATCATTGTGAGTAGCAGTAGTCATAGCACAGCTCTGCATATCTTCTGATGATAGACTATTTTCTGTCCTACTTCTTCAAGTACTCTTTATATATACTGGTCTCTTCATTTGCATATATTATGACACACTTGTTTTTTTAAAAGCTTCTCAAATCATTACAACAGGTTCAACTGCAGTTTTACCCAACCAAAAGAAAACAACTTCAAGCAAGCACTCTATTCTTTTTTTATCAACCATTTTGAAATCACCAAACATACTTGGAAGCCCTTCAGGGTGGTGGTGAGGGTGGAAGGACTAATCAGAACCAAAACAGTCTATCTGGAACTGCACCGAAATTGTGTCCATTTGTAATTCAGTGCAACTCTGTGCCACATTTCTTTCATATCATACTTGTTAATCTAATTTTATTTTTATAAATGAACTTTAATGTTTCGAGTGTTACTCCCTGCTGTGTTGTTTGTCATCAAAACTGAATTAGAACTAAGAATTTTGGCTGTAATTATTTTAATTATTTGTCTTTCCTCTTTTTTTGGTTTAGTCTGTTGTGAAGTTGATGCGAGGTCTGATGCATGCAATGACCCTTCAGTGCCATAAACTTGAGAAGTTCAAAAAAACCCAGAATCCAATTGATGCTCTTCATGCCAAGTATAACAGTCAGAATTGCAAGACTGTGGTTGGAGATTTAGAATGGGGTCACCTTCAATTAGATGCCACTTCCCTCTTCCTCCTCATGTTAGCTCAAATGACTGCATCTGGTAAGTTGGTCATTTTTATCTTTGCATTCAACATTAGCCACACTTCATGGAACAAGGATCTCCATGAAAGTAGAATGACAAATATTAATTTTTTATTTTATTTTTTAATAATTTTTTTTATATTTGAAATCTCAGGAGAACACTGAGTATATATTATACATGTAGATTTCAGATAAAAGATTGATATAAAAGTTCAAAATTTAGTATAGTTTTTGCAGAGGATTGTAAATACCAACTAACGGTGATTAATTTTTTTTTGGTATTTTTTAAGGTCCTTAGGCTATGCTACTCCTTTGTAAGTTTGAATCTTAAGAAATCAAAATGATTATTTTTACCTGTAAGATTTTATCCTCCCACTTTTTTTTATATTGTAATACTGTGTTGAAATAGTTTTATTAATAAAACATATCTATTCCAAAAGTAGGATGTGCGTTGTGGTACAGTGGATATCGGCTCGGAACGAGAAACCGGGAAGCCGAGTTCGAATTCCAGTTAAATCCATTGTATTCACTTACGCGCAAATACCCTTGGGAAAGGTATTAATCCGTCTCTTCCTTCCAGTTATGAGTTAAATAACAGGACAGATTGGGTTTTATAGCCTTGGTTGGCAACCAGTCTACTGCAGAAAGTAATGGCAACCTACTGTGGGATAATCTTCTGCCCAGTCAGTCATGTCTCTTTCGAGACATGATCGCCCAAGCATGTATCACGTATGGCACTTTAACTGACTGACTATTCCAAAATCACTCTTGTATAACAATCCCTGTCTTTGATTGACATACAAGCTGATGACTCTTTGCAACATTCTCATGTAAATAAATTACTTTGTCAGTAAGCCAAAAAATAAATTGAAAACTGATCTATTTTTAGTATAATTGAATTGAAATTTCTTTTTATTTAGGTTTAAAGATCATCTATTCTCTGGATGAGGTGGCATTTATACAAAACTTGGTCTTTTATATCCAAGCTGCTTATCGCATTCCTGTAAGTATCTGGCTTTTAGTTTTTTCTATTTCCAAGGATTTGTTTATTTTCTTTGAAATAGTTAAATTATCAATTAAATATAACCTCAGAAACTAACCAAGCAACATAGTATTTATGTATAAATTAATGCCATAATTTCTGAAATGATTACATATTTTCTCTTTTAAGTCTGTTTTACTATATTTACATATTTTGAGCAATATATCTATTACCTCTTAATTTCTTTATCTTTTTTTTAAAATTTTCTTTTCAGGATTATGGTATTTGGGAACGTGGGGATAAAACTAACCATGGCTTGCCAGAACTTAATTCCAGCTCTATTGGTATGGCCAAGGTAAAATCTTTTTTCATTGTCCCTCTACATACAGTAGTGAGAAATATAAAGCTATCTGTTGTTGAAAACCTGGAGAACATGCATCAATCATTATATAGAAAATTTTCTTTTGAATTTTTTTTATGTAGCCACAAATATGAGTAACAAGTAAAAAAAAAAATTGAGGATAAAGTATCAGAATCAATTTGAAAATTAATTTTTTTTTTTTGGTCTGTCATCATATATCTAAGGATGGCTAGTTATTGGACCGTGAACCATGTTCTGAGCATATTAATTTTTACAAATTCTAAAATTTTAAATATTTTAGCATGGGGTTCAGTTATGTACCTCCTAAAATTTTCTAAAAGAGCATGTATAATGATCATAAAAGGCTTCAAACTTGATAAAAATAAAATTTTACTGTTAAGTAGAAAAACCAAAGTATTATTTTATTTTATTACATTTTTTTTAATCCTTTCTGGATGTTCAGAATTTTGTTTAAAAATCTTGTTTTTCTTAGCAACTTGGTCAAAGATGGGAAATTTAGCATCTTTTCTTTCTTTTTTTTTGTAGTAAAAATCACATTGATTTAGAAATTCTTGCAAAAATTAAATAATTGTTAGATTTTAATCAAATTTTCAGGATTTATTCACAATTAAATTATTGTTGAATTTTTTTTGTTTTTAAGAAATTTTTGGTATTTTTTTTTCTTTACATCTGTTGTATCCACTTTATGAAATTTTGATAAATTATAATTCATATTAGCTAAAAGCAGGACTTCTTGGAAAATTTAAACAGAAACCCCATTTACTGAAAATCTGTTCTGAATCATAAAATAAAAATGCAATAAAATTGACATTAAAAGAAATTTTTGGATTTTTTTCCCAAAATTTTAAATAAAAAAATTTATTAAATTTTAAATCTTTCAAGATTCTTTAATCATTTCATCCTTTTAAGTGAAAATTATTTTTGCTAATCACAAATGGAAAAACTTATCATCAAAATATATATATATATATATATATATATATATATATATTTAAAAATTTAAAAATCAAAAATGAAAATGGCATGTAGGTAAAATCTTAAAACAGATCCTATTAAAAATGATCTTGGTAGAGGGCTCTGTGTAAATAGTTACAGAGCCAAATACATATATTTTCAAATAAAACTTTGAAAATTACATATGCTATATGGCCATTTCAGTGAGGAAAATCCTCCCTTCTTCAGCGATAAAATTCATTTATTATGCAAATACAGTACAAAATTCATTTACTGGAAGTATATTAAAAAAAAAATTAAGACCTGGCAGTTTACATGAAAGAAGAAAAAATAAGATAATATCAGAAAGAATAATGGGAGGGGAGGTTAAAAGAAAGAGTACGGAAAGTAAGAAAAAGGGGAAAATAAAGCAAAGAGAGACAGCAGAAAGGATTTGAGACACGATCACTGAAAATGACTTTTAGATTACATTTATGTTAAGAAATCAAAAGTTAAAAATTAAGCATATTACAGGAAAGTAAGTAGGGGGAAGGGAAAATGGAAAGAAGGAGGAAAAAGAAAACAACTGGGTAGACAGGGAAAGAGTTAAAGGAGAGATGAGGGTGAGGAAAAGAAAGAAGCTAAAAATCACGCCAGACAGCCGTCAAAAGAAACACCAGCTAAATGAGAGTGGAGAGAAAGGAAAAATATAAAATAAAAAAAAAATGGAGAAAGACAAAGGAGAAAAGGAAAATAGAGAAATAGTTAACATGATGTAATATTTGGTTCTGATAAAAGTTTTTTCAAAAATTTTTCCATTTAAAATAATATTATCTTACTATTATAGGAATAAAATTACTTTAAATTCTACTACTGGAATAAAAGGGGAGGAGCAGAAAAGGAAATATTGTATTTTTTCAAAATAAAAAGGAAATATTTTTTCAAAATAGATAAAAATAAAATAATTTATTTTTTCATAAAAAACAAAATAAAACATTTTTTCAAAATAAAAAGGATAAAATAAATAAAAAAAGGAAATATTTTTCAAAATAAAAAGGAAATATTGTATTTTTTCAAAAATGTTTCCATTTAAAATATATGTCTTACTATTGTAGGGATAAAATTACTTTAAATTCTACTACTGGAATAAAAAGGGAGGTGTAGAAAAAGCAAATATTGTATTGGAGAGTTCTAAAAAGAAAATTTTGATAAAAAAATATGTGTACACACACACATATATATATATATATATATATATATATATATATATATATATATATATATAAAATTATAAAGAAAATATGGATACACAAAATAGAGAGGGAATTACCTAATATGGAAGGATTGTTATAGGGAATTTCAAAGATATAGATAATTGTAGTGTAGATCATAGATTTCCTTAAGTTATCTCACTATCTCTTCTATCAGACATAGATTAATTTTGGATTACTTTTATGAGGGTTTTTATATTATTATAATTTAAAATTCACCTGCAGAAATAACAATATAAGTTTGGTAATTCTTCCTGTTGTTATTTGGGGAGATTTGAGTTTAGTAGATTACCTGGGTAGATCTACATTTGACTCCCATCAGACATTAGTTTGCAGATCTACAATTACAAGAATTTAAAATTCCTGTTTTTGTGTTGGCATTATCTAAATTCTTTAAAATTTAATTGTTTTGGGAATTGATAATATTGTCCATATTATGAATGCAGTAGTAGATAATTTTGAGGGAATTTCTGTTAAAGATTTTGTGTAGTGGATTGTGGCTGTTGAAATGTTTACTTATTAGTTTAAGAAAATATTTCCTATATTAATATTAGATAGTCTACAGAATGTGGGATTAAACCATATTACTTTCCCTTTTTATGTTTATTTTTAGTATGAGATGGTTCAGATTTAATAATCGTTTTTTCATATACCAATTTATTCTTGAAACCGCTCTCCTGGAGAGCCTTGTATACTTTCTTATCTTCATTGAAAATTTTGAGGTTGGATGATAATTGGTTAATCCTTATGTTTACAATATCTGGTATTTGCTTTGTAATAGTTTTTGGGTGGTTGGAATGAATATTAATATAACTGGGGTATTATTGTCTTTGAGATAAGGCTGGTGGTAGTTGTCATTCAGATTAAGGGTAATGTCTAAGTAGTTAACTATTTTTAGATTAGAGTAAGCTTCAATTTCAAAGCCAAGAAATTTAAGGGCTCTAATGATCTTTTTATGGATTCTATTTATTAAAGGTCCATTACTAACAGGGATGAACATAAAACCATCATCTCGAGATAATCCAATTTGTTTTAGGTCTGAAAATCTAATTAAGATATCTAATATATAGATTCCTACAAAATCAGTGATCTGAACTGAATCATATGCTTCCATAGGTATATCAAAATTATCATAGAAACCTTTTGTCTAGGTAGAATGATCGAAGATGAGAATTGATTTCTTAGCACTAAAATAATTTCTATCAGATTTCTACGTGACTTAGTGTTGAGTTGTGTGGTAATAAATATGAACAACAGAAAATTATATTAAATAAATGTATTACGGAAGAAAATAGTATTTACAAAGTGGGGTTAGTTATCATACAGGAAACATGGTGTTAATTGTACGTCTCTTCGTATGATGTAGAGTCCGATTATAATCACTTCTGGTTGACTACCGGAAGTATCTGACTGACTTGTTAGCACAGTTCCAATCACTAAAGTAATGGTATATCGCTACTATGACATTACCGCCAACAACACCGAGGTCTTGACATTACCACTATTTGTAGTGCATGGAATAGTTCATTTATCATTAAAATGGTGGAGAGCGCCCTAACACCTCCCTCCTAAGATTTTTTCATCAATTCTCATATTTCTTTCTTTTCGGATCCACCACCAAACGTTGCGTTGCCTTCCTTTTTCTAGTAGATTTCCGCTCTGTTACTTCTTTCTCTTACGGCATTTGGAGGTCGAACGTGTTGTAAATCTCTTCTATGCCATCATCTACTCTTGACAGCGTGTCTATGGCTTCTTCAGCTAATCTCTTTCTTATCTGATTCATGTGTCGTCTGTGGATAAATTTTTTGCCTTTAATCATATATAACATGTTTCCGATACGTTTATTATTGCTGGAAGCCAGGAGGCATTATTATTTTTGTAACTTTTGAAATAAACTTTTTCATCTTTGTTGAACTTCCTTTTTGGAGGTTGAGTTGTGGGTGTAAGTGTTTTTTCTCTTGAAATTAATTTATCAAACGCCGATTGCACCTTTCTCGTGAACATCAATTCTGCAGGTGACAGTGCTGAAGGCACAGCTTTATTAGGGGTTATCCTATAAACTCGTAGGAATAATTGCAATGCCTTCTTAGTAGGTGTCCCTGATGCCTTTTTTAATGCCCTTCTTAAGGTGTTGACAAATCTTTCAGCCAATCCGTTACTACGCGGATGTTACGGTGGAGTTTTTATGTGTTCTATCTGAAACGTTTCACAAAACTCCTTGAATTCTTTCAAAGTGAATTGCATTCCGTTATCACTTACTAACGTATCCACAACTCCGAATCTTGCGAATAATTCATGCAATCTATTAATTGTATTTTCCCGCTGTTGGTCTCTTCATTTGAAATACTTCCGGCCACTTACTGTAGCTATCTACTATTATCAGATAATATAAGTTGTCGATTGGTCCTGCAAAATCCACATGTACCCTTGACCGGGGTCTATCTGTTCTTGGCCATGGTTTCTTCAATATCTGTGGCGCCTTTGCAGCAAGAGTGCACCCTTTACATCTACTAACCATAGTCGCGATATCCGTGTCCATCCCCGGCCAGTACATGTAAGATCACATAAGACTTTGTCATACAATTTACTCCCGGGTGTCCTGCATGAAAATCTCTCAGAATCCTCTTCTGCAAAGCTTTTGGGATTACTACTCTTTCGCTATATATCATGTAAACATACGCTAGTAGTTAGTATTCTGATTCATTACTGAATGAACGATATGTGTGTGTGTATATATATATATATATATATATATATATATATATACACACACACACACACACACACACACATAATGTATAACAATATTTAACATGGTGTACAGATGGAAGAGCTGATTATTTTATTTTTTTAATTATTACGGTCTAGCAGGATAGCCCGGTGTTGCTCGGGTATAATGAAAGCTTTAAAACTAATCCATGGAGCTCAGACTCTTTGGACGTTGGCACGAAAGACTAAAAAGCAATAGTTGTTTCCAGTTAAAGCGAAACCGTAGACTGAAAGAAAAATGAATGGATGTAAGAGAGCCAAACTGGAAGCAAAAATTAAAATAAAAGGGCTGAAAAAAATACAGACATACAGGCAGATAAACAGACACACACAAACATCTTGCCTTTTATATATATATATCGATTTTCTGCACTATTGTAATAACTGCAACCTTGAAACTTCTGAATATCGCTATTGCTATCTAAATAAAGCTAAGAATTATTTCTCCATGATAATTCAGGGAAGTAAATCATAGTGCAACTATGCAGAAAATGAGATGAATTAATACAAGAGAAAGAAACTGCTACACTTTAGTGAATAAATTTATATATTACGAAAAAAGCAATGATTTTTACAATTTTACTTTTTAGGCTGCTTTGGAAGCTATTGATGGTCTGGATTTGTTTGGTTCAAGAGGTGGAAGCAGTTCAGTCATCCATGTCCTCCCTGATGAAGCTCAGCAGTGTCAGGTTAGTCTGTAGATTTTCTTCATGAAAATTCTGTTAGAACCTTGTTTGGCACGTTTCTAATACCTGCACTTTACATTTTTTTTCTTGTTTGAAAATTTATGATGCTAATATTTTTAATCTTGAGGATTCTTATTTCCATACTAATTGCAGGCAATTCTCCACTCCATGTTACCCCGGGAATCCAACTCTAAGGTTAGATATGTTCTTAAACTTTTCGTAAAAGTATAATAAATAATTTTTTAAAAATTTGGAACAGAAATATTTTGAAACTAATTAAAATTTGAAATTTATAGGGCTCAATGACAGATTAAATAAATTATTTTGAATATGTTGATTTCAGTTATTCAATGATTTTTAAGATAAATTTGGCCATCTAATTTAATAGTGAATGCTGTTATATAATTAATAATACCAGCTCCTGGGATTGTTTTTTCTTCAAAAACATTTCACTTCTTTAAAAAAGAAAAATTGCTGCTTTTAATTTGGAATGGACAATTTATTTTTTATGCTTTTCTTTTCAGGAAATTGATGCTGGTCTGATGACTATTATCAGTTTCCCAGCGTTTGCCTGTGACAAACCAGAGTTGATAGCTGAGACAAAAACCCAAATTCAAGAAAAGCTGGAAGTAAGTTTGGAATTTTTTTTACCTTTTAATTATATAACAGGAACAGTGATGAGCAGTAGATATTATTCTACAAATTTTATTTCCCACCATCAAATTTGGAATATTTTTAAGAATTTTCAGTATTAACTTTTTGTTCAAAGTTATAAAAAGCATGAAATAACCAAGAAATCACAGATAAATTTTAACAGTAAAGCATAAAAAGCGTTTTTTGTTTTTTGTTTTTTGTTTTTTTTTTGTTAACAATTACAGTATATAAATATTGATTGGTGGGAGATTATTTAAGTGTTTTCTATTTTAAGTCTTACTCATGAGAGATGGCCTTTTTCAGTTTTTGAAGTAATTGTACTTGTGCATATATATATATATATATATATATATATATATATATATATATATATATATATATATTGAATAAAGGATAAAGGAAGGGTTGTTCCAACGAGAGTAATTAGTATAAAATAAAAAGTGTGAGAAGCCATGAATGTTTTCTTTAAAATATATGTTTATTGTTTTGGTATTTATACAAGTTATGAAGTATTAATTGTTCATGATTTGCGCTGAACAATTAATACTTCATAACTTGTATAAATACCAAAACAATAAACATATATTTTAAAGAAAACGTTCACGGCTTCTCACACTTTTTATTTTATATGTATGTGTGTATATATATATATATATATATATATATATATAATTACTTTAGGTAAATCTGTAATAAAGTGGGAAAAATTGCATGTGACACATTTTTTCCTTTTAAGACTTCATCGAACTAAAGTGATTTTTAATTGTATGAAGGAGATGAGATGCTGAACTTTTAAATTTAATTTTTTTTATGTATTTTTGCTATATAGTCTAATCAATTTAGTTTCTTTTTGTTAATGTTTTTATCATTTTTGTCAAATATTCCATATTGTGATAATAGAATAGCTGCCAAGAAAAGTGAAACATAAGAACCAGCATGTAAATTTACTATATGTGATCTTACAATTAAAGCACTTTCCATACACTTCCATCTTAGTAAATTGCTTTCTCCTTTAATTGAAGTAATATTTTTTAAATCAAAATTAGGTTCAGACTCATTATGGTGAGCAACTAATGCATTTAGTGTGTTGTTTTATAAAAAATCCCTTTTGTGTTCATATAATTTTTTTATAAATTTCTTGAGTTTTCTCATCTGCATTCCTTCCTTATAGTAATTATTACATGTGAGAGAGAAAATTTTTCCTTCAAGTTTTAGATTATTATTTTGTTTCTATTTAATTTTTTTTCCATTTTGTTCTTGAGATATAAAAATTTATATTGTTTTTCTATATAATTATTTATCTGTTTGATTTCTTGGTTATTTTATAACTTTAAACAGAAAGTTAATACTGAAAATTCTTAAAAATGTTCTAAATTGGATGGTAAGAAATAATATATTATAGGAATTAAAATATATATATTTTCAACCAATAAAATCCCATCAGAATGCTTGTTTGATTTATCAATAGTTACTTGGCCTGATTAAGATCTTGTCTATGAACTCACAAAACATATTAATCTGATTGTCATAAAGTAATTTGTCTACACATCTCACACTTTACTACAAACACTTAATTACTTGATAAAATAAACTTCACTGCAAGGTAAAAAAGTAAAGCAAGTTTACTTGAAATATTTAAACTACAGACATCACTAGAACTGGAATTTCTGAAGGTTCATCCTGAAGACTATGATTCTTTTTCTTTTGTGCACTTTTGAAAAATTACTTTCTCTTGAAAAAATAATATATTAATATTAATATATTAAGTGTAATGACAAGGAACATTATGCTACACACTTATTGATGCACATGTATATTATTAATTTCTAGTTTGTTTTTCTTAAAGCCACATGTAAGCATATGATAAAATAATTTAAGTAATTTTTTAATCCTAACTTTAGGGAGTATATGGCTGTAGCCGCTTCCTCAGAGATGGCTATAAAACACCTAGGGAGGTGAGTTTATTTTGCTTTTTTGTTTACTATAGATGTATATTTTCATTTGTTGCAAATCTAAGAATGAAAAATTCATTTTATTGCTTTTAGAATTGGTGTTTTAAACCACAATTAAGTAAATATGTACTTGATATTAACCTATGTTTATATTTAATTGAATATAACTTAATGCAACAGCAAGAAAAAAAAGAATGATTGTTTCACTTGCAATTACATCAGAATTTTTAATTTTTACCTATTAATGTTGTTATTGTGTATTATTCTTGCTTAATAAAACAAATCTTTCAAAATAAATACTTTATTAAAAAATATGCTGTTATTTTCTCTCTTTTTTTTCTTTTTTTTGTATGTAAATATTTTGGAAAAATGAAAAAATTTATAAATAATTGTAATGTTTTAAATTCTTTGACATACACATTTAAGATATTTCTCAATAATATTCAGACAATTTAAAAAAAAATGTCATTAATATTGTAGGATCCCAACAGGTTGCATTATGAACCAGGTGAACTGATGATGTTTGAAAATATTGAATGTGAATGGCCTTTGTTCTTTGCATTCTTTATCCTTGATGGTTTGTTCACAAACAACATGGAACAGGTAATCTTAATTCAGTCTTGAAAGTCTTTATTACCTTTCGAAACTGATTTGATATTTATCAAAATCACATGACAGATTTTTTCTAGTTTAATTATATTAATAATTCACATATAAAAAAAAAACAATGTTTAGCGCCACACACACACACACACACACAAACAAAATATATTGTGTGTGTGGTACTTTTTGCAGAGCACACATTTTAGGCAAACTTATTTGCCATTGTAAAAGAAAATTATAAGACAACATGAGTGTACTAATTGATCAGTTAGTGAATATAATATTGGATACCAAAATGGTTAATTTTGACTTCCTTCTCAGAGAAAGAATTCTCTCTGATATCAAAAGGCAAAGAAGAGTAGCCATTTATCACCAATAAAGAAATAACTGTAATATAACAAAAAATAGTGCATATAAAAAAAAACATAAAAACTGAATAGGAATATGCTACACAATATTAAAAAAAGCTTGAAATTCCATAAGAATCTTCATTGTGTTATGATAATTTGAAATGTTCTTTGTTTTGGCCATTTGTTTTTCTCAACATCAGAAATACTTTTAAATTTCTCTTTTTTTAAAAATTTTTCTTTTCTTTTCTAGACTGAAAAGTATCGAGCTTTGCTTGATAGCCTTTTGTATAAAAATGAAGAAGGAATTCCTTTGGTCCCAGAATTATATCAAGTACCACATGATAAGGTAAGATTTCATTTGAGAGAAAAAGAAAACCTTAAACAGTGGGCTTTGCTTATTATTTATTTTATTTTATTATTTTTTTAATATATTTCTCAATTAAACAGTCTCAGAAATATTGTCTGAAATTCTGAGATGCATTATTGTCGTTATTCCATGACTTTCTGTTTTTACCACTGCATACATTTCAGTCAATGTGTCATTTGGCCTTTCTCAAATGTATAATTCATTCCATTCTTCAAAGGAAGAATTATGCATTGACAATGAGAAGTGACTGAAACATCTAAACAAATTTATGGTGGTTTTCTAAGCATAGCTTAGATGTAGCACAAGACCAAAACTGTGCAGCACCCAGTGAGAATTGAACTCACTATTCAGTTGTAATTCATTCAGTGAGATAAGCTTGCTAATTATTACATCACATTAGATGCCTCATCTGTTTATGGCTAATACAAAATGAGTATAGGTTTCCATGTCAAAACTACACCATGCAACCTTTTTGTGAGGAAAATATACAGCTGTGGTAGGAAAAATAAACTAAACCTTCTAATTGCTGAATTATATTACAAGATGAAGATGGATTGAGTGATGATATTGTCTTGTTAGGGTCTCAGTAGAAAACTAAAGTAAGACTGACTTTTTGTTAATCAATGAGAGACTAAATTGAGACTAACAGTACAAAGGAGAAATGTTATTTATTTGGGCAAACCAACCCTGGGAGGAGAGATGTAGAGACAGAACCACATTCATTCAGGGTTCAGTTTGTAATTCACATATTTTCTTATTCTTCACTATAGCATCCTTTTGTGTTTGCTCCAGAGGAAGCAGAGTATGTCCTTGGTTCCATGTGTATTTTCCAAAGAAATTCATATCAGCTGTATTTGTAAGCATATACCAGATCCATCAAAATCAAGAAGGTACAGAAATGTAACTATTTGAGTCATAGTTGAAGTCGCTGCATTTAATTATGTGCAAATACCCTTAGGAAAGTTATTAGTCTCTCTTCTCCCTCCAGCTATGGATTAAATTGCAGTACAAATTGGGTTCTGTAGCCTTGGCTGGCAACCAGTCTACTGCAGAAAGAAATGGCAGCATATTGCGGAAAAATTTACCTTATCAGTCATGGATTGAAAGAGACATGATCGCCCAAACATGTATCATGTATGGCAATTAACTGACTGAGTAACAGACAACAAAGAATGTAAGGCAAAAATCCAATGGCACATGGGAGTAGGTGTTCCCCAGAAATTAAGAAAAGTATTAAGAGCTAGGAAAAAGTTGTTAGACACAAAGAAAAGTGTTGAATTGCTATGTAACATCTAATCTCCTATATGGTAGTGAATCTTCTCAAGAATAAAGAGACTTTAAGCAACACGGATGAAGTTCTACCAACAAATGCCATGAATATCATGGATTGAATATGCGAGCAACAAAGAAGTTTTAATGAAAAAAGTAAATACAAAGAAACTTATAGTCAGAAAAAGTTAAAATTTCTGTGGTAATGAAAAAAGTACTGGGATAATTTAACACTCACAGGACATATTGATGGCAAAAAAAAAGCAGGGTGGGGGAATGATAGATAACCTACTTAAAAACTTTGTGTAAATGGATTAGAGAACAGGAACAAGAAAAAAAGGTTAGTAAAGAGTCAATGATTACTTAGACAAACAAAAGACAAGAAATTGTGAGCCATGATTACCCTCATCCTGAAGAAATATTACACATAAAAGTAACATGATAACAAAACATCAAGGAGCTACAATCTCAGGTAAAACATATTTGAAAAGGAAAGGTATCTTTTTTTTTTTTTTTAATCATCTCACCCCAAGCAAGGCATTCCACTGCCACTATTGTGCATGGGGCTACATAGGGGAAGGTAAAGAGAAGGTTAGACATAGGGAATGTCAGGAGGAAGGTGACAGATGAGTAAGGATAGCGAGGATGAGGGTTGGGCAGATGGGAAGAGTGTTTGATAGAATGGGAGCAGGTTAGTGTGTTAGGTGTCTATTGACCTTACATTTTAACTCCTGGAGATTGTAGCCGTTGGGGAAGCAAACATTTGGAAGAGAATTCCACAGTCGGGAAGTGCGAGGAAAAAAACTGTTGGAGTAGAAGTTACGGCTGCATTTTATCGGTCTCACTGTAAAAGGGTGGGATCTAGTTGCTAATCTAGTATCTCGTTCAAATTCGTATTTAGGGGGCACTAGTGATCTAAGTTCATCGGAGCAGAAGCCGTGAAAGTATTTATAGAAGAGACACAGGGAAGCCATGTCGCGCCGGTGGGAGAGAGACTGCAGGCGGTCTGCCAAGTCGGTATCTATCACATTACAGACCCTCCTCTGAACCTTATCGAGAAGCCCGAGAACAGCAGGGGCACCCGACCAGATATGGCAGCAGTATTCAATGCATGGGCGGAATACTGCTGCCATATCATCTAATTTCTTTTGTAATTAAGTCGATATCATTGAACTTTGCTGGAGAGAATGTAGAAATAAAAAGGCTGTATACAAGCCTGAGGAATAGCTTCATACGCAAACCCAATATGGGGGAACCTATTGCAAGGTTCATTATTGCAAAATCATATTGGCAGTATTTACATTTTTACATGTGAATTTTTGTCTTCATCTTTATTGTTGTTATCACAACATTTCAGCCATTGTGACCTCTGGCATTCATCAGGTGCTCCTCAATTTGAGTAACGTTCAGGGAATTTCAAACTGAACCCTTGAAGGAGGAAATTACTGGAAAGTAATTGAAACTCACCTGAAGCGAACTGAATGTGTAATGCTCCTCATATTGATGACATTTCCACTGAACTTCTCTACGGCATATGACTTCATTGAATTTCTTTTAATGTATTCCTCTCAAATTTATATTTAAATTTGAGGTCATCAGAGAGAATGTGCACCGTTTCGGAGCCTTCCTCTCAATGGTTTCATTTGCACACCAGCACCCCCTCACTGATGTGAGGCCCCATTATAACGGTATTCTAGTGTGTTGTAGATATACTAGTTCAAATGTCTAACAGCAAAATTAGATTTACAAAAAATTTCAAAAAACGGTTAATCTTGCGTTCTGAGAATGAAACATGAACCTCATTACGCATTCGCAATTAGTCATGTCATGCCATCATGTTCGCTGAAACACTCCTCAGAATATTTTTTTTTTCCATATCCACATAGAACTAGTTTTAGTTACTTCTATTAGGTGTTTTATACTTTTGGCCCTATTGCGCCCTTTGATTCCAATTTGGTCCAGAAATTGGCACAGTGCCTGCAATGAAATCCCTTGCTCCAATTTCCACGGCTCTAACAATTACATTATACTCTTCCTTTATCAGCTCTGATTTTAGATTTTCATATTTATTAGTTTTATAATCGTGGCTTTGTTCCATCCGGCTTTCATATGGTACTGTTAATTCAACTAGGGTGATTTTATAGTTCACCCTTGATAGAAGAAAATTATTATGCCAACCAGGAAGGTCTGCAGATATCTTCCAAATGCCACCAGAACTAAGGAGATTTTTTTTCCAGGTATAGCTTGACATTTGCTTGTTTTCTTTGAACCAACATATATTTTTCCCTCTACAACAAATTTCTGGGTTGAATTAGATGACTCAGACTTCATATATTTCTTTATAATTTTGACCAGCTCATCCAAAACACTATTGTGTCTCCAGGTATATCTTCCATTCATAAGAGCTGTTTTACAGGAACTAAGAACATGTTCTAATATTTATGGATTTTCCTTACACAGGGGACAAATATGATCGCTCTCTTTCTTCCATTTAACCTTTTCTTGATATAATTTATTGGACTAGATTGTTCTCATTCTTACTGTCCCTGTCTATCTTGTTTTGTTCTCTTTTTGTTCCGCTCAGTTATTGTAAGACCCATTCCCATTGAGTCCAAGTATGCCCTGCCTGACCCAGGAGTTGAATACACAATTACTATATCATCAAATGCACGAACCAATGCTTTATCCGCTAGGCTATTGTTCCATGTGACAGTCCTGAGTGTAGAACTTGGAGCCTTTAATGTAATCTACCTGCAGATTGTCAGTATCTCACATATGTTAAGAAAATTAATCCATTACTACTATTTTCTATTCAGACTAACTGATGAATTATAATTTGCAGGAATCTAGTACCATCTTTAAGAAAATATTTACCAAACAAAATATATATTATCTGAGGAAAGCATTAGTCAAAATCTTGTATAAAAGCAGCAAGTACTTAGTTTAAATAACTTATAGAATGTGTGATATGTCCACGCGGATGTACGTTGTGGTGCAGTGGATATCGGCTCAGAACGACAAGTCAAGGAGCCGAGTTTAAATTCCAGTTGAATTCCTTGCATTCACTTACACAGAAATACCCTTGGGAAAGGTATTAATTTGTCTCTTCCCTCCAGTTATGGGTTAAATAATAGGACAGATTGGGTTCTATAGCCTTGGCTGGCAACCAGTCTACTGCAGAAAGCAATAGCAACCTACTGCAGGATAATCTTCTACCCAGTCAGTCATGTCTCTTTTGAGACATGATCGCCCAAAGCGTGTATCACATATGACACTTAACTGACTGACTGATATGTCCATAAAGTTGTTTATCTGAAATGTTTTTCTTATTTCTGTATTCTATATAGGTTGATGCAGAAATTAAAAATCCTAAAAGCCAGGAACGTATAGCCATTGGTCGAATGCCTCATCTGTGGGCCCAATCACTCTACATCCTTGGAAGACTTATCTATGAAGTAAGTGGGTTTCATATTTTTTGTGTTGCTATTTATTATCAGATATGTAGAGGATCAGTTTATTATTTATAATTTTTAAGGCTGAAATCTTTTTTGTTGAATGTTCTCTGCTTTTTCTTTAACAACTGCTGTTTGTTTGCTACATTAACTACCCTTGGCAATAGTTCATTCCTCTTTGAATGTTACAGCAATATATCTTTGAAACAAAGTTTGATTTTGATCATCAAATATTTTCTTTACTATGGTGTCTGATTCATTTTATTCAACTGCTTTTGAAACTGTTTATGCTTTTGATTTTAGTAGAAGCAGTTAATTGTATTTTTTTTTTTTATATTAACATGTTTTATCAGTTACTTAAAAAAAAATAAAATCCTGAGTCTTTTTATTTTTATTGTATTCACTGAAGTA
Organism: Ascarosepion bandense; assembly: GCA_037127315.1. Taxonomy (NCBI): domain Eukaryota; kingdom Metazoa; phylum Mollusca; class Cephalopoda; order Sepiida; family Sepiidae; genus Ascarosepion; species Ascarosepion bandense. The sequence goes on from JBBBDQ010001045.1 coordinate 4,216,076, forward strand.
ATATGCTATCATCTGTCTATTCCACTCTGATTGGTTGCATACTTTTAAGAACTAGTAAGTAGTTCATTTTTTTTAAATCATTACCTTTTAGGGTTTTCTTTCTCCTGGTGAACTGGATCCTTTAAATAGACGCTTGGTAGCAACTCCCAGACCTGATGTTGTTGTCCAAGGTAATTTTTTTTATCATTTGCTTTACCAAAAAAAAACAAAAAAACTTATCTGCATTAGCAAAGCAAATTAACCAGACAATTTCATATATTCACAGTGTACTATGTCAATTTTAGTGGTGAAAATGAATTTATTGATCAACCAATTTTACTGTGAAAACATTCTTGCATCATAGAATTGAACACCGTGTGCATATGTAAATTGAGGTAAAAATATTTCAGCATGGAGCAAATTTGATTGTAAAAATTATTTTTCGAAATAATTTAAACTTGAACAGGATATCTTTTATTTCTATCTGACAACCCAAGTTAAGAACGAAGATGTATGTTATTTTTTTTTTTATATATATATTGCTTGTAATAAAGAAATTTACTTGTGAATTTCAAGAATAAAAATCTCTAGAAATAATTACGTTCATTTTGATTTTAATACAATACAAATGAATTTGATTTCTTTTATTCAGTTGTGATTTTAGCTGAGGATGAATATATTCAAGATCGTCTCTCAGATTTTGGAATTGATGTCCAAACTACAGCAGAAGTTGAACCCATCAAAGTTTATCCTGCACGAATCCTCAGCCATATCTATTCACTTCTTGGTGAGATATCTTATTTTAGTCTGATTATATCTGAATGTTAAATTATTTTATGACGTGACCAAAACTTAACTTTGACAAATCAGAAATATCAAATGATATTTTACTTCAGACTGGGTGTTCTGATTCTTTTGTCAAAAATTGTAATTTTGTTTTTACTGAATATCACAATCTCAATAAATTGTTTTTATCTGTTTCAGCTCAATTATTCAGTTTTAACCATTTTGGGATGCATAAAAATTAAAAAATTAGAAATTTCTAAATATATAAAGTTTTTGAAATTTTTTCAGTGTCAATATATATTTTGTCACCTTTCTGATTTTCACATGAGTTTGAAACTCTTGTATAGTGTTTATTAGGTATCTGTCATACAGTAATAATTAACAAGCTAGTGTCACCAGCCATTACTACTGTAGTGAATTCAGTCTTCACTGAGCACTTGTGGTCTTATGCTTGTTAATAAGCTAAAGTAAGTAAATACGAAAATCTTGTATACTCTTTAATATCTGAACAAAGTCTAATAATTAATTAAAGCATTTTATGCATGGGAAAAAGAAAAAAATCTCTCATTTAAATTTTTTTATAGTAATATTTACCATGTACACTGCCTGAGAGCCAAAAGGGTTACTCTTGATAAAGGGTTAAGGGTCGCAGTTTATGTTGATATGTGAGGAAGATAACAGTTAACTCTTCACTTAAACAGGTTAAGATTGTAGTGATCAGAGAAGCATCCTCACAGGAGTTGACACAACAAAGGAGTGGTTAATGAAAAGAAGCTGTTTGTGTTGAACTTATATCTTGATGAAATACAAAAAGGAATGATGGTTGTTCACTACAGTTTGTATGGCATGGCAGGTCTTAGCCATGAAGATTAGAACTAGTGGAGCTAAGAATGTCGTTCATCTGAATGTTTTCATTTGAAATAGCAATAAAGAAGGAGATACTTGCAATTTATGTGTTGATGAATTACGAAAATGAATGATGATGGTTCGTTATAGTTTGCATGGCATGTCATAGCCATGAAGATTAGAACTGGTGGAGCTAAGAATGTTGTTCATCTGAATGCTTTCATTGGAAGTAGCAATAAAGAATGAGATACTTGTAACTTTGGTTTGTGAGAAATGGATTGCAGGGTGGAAATTAATTATCCAAAAGGCTGTGTAGACAGTTTTTGACTTTGTCAACTGGAAAGAGAAGTCTGGACAGCTTCTGCTCATATTTGACAGCAGTGCTCTATTTTCACTCTTATTTGGTTGAGAAGTCAGGTACTTAACTGAAATGGTACAATGAACCATTTTTCCATCATCTTTAGTGGTGGATTGTATATAAGTTTCCACTTGATGTCTGAGGTGAGCTTAAGTTCCAATAGACACTCAAAGCACCAGCTCTTTCTCAGAGAACACACATTTATCACAATAGGTGAAAATTTAGGCTTTGCTCAGTGATGATAGAATGTCACGAGATTTTGTTGGAGTCAAAGTTCTCTTTCTCTCTCCATGAAATGGGCAATCATGATTCTCTATGGCTTTCTGTCTTTTCTTGCTCTCAGTAATATTTGCTTCTATTTTTTCTTTGTGGTATTTGCTCTTTCATTTATTTATTCAAACTTATCAAACAGGTTAGTTGCTGTTTCCTTCCACTTGACATGCCTTTTATTTCCTTGTGGACATTATATTCTCCAAATTTTCTTTTCTTTCCTCATTATGATTTTCAAAAACTTTATATCTTTTTGATTGTTAGCAAAGATAATTTGAACTAAGAAAAAAGGTTTTGAAATATGGCTGTTGTTTGCAACATGTTTGAAATAAATCATGGCAGGGAACATTCCTACTTCTATACCTGTGTGTGTGTGTTTTATTGTCCTTGAATTTATTGCCTGCAATGAAACCAACACTATTTTTCCAAGTAAATTTTATTTAGAATTTAAGTGAATATTTTTTTATTATTATAACTGCAATGTCTAAATTTATAATTCTTTGTTTTTGTAAAAAAAAAAAAAAAAAAAAGAGAATCTCCAAATTTATCCCACTTTTTTTTTCATCTCCAACTATAGGAAAGAATAAACGTCTTGGTCTGACTGGTCGTCCCTCTTCTGAGATTGGGCTCCTAGCCACCAGCAAATTGTATACATTGAGTGATAAGATTTTGGCTTTTGCGCCTCAGGTAATATCTAAATATAATATTGTTTTTATTTATGTAACTGAGATTTATTATCTACTGAATGCATGTATTCTTAAGAGTATAATAACTCATATATGACTACTACATTACCTCTGTATTAGAGTAGGCAATGAAAACTAGTCGAGTAACTAGGGATCTTTTCTTCAGACAACACTTTCCCAGTGTATTAATAGTAGTAAGGTCAGGAACATACACTGTAATGTCTGTATCACAAATCAGAGATTCAGATTTTTTTGTTAAATTTTTTTTTAAAGTTATAATTATGTAATTTCCTATATAGACACATTTAAGTAGGCACATACTTAAGTAAACAAATACGTTAGGAATACCTACACCAGACTTCCCACCCAGAACTAAGGCTCAACTAAATAATGTCCACATTTCACCCAGTCATAGTACTGAAGAAATGTGCTCCAGAACTCTCCTCTGTCCTCTCTAAACTCTATAACCTCTGCCTATCTGCTTCCTGCTTTCCTGCCTGTTGGAAGTCCTCCTGCGTAGTACCTATATTTAAGAATTCTGGCGAACCCTCAGACCCCGCCAATTACCGTCCTATTAGTCTCCTTCCAATCTTTGGCAAAGTTTTCGAAGCCATTATCAACGCCGAGGTGATTCAGCACCTTATGACCAACGGGCTTCTCTCTGACAAACAGTATGGGTTTCGCTTCACCAGGTCTACTGCTGATATTCTAACGACCATTACCGAGTACATATACCAGGCACTCGACAAGAATGGTGAAGCCTGAACCGTTGCCTTGGATATCTCCAAAGCATTCGACAGGGTCTGGCATGCTGGCCTCTTGTGCAAACTGCGGAGCTATGGGATAACTGGACATCTGTTTGACCTCATCCAGTCCTTCCTCTCTAACCGCACATTAAAGGTGGTATTAAATGGGCATGCCACCCAAAACTACCAGACGAACGCGGGCGTCCCTCAAGGTTCTATCCTAGGTCCCACGCTCTTTCTGATCTACATTAATGATCTCCCCGACACCATTAGATCCCAAGTTGGCATGTATGCCGACGACACAACAATCTACTCCCGCATCGATCAGAAACCAGGTCTGGACGACAAAGTGAACCTCGCTGCCGCACTTGAAAGGGACCTTCAATCCGTAGTGACCTGGGGTAGGAAATGGTTGGTAAATTTCAATGCCTCCAAAACAAAACTGTTATCAACTAACCACCATAGACAATCGCATCTACCTCCCATTAGCATGGGACAGGCTAGCCTCCCAGAGAGTAAAATACTATGCCTCCTTGGCCTTACACTCTCGGCGGACCTCAAGTGGAATGACTATATTGAATCCATTGCCAAATCTGCTGCTATGAAAGTGGGCTCCCTGTGCAGGGCCCGGAAATTTTTCCCACCTGAAACTATTCTGCACATATACAAATCTACCATCCGCCCGTGTATTGAATATTGCTGCCATATCTGGTCAGGTGCCCCTGCTGCTCTCCTTGGGCTTCTTGACAAAATACAAAGGAGGATCTGTAACGTGGTTGATACTGACTTGGCAGACCGGCTGCAGCCGCTCTCACACCGGCGTGATGTAGCTTCCCTGTGCCTCTTCTACAAGTACTTTCATGGCTTCTGCTCCGATGAGCTTAGATCACTGGTGCCGCCTAAGCACGAATTTACACGAGATACTAGATTAGCAACTAGGTCCCACCCTTTTACAGTTAAACAAATAAGATGTAACCGTAAATTCTACTCCAACAGCTTCTTTTCTCGCGCTTCCTGCCTGTGGAACTCCCTTCCACAAGTCTGCTTTCCCGACAGTTACAATCTCCAGGTGTTTAAATGTAGGGTCAATAGACACCTCCTATCACACTAACTCCCAACTATTCTCACAACACTCTCATCTACCCAACCCTCATTCTCGGTATCCTCACCCGCCTATCACCCACCCTCTGTTATTTCCTATATTTAATCAGCCTTTCTCCACTCTATGTAGCCCCCTGCACAGTAGTGGCAGTGACATGCCTTGCTCGGGGTGAAACGCTTATAAAAAAAAAAAAAAAAAAAAACTTACATGGGAATCTTCTTTTATGTCCTCTTTACTTTTTTTTTTTTTTTAATCATTTCACCCCAAGCAATGTGCAGGGGGTTACATAAAAGCGTTAAAGTATTAGGAGGAGAGTGAAGACAAAGATGAACCAGCTACAGGGGGTGAAAGAGAAAGGGCGAGAGAATAATAATAATTTATCATTATTTTTGGTATTCAGCCAACTACACTTCAAAGTAATCTTGCTGTTCATGTCTCCTTTGTAAAGATCAAATTCAACAATTTATTATTTTTGATGTTTTTAGTTAATATAAAATTTACTCTATAAAATCTTTGCTTCTCTGACAATCTCAAAATATAAAAGATTAAAAGTAACTGAAAATGTGTGTGTGCATATATATATATATATATATATATATAAATATACTCAATTATAATCTGAGATTAAGGACAGAATGGTTAAATAAAATAAAGACAAGAGGAAAACTGTATTTTAAATCGCCTACGCATTTCGTCCTGTGATGGACTTTTTCAAGGCAAAAAGATGAAATGAGCTTTATTCTAAATTACGTATCTATAAACAAACAGTGTTGGTAACCACAAAGACGCTCACAAATCATTTCAAAAGATCAACAGAATATTTTTGTTTTTAGAATTTCTTCATGTGTAGTGTAAAGTCACAAGATATTAAAATGAAGGGAATTTGACCATTTTCTTTGAGAACTGTTTATTTTGTGTGTAAGTCTGTTTTAGAATTTCTTCACATGTAGCACAAAAGTCCATCACAGGATGAAACATGTAGGCGATTTAAAATACAGTTTTCCTCTTGTCTTTATTTTATTTAACCACACATTAATATGAATTGCCTAAAAATATGATAAATATTGTCAGATTGTATATTCAGAATAAAGCTTCTTAAAAACTGGTCTGGAGATATTCACATGAAAATGGATCGCATTTGATTTTATAAAAGATTTTTTTCCAATGGAATTTGAATTGAAATATCAAGATATTTTTTTATTTTCTTTATCAAGTCAGTAGACAAATTTTTTATTGATGTTTGAAACTTCCCAGCAATTTTCTTCTGAAAACTAAAAACTAATTACACATTTTCTAAAAATGCTGGAAACTTCTGTATACCTTTTTTAAATATTCTTGAAAACTGCAATTCATATTTAAGTTTGTGAAGAATCTGGGAAAGATGCTATAAATGTTATCAGTATAATGTGATCTTCAACAGATAATGAATAATCCAAAGTTTAATTTATTGAACAAAGCATTAAAAAAATCATGTGTGGGATGGGGTTTTCTTTTTCTTCTGTACCAATTTGTCATAGTGACAGAGGATTATAATGTTTAAATAGTTTTCATTTATATATTAGTTATGACATTTTAAATTTACAGTATATTATATTAATTTTTATTGTATGTTTATTAGTGTAATTTTTTTTTTTTTCAGATAATGTTCTTATGAGTATTATTTAATAATAGATTTTTTCTTCCTGATTGTTCTTTAGGAGACCAGCTTTTTTCTATTTTTATTTTAATAAATGCAATGAACAATCTCATTTAATGACTGGTTGGGCAAGGGTTTTAGCATCAATTGGGCTGTGATTTTAAAAATCTGATTTAAAATGTTTCACTTATTTATTTTCTTTTTTGCAGGCCCAGCATATTATCTCGCTTTTTAATTTTCTTGTTTGCTTACAGTTTCTGGATAACTTGCACTTTTATTTGCCATTAGACAACAGCTTCATCATGGATCATTTTAAGTCTGATGTTGAAACGCTGAGTCATCACTGGAGGATGTTGGGACGCCCTGTTATTATCTTCCCTGTGAACAGATCAATGTTAGGTGCGACTGGAATGGTTACTGTAGGAGTAATGCTTGTCACACTTTGACTTTCTTCTCTATTGCTGCACTATAACTGATTTCACATTTATGGTTGAGTTGGTTTCTTTTATTCATTCTTACTGCTGCTTGTAAGTGCATTGTCTTTTTGAATTCTGGTTCAAAAAGTTAAAAAAAAATGGAGGTGGAACTTTGCTCAATCTTGCTTGTTCCTTTGACTTGTTTATCACCATGTTTTTTCATGGAGAATTTATATTTCATCTATGACTCATAATTCAATATTTGGAAACCTTTTATCACAGTTTGCTTCTATTTCTCCCTTGTGTCATTACAATCATTCATTAATGCCTCTTAATCCTTAGGGTGAAAACAAAACAATAGCTAGAATTTTTCTTCTTTCTTTAGAAGTATTTTACAATAAAAATGGTTGCAGCTTTATACTTAACAATACTTCTTATGACTAAGTAATTTTATAGAGTAATATAAATGGTTTGTCTTTAGAAATATAGTATCTCACTAAAATAACAATTGTATATTTTTTGTACTATTATCAGGTTTTCTTTAAAAATAAGAGATGAGTTGGGATTTTGAATTAGTTGAAAAAAGTTGTTTAAACTTTCCAGACTCATAGCTAAGATGTTTTAAATACAACTATTCAAATTATTAATGAAATATCTAATTCAAATAAGTTATTGGGTAAACTAATTTGTAGGTTAATAGTTGCTTGGTATCTCACGGCACATACTAAGGTAAACAATTATGTTAATAATTAATCCTAGATTAGTAGATTATAAAAAACTGAGAACTTCTCCAGCTCTAAGTGGTTTAAATATTAAATGTTATCATTTCTAACAAAACTTTTGATTTATAGATCGAAGTTGGTTTGCTTTTATTTATTTTTCTTTTTTGGAATCTAATTGAGATAACTATATTTTTTTTTCTTATTTTAAAAGTGATTTCTTTCAGTATTACTTTCGGCACAACAATTGACATCACTTTTGTTTGAAGACTAACCTTTCATTTTGTTACCTCAGTTTAGAAGGTTTATTAATATTAAAGAGGTAATCATTAAAACATGTGCGTTGTGGTACAGTGGATATCGGCTCGGAACGAGAAACCGGGGAGCCGAGTTCAAATTCCAGCTGAATCCATTGTATTCACTTACGCGCAAATACCCTTGGGAAAGGTATTAATCCGTCTCTTCCTTCCAGTTATGGGTTAAATAACAGGACAGATTGGGTTCTATAGCCTTGGTCGGCAACCAGTCTACTGCAGAAAGCAATGGCAACCTACTGCGGGATAATGTTCTGCCCAGTCAGTCATGTCTCTTTCGAGACATGATCGCCCAAGCGTGTATCACGTATGGCACCTAAACTGACTGACCAAGTTAAAAATACATGTTATAAATATCTTATACTTTTTTCTAGTAAAATTTTATAGTTAATTAAAAAAAAACAAATTGATTAAATTTGAAAAAAAAAATCAATTATTGTTACATCTACTAAAATTTCTTCTAAATGTTTGTTTTCTCTCCTGATATGAATTTGAGCCTCTCTTTATCTAAAAAATTAAAAATTTATCTTTTCTCTCTCTTTTTTTTAAAAGTCATTTAACTGTATAATTACTTGATAAGCTGTTTCAATTAAATATAAATAGTAATCATTAGCATTACATTGCCCTTTGATCTTAATATTTATCATATAGGCTATAAGGACTGAACAGTCAGAAATGCTATAAATTTTCTTGTATTTATCAATGTTTACTGTTATAGATACAAATTTGTGTATCTGATTTCTAGTTTAACTAGATTGAGTAACCGGACCACACATTGATGAAGAAAAAAATGGGTCCAATTCACAACACTGTCATTTATCCAAAAATTGGCTTTATCAAAACTGTTAAGTCACATCATCACTTTGTTGAATAGTTCACTTCACATAAAAAAAATCCAAATGTAGAAAATTAAAGGGAGATAACTATTATACCTGAATGGTTGTTTTCTTAATTCATCTATTATTTAAAAATTACACTCATTAATTTGACTCTTGCTTATTTATAATAATGAATGATTGACAATAAGTCAGTTGGTTTGTTTAAGATGATTATTTAGTGTTGAAATTAGTTAAATCCTAAAAATTTTCTCTTGCGGGTGACAAAAATAAATCAATTAAAATGATTAAAATAAAGAGTAATATGAATTAGAGAAAACCTTTTTAAAATATTTAATTTATTTTAAAAATACTTAGCTTTCTTGGATTGTTGAAATGCCAAGCACTTTAAGGCTGATGATATAATCAGCAAGTTATTTGACATTGACAAAATAGTGGACGACACATGAACAGAAATGAAATCTTTCATATGACTTTAAGTGATCTTCTCTTGTTGATTTAATTTTTATCCTAATTTTATATAAAAAAAAGATTTGGCATAATGTTGCTATTTTCTTTTCTCTCTTTTTCTATGCTCAATAGCTAATTCCTGTGAAAACAATATTTTTGTTAGTTCAAAGAAAATTTTACATTGGCTTGTGAATTTGTTTTCATTTTTTTCTTTAGCTCCCAGTCAATCTCTCTGGATTCAAAGTTTTCATCGGTCAAAAATAAATTTCACACAGGCTCGTGAATTTCTTTTTGTAAGGGAGTGGATAAAAGGAATTATTATTTTGTATTCACCACAAAAGTAATGTATTGATTAATATTGTTCAGTTACACAATGTTACTTCTTTTGACATAGTGGGTTTGGAGAATGAATAAGCAGTTTTGGAAAACATATTCACACAAAATTGTTCAGTATTATTGCACAATATTTAATTTTGTTTAATTATATTGAATTATAGCTTGTTTTGTCAGGACTACTAAAAAGCTCCAGGAAGTTTTCAAATTTGATAAATATCTAAATCATATTTATGACAGTTATTTGAGAGAAATTGAATAACCAATTTTAATAAGCTTTTTTATGGATTTCTTTCTTTGTTGACTATACAAAATGATATTTTTTTTCTCCTTTTTTTTTCCGGATTATATAAGCAAAAGAAAAAACAGGTTTGATTATGACTACAAAGTTAAAACAAGAGAACCAGTATTGACATTATTTGAACTATTGTCCTCATCTTTGTTGGCATTTGTACAATGGTCAAAATGTTGTACAAATGGCAACAAAGATGAGGACAATAGTCTGAATAATGTCAAATACTACTTCATCTCAGAAATATAGACAAAAAACAAGAGAACCAGTATCAAACATACAACTTTGGCTATTACTAATTATACAAGAGGGTGGTGAAAAGTTTCTAGCCTAACCAAGAAGGGATTCCAAAAGAATGTTTGGTCATTTGGTCAGATTTTGGAGTGTGGGTTGGGCTGAGAACTTTTCAGTACCTCCTTGTGTGTGTGTGTGAGAGAGAGAGAGAGACAAATGCTGGAATTTTATCATAGATTTTCTTATTTTGCTTCACACAAACACATTAATAGAAATTGATTCTTAATTTTTAATTCTTCTAGTATTTCAGGCAAAAATACTGGCAATGAATATACAAATCAGTTTCATTTAAATTTGAATTTCTATCTCCCACTGGAAAAAATGAAATAGCTCTAACATTTTATCTCTTTTTATTCCCTAATTGGCAGATTATAATTCAAACAAAGAAATTGATCAATAACCACATGCTTTTGTTATTTCTGGTATTTCTAACTACTAGCATCCCATTCTATAGTCTCATTTCTAACCAACATTCATGTTTTTCCTTTTAATGAACTATTGTAACCAGCTGTTTACATTCTGTTATCCTTAAGTTTGGCTTGAGTAATATCACACCTTCAGAATTTCTTAATGCATAATCAGTTCTCAAAAGTTCTGTACCAAATCATGAGAAGCTTTAAAATTTCAAATCAGCTGCTAGGTCACCCCTTTTTTCAAATCTCACCAAAATAGTAGACTCAACATTAGTTATTACCAGTGAAGACAAAGAGACCAATTATATTAATTCAAATTATTTAACACTAAACTTAAGGTATAACAAATGCTCATATTAAGACTATGTAAATATAAATTTCAATGTCTTGTAAACTGATAATTTTACTAGTGGAGTATGAGTTTTTGGTGAGTTAAATTGTTTATTCTCTAGCAAGATCCATTTGCAATGCTTGTTAAGTTTTAAAGTCTTATGGAGAAAAGAAATCTCTCTTGATAAATCTCTCTTGATAAATCAAAAGTTTCATTAATGTCAAAGAAATAGGTAAATAAACTTTAAAAAGTTTTTGTAATAATGTTCTAACAATATTTATTTTATTTTTTTATTTTCTATATTATATATTTCAAACATTAAACCAAATCTTAAATAACAATGATAGGTTTATTTTGGTTCAGACTTTCTTTGTAGGGTGACTTTTTGTTTGATTTTTCTCCCTTACAAATGTTTTCTAATGCTAAAAGCATTTTGTTTCCCACTCCCCTGCTCCTACTTGCATCTCTAATGAACATTTCTAAAGTCTCATATTTTTTTGTATAGGATTTGTACATTCTTTTTTCTACTTTTCACTGGAACATATTGTATACATTTCTTTATCAGTTTTGTCCTTCTTACTTTAAAGGTAATTTTTTAAAAAGTAAAAAAAAATGTCTTTCTTTCTAAATATAAATTGATTGTAGCTTAGTTTCTCTGGTAAAATCATTTCTCTTTTGTTTATGACCAAAAGAAATTATGATTTTATTTAAAGATGGATTCTATAAAAAGCATATCTGATGCTACAAATGCTATCAAAAATTTTCGTTAAAGGTTAAGAAAATAGTTAATTTATTTTAATACAAAAAATATGCAGACTTTTAATTTGTGTCCTTTTGGCATCAGTTTAAACTTGCACCCTCTTTTTTCCATGTTTTTGGAAAGTGGGAATTTCACTATGTGTGAGAATTTCCAACTTTTTATTTGAAATCGAGAATAGCAAATTTGAAGAGAGAAAAGGTGTAAGTTTAAATGACCACTAAGAGGATATAGTTTAATTGTATTATGTTTTTGATGTCGCTTGTGAAATCACCTGAATATCAGAAATACACTTTGCAGGTTTATAAATTGCAGCAAAAGGATATTCTCTCATGCTAATTCAATTATTATTTTTTTGTCAACTGACTGGAAAGAATTACATTGTCGTGTCTTGTATGATAATAGAAAGCAACTCTGAATAATAGGGTCCAATGGAGTTAATATTAATAGGAACCCTTTTCAAAAAATTTGTACTGGTGAATAATACATATTGCTGAAGTTTAAAAAGTATGTCTGTATGTTTTGGTTTGCATTCTTACTTAATGTCTTTTATTAGTGTAATTTTCTTCCTTGTTAATCTCTACCCCATATTAACTCTGTCTTTTTTTTCTAAATTCTCATTTTCTCTTTGTATTTCTTTCCCTCTCTCTTCTTTTTCACTTAAACATTTTTATTTTTATTTTTACGCTATAACCAATGTCTCTTGCTTCATTCTGCTCTCACTCTCTTTCTTTAAGACCTCTTTTACTCTCATGCTCCTTCTATTTGCTTGACTTGTCTCTATTTTTATCCCTTTCAATATCACTCTTTATTTCTTCTATCTATAAACCCATCTTTTTTTTTTTTTTAAATTTCATCTTTTGAAAAAAATAATAAATAACTCTTTATTACACATTTAAAATAAATACTCTTATCAACTTATAATGTTCACAAATTAAAAATTTAGTGATATTTAATTAAAACATGTTCTACTGAATTTTTATTAAGTCTTTTACTAAGTTTTGCTTGGTGTTGAATTAAATGTATTAACACTGGTGGAACATATAAAAGTACTTATGAAAACTTAGAGGTAGAAATCCAAGTACTATTGACCATAACTGGTTATCAAGGAATTTTATTTTCTCTTATATTTAAATGCATTATCCCATCAGGATGCACATCATCATGCCTCTCGTTTTCTTTAACATCTGAGTGGCCATGAATTTTGGGAAAATATACAGTGGTTTTCTGATGCCTTCCACAGTTTTGAAGTTTTTCTCCTCCTAGACTGGCTGTCATACAAGGTTAGAGAGCCGAGTCTACCCTAATGTTTAACCACATAGGAAAGGAAGAAGTGATAGATTTCTACTTTTCCCAAGAGTGTTGGTGCAAAAATGCCTAGATTTTGAACTTGGCTCATCAATTATTCTTATGCTTCCCATACATCGAAAATATTGATAACAGTTGTGTAGTTTACAATTCAAAACAAATCAAACTGTATGTCTGCATAATTTACAAATTTATTTATATAGATGAGAGATTCGGGTGAAAATTGAATTTGCACCTTATTAAGCAGATGTGATAGGCAGGACACTAGAAAGTCATAAAATAGCCAATATGGCATCTGTATTATTGTGAGTTTAAAGTTTATGGTTTCACAGGTTGTCACTTTGGAATAGTAGAACTTGGTGTTACATGGAGTATATAAGATTTCAATTTAAAGGCATTTTAAATTCAATTTACAATGAAAACTTCATAATATCCAAAACATTTTCTGATTTTTTCTCTAGCCTTGAAATATTGAAATAATTCAAACATTCATGTATTTGAACTGATTTTCATCTTTATTAAAGGCTGTAGAATAAACTGACTAAAATGTTTAATAATTTAATTAGCATTTAACAGTGATTTTGGATTTCAAATCCCAGAAATATTTTATTGGTTTGTATTTTTTTTTTTAATCATATCACCCCAAGCAAGGAGGTAATGCCACTGATGTGCAGTGGGCTACATAGGAATGAAAAGATTGGAAAAGAGAAAACTGGAAACCGCATCCTAAACAGGAAACAAGGGCTGAGCCTCTTCACCTGTTCAATAGACGTGGGTGGAGTGTGAACTGCGCGTTATTCAGTCTGTTTCCAAACCACATTCAGATGGGTTTTTAGGATGATATTTGGAATTGGGTAAAAGGTCAGAACAGTTGAATCAACTAATTTTCCTACACAACTTCTTCAGCTAAATACTGACATATGAAATAAATATACAAATTCCATTATAAAACAGATTCATTTATACACAAGTCTGTCAGATAATGGAGCTTGTCTATTTATATTGTTCTTAATGAAGATAATTTCTTTGCTTGAGTTGCAATTAATTTTTATCAAATATATCTAAAATGAATTAGATAAAAATCAATTTAATTAAAAATATATGTATCTACTGATAAAATCAAAACTTGTTTTTGTGATAATTTTTGGTATTTAAATTTTATCAAATATTAAAACTATGTTTTAAATATTCATTTCCGGTATCTCTTCCCAATTTAGCTGTAGAAAAAACAAATTGCAGATATTTTCTACTATTGAATTTTACAGATTTTATCAATAAGACAATTTGAATTTATTTTTTTTAATTACACTTTGTTTTCTAACCTTTTCAGGATTAGTTTCATTTGATGGTTTCAACTGAAATGACATTTTGTTTTACTAAAACTTTTCTGTTTAAATGAGATTAATTTTCTTTTGTTTAAAAACTACATATATTTACAGCCAATTAATTTCTTTAGACAAAGAAAGAAAATTCAAATATTTTATAAAGAAACTAATAAGCAGTAAATTTGTCAAAGTTGTTTTATAATTAGTTTATACAAACCTAGATAAGTGAGACAAGGACTTTCATTATAGAATTTTCTAATCTTTCTCATAAAAATGATTAAAATGTATTTGCAAAAAATTCCTTATTTCTTTTCAGAAAAGTACTTTTTTAAATAAATTTTGATTCGGGATTATTAGAATTGTAGAAATATCAGAACTGGTTGATTTCAATATTAGTGCATCTGAATATTTAAACAACTGTTAATGATGTTTATTCTTTGTTTTTAATTTTGTCTTGTCTATTCACTACTGTAGATCAATGGCTGGGACCTCTGTTAAAAAAGCGACTACAAAAAACACCTCACAAATGTAAAGATTAGTGAAAAATAATAATGATTGATAATGCTTCATTTAATAAAGATAAAATGTGACTAATTTGGTGTAAGTGACACCTCTTTATTCAGCAAACTGAATAATTATGGTAGCTGAGAATGATTTTTAGGCTATGTGATTTTATTTTATTTTATTTTTTTTTTAATCAGAGGGTATTACAACAAATGTTCAAAAGAACATAGATTAAAACAAATTTTTAATTTAGTTATCAGAAGTCTAAATTCTCATATAAATTCATATTTCTTCCAATCTCTTTTGGCATTATTTTTACCCAACTGTACTTACAGATTTTTGTCCAATATTCTATCTCCCAGTTTTTATGATTATTACTTTGTGGTTACTAAATGTTTTGTGATGTTTATCTACTAACAATCAAGTTTATTTTACAGGTCCTCATTCTATATTTTATGTTCTCCTGGACACTAATTTGTCCATTTTAATATTCTGCTTTTTCTTACTTCTTAATATTAATATTATGCATGGTTCCATCTTGTTCACACTACAGTTTATGGACCATCACCATTTCTACGCTGTGCTTGATCCTCAGTTTTATGTTGATTTCTTCCAATCGGAAATAAACTATTTAAAAAATAACTGGGCAGCTATTAAGGGACGGCCGACAATGACCTTGGTTATACAACGATGGTTACTAGGTATGTGAGTCTTTCACTAACCTATTCAACACATCCACTCCCCAAAAAAAAAAAAAAAAAATATGAAACAGTTCAGCTAGAAAGTTGGTGAACAGTTTTATTTTTCCTGAAAAGACAAGAAAAGATAAGGCCACTGTGCTTATGAATATTGCATGCAAAAATATAAGGAAAATAAATTAAAATTTTAAAAAATATTGTCTTGATGTGATAAGCCTAAATATGCTTGATCTCATAAAAGATTATTTAAAAGAATCTTCATACTAACTCATTCTTTTTTATGTGGCAAATAATTAGCACTAATTATGAAATCTTTTTCATTTTTCTTTTTTTTTTTTTTACAAAGACAAGCCAATGTCTAAGCTAGATTGTCTTACAGAGCTAGAGGTAAATATTAAGATTGTTAACATTTATTTAAATTTATTTGTTTGAACATTATTTTTAATCGATACTCATATTTGAGTGGATACTGTTTTTCTATATTTAAACAGTACATTTATATATATCCTGAATATTTGAGAAATCTTGTTAGGAAAATATGCATCCTTCAGTTAAGACTTAACTTGATCTTATCTAGCCATTAAGACTTTGTGGTCAAGGGGTTAAGACACGTCAGATCTGCTGATGGCTTCCCTTGTTCTATAGGGATTGCCGGTTTGAATACTGCTGAAGGATGCATATTTTCCTAACAAGATTCTTGAATATTCAAGATAGTGGAGACATATATATGTGTTAGTTAATACCATTTCATAACTTTTCATGAGATTTCCTAATAGTTAACATTATTCCCTCATAGCTGGATAGAAAAAGAGAGACTACTGCTTTTCCAAAAGGCATTATTGCAAAATGAATACAAACTGACCCAACTGGAGTTTGCATTTGCCTTGTAAATTCATTTTTGTATGCTGTTACCGCTTAGTTCACCCGTGCCTCCATAATGGTATTTGCAGTATAAAATTATTGAAGTGCTCAGTTTACAAGGTTAACAATAAATGTAACAGTTTTTGTTTGTTTGCTACTGCCTGGATAATCATAGGATAATGGTTTATTCAAATGCTCGTTTACAGGTAATTTTCTCTATCAACCATTACAGCATGTATGTATGAGGCAGAATATTTTAAAGATATCTGATGATGATACTGTGCAGTTAAAAAAGGAGTCGTGCCATTTCCAAGGGCATTAATGCAAAGTGAATATAACCAGCTTTAGGTGGAATTTAAACTTGGTTTACCATTTCTATTTTCTAGGGCCCTGAGTATGATGGTAAACTGCATCTGGCAGCAAAGCCTCTGATTGGGAGGTTGTGCGGAGCATGGAACCACCTCTTAATTGCTGTTGTTCCCAGGTTCACCCTGACCCGGAGTGGTAGCACCTGTTAGGGTCCCAGCTATGGGCAAATAGTTAACCCCCTAAACTGGGGTCAAAACACTATGAAAGTATAAAAATAGACTTTTATAGAAAAATATACATTTTTGAAAGAAAAAATATTACCAGCAATACATTTTGAAAACAAAACTAGAAGATATCTTCAGTTTCTAAAATAAAATAAAATTTCATCAAAATCTGACTAAATCAACCTTCTTACTATAACTGAACATTTAAAAAAATACACCTTAAAACACTACCTTTTTGGCATTAAATAACCCACAGAGGTTGATATACCATTAAACAAAACTCAAACTCTATTTTCTATCACATTTACACAAAAATCTACTTTAATTTACTCTCTTTCTTAAATGCTGCCTTTGGTAATCTGCACTCAAGTTTAAATATCTTCTTTACAATTATTTACTAATGTTAAGCTTTATTATTATTAAATTATCTAAACTTGTATACCATTATGTCTGATAGAGAAGAGTGCAGACAGGTCAGTGATTCTTCTGTATTTATTCCTCCTTTTCTTATTAAGAGAAATAACTAATAGATCTGAAATTATCTTTTGGACAGTTTCTTTTTCTGTCAATTGAAAATTACTAAGAAACAATTGGTTTGATTGAACAGAAATTACCATATTTTGTGAATTACTGCAGCACTGCTCTAACAAAAATGTATTGTTTTTGCTGCAACATACAGAAATTTGACCCTTATTTACTCTGAGTACATTTCTTATGACAAAAAATTCTGGCACTCGCACCAGGGGAATCATGCAATAATTACTTGTAAGCACTCAGTATATTCAAACTTTTTCTTATTCTGACCTGTTGACTAATGCTATTCAATCACAACACCATTTAGTTTTAGTTATTTTTTAAACTAATAAACATTTGTGGTAGTAGGGAGGAAGATATAATAATTATCATAATTTTCAAATTTCAGAAGGAAGTTTTTTAGTTTGAGATGATAGAACACCAATAAATGAATTCCAAGACAAATGTAATTGTCACTCCAAAGAAAGATTAATCTGTATTGTAATGATACATTTTTCTTTTTTTAATCATGACTCTATTATCTCTGCAATCTTAGTAAATTTGAAAATATTTTGAGAAACTAAATGATTAAATTTGCATAATATAAGAGCTTGATTAATACTTAAATATATGACACTGAAAAAAAAAAATGGGTATTGTTAGCAAAAAAACTTCTGATCCCAACCAGAAAGAAGTTTCAGGCTGGGTTCACAAAAAAAGGGGGGTTTGAAAATGTATGACAGAATTTGAATCTAGTTTTATTTACAAAAGATAATCTCTCTTCAGTCATTCATTTTTGCCTAATCCTGCCATCTTTCTGACATGTGAATTATCTGTATTTACAACTCAAGAAAAAGAAACAAGAGCTGATCACTAATTTTAGTTGGACTATTTTGTATATTATCAGCTTTTTAGTCATTTTTTAGACTTTTGCTTAGTGAAAACACCATTTTAGTCTGAATGTAGTTTCCTGACTCTTAGTAAGTTTTAATGTTATTTGTTTTGTTTTTTCAGTATGTGTGAGTGTGTGAACATACATTTGTATGTATATCTTCCTTTCTCAGATTTGAAGGGATCATCGTTTTAAATTAAGGTTTTCTCACTTGTTATTAAGTAAATTTCATGGCAATGTCCTTTTAGATAATGTTTATTATGTCTTTGCTATTCTACCACAAACATGAGAACTTAAAAAATATCACATTTGGACTTGAACACAGATGATTATATTATATGGAAAACTTAAAGTTAAGTGTTTTCTAAGTCAATTCCTAAGAAATTATCAGGAATTATTCCCAGTCATTTTGGTTATAGTTAAACTTTTGTTATATGTGGTGACAGCGGAGGGGAATGCAGAAAAGTCTTTTTGGCTTGATACATTTTCTAAAATCTGGTCTTACATTAAAATTTCTTTTTGAAATATTTTTGATTGGATTGAGAACTTTTCCCTTAATAAGATATTCATAGCATTTAATATTTTTCTTTCTGTTTTTCTTTCTTTATTTTCTCAAGTCTTTGTCTAAAGAATTACTGATAATGCAGAAATAGAATTAGGCTTACAATTAGAGCAAAATATTATCAGTTGTGAATATGGATTTTACAAGTATCTGCATGAACTGGTTATTGTAGACTGCATAACCTATTGACTGTTATAGATAGGATAAAAATACTTAACCAAATGCCAGAGAACAATTCACTTTTTAATTCTTCTTTTATAAATACACACTTACCAAATTAATATTTCTTTTTTTGTTTTTTTTTGTTTTTTGTTTCTTATGCTAATTTTTAGTATCTGGTTAGAAGAAAAATTGTGTTGTTTATAGAACATTAAGTTTATTTAGAAACCACAAGCACTTTCCTTCCAAACAGATATTATTGTTTCAAGTGAGTGAATATACACTGACAATAGCTTAAAATATTTGTCAAAATTTTAGTGATGATTTTAGTAATTAATCCCTGGTTAATTCTCTTGTTTTTTTTATAATAATGCAATTGAGATTGTGTGGATTTAAGTGATCCTTATTTATGATATAATATTTGAGGCTTTATTCACAGACAACAGGGCACATGATTTGTGTTTACTCACTGAAATTAAAGATTTTCCTGGTTGCCATCATAACTGCCCTACTTACAACTCTTGTGTTTGTATTGATGAGTGTCTTTTAATGTCCATATATACATCTCAAATTAAAACTTTTTTTTTTTTGTATATTCAGATATAATTGTTGGCTGAATTCAATTTTCCAAGAATGCATTTATTTTTGTTTCTTTTTACTTTTTTTGCATATCTTGCATGCCTGCCTCTCTCACCCAATACAATCACATGAAGGCTTTAAGTAACAATTTAGTTCAAGAATAATTATTTTTATTTTATACAGAAATCTATTTTTAGCATTCTACTTGTTCATTTATCTCAATAATCTGCTTCATCTAAATTACATAACAGCAAAAGACATGAAAGAGTAATTTGTTAAAAGCAAATTTTCAATACCTGTCATATTTCTTAAATACATTACATAACTTTAATATAAATAAAAACTATGAATATTTAAGTTAAATATAGTGGTTGTAGGAAATATATATCTGAAATGATAATAGTTTAAATTAACATTCACAATGATAATTTTATTGTGTGTGTGTGTGTGTGTGTGTGTTGTTTTTTTGTTTTTTTTAATTTAACGAATGTTTATCCAATACAAGGCCTAAGAGCCAGTCAAGGTTGTGGGTTGCTGGGTAGTGTTGTATGAGCAAAGATAGGAAAGATAGCGGTTAACCCTAGACTTGAAGTCAAGATTGTAGTGATTTGGAAAACATCCTGGTGGAAGCCTGTTCCATACAGTAGCAGTTTTCAGGCAGAAGCTGTCCAAATGGAACTTTCTTATCAAAGGAATAGAAATGATTTGTTCTTGTGTTTGTGGTATGGTAGGTTGCAGCTGCAAAGGCTAGAGCTGGTGGAACAAAGAATTTAGCCTGTCAGCTTGCTATGGAAATTACAATTGAGTAGTGAGAAGCTTGCAACATTTCATCTGTGGAAAAAATGGATTGTATAGTGGAAAGCAATTCCCCACTCATAGATGGTCAAAGCAAGGAGCCTCTACAAGAGAACATTTTCATTTGATTAAAACACCATGTTAATGCAACCTTACTTACTTCATGCTTATATTTACCAACACTCAATATAACAGGGTTATACTGTATTAATTCAAGTGGCTCAAGTGTAAAGGGTCAATATTAGTTAAAAAAAATATCTGAATGTGTCTGATTAAATAATTGTTTTACTGAAAAGAAAGAACTAAATTTATTTTCTTTATCTATTCTTCAAAAATGTAGTTTTTACTTTTATTCCTGAAGAATGAAAATAAATCTAAAAAAATAACATTTGTTGATAATTACCCTTGCAAGAATCACCCTTGCTTTTGTTTCAGTTATTATTTATATCATAATCAGAATTTATTTATATCATCATCAGAATTATTTATATCATCATCAGAATATTAAAATGCTTTTCATGCATTCTAAATTTTACTCTTCAGTTACAAATGTTTTTACTTATTTTTTTTATTACTTTTTTTCATTCTAAGTTTTTAAATTTCTTTTGATAAAAAGGAAAATGAAAACAAGTTTTCCACTCCTAAGACATAATACAATAACTTAATCTCTCTTTCATATGTATACTAAAATTCAATTTTTCTATCACAATCAACATCCTAAAATTAAAATCTGTATGTTACCTCATTATTGGTATAACATTATCTGAATTGCAGAGAGCCAAATTCTAACCAAACTAATGAATTCTTAAATTCTTCATCAAAACCATAAAGTAGATGAGTTACCATCAGAAAAACAAATCATGATTACTGATAGATTACTTCTAGAATATGAGAAAGATTTGAATAAAATAACCAGGTATGCACTGGTGGGTGTTTTCTAACAGGTTCAGTTTTAGGAAGACATTTATAAAATTTAATCTGCTTTCCTCAATCTTTATATTTTTAAATTTAGTTTGATAAATTTTCCAAATTCTTTTTCTTTTTAACACTGGATTTTTAGTTGATTATATTTTACTGACCAAGAAATTTCCAAGTATATTTTTAAGGGATTTGCTATTCTTCTTAGATTTGCTCAGTTAAGAAACCAACTTTATTTTCTATTTGCTTCATTATTTAGAAGCGTGTATTATTATTATATGCTTTGGTAAGATGCTTTTACATTTGTTGCGTATTTCTTTCTTGCATGAGATAACCTTGCTCTTTTTGTTTTTATTGTTGTTAATAAAGCTTTATAGCTTTTAATTTATAACAATGCTTTCGGCATTCAGCTGGGCTTGTTTTGATTATTTTTTGTGTATTTAAAGATTTTATGCTTACTAAAACAAAAATGTATTTGTCTCAAGTTTCATAAAAAAAAGCTTTATTTTTTTTTTTAAAGCTAATTAAAGAATTCTGTTAACATTACTTAATATTATATGTAATGTTCATAGAATCATGCTTAAATGCCTTTTGACATTAATATCATCTCTAGCTGTATAATTGTTCATTTAATCTTCTAAATACACCGATTTATTTTTGCCAAATAATTTTTTCTAAGAATTCTTATTTTGAGACTTTCGTTCCAGTAGACATAAATATTTGCACTCATCTATTGCAACTTTAATAACTGGGTCATTCTTAATTTAGGAATTACTAATACAGATGTTAATCCATTTAATTTTCAATTAACTCAACACTCTACCGTTTGAAAGTCAGAAATATTTACTTATAATGAATAATTCTGATGTGATTTGGTTCTTTTAAGATTCTAATTTGATTCCCTAATTTGACAGATTTTCACTGCAGTACTCTAACAAAAACTTGTTTCAATTTTGCATATTTCTCAATCAGAAGCTATTTAATTTCTTGTAGATAACAAACTTCTAAAGTCTTATAACTAACAATGGTCAATGACCTTTCCTAGTGCTTTGGAGCTTTTGCATGCCAATAAATAATATTCTGTGAAATTTTTTTTATTCTCTTTTTAAATTTCACTTATGATTTTCTAATATTATTTGCATTCCCAGAAAGTCAGAACAAAAAAAAATTACTTTTTTTCTGAACGTTAACATCCAGACATAGCTAAATTTGAGAATGAGGTCATTTGAAGTTTTTGTTTAAATTAAAACAATTTATTTTCAAACAGTAAACTTAAACTAATTTTGTTTGAATTTGTAAATTTCACTTTACTGTTTAAGCTATTTTTCTTTCCAATGCAGTCAATCTTTGACTGATGTCTTTCTCAGTTCTATGTTAAATCCTTTGATCTTTTAGAAGTCATTTATGAATAGACAAATGAGTTTATTCTAGTCTGCTAATATCTGACCATTAGATTCATTTAAGAGATTCAGTTTTACATTTGAACACACATCTGAAATGAATCTCTCTCTAACCAGGTCTTTGTGAGATCTCTAAGGGCACAAAATATTGCTTACATTTAATTACCTTTTCATTAGGTGGTATGTATTATTACATTTCTTTAGATTCTTATGAAAATCAGATATTTGCAGGTGAAATTTCTTGGAATGAAAGGATAATCCAAAAAAATAAAATTTTCTGCAATGCATTTAAACTGTTCTTTATATAATCATTTCATTTAATGTTTATAAACAAATTTTGTTTTATTTTTAATATCCAGTTGAATGAAAAATTCATTTTGTAATTTTTTAAGCTTTTGTTTGCAAAAAATAACATAATAATGCTTATAAAACAATTTAAATTATAACAAAGTAACTTATATGTTTCCCATTTATTAAATTAAATTCTTTTTATTAATGTAATGTTTTTCTATTTCGCAAACTAAACTGTAATCTAACAACATTCTTGTTAGAATTTGTAATTTAATTTTTTTTTTTTTTGTTATACTACCATATTTGATAGTATATAAGACCTTCCCTGAACATTTACATTAAGTGATATGAAATTAGGCTTGATAGAAGTATTGATAACCTACAGTTTCTGGGTAAATGTTATACTACCAGATACCTAGGGAGATATTTTTAACCATATTTCTGTGAAAAAAAAGGACATCTTATATAAACATTAAATAAGACAGTTTTTGTATTCTTTAAAAACTACAAAACTTGAAAAGTTCAGTTTATTTATATCATTTACATTTACTTTATAGATCATGGTAAAATTCCATCCACTGCTCTTGTTGCTAATATTAAAAAATTACAAAGTGGTTATATTAATGGAACAAGGTGAGTTTTCTTTTTATATAAACTGTTTTCTTTCTATTTGGTAACATCATTCAATTTTTATTAATAATAAACACAATTTTAAATGAAAGTATCTCTTTCTCACTCACACACATATCTATATATATTTCAGCTGATATATTCTGCAATCTTTCTTGGGCATATGTTGAATTCAATGGTCTTTAGAAGTCACTTTTACTACTCTTTCTTTTTTATCATTAATGGGAACATCACAAAGTCATTTTGAGACCAGGCAAACCCTATTGTTTATTTTTATGTATATTACCACCACTACATAAACAGTCAGTCTTGTACCACTGCAAAGATCTGGTGGTCTTGACAGGAAGATGAAAAAACAGAATTACTAATCTGTTATAAAACTTGATGTAATTGTAAGATGTGATGATTTAACTGAATCACCAAAGCAAAGTAACTTTAAATTACGTCATAAATGAATGAAGGATATGTTTGAAAAATATCAGGTACTAGTTGTTAACACTTAAATATTTTAATTGATGCAGGGGAAAGAGGATAGCAGAGTTGAAATGAAGAAACAGAATAAACAAAAAATAAAAATTTGAGTTGAAAAGAGGAAAAAATAAGGTTGATAATACAATGTGTATTCGCAGACTTAGCTTAATTCCAGAGACGAATGTCCAGCTAATGAAGAATTGGTCTCATGGTTTCATCGAGTACTTTGAGGTTGAACAAGGAAAGATACCTCCATTTCCATCAAAAGTAGTAGAATACCTACAGATGCAATTCACTTATGTGTTTCATAGGAGTTTTAAGTAAAAAAGAATTTAAAAAAAAATAGACTCAATATATTCAAACTGCCTGATCATGGTGCACATATGGAATATACTGAGTGATTGAACCTCAGCCAATATGTGAAATAATGAAAAGTTATCAAAGTCCATCGGAATCAAACTACATCTGACAAAAACTAAAAACTTTAACACTTTGTACTAAAATCATAAAAACAATAGTTTGCAAAATACCTTATGTCAAAAATTCTTCAAACAATGAGTACGTCTTTTTAATGTCATAGTTGTGTGAGTAGCTTCATGGTTAACAGTAAAGAGAATGATGCCAATGAACAGTTCAAACTCTACCTTGGAGCCTTGTATTCATTTCACATTAAAGAAAGGCTTGAATCTTATCCCCTTATACAGCTATAGGTAAATAGTAGAGCAGTTAGATCCTTTTAGGCAGTCCATCTTGGATGTTTTCTATAGTGTCCGGGTTTTATAAAAATTTTAATTTTCTATGAAAACTGCAACAGTATCATTTGATGTGATCATAGCTTTCTTTGCCCTTCATAAGAAGTCTGAAGGAGTAAACTTATTTTCTCTAGCTTTTGTACTCCCTACATTTCCTCCTTCATACTCTTTTTTCTCCAATTCCTTCTTGCATAATATTATATATAACATTCTGTAAGTGCTAGAGATTTGGGCAGATACCATATTCTGATCTCAGGTTAAAAAAAAGCAGAAGTAGTCAATACAGCCAAGCAAATAACATTTTGGGTGAATGTTTAGCCAATTTACAAAGTAATGACACTACAAAGGCTTTTCTTGTATGATTGTTGAACTTCATTGGCAAACGCAGTTTTTGTTTTTTAAATCATTATAACCTTTTTTCATAGATTTTTTTCCTTTTCTCAGCAACTTTGATGATTGGCGAGAAAAATGTAATTGTGCTGTTGTTCCAATTGATTCATAAGTTAAAACCAATCATTATTAATCTTTCATTGCACTTACAAAATGTGTTTTTATCATTCTGTTATGTCATGTTTCCACTTTCGTTGCATTTTTCACCTTCAATTTTCCTGCACTAGATGCTGAATAAATTACCCAAGATGCCTTATCTGCTACCATCCTTACTCAATTATTTAAATCCTCCTCCTTCAGAAACAATTCCTCAAACAAATTTCTTGTTCAACTAAAACTATTTTTAACAACATAAACAGCCTGAAAGTTGTTTCTACAGTATTACTTGTTGGTTTTTCCATCAGAGCAAAATCACTTACCATATTGTTGCTATTTCTTGAACAATCCATGGAAACCCAATTTTTGTGTAGCAATTTTGAATTCTTACATGGCTGTGGTAATTCTATAGCTAAAGAACTCCAACTGCTCTAATATTTACCTATAACTAGAGTTGACGGAGAGACGTGAACTCCTACCTTTGCTAGAAGCAAGAGTTCAAAGTTGACTGCTCAGCTGCCCAGCAAGAATTTCATCTTTATTCACTGATTCTGTTTACTTAATTGTTAACTGCCAGATCATCCATACTTTCCAATCTGTGAAATGTAACCACTTCATCTGTATAGAGATGTACAATTGATCCATTCTATTTACGTTTTTCATATTAAGCTGGGCTGGTAACATTTAAAAACTACCATTCTACTATTGTCTTCATACTATATGTCATGTAGAGACTTCTTCTATATAGCAGAAATATTTGAAATTAATCTGTTCTAATTACAGAGTCCAAGTTGGTTGTATGAAAGATTTCCTCAGTACCAGTTGTAGCAGTAACCTAAGTTTTGTTTTTGATTCAGAAGGAGAAGATCAAGGTAAAAATTAAGTTTTTTTTAATGTTCTATTCCTTAAATCCTGGATAATCAAGGATCTAAAAATGCTGTCTTTTTAAACTTAAAAAAATAGTAAGAAAACTAGAGACCTTTTGAATCTTTGTAACAGCTCATGATTTCTCAGCTGTCAAAGATATTTTCAAAACAAACCAATAGAATTGCAAAATCTAAGAATCTTTGTACAAAGTGAAAAATATTGTCTTTACATTATTAATGATAAATTTGCATTGGAAATCACAAAGAATGTTGAAAAGTTTCAAAGATTTCACTTGTAAATGAAAACATATTGAACTAAGAAAGTATACAAAAAAACGTTATACCTTTTGCCAATACCGTTGTCACTCAATCGAATGAAAATCAGTTCAGTATATAGATACGAACAAAGGGAAGTAACTGTGTGAATTTCAATATTTCATCATATTTTGGATGATTAATATGTAAAATATTTCTCAATCAACATTTGTTTCTCTCCATGGTTCACCATTTTAGAAAATATCATTGAAACTCCTTGAAAACATTTTGAGATAATATGTCGTAGCAATGAACATATTTTATTTTAAACAGGTTTGTTAGAAGTATTCTGGGCTTCATTGGTGGCTTCCTTTTAAAAATTTTGAAATATTAATTATTTAACACTTAAATGGCAGGCGTCCTCAGTTCCTGTTTCATTGGAGATCAGCAGATATTATCAATAGATGATTTAAACTTTTTCCAATGAGACAAGCATTTTTAATTCCTGATTTGAGTCTAAATGATGAATTAGCAACTCTACAATTCCTGAGGGTACATCATTTCCTGGAGTATATGCCTTTTTTTATAATCGTCTCGCTCCAAGCAAGGCAGTACTGCCACTGATGCACAGGGGGTTACATAATAGGAGCGTAAAGAGAAAGGAGAACAGGTTACAGTAAGTGTCAGAGAACAGGTAAGAGAAGGATGGGAACACTGGTGTGAAGAGAGTTGCGTGAGAGTAAAGTATGGGGCATCAAGGAACAGATGGGGAGTCAAGGAGATGAAAGATGACAGTTGATATTGCATTTAAGTTCTTGGAGATTGTAGCTATCAGAGAAGCAAGAATATGGAAGGGAGTTCCACAGGTGAGAAGTGCAAGAAAAGAAGCTGATAGAGTATAAGTTGTGGTTACACTTGTTTGTTTTCACCATAAAAGAGTGGGACCTTGTTGCTAGTCTAGTAGCTCGAGTAAATTCGTGCAGAGGGGGCACCAAGGAGCTAAGCTTGGCGAAGCAGACTCCATGAAAATATTTGTAGAAAAGACGGAGGAAAGCCAATCTCGATGATTGGAGTCGAGCCAGCAGGTTGGGATCAACTACATTGCAGATTCTCCTTTGGATTTTGTTGAGGACCATGAGATGAATAGCAGGGGTGCCCAACCAGACATGACAGCAGTATTCAATGCACAAGCGGATAGTAGATGGTAGCCTGCAAATAAAGTTTGAAGAACAAACCGAAGACTGCATCCTTCCTGAAGAGAAAAGAAGCAAAAAATGGTGACAACTTGGTGTAAATAATGTACAACTCCATTATGCATGGAATGCTTAAAGGATTTTGATATTGTTAAAAATATTAAATTTAGGAACCCATTTTTTTTTTTTTTTCTTTGTTTTTATAATCTAAAAGAATTAAAATATTATTTTTATAGTTTTTATATTGCAAGTAAAAAAGGAAATTACTGGAAAGTAATTGAAACTCACCTGAAGCGAACTGAATGTGTAATGCTCCTCATGCCAATGACATTTCCACTGAGCTTCTCTACAGCATATGACTTCATTGAATTTCTTTTAATGTGTTCCTCTCGAATTTATATTTAAATTTGGGGTCATCAGGAGAGAATGTGCACCGTTTCGGGGCCTTCCTCTCCCAATAATGCAAGTGAAAATAAGTAGTAAAACAACCCTTTAAATTTTCTCCATTTATTTTTCTTTCTCCCTTTAGTGTGAACATTAATGCAACCTTTTTCTCCTTGTTTAAGGTTTAAAGCAAAATAATAAGTTGGTCAGGAAGGTAATAGTTACAAAATAGTTTGTTTTATTATTATTGTTCCTTTCATCATTTGCCATTCTTGAATTAAAGCGTTGCGCATATGTGTGCGTGTGTCATTTCAGAAAAGAAACTGATGAAGAGCATTAAAAACAAATTGGACGCTGTATCTGTTCAAGGCAATGTCCTTGGCACATCAGAGAAATGGGGACGTAAGAAAAGTGTTGATCCTCGAAAACTGTCTCGTAGAACATCTGTACATGGCATCATCCGAAGATCACGAAGCATTCAGATAGACTCTGATAGCCCTGCAGGTAGGCCATTGTTTCTGTACTTATTTCAATAATATAAATAACAGTCTAACAATTTTTAAAGATTCTGTAATTTATAAGAAGGCCCACAAGGCTTGGTGTTGTTCACATTTTGGATAAGGAGGACAAATCATCTGGCTGCAATCATGATGCACAAAGATTATTTTAAAATTGTGATTGAAGAATTGATTTTGCACTCTAACCAATAACTGACCTCTAAAATACTAACCCAATATTTAAACCTACATCTGCTTTTGAATATTTACCATTATAATTGGATTCCAATATAAGATAAAATGTTTTTAATGGATAAATCTTTTTACTAGATAAGATTGAAATAAAAAAAAATATGAAGTTGAGATTTTTTTATGGCAAATTTCAAAACTTCAGAGTCATTCAAGTCCCTTTCAGTGTCTGGTTCTAAAAAAATATCATGACATTTTAAAAATTAATTTGAAAGTAATTAGGATTGTTGTGAAGACCAGATTAGCGGTACCATTTATCACTTCCCCAATATACAAAATTCCTTTGTTTTTTGTTGTTGCTCTTCTGGATTCTATAAAAAGCAGTGAAATATACAATCTGTTTTCCCAACCACTCATATGTTGTTATTAATACCATCCCAGTCAGTTGTTTACTCCTGGAACAATGGTTTATAGATTCAAAATTCATCTTTCTATTATTTTATTCCATTTTGATTCTTGTAAACCAACAAAACAACTTCAGTCATTTGATCTTCTTTCTATGACTGACCGATACCCTCTCCGTTTTATTCACTCTGATATTTATTCTCCACACTCAAATATTATCAACAAAGCGTTGTGCTTTTGTTTTAAATTTTTAAGATATTTCATTGAGTTCCAGGAGACATACTATTCATCTCTTTTGATTATTGACAACATGAATAACAACATTAATAACCTAGTTATTGTAATTATTTCATGATGATAATAATAATAATATAGAATAACAAGAATTGTTTTATTAAAATAATATTCCTAATCATTATTGTTTAAAATAACGCAAAATAATAATTAAAAAAAAATGAAATAACATAAGGATTCTTATCATTGAATACACTTAAAGGAAATGGAATGCTGACTTTCATTTAAATATAAAAAAGCTACAGCTATATCTCCCAATTGTGTCAGTCAAACTCTTTTAAAAGATTGCTTTCTCAACTTAAGGCATGAACTGTTTTCAGTATTTTGTGTTGACCAACGCAAATTGTTATAAAAGACAAATGATTCCAAAACCTTGAAAAAAAAAAGTTACATCATAATACTATTTATTTGCTGTGTAAAAAAAAAAAAAAAAAAAAAAAATTTTCATTGTACAAAACTTGTGTAAAGGTATATTTTGCTTACTATAAATAGTTCTTCTTCCAGATTTTATTTATTGATATGCAATTAGAACATCATTAATCTTGAAAACAGACAGTAATTATATCATTGATGATTGTTATATCAGACTTTTTAATGCTGTCATTAGGCATACTTTGAGAATGTAAGCTTTCATAAACTTAATAAAGCATGTTTTAGAAGGAATTGCCCTTCTAAATGCCGACCAATCAACACTGAGTTTTTCATTAGTTACAATCCCTATTTCATTTATATCCTTAATTGTAAGAAGATGATTTTATTCATAAAATACTAAATTATTCCTTTTGCCAAAAATATTTTAACAAAAAATGTTGGCATGATTGTGTTGATATCACTTTGAAATACATGGAGAATGGAAGCCCTGTTTATTTCTTTTCTCCTAAAATGTTTGATGCACAATTTTTTTTATTTGTCATTGTGTGTTTCTCTCTCACTTCTTTCTTTTAGATTAGAAAAAAAAATGATTTTTCCTTTGCTACTGTTGATGTCAAATTGTTGCATTTCCTTCCCTTAGCGTTTTACTCTATGTATTGGAGTGTATCACGTGAAAAGAATGGGTTTTCTTTCTAACCATTTTTAGTAACAATCTGATAGTAGTCTTTTATTACTGCATGATGTTTTCAATAAAAATTCATATGTACATTGCTTTACAGCTGATGACATGAACAAAGCCAAAATTGGAGGTTTATCACAATTTTCTCTTTTGATCAATGTCTTAGAAAAAATATTTTCAAATTATTTTCAACTTTGAACTTTTAAAATAATTTAAATAATAATAAATATTACATCTAGATGCCTTTTCTTAAACCAGGCAGTTTGAATAAATAAAGCACAAGTGTGGTAACCTGTATGGATCTTACTTATTAACCAAAATTCTGTCTGCTATCAATGTATATCTGTTAAATATGAATTGATTTTGACACTCATTGTTTATAATGTAATTTTTTATTCATCTATTTATATTTTTAAAGCAAAACTTTGACATATTCATGTTCTCTAATGTAGGTACCTCCATTACATCACAAAAAATCCAGCATAGTATGATTTAAGAAGGTTCAAAACTTAATGAAACAAACTTTTTCTATCAAAATGTTTATAATATTATTAAGAGGAAAGATCAAAGTAATTTTTATTTAATTTATAACAATTTTTAATCTGTTTTAACATGTTTGAAATTTTGGCAGAAAATTTTGTTTTGATTTGAGTTAGCGTTGCAGAAAATCTGACAATTGTTTACAATCGATTATGTAGCTCTTTTTTTCTTTTTTATGTAACTCACTTTTTCGGTGACAAACACATTAATTTGGAAATTCTCGCAAAAATTAAATAATTGTCTGATTTTAATGAAACTTTCAGTACTCATTCACAAATGAATAAAATTATTTTTGAAATTATTATTTTTTTAAAATATTGATGAAATATATTTTTTTAAAACTCTGTTACTCCCACTTCACAATCAATATAATTTCGGTTAAAAATACACCAGTATGTTTTACTTACTATAATTATTAAATTTAATAGCTTGGCTTTCAATTAAAGCTAATTTTAATGATTGAAGATAACTTATTTATTTTTTAAATTTCAATTTCAATATCGAAAATGAGTGGAGGTACCTACTCTAATGTGTTTAGTGTGTTAGTTTATAAAATTATTTTAACATACTTCTGACAATTCTAATAGAATTCCATTAAGTTAAAGCCCATTTTATCTGGTTGATGCAAAAGTTTCCAACATTTTTATTTTCATAAAATCATGTTACATTATTTTCTATCATCATTATTCAGCCATAAAGATATTTTTGTGGTTTTTATGTAATTACACCACCTTTCAGGTAAATTTTGTATTCCATCATAAAAGAATGATATTGAGATATTTTTCAATATTTTGAGCTTCTTCAACTGACCAGACAAGACTCTTATGCATTATGTGGCAATGGAGATGTTTAAAGAGTAATAAAGAACTGATTAACCTTAAAAAAATACTTCAAAGATTTTCCTAACATTGTGCTTGGAAGATTTACATCAACCTCACTTAAACCAATAAAAAAAACAAAACATTTTCATGGTTTTACAGTGGGACACGGCATAATATGTTTAAAATGTTTTTTGGCTAAGGTGAATAACAGCAAACACACGGACAAATAATGAACAAAATAAATTCCAGATTTTAGTAACAACAAGACAAATAATATTTATATTCATAACATGTACAAAATATGAAGTTGAAAATATGTACTGAGAGAGTGGGATTAGAGAAAGTAATTGTGACTTTGAAATTAATTGTTCATGAATTGATGTAAGAATAAATTCTCTCTCATTTATGTTCAATAAAAAAGTATATACAAAAAACAGTTTATCAAAAAAAAGATTGCTTGAAAGTGAGTTCAAAGGTAGATGTAGAGAATGTTTAATGATTGTTCCTTTGAGAAAATTAATATAAATGCATGAGTGAGTGAGTATTATTTGTATGAGTGAGTATGTTGCAATTTTGGTATGTGCATTAAGAGTTACTTGGCAAAATTCAACAAGTTGAATTTGCTTAGATTTCAGTGATGCGCAATTCATGTTCAAGTTCTCATTGAGGATTCAGTCATAGGTTTCCTCTTTTTATGCAAGTCAGATGGATCACCATGAATGTTGAAATTTTTAGCGCAAATTGATATAAACACGTTCTATCACATGTCTTTGGTTTATTAGCCAATCAGTGAAGATTTACGCAAGCTTCCAATTTTACATTTTTCAATCCAGCATCTGTGCTAAACAAATTATGAGTTATCATTCAGAAGTAAGTTTTGTGCTAATGTAAATATTTTTATCTGAACTCATCATGAGTGTGATGCATAAATTGTCATATCTACTTTTTTAATTAAACTTTGCAAGGTGGATTCCACAGTTTCTAGTTTGGAAACCATTTTAATAATAAACCTTAATCTTTTCCCAATTTATATTATCAAAATATATATTCTTTTTTCATGTTTTGTAACTTTTCAGAAATTTCTCCAAGTTGAAACTGGGATATTTCAGTTTTTCAACAACATTGGGACATATAGAATTGTAGTAACAAATCTCACTAGCACAGCACAAAAGAGAGAACTTGAAACTTACCACATCAATATATCTTTACTGATATTGTACATAGTATTCTTTTCTCTATGCAGTTATTTGTATTTGATACAAAAGCAGTCATTAACTTTTTAGAGTTCATTCATTCTTTACAAATGGGTCTCCTTAACATCGTTCTTAAGATTTATAAACATTTAAAAAAGTTTTCCCTGAAGAGACTTCAAAAGGACTCCTTACTGATATTGACATTTAGCAGTATGCCTGAATGATAAACATTACCATTCCTGTTATATATGCCATAAATCATAAGGAAGTCAGCCTGTGTATGTAAAAATTAGGAAATTCAAAGGTATTTAAAAAGCATGATAATTAAAGCTATTGGTAAAGCATCAAAGAACAACCATATCAATACTAAATCTGTCAAAGGAAAAATCATGAAAAGACAATAAAAATAAGGAATCAAGAAAACAGACAAAAGAAAAAGAAACCACAAGAAGAAAAATGAGATACACATATTTATGTAAAAACCCAAAATGTATATCTCTAAAAATAAGACCGAGCAGTAACAATTTCAAACCAAACAGTATGCTGAGACTCAGTTTTACATTAAGTGATTGTCAAACAACAAAAAAGCTTTTAATTGTAAGCTACTTATATTTGTCTTTTAATTTTAAAGATCCTTTATTACTATACTCCAGCATACGACTTTTTTTTATATTTAGATGAAGTGAAGACAGAATACTGACTTTTATTCACTGTTTAGGAAACTGTCACTGATAGATAGAAATGACTGTGGCCTTTCATGACTCGTACAGATATTGCTCTAAAATTATATTTACATGTATAATAAAAAATAATTATATCGGCCTTCTATGAGTCTAAAGGTTAATTCTGGTAAATCTCCAATTTTGTTATTGTTTATATCTGGGCAAAGTAAAGTCATTGTGCATATGTTATGCCAACTTCCATTCTTCTGTCTCTTTAAATGATGGCTCCACAGATGGAAACAGTAGTAAGTCCAGCAGCCCTGGTTCTCCCAAAACCCCAAGTGGTAAGTATGTACTCCACTTAGCTTCTGCACAGTCTTGCTCAATGCTAATCTTTATCGTATACTTGCTTTCACTCAATGGTATCTATGCCAGAACTGTCATGATATTTCTTTCTGTTGTTTTCTTATTTCTATTCATTCTTTTAATAATTTAATTATACACTGCAATCAATAATATTAAGTAATCAGAAGTCATATATATGCTAAAGTGCTGTTCTGTCTTATTTTCAATTTTGGGTTCTCTGCTTTTAAATTAATATTTTTTTCTTTGTTTTTTAATTTGCTGGAACTGTTAGGTGTAATAGTAGTGTATCTGAAAACA
Source organism: Ascarosepion bandense (assembly GCA_037127315.1). Classification (NCBI taxonomy): domain Eukaryota; kingdom Metazoa; phylum Mollusca; class Cephalopoda; order Sepiida; family Sepiidae; genus Ascarosepion; species Ascarosepion bandense. The sequence continues at coordinate 4,250,330 of JBBBDQ010001045.1, forward strand.
AAAAATCTTCAGGGTTGTTATGATTTTTTACTATTTTGTTAGAGTGAATATTTTCATAATAATCTTTTTCTTATTCAAAAAAATATTTTCCTTATTCATCAAAGATGATATAAATAAAAAAACAAATTATCTTACAGTAAATATAAGTTAAATGGAAACAGATTGAGTAAGTAAATAATTTATCCAAACTTATGTAAAATCCTGACAATTCCTCTTGATTAAAACTACCTTAATCACACAGTAGTTGTACAGCTAAGGGCTACAATTTTCCTCTACCTACATTGATCTTGGGCAAGTCTTGGAGCCTGAAACCAATTGGTGTTTCTTCTCAGTTCTTTGTGGGACAACCCCTTGATCTTTTGTAGCCTTGAGGTATCTGGTTTAGAGAAATTTTGGTTGGTTGACTGTCAAGTGGCCAGTGAACTGTATCCACTTATCTGTCACCATTACACTAAGGTTCATAGAATTTGCACATCTTAGCACTTCTTTGTTTCTGACTGTATCTCTCTAAAGCACCTTTAGGATTTTGCAAAGACATTTTAAATGAAAAACATCTAAGAGGTAGATAACTTCTGTGGTAGATTTCCAACTTTTGTATGCGTATAAGGCAGTTGAAAGAACAACAGAGTTATATAATGTTAACTTCACTCCAAGATTAGTCTTATTTGAAAACCAGACAGTATAGAGTCTTTTAAAGAACCCATTAGCTTTTCTAATACAATTTTTAACTTTGATTATGTCATTAGAATTAGATTGAATACTTTTAAAGTAAGTGAAGTTATCAATGTCTTCAATGTGATGTCCTAATTGTATTATGTCATCATTTTCCCAAGTTCTCAATCTTGACAATTTTTTTTTTTCAGAATTTATCCTCATCAAAACTTAAAACAAACTGCTTTTAATAAGGCTGTCATATTTTGCATTTCTCTCCATTTGTCAGGAAATTGTTAAATTGTCTGCAAAGTCTAGATCAGTGGATCCCTTTTTCTGCTAATGTACAAAAAAACTGTGCTTCATGCATGAATTTCCTCATTTATATAATCCATTATTACAAGGAAGAAAGATGGCAATATTATTTCACCTTTCTGCACTTCAGTCTTAACTTCAAAGAGATCTGTAATTCTCTACTCTTTTGATTAAAGTATATAGCTTTTTCTTTTATCAAAATCATCAATTCTTTTTAATCTTAAAATTACTTAAAGATCTTTAGTTGCATAATTTGTTGTATGTATATATATTGTATGTAGTAACTCAAGTGTATAATCAGCTTCTGATGTAGAATCAAAATAATATTCTTAGTGACATTGTCATTTTTTTAAAAACTCTGTTGTATAATGCTTTAATGCTATTATCAGATTTTTTACAGAAGAAAAAACTTTGCTTTCTACATTTTCTTTTGTCATAAAAGATCTATTATTTTGAATTGACGAAACTGAATGGCCAACCTGCAGTTTCCATTCCTGATAATACATTGAGATAGTTTCCTGTACAAATATTCACACTTAATGGGAGAGTGTACAAATTTATTAAATATTCGTAAATTTGGATTTTACGTCTAACAAAATAGCAGTCTATTTTGTTGATGTATTATCTTACAAAACCAATATCTCAACTGTTTAGATCTTGGCTTGATAGATTGAAGTTTATATACTTTTAAAGCTAATAAATATTTTGTAAAAGTAATCAAATATATATTAGTAATAAAAACGTTTTTAACTTTTTTTTTTCATTTAGTAGTTAACAAAAGTAGTATATAAATTGATCGCTTAAGTCAGTTTTTATAGAATATGGTATTTGGACTTTTATTGTAGTTGCCTTATACAGCTACTCATTGATTTAGTAATTAATAATAGACTAATTATAAGATTTGTATTTTCTTATTTTTGGATAGATGTTATAGTAATAAGTTCTTTTGTTCATTGAGGCAACATTCTCTTTTAGTGAATTACAAATGGCTTCTGTAACAACATGGAAATACTTATATGTTTATGGCTTGTATAAAAATGGCTTCTGCATAAATGGTTGCCTTTGGTTGCTGTTATTTTTAGTTGTAATATGGTAAGAAACACAACTGAAATTTTTACATTTTTAAAAATTTGGGTTGGAATTTTATTTAAAAAATAATATAAAGCTCAAAATCATGAGTATCACAGAGCTACATTTGGGAAAACTCTTTCTGGTTGCTTCTCCTTCTACTCAGTTGCATTAATATTTTATAAATCATTTACTCACTTCATCAATTTATTTAACCACCAATTAAGACTTCTTGTTCATTGATTATATCTCAACTCTTGGTCAGTGTCATTTTTTTTTCTTATTTTTTTTGTTCTCTAATCACGCAAATGCTTCACTTTCTTTTGGTTTCTTTCTCTTATTATAAAAATTACTAAATTTCTAAGATGAATAAAAACATTTCAATGAACCAAGCTTGAAATACTAAAACAAAATCTCAGTATTAATAGAAAAGTTGTCCTAGGAATAGTATAGAGTTTAAGAATGGATATCTTTGCATGCAAAGCACGAGATTTTGTAACTTGCTATTATGCTTTTAAAGAACTGTTATAATTTGCATATACACTTTCTTTACTTCATATATCTCTCAAGCCTGCTTGTGTTTCCTCTGAACCTTTTGTGTCTATCGCCTCTGCTTAGATATTGTAATTTAATTTGAATGTTTTTTAACACCAATAATAAAAATGATTGTTCACCACCTACAAAATTTATTAAAACTTGTCTAAACAACTATAATATAAATTTTAAATTATTTCTTTGATATATCTCAGAGCTCTATATTGCATAATGTTTATTAAAGTTCATATATTTAGATAACTTTCTATACAAGTGTAGGTGTAGTTTAACAGATCTGGCCCTAAACACTGTTAACAAATGTATTACTACTGCAAAGCAGATATGAAATGCAAATAATTGAGTAAATGAAAATGTTACTTATTTTCATTTTTATTGTTTTAGAATAGAAATGTGAAAATATAAATTTAAATATTCTTAAAAGTAAATTCAAATTTACTTTCAAAATCATTAAATAATGTAAATTTATCAGTTTTATTACTGGTTATATTTTTAGATTTCATTGTCAGTATTTATAAATTTATTCAGTTCAGTAATGAAATCAATAATAATAAAGGCATTAATCTAAGTATATTAATGAATAGCAATTGCATTGTTAAGTTTCTTCTTTGTCTCTGTTCATAATTTCTATTCAGTTTTGTGCAGAATATAATCATTCATTCATGTAAAATCTTTTTGAGTTCTTGATTTATTATTTCAACAATCTATTAATTTTAATAAAGATAATCATACATTTATTGTTACTATTTTTCCTGCATGATTATTTTCAATGCTATATTCATTATATATCTAATTCTATGTGTGTGTGTGGACACTAAGGTCAGCACCAAGTGGCAATAAGCTGTTAAATGGCTGCATTGAAGCATGAATCAGGCTGTCACTGCTTGCTGTTGACCTAAGTGTCCACTTTTATATTTACTTATGCTCTCTGATTTTGAACACTTTTACCCATAAATATAGCTTCCCACAAACTCAATTTTTACTTTATATACATACATATATATATATATATATATATATATATATATATATATATATATATTGTCAGACAGATCTGTTTTGCTGTATCACAGCTCATCAGTACGGTTAGATTCCGATTGCTTTTTTACCCAGGATTGAAATTCAACCAAATATATATATATAAAATTTTAAAGAGAGTATATTTGTAAAAGGAAAGTAAGTAAACCTAATAAATGAATAAAGAGAACAGGAAAACTTAGCCAATACATTTCATCCTCCAAGGAACTTTATCAAGAAAAATGCAAAGATTTTATTGTGCAAGAAATGTTTATATACAAGAGCAAAAATGTTATTGATTTTTCAAGATTTTTAAATTTAAGAATGTTCATAAATATTCATTAGCTTAGATGTAAAGTTTAGGCTAGATATGGAGGATGTGTCTAATAAATGGAAGTGAGTTATAAATTGAACCATAACTTTGATCTAAAGAATGCAACATTCATTAAAAAAAAAGTAACTTAGAAAATTCTATCAGATTTTATCAAAATATAAATCTGCCCCTTGGATTGTTTCCGATATTCCTGAAAGAATTACTTCTATCCCATACATGAGTATAAAAATATCAAAAAAATTGAAAGAAAATGGTTAACGTCATAACATCATGTTATTTAAAATAATTAAAACATAAATTAATCCCAAGCTAAAATAATTTAAATACTAATTTGCATTAAAAATAAAATTGAACCAATTTCAAGAACATCATTTACTCTTTTTCATTTATTAGACAGTAAATTGTGTCACTTGGTGACCTCCATAGTTGCCTAGACATTTTGGCTAAAGTTCTCAAATATTTAATCTCAAACTAGAATAATCATACATCATAAAAACACTTATTGTTTTCTAAAGTTCTGAGATAAAGCATTATCATTATTATGATATTCTATTTAATTCTTCATCTTTTAATTTTTATAAAATAATATACTTTATCTAGTCTGAAGAATTCACTTCCTAATTTTTACTTTTTTATTCCTTTTTCATTTCAACTTGAATACATCAGAACTGAGCATATATAAATGTCTTATTTGGTCATTTCATTTATAACACTTTACAGTTGTAGTTATCTGACACAAAAATAATCTAACGCAAAACTTTAAAAACTCAGTCTTTTCTTGGCATATTATTAATTATAACATTTGTAATGAAAAGGAGAAAAGAAAAACTAAGCAAATTTTAAAGCCAGGATTCAACATTCAGGATTCTTCTAAAAAAAAGTGTCTGTTAAAAAAAAAGACATATGTCCAAAAAATACACTGACAGAAATTAAAATTTCCTACACCCTGAAGGATGCGCATTGTGGTGCAGTGGACATTGTCTTGGAAAGAGAAATAGAAGACCTGAGTTTGAATTCTAGTTGAATTTGTTGCATTCATTTATGCACAAATACCCTATTAATGCATTGTATTAATCTCTTTTCCCTCCAGCTATGGATTAAATAGCAGGACAGATTGGGTTCTACAGCCTTGGTTGGCAACCACTATACTGCAGAAAGTAATGGCAACTTACTGTGAGAAAATGTTCTGCCCAGTCAGTCATGTCTCTTTTGAAACATGATTGCCCAAGTGTGTATCATGTATGACACTTGACTGACTGACACCCTGAAGAATGATGCTGATTTTGACATGAGTACTGTATGTGTAGGCTTGGGGGCAGCAAATATTCTAATAAAATTTTCAAAGTCTTTAGTTATCTTAAGATTCATATCAATGCACCATCCAGATTTGAACTTCACACAATAATATATATACTGCAATAATGTTCAATGTGATTAAAGAGTACAATACATATGAGTGTTGTGCAATGGCAATTCACACATGCTTTTTTTTTCTTTAGTTAGAACCCTTTGAGCAGGGTCAGGTTGTAGACCTCCATTAGGCTGAATGGCCATTTTGGGGTTTTGATATTAGCAATAGCGGTCAAGTACCCATTCCTACACATGTAAATCAGCTTCTGTTTGGATACGTAGTACAGTCTCTCTTCAAGTCTAGTATATTTTAGGGGAAGCAGGGACAGACCACATAACATCTACAGAAACAATCAGAGCTAACACAGCCCTGAGAGTGTTACGTACCATTGAAACGTTTGTTGTAGCCTAACAAGTGGTGCTTGTGCATCTAGCCAGGCCTCAACTACTAATGTTACAATGCTCTCATGCACATCCCTAAAGTGCTACTTGGGAGATTGAACAATACTCTGTTGAGTTCAGTGATGAGAACAGGTTCTGCCTTCACTGATATGCAATATAAATCTGAGAAGTGAAGTCTTCCAGATTTTATTTGCCCGTAACACAGGCTTAACCCCCTCACATCATGTTGTATGGGTGCCATAATTCACATCTCTTGTTTGTATTTGTTGTTTGTGGAGGATACTTTGAACATTGCTGTGTAAATCCAGAAAATTGTTCAAGCCATTCTGCTGCTATTTCTGCAAAATATAAGCAATGTATTGTTTTAGCAGAATAATGCTTGCCCACATGATACCCATGCTACTCAATATACTTTGCAAGATATTCAACAGCTTCCCCAGCTAACACACTCACCATACCTATCTGCCATTTAACAGCCATAGAACATGATAGGATAACCCTTACTACTTCAGTCTGCTACAACCTTTTTTGTAATTTATAAACCAGAGCAAGAGTTGTGTTAAAAAAAAAATGTATCTTCGGATTGTATTCAACATTTTTATAATTGGATGCATGCAAGAGTACAGACTTGTCTTAATTCATAATGAGAATATAAAGTGTATTAATATTGGGTCAGCATAATGTTGATACATCCTGATATTTTGTAATCTGTGAATGTATTCTTTTAGAAATCATTTACAAATGAAAACAAGGCTACAAAGCCACTAAGGTGTGAGGGATTACTGAGTGTGAAAGAATATAAGGAAAAGAAAAACATTAAGTTGAGAGAATAATAAAAGAATAGAAATTAAGAAGACAGATGATAGCCATTGGTGTTGCATTTAAATTTTTGAAGATCAAAGTCAACTGCAAGAAAGCTCCACAAGTGAGAATTTTGAAACTGTTAGCATAGAATTTATGGTTACATGTAGCAATTTCTTTCAATTATAAAATGAGACCTAGCTCTCAATATAGTATTGCGCTTAAATTCATAAAGTCAAGGTATCAAAGAGAAAAGCTCATTAGAACAAATACTATGAAGCTATTTATACAAAAGTCATAGGGAAACTACATTATGGTGGTGAGAAAGCGAAGCTGAGATTTCCGATAATATTGTAGATTCTTCTTTGGATTTTATCAAGAATCTTTAAATTCATAGCAGAAACTCCAGATCAGATGTATTGATCAGTATATTTACTGTAATCTAACTATATTACAAGTACATTTAATTGTGAGTAAATTTAAACACATATTCAGAGTGTAAAAAAAAAGAGAGCTATAGAAGAAAGATTTATTCTCCCATTTGTACTTTCTTTATTATGGGCATTATATCAGTGATATAATAACACTGTACTTCACAGATGGAATGGAACAGCTGAAAAGAAAAGGAATGAAAAACATGTTTTGTTCTCAGAGAGACTTTTATATCACTAAGGCATACACAAATATATATATATATATATATATCCCCCACATTGAGAATAATATATCTATACTGCAAAGAGAAAAAAAAAAGATGGGTCTTACATATATGGAGATATGCCTGTGTCTAGAGAATGCATTTTTAGGACTCTAGTTTCAAAATAGTTGGATTCATTTATAAACCAGGTGTGGATATATTCCTCAAATGGGAAACAGCTAGTCTTGAGTTTTCTCAAGTTGAGGACTGAGTTGAACTTTCATTCTATATCTGGGAATGATAGTTTTCCAAAAGGAAATGTCATCACAGTCTTGTAAGCTGCTGGGGTAGTATATTTAGCCTCATCCAGGGCTCTTTCGCCCCCAGCTAAAAGAAAGCAACCTCATATGGTGGCTGTTGTAAATGAACTGAATTTGACTGCCACTGTTGTCACTGTATCAAGTGTTCCGTAATTAATCAGCCGTCACATGACCTATGTAACTTATCTTCACCAAATGTGAGATAATCGCCTTTTGTATCCCTACAAGGGTGTTGCAATTTTTACTTTTTGTCAGAGTGTATAGAATAGCTCTCTTATTTATTTGTTCTCTTTTCTATTAGAATCCAGATATGAATCACTTCACCAATAGAAAGGCTTCATTTATCTTGTCGATTGCTAGTGACTCAATTTGTTTATAACTTATTGTTTCCTGTTAAAAAAAAAAAAACTATTATTAACACACTTCAATATTCTCTGCTCAGTTGAACACTTTATTTTGATCTATTGTTGAGCTCTGAAATAAAAAATAAAAAAAAACTAAAAAAACCTCGAGAGTCATGATCCTTATTTACATATTTGATAGCTTTTGCTTGGTATTCATCTGAGACTTTTTGAAATTGAGCTTTCTTAAATTAAGTTTTTGTATCATCTACTTATTGTATTTACTAAATAATTTTTCATACTTTTAAACCATTTCTCATTCAGTACAAAAAACATTCCTGCAAGTCACTGACCATCATCAACTGACATCTACAAATCATAAAAGTTCTGTGTATTTAGGTAGTAAATATTCTTTAAGGCAAACACTATTAAAGATGACAGACATTTTTTTTTTCTGTTATGAATAATCCTTCTTAGACAAGGAAATAATTCCGTCAAAAATTGTCTAAAGTTCATTTCACAAGAAAAGTACCAGAAATGATCTGCTTCTTCATGTGATGTACAGCAATTCAGATAAAAATGAAATACAAAATTCACTTACAGTTAATTGAGATTTATTATTTTTGATCTTGCAAGCATTTATTCTTAATTAAATAATCTATTTTTTCTATTTTGGAAGATTTTATTTATTTATTAAATGCTATTTTGTGTAATTGATATCATGAAAGGAAAGGCCGGAAAAGTTATTAGTCTAACCAAGAAGTAATGTTAGGCTAATTTATCAGATTTTGAGAAGTACTTTTAGCCAAGAAATTTTCAGCACAGCTTTTCCTTGGTTGTATGTCATACTGAAGATATTTTCTACAAACTTTGATCAATATTAAAATTAGTAACATTATATTTCTAAAATGAAAACAAATGTTTCTTCAAATTCAGACTTATATTTTATCTTGAGTTTATTTCTATTAGATGAAAAATTGTCAACCATTATTAATAATTTGACTTGTATTTCTTTCATCTCAGTTTGAATTGCTTTTTCATTGCTTCTTATTCAATTTGTTAGTCTATGACAGTGAATAGTAATGATTAGACATTACTCCAGGCTAATAATGATTGAAAATACTTCGTTTAATAAAAATAAAAAGAATATAATACGACTACTACTAATATGAAAACAATATGGCATTAAGAAATTGGAAGCAAAATGAAAAATTAGTTTAAAAGTTAGATTTGATCCTCTGCTGACCATAAAGCTTAGTTGGTAGAGCATTTACCATGCATAAGCAGGCTTAACCAAAGAAAGAAAATTAATCTGAGTTCAAATCTCACCTGGGGCATATTTCTTATTTCTGATCTGTGCTTTTTACTCATTGCCATAGACAGATGGCTGAAATAAATTGCAATAAAAAAATCATAATGGTTAAATGCATAATGTTAAAGTAAAATAATTATTTTTTCCTTTTTATTTGTCCATAAATATTTTCCAAATTCATTAAATTAGCATGAACTTACTAGATCAAGAACCCTACTTAGTCTGCTTTTATAATTATAGATGTAACTGAATTATTCTTTACAAGCTTCACTTACTCAGCATCCAATTTTGAAAGTCTCAATGGAATCGAAAAAAGAAAGTGCTTCTACTTTGTTCCTCTTTTTTCATCTAATCACTTAAAAAAAACATTTTTGTAGAATTTCAGGTACCACAGCACTTGAAGCTAGGAGTGGACCCTGCTTTTCTAGCCCAAACTACCCAAGGATCTCCCAAGTTGAGTAGAAAAGTAAAAGGATGTGCTGAAGAAGCAAGCAAACATTTGATGGATATGTTTGGTTCTATTGACATCAATGAAATCCTTGATAATCTTAGACAATCGGAGAGTATGCATGATCAGGCTGATATCATCCATTACCTTTACATTGCAAAGTAAGTCACTTCATCTTTGGATATTTTTTACTAAACTTAACTCGATGCAAGAATTAGTAATAATATTTTCAGTTATTTTTGTATTCTTAAAAAAATATAACTTTATCATATGAAGTGGAATTGCAAAGTTCTTGGACTAAGTCTCATGTGAGAAAATGGATTGATTATTTGGCAATTGTGTTTTACTGGTGATTGGTCACACTGATGCTCATCATCTTGAACTGACATTTGACTGGCCTTGAAATACTTAAATTCAAATCTATTAAACTGTTTGAAAATGAACATAGGACTAATATATATATAAATACTTTAGAACATGTACAATCTAGGATGTGCATTGTGGGGCAGTGGATATTGGCTCAGAACGAGAAATCGGGGATCAAGTTCGAATTCCAGTTGAATTCATTGCATTCACTTACGCGCAAATACCCTTGGGAAAGGTATTAATCCGTCTCTTCCTTCCAGTTATGGGTCAAATAACAGGACAGATTGGGTTCTATAGCCTTGGCTGGTAACCAGTCTACTGCAGAAAGCAATGGCAACCTACTGCGGGATAATCTTCTGCACAATCAGTCATGTCTCTTTCGAGACTTGATCGCCCAAGCTTGTTTCACATATGGCACTTAACTGACAATCTACAACAAAATTGTACATTTTGTTTTCACATTGAAAGAACATTGTTTCATCAGGTAGTTAATAATAATGGTAACATCATTATTAACTACCTGATGAGACATTATTCTTTCAGTATCGAAATAGAATGTACAATTTTGTAGTAGATTGTAGTTTGTACATGTTCTAAAGTATCATTTATAATAAATATTCATTGCTCTATTGAGCACTGTTTTAAATTAATGTTTTGAATGTTGTAAATATTTTCTTTGTTCCTTCTTCATTATTTGACAACATAATTATTGCAAAAAAAATAAAATAAGACACTGTTAAAGAGCGAACACATGGCAAGAGCTTTCATACCTGGTAGTGAAGGTTAATAACTTGTATTAAATAGAATGAACTGAGCTGATGCTGCCTCACTATTGTCTCTCCAATGGACTGAGCTTGCTGCTTTGCTCTCTCTCCCTTTCCGTGAGTGTGACAGGAGAATATATATTGTGACGATAAACATTCACACTTACCAGAGCCAAAGCGTCCAAGGTGTTTTGCTTGTCAGGCTGCTGTGTTGTGATGAATTCGTGCGTAAACCCACACCAGACAGTTCGTCATTTCGTCAGCTGCGTCCTCTCCCCTCACAAGTTTAGTCAATGAAAGGAATATTCTTTGACCTGTCATTTTATGCTGAGTGAGAATGAGGTCAATGGTGATGATTGGTGCATCAGCAATGGTTTTTGTCCATAAAAAGGGTCTAAGACAATGGCTGCCAGAGTCATTAGGACTGTGGTGACGTGCGTTGATAGAGAGGTTAGTATTGAGTTAAGACTCTCTTTATTTTTGTCTGGAAGCTTCAAACCCCTGTGTGGAGCGAGCGGTGTAACCAAAACCAAACAGAAATCTACTGTTTAACAAGCTATTTTTGCAAAATGGGAGACAAATTCGACCTAAAGCTAATCCAAGAGTTCGACGGTACCACTTCTGTTTTGGAATGGATGAAGAAGGTTGAATTAATTTGTCATTTGTGTGGAGTGAAGTATGTCGAAAAAGTGATTCCATTACGGTTGACAGGCGGTGCTTTTGCGGTGTATCAGCAACTAAGTGACATGGAAAAAGAAGATCCGGCTAGAATCAAAGCTGTTCTTTACAAAGCGTTTGCTGTTGACCCTTGTACCATGTATAAGCAATTTGTGGCTCGGAGTTTACAGCCTGGCGAAACTGTGGACATCTATTTGGCTGCATTAAAGAAGCTGGCAACCCTTTGGGTGGACTGCCCGAATGAGCATTGGCGTGTGCATTTATAGCAGGGCTTCTGGACAGAGTGAAACAACCGTTGCGGGCAACTTCCAGAGTGAACACGCTGGCGCTTGACGAGCTACTGGACCAGGCTCGAACTATCCTTAAGATTTCCTCAGCCCCAGAGGAATCTTTTGTAGCGGCTGCACAAGCGAGACAAAGTAGTGACAGAGCTTACTCTGAGTCTGGTTCACCCGCTGGTATAATTTGCTGCAAGTGTAAGGGCCAGAGTCACATGGCCAGGAATTGTGTGAGTGAAAAATGACAAGTGCACTGTTTCCGATGCAATAAAGCCGGACACGAGGCCGGGGACAAGATGTTGCCGATCTCTTCCCCAAACAACATCTAAACAAGGCGCTGCCGATCATCCAAGTCTGCATTGGTGAAACGCCATGCTTGGCCCTCTTCGATTCTGGCTGTTCTCGAACAATAATAACTGCAGAACTCTGCCGCACCTGGAAAAAAAGGAGCATCAAGGTAACCACCATAAACAGTGAAACACGTGCATGTCATGGTATATGGGCGGTGAGGATCCGCACAGACACCGGGAACTTCGTTGATATCAAAGTGCTGGTGGTGCCCAAGAAGCCATTGAACTTTGACCTGCTGCTAGGATATGATGGCATCAACGCCTTGGTGGGTGTTCACATCATAGAAACAGGTACCTTGAAGTTTCAGGAGGTGGACCCTGTGTGTGCCACACTAAAGATCGACCAACCTGACTTAAGTGTTGAATTTGACCAGCGTCAGAAAACCTGGACCGCCTCGTGGAAGTGGACGGCAAACAGAGAACCAGTCAAGCTACAAAACGACGTAGCTGAATACCATATACCCAACCAATTGCGACCTGCTTACGCAGAGGAGCTGCGTGCATGGATTAAAGATGGCTGGTTGATTCCTTATCCGAGTGAAAAACTTGGTCCCCCTAAAAGTCTGATCCCATTGATGGTGATTGTGCAGCAGAGTAAATCCAAGGTGTGGCTGGTGATGGATTTCAGGGAGCTGAGCCAGTACGTTGACGCATTTACAGCTGATGCTAATGTTTGTGCCAGCATGTTGAGGGAATGGTGTCAGCAGGGATCTAATGTCTCCCTGTTGGATTTAAGAAAAGCCTATCTGCAAGTGAGGGTTGTGGCCATTTCAGACAGTGATGTTTGCAGGCAGAAGATACTGTCTCACCAGACTGGGCTTTGGCCTAAACGTAGGCCCACAAATAATGAAAACCATTATCAGTGTCGTATTGTCTCAAGAAGATACAGTTAAAAAGGGGGCATCAACGTACATTGATGATATCTGTGAATGAAGATGTCGTGTCATCACTGTACGTAAAGGAGAAACTGGCATGGTTCGGCTTGACCTGCAAGGCCCCGGAACGGCTAGAAGACGGTACCCGTGTGTTAGGTCTGGATGTTTGAGGGGAACATGGAACCTTGAAATGGAAACGCGGAACTACAATTCCTGATATACCCGATGTCTTAACAAGACGGGCTATTTTTTCCCTCTGTAGAAAGCTTGTGGGACACCTACCGGTATGTGGATGGCTTCGTGTGACAGCAGGCACCATAAAACGTTGGGTGAGCATGGTTACCAAAGGATGGGATGATGAGATGACCGACACGCTGTTCATTTGCATGGTGGCGGAGACCATAGCGAGAGTAAAACAAAATGACCCTGCCAGAGAGAATTGGTGCATGCCCAGAGAGGAAATGAATGTCTGGGTTGATGCAAGCTCCCTAGCAATTGGAGTCCTACTGGAGAGGGATGGAGTGGCAATCGAGGATGCATGCTGGTTGCGACCAACGAATGATGCTGCGCACATCAACCTGGCAGAACTGGACGCCGTACTAAAAGGAGTTAATTTGGCACTCCAGTGGAGGTTAACAAAGTTGCATCTGCAGACCGACTCCTTATGTGTATACCATTGGGTGTTGGACACATTGACAGGCAAGGCCAGGGTTTGCACCAAGGCAGCCAGTGAGATGCTCATTAGAAGACAGCTGACTACTGTTAAAAATTTTGTCACCGAGTACAATCTATCTATGTCATAACACTGGTAACATCTAGCTGCAAACTTGCTGACAAATTAACTCGAATACCACAAAGATGGTTTGACGCTGTAAAGAAGAACGTCGAGCCTGTACCACTGATGTGCACTGCATCTGTGGAGGAGCCAGTTAAATGGCGAAAAGGAAAGCTGGGAGTAAAATGCACATGGAGCAGGCTGGGTATGGACATAACCCATTACCGCGGCCAGAATTTCCTCACGCTGATCACAGTATGGCATCCATTGCCACGACAAGACTCGTCAAGCGTGATCCGCCAATTGGAGTCAGTGTTCTATGAACGAGGACCTCCAGAAGAAATCCTCACTGATAATGACACTGCCTTCTGCAGCAGACAGTTCTGGCACTTCCTGGACGAATGGGGGATCCAGATTCGACTACGATGTGCAAAGTGGTAATGGCATAGTGGAAAAGTGCCACCGGAGTATAAAGAGAATTGCTGCCAGAAAGCAGTGCACAGTCATGGAAGCTGTATACGGATACTACATGATACCGAAGGACAACGTATCTGCTTTACGTGTCCCCGCTAATGTGATATATAGATCCCAGGTACGAGTCAAAGGGATCGACAGCAAGTATGTGCCTGATAGATGAGAAGTGCATGGATTGTATGAAACAGGAGATGCCGTCTGGGTAAAGCCTTCCAATAAGTTGGTGCACAACCCAATTCAAAAAAAGTTGTGTCACCGGTATAGTAAGTGAGCATACCATACTGGTCGATAGACTCCAACGACATGTGAGGGATCTGTGCCCTGTCCTCAACACAACCCCCTCTGTAAGTGACAGTGAGAGGGATTCATCGGAAGACAAAGTGCTAATCGAGCCTATAGTTAGCAATTCACACGAGGTTCCATCAAGTGGCCCTGATAGCTCTGACAGTTCGTCTGGAAGCTCACCTGAAGAAGTTCAGATAATGCTCCTTCAGAGAAGCACCCAAAACAAAAGACCACACCAGCACTGTTATTTGTGTGATCAGGAGACCAGGGGTGAGTGTGACAAACATTCACACTTACCAGAGCCAAAACGTCCAACGTATTTTGGTTGTCGGGCCGCTGTGTTGTGATGAATTCGTGCGTAAACCCATGCCAGACAGTTCGTCATTTCGTCAGCTGCATCCTCTCTCCTCGTAAGTTTGGTCAAAGAAAGGAATATTCTTCGACCTGTCATTTTATGCTGAGTGAGAACGAGGCCAATGGCGATGATTGGTGCATCAGCAATGGTTTTTGTCCATAAAAAGGGTGTAAGACACTGGCTGCCAGGGTCATTAGGACTGTGGTGACGTGCGTTGATAGAGAGGTTAGTATTGAGTTAAGACTCTCTTTATTTTTGTCTGGAAGCTTCAAACCCACATGTGGAGCGAGCGGCGTAACCGAAACCAAACAGAAATCTACTGTTTAACAACATATATACACGTCAATCTTTATTATAATAGAGAGGATTATTTGATAGGCTCTTTTACCGCATTCTAGTATCTTTTCTCAGCTCAGCTGTTGATTGCTATTAGAATCTGTTTTGTTAAGTACATTTTATGATTTTATTGTGTTTTTTTTTTTCACCACCAGAGGGCCAAGCTTCAAAGTGACTATTGCTGACCACCAGTGTACAGTGAATGACTTATTAAGAGAATTGTATGAGAAGGTAATTTTTTTTTTATTTCTAGTATTTCTCTTGACTGTTGCTTTTTTTATCTAATTGTTATTAGCTATAGTAAAATAAAAAGTAGAAAGCCAAATGGTCTTCTTTATTGTTTATATATTTATTGTTTATAAGCATAAATATCCACCTACCTAAATTCATTGAAAAGGTACATGAAGATACAAAACTTTCTTTTCTGATGAACACATTTTTTTGTGATTTTGCATCAACGGAATAGGAGTTGGAACATTAGATTCTCAAACATGAACTGATGCACTTTATAGGAAATAAATAAAATGTTTCTGAAATGTTAAATAACTGATTCTTTTTGTTAAAATAGGTACCACGTTGGTGAATGACTCTTCTCCAATGAACCTCTAAATTCTTGAATCCATCTTTAAAAGAAATTCTCATCCTTTGATGTGATAAATTGTTCAAATGCTTCGATTACTTCTTCCTTATTGAAGAATGTTTTGTTGTGCATGAAAAGATACTTACTGCAGTAGGAGAGATATCAGGTGAATGTAGAAGATGAGGCAAAATTTCATAATTCAGGCTATGCAGCTTTTGAACAGTTGATTGGGAAGTGTGTGGCTGTGCCTTGTTATGCAACAAAATTAGTCCATCCCTATTTGCAAGTCTAGAAGGTTTCTTTTCCAAATTTTAATGCATACACTCAATTTCATTGCAATTTGAGGTTGCTTTTATTGTTTTCCCTTGTGGCAAGAATGGATAACCACTTTGAAAAACCACCATACAGTAACCATTTTTAGGGTGCAGTGGATGTTTTGGATATTGTTTTTGTAATTCACTTGCATCTAATCACAGGCCTACTTTCTTACTTGTCAAAGAGTATCCATTTCTTATTGAGTGCAAAAATGGTTCCTTTTCCCAGTTTGTACTTTTACAGTAAGATTATTTGACATTGTTTCATTGTAAATCTTTATCATTCAGTTTATGAGTAACAATATATTGAAAGAAAATTATCTGGAAAGAAAAAGTCAGGAATAAGTCAAGATTTTTTTTTTATATATATATATTAAGGATGTTACTTTGTTAGACAACCAGATTAACAAACAACCGAAAAATGCATCATTTCATGTGTGACAACCTAATATTATTTTGGCCATCAGAAAAGTGTCTTTGTATGATGAGTTGAGGAATTTAACAAAAAAAAAGTCCCTATTAGAAGGTAGAAGGATTTGTAAGACTACAGAGTCAAAAATTTTGAGTGCAGACCCCAATCAGATTTTACTTGGATTATGAGGAACAGTTTGGAGCACTGGTTGTTCAAAACATGTATGAGAAATTCATAAAATACATATCCATTCTGTACATAGGACTTTTCCAAATATTCAGAGATGTTTATTTCAACAAAAAAGAACTTTTTAATGTCACAAAAAAAATCTCAAAAATATTAGGTTAAGAAGGCTAAGCAACTCTCATGGTAAAGTTAGTTTCCTTGCATAAATCTTAATGTTTTGATTGTGAAATAAAGAAAATAACCAGAAAAATACCTATAAAAACAATTGTCTTAATATTTTCAGTTCAATCTGATTGAATATTCTGCAAGAGAAGATAGCAGATCTAATAAATTTGATACTTTGATGTTTCAAAAAAAAAGGTTTAAATAACCAAATTTTAATTTGTACAATATTTTTGAATTGTTCAGATCAACGAATAAAGACTTGTTTAAAAATAACTATTTTTGTGATGTCTGTGTAAACATATGGTTACGTAAAGAATGTTAATTTCCATGTAATTAATGTGTCCCAAATTAGTAATGCATGTTTTCAATCATATAATTCAATAAGATGAGGAAAAATTGTTTAAATAGTCTTATTCCTTAAAGATTTGTATTTTTAATTATGTTGTAAATCTTGTTTTTTTAGGCAGGTTATTGGAAACAATGGTGGCTGGTGAGACATACTGCTGGCATGTTGAAGAAAAGGGTTGAAGATCTTGCTTTGGTAAGTTTTGCTACTTGAAGGAAATTAAATACTTTTTGCAATAAGATTTTGTCTTCTAAAAAAAGCTGTCTCTTATGCTGTCTTTAGAGCTTGAATCTCTTCCTGGTATATTTATAAGGTATTGTCGATTTTAATGTGTGAAACAAATTTTGCATTGCAAATACTGAATTACCTCACTTAAAAATTTTTTTTACCTGGTCTACATCCTATTCTGATTATATTTCTTTAGATATCTTTTTAAGGTTAATATTTTTCAAGGCTCAGGAACCACTCAAGGTATAGAGTTATGTTAGGAGGCAATTTGAGCAGATAGGAAGAGAATGGTTACCCTTAATTTTAAACAGGTTAAGATTGTAGTGATCGGGGGAAACATCCTCTTAGGAGAAAGTTCCAGGGAGTAGTGGAAGCTGTTTGAGTGGAACTTACTTCTCACCAATGAAATATAGAGGGAATGTGGGTGGTTTGCTACAATGAAAGTGGCATAGTATGTCCTTGCCGTGAAGGTTTGAACTGGTGAAACCAGGGAATGTAGTTCATCCGAGCACTCTTCATGAAAGTAGTGATAGAACAGTGAGAGGCTTGTCACATCATGCCTCTGGAAGAGAGAGGTAGAGGGTGGAGAATAATTCATCACCTAAAAGGGCTTGGAGATACATTTTATATCTTAGGTATTAATTTTCTTTGGAGATACTTATTTATAAATATTTTCCCAGTGTACATTTTATTTTTATTTTTTATTTTTTTTTGTTATATACTCAAACTCAAATGACTAACTTTTTCCTCTTTTCCTGTTTTAGGCTGCAACTGATTTGCTGGTGCGACAAAAGCAGCTCTCTGTTGGTCTCCCACCAGACAGAGAGAAAATTATCACAAGGTTAATTTAAAAATTGTTACTGTTTCCTTTAAAACAAACTTTAAGTAACTTCTATCTGCTTTTAAATTATGCATGACTACAGATGTTGACATTTTATGAAGGTATCACATATTTAACACACTTTGAATTGTAAGTTTCCTTCTTTTTTTTTTTCTTTCTTTTAAATCATATCACCCGGAGCAAGGCGGTAATGCCACTGATATGCAGGGGGCTACATAAGAGTGAAGAGATTGGAAAAGAGAAAACCGGAAACCGCATCCTAAACAGGAAACAAGGGATGAGCCTCTTCACCTGTTCAATAGATGTGGGTGGAATGTGAACCAGGCGATAGTTTAGTCTATCTACTCCAATTGAAAAAAAAGTGAGAAGATTAGAAAAGAGAAAACCAAAAACCGCATCCTAAACAGGAAACAAGGGATGAGCTTCTTCACCTGTTCAATAGATGTGGGTGGAGTGTGCCAGCTTAAAATTATTTTTTACCCGAGTGAGCTTTATGCTAATTAGTCTCTTCATATGTCGTTCTTAAAATGAACCTTTGATTTTTTAGATACCACTGCATACTTTGACCATTAAGCCAAATTTATTAGTGTATTTGTACATTTTCAGAGATTTGACCAAATGAGTGTTGACTATATGATCAAGTTAAATAACAATGATATATTTACTAGATTTAGCTTAGTATGCCACAAGGCTGTGACTTTAGGGTATTTAATCAAGATCATGCTCACTATTTCAGTAATAATCTGTTAGACTATTACTACACAGTTCATTATCCAAACATGGGTATTTACTGGGATTAGCTTAGTATGTTGTAAGTTTCTTTCTGACATCTTGAAATAGTTCTGACATATTTACTCTATCTTCAGGGTATTTCTTACTTTCTATCATCGGTGTCACTTCCTTAGATTTTATACAGCCTCTTGATGAACACACCTTTTTTCCTAAGGGCTGTAAATATTAAAGTCTGAAGTAAGATTGGCACTAGACAAGATAAACAGGAACAAAGCAGCAAGACAAGTAAGTAATAAACCAAACATATGACAATGGTAATATACTAAAGAACCTCGTAGATCTGTCTTTGTTGCATTGCCTAAGAAGCCAAGTGCAAATAAATGTGAGTTCTACCTGACAGTTGGTTTAAGCTGCCACATAACCAAACTAATGAATCCTGAAGAATACAATGCAAAGCAGAATTAGATCAGAAATAGGACAAGAAAAGTGAGGCTTTGTTAAGAACACTGGAACAAGAAATTTTATATTTTTGATTGGAAACAATTTTCTATGAGAAAAAACACTGCATTTTTTACTATTTATAATACCTTCTCCATTAAATGCACTAATCATTTTTTTTTTTTGCGTTTTATCTTTTTTCAATAGAAAAATTTTCAGTATGTTATACTTTTTTTTTCTTTCATCATCAACGTTAGAATCAGTAAACAAAAATATGGCAATTTTGCCATTTTTTAAATTTTTTTTTAATTGCAAATTGGTAAGATTGTTATTATAATATAACCAAAAATGATCTGAAGTTAAAACTAGATGCTTTTTGGTCAACTCAACAATAAATTATATAAGAGGCGCAGTTTATGGAGATATATGAGGGAAGATAACAGTTAAACATGTGAAGATTTTAGAAGTATAATGCAAATAAAAGATAAATTTTTCTGCCAGATGAAAGCAAACTGATTACCAGATTTTGCTTTGAAAATTTTCTATTTTAGCAGCAAAACATAAATTAGTGCCAATGCAAATAGAATTGCAACAATGAACCAGTTATTATATTTCTAAAATATTCAATATATATATATATATATATATATATATATATATATATATGAACAATATTAACATTTCTTTTACAGTCCTCTTCCCCCTGATGAACTGTCTGAAATGATATTTGATGCTTGTGGGGAAGACCTCAGTACTGCTGCCTTAACTCAAGTAAGTTTTTTTTTTATATCACTCATTTTGAACACACTTCATATTAACCAGATTTTTTTATCTCATTTTTTTCATCTTTACCAATTCTTTTATTCTTGCTGCTTTAGTTGATGAATTTATTTTTTGGTTTCAGGAACTTCTTATTTACTTGGCCATGTTCATTCGCACAGAACCACAGTTGTTTCATGAAATGTTACGTCTTCGTGTTGGGCTCATTATTCAAGTTATGGCTTCAGAAATGGCCAGAACTCTTAAGTGCACAGGTATTCAATATTGTTTTATTTTTAATACTTATCCTAATATAGAATTTAATGTTCATTTTTTAATCAATTCACTTTTAATACTCAGAGAAAAATATTCAGAAAATGTAATATTTCACCATACCACAGAAAATAAAATGCAAGTCTACATCTGCCAAAAATAATTACAATCAAATGGGTTTAAAATCTAAAGTTAGAATAGAAATATAGGAATTATATATTTCAGGAAAAAACATTTAGCCCAATTGTTAGGGTGTTAAACTTTTTCACTAGACACACATGTGTTGATAACCCTGTCAACAGCAGCAACTTCTTTTCAATGTGTGTAAGAAAAAATTGGAAGCATGTATGTTGTGAATCCCAAAAGGTTAGCTCTCATTCACTTCAAACCAAGGTTGTCATAGGGATGCTAACGTTAGCACTCCATGCAATAGATGCACATGACTTAAACAATATACCTCACTCACTCTCTAATTCACCAGCAGAGAAAGTTCAACCTTTTCTTCATTCTTTCCAGAGACTCATAAGAACATTCTTTGAATTTGTACGTCCTTCAGAAATATTTTCAAAGTTCCCAACTGAATAAGAATTTCTATCTCATTTAGTTTCATACTCTTTCTTGTCTATTTTCTAAATCAATCTAATACTTTTAGATGCTTTTTGTCAATGCACAATGCCTTCTTAACTCTAAAGGATGACCCATAACCTAATAACAACAGACTTTAAAAAATGTCAGAACAATTAATTTTTTGTCTTTCATGATCTCAAAGGTATTCAAAATAAATTTTGCTATTATCCTACATGTATGTATTCACCTACTAATTTCTTAGTTTAAATGAAGAGACAAATGGATATTCCGTTCTATGAAGATGAATTGTTTGTTCTTCCTCCTCAGGGGAAGAAGCTTCAGACCACCTCCTGAACTTGAGTCCTTTTGAAATGAAGACTTTACTTCATCATATTCTTAGCGGGAAAGAGTTTGTCATCAGTCCAGGTAAGATGCTTTTTCTTTGTCTCTTTGATGATTCCTGATGAATATAGTACTTGGTATCCTAATCAGAAAATAATTGGATTTGTCTAAGGAGCAGAAAACATTCAGATTTTTTTATTTTTGAAGCCAATATGTATTTATATTTTTTAAATATTTAATTTATATATTTTACTTGAAAATTTTGGTTTTATAATTGATAATAATAAATATATAAATGTAATCTTTTCTGTACAAATTTCTGAATTATACAGAAATTATACATAAATGCCAAATCTATTAAATTGTTGTTGGCAATTTAACTATGTTCTACTGTTTGGTGTTTTATCAAACCAAACTAAAGAAAACTTTTCCACTAGTTTCTTTGGAACTTCTCAAATTATTATACATTAAAAAAATTGCTGGCTGAAAGTTATGAAAGTTTGCTAAATGGGTCAGTGAATAATAAAGTCTTTTATTCATATTTACAAGGCACTACACAAAATGAGTGCCACATTTTTCTTTAAGAGTTTAAAGTGAATGTCATTTTTGTTTCCATTATTTTATAATTTGTTTAATTTTTCAGAAGAACTTAGTTTAATTTTAGTCTTTCTAACAAATACAAATGAGGCAGTATACTTAAAAAAACTATGTGTGCTGATTTACTAAAATAAGTATTAAGCTGTATGTTTAACTTTATTTAAACTTGTATTATGTAAAGTTAACAAATAATTCTAAGTTATTAATTCTAATTTACCAATTGTTCCCATATGAAAACTGAAATGGTAAAATGTTTTTGCTAATAATATTCAGTCCTTTGTGATGTAAAGTTGAAATTTATTATTTGCATGTCCTTTGTTTTCTATTATTTATTTAAAATAATGATTGATTATTAAAGAAATATTTAAAATTAATGATTAAAACCCTTTTTAGTTATTCACTTCAGACCCGTGGCAAAAATTAAAAAAAAAATAAGCATATGCTGGGTGTGATGGACAAATTGTCGTCTAAATCAAGCAAAAATGAAAATAGCATTTACATCTCATTTTAACAGGTATATTTACCAAAATTACACAAAAATATCTTGAAATACTAAAGAGTACATTTATTCAATAAAATCGCCATTGGTTTCAATCACAGATTCCTGCATCTCATTCTGGTTGAGCTACTCGTTTAAGTTGGTGAATGCTGTCATTATCCTTGCCTTCAGTTCATTTTTGTTGTCATAAGAAGTTTTGCTAGACTCTCACTCAACTGTGCCTCTACACATAATAATCAAGGGGGTTGCAGTCTGGGGAGTTTGATGGCCAGATGTAAGTTGTGATGTGGTCACAGAAATTGTCTGACAGCCATGACTGGATTCTCCTGCTTATGTGGCATGGTGCAGAGTCCTATTGCCTGACATAGGGTCTTTCACCCTTTTGATCCAGGGCAGCCCTGCCTCCTCAAAGTACTTGATGTAGGTTTCTATGTTGAGTCTGAGGCCCTGTGGGAAGATGAATGGAGGCATAACATCACCATCACTAGTGATCACTTCAAACACCTTCGTAATCACCATTAGACTCGTCCAACTCTTTTTAAATCTTCTGCATTGTCCTTAGATTGACACCAAACACTTTGAAATGTTTGTATTGGTGCTTCTAGTGCGAAGGCTAAGTAGTACATCATGCCGTTTCCAAATTTCTGGTGAAGTGAATTGCATCATGGTGCTCTTTTTCTCACAGATGATGCCCAGATGACCCCACTATACTTTGCAGATGACAAAAACAATGTGTATGTGCAAAATTAAAAATATAAAATGGCGACAATTTACCAATCGCACCTTGTATGGTCAGATTTTGATTTCTGATTTCTTCTCCAGTTATATATATATTTGTTTCAATGTTGAAACAAAATGGACAATTTTGTAGTAGTTTGTAGTTTTCACACTTTCTAAAGTTATAATAAATTACATATATATAGCACCCATAGTCACAAAAGGCTATGACAGATTGTATGAAAGTGATTGGCTCATTATAGGAAACTCTTGCAATCTTTGGTATACCATTAATTTTGAAATTTGAATTTTCAAAACTTTTGAAGAACTTTGATTAAATACTACAAGAAAAATACAAATTTATCAGTTATTCAATGTTATCTTAAAGTAGATTTAAATAAGATGAGTTATTGTCAAACCTACTGAGGATACATAGCCCAGTGGATATAGACATTGGTTAGTTCCAGTGACTTTACTTAAAGAGTTGTGAGTTCAATACCAGGCTACAACAGTGAACAAATAACTTAGAACATCAGGTTAAAGGGAGATAACTTATGACTACCAGAAGTGGCTTTGCACAAGGAATGAGAATGATATACCCCAGTGATCATAATAAAAGGTTCGGTTTGAAATTCCTAGAAGGCCGGAGCATACAATAGCAGAAACATTGTGAAAATGGCAATAAAGATGAGGACAATAGTCTGAATAATGTAAATTGTGCCAACAGAAATCTTTAAACGTAATTATTTGCCTTTGTAATTCTTTATTTTTCTTGTAATTTTTTTTATCTTTGAATATAATTCGTAAAACTGTTTAATGTTAGCATAAAAAACAACATACAAATACATTTTATCAAAAATGAATACAAAATTGGTTTCTATAAAATTAGTTTCATTTGAGTTTCTTTTTCTTGTGGTCTTCCTTCCTATTTTTATTTTTCAGCTGGAATTCCTAGTTTTATTTTTTTATTTAGAAATCTTCATCATTATGAAAATGCTTTGATAATGTAATTTTATAATCTATCAATTTTTTTCTTTTCTAATGTTTCAGTATAAAAATGAAACAATACTTTTAAAAAGTTAGTTTTCTGTGAATCTGCTGACCAAAATATCAATTAAAAATATTTTGTTACTTATAATTTAATTCTAGAAAAAAAACAAGAAATAGCACTGAAGAACAAATTTAATACATTTCATTGCAAAATATGATAAAGTGATGCTTTTTCCCCTTTTCTTTTTTTTTTCTTTAAATTACTTTCAATAAATGAAATAGGACATAAAATGTATAACTATTTATTGAGCAGAGTAAAGATTCAAATTAAAATCTGTAATAATGACAAAGTTTCTGTAGGTTTGTTGCAAAAACAACACTTCATAGTGCAATTTTTATTAGATCATTTTCAATGGTATTGTGCTAACTTAAAAAAAACGAACTTTCAACTTAAATCCCTGATACCCTATTTTCAATTAATTAAATAGAAATTAACCCATCTCCCAGAATCTGACCAACCTTCAGAATTTATTTGGGAATTGCTTTTTGCAATGAAAACTTTTGAGCATTCCTTCATTTATATATTTATAGTCCAGATTATGAAAATTTAGGAGTTTAGAAAGGAAACAGTCATAATGACCTTCAGTGCAAATCCATATGTACTAAGATGATAAATTCATATATTTACTACAAAAGTTTTATTATTGGAAAATGTTGATAACTTTTGGAATAAGGAATGCTGATAAAGTTTAGGCTAATTCTAAATCTCTGAAATTAATACCTTTCTGAAAAATTGGTCTATATTATATTTCAAGCAGTATTTCTTTTCTAATTGGCATCATCAGTTTACTGATTGGGAACATTTAGCCTGTATCTTTTTTTATGTTTTCTGTCCAATTTCATTTAAACTTTCTACTTCTTTTTCTTCATATGTATTTTTTTACTTTTTTTTATTTAGGAAAAAAAGAAAAAATATCCAGAATTTCTGCAATAAGAATAATAATTGGTGTTTAATATTGTTTCTCATATGCCTGTTATATTTTTTATCAGTTATCTGAGTTTAGGAATGTGATGATCCTGCAATTTTGCATTCTGATGGGTAACCTTGTTTTACAACAATTTTTTTCTGAAAGCATCAGAAATCTTTTCCTCTTTCAGATGAGGTATGTGTTCAAAAGGTCATTACAATAAGAAAGCAAGAAACTTTTTGTCATTTGTCATCATTTCATCATCAAAATTTCTAAGGAAGAATTTTGTTTTTATAAAATTGAATAGATTTTTATGAAGTGTGTGTACTGTTCATTTAGATTGTTATCAATTTGAATTCTGATCCCATGCAATTGATTTTGAGATGAAACAATTACAGGCCAAAGATTGTTATCAGAAATTAAGATAATTTTTTTAAGAGCTAATTCTGAAAATCACTTTCCATAGTGATAAAGAAAACTTAAAGTCTGCATTTAGAACATGAGGGGAAGGCTGAAAAGTTCATAGGCTGACTATAAAGGAGTGATGCTTGAACTGTGAAATCTTACATGCATTCATTTCAACTCTTCTTATTAATAACTGGATTGTTTCTTTCCAGGTAAACTGACATCTGACAGTTCAAAGAAGACTGTTTATCCTGTTAGTCAATAAAAGCCATGGACAGTAGATATGACATCACCATCATTGTAATACTGGTTTCCGGCTAAGTATTTTTTTATTTTGGGGATCAGGAGAATAAGGAGGTTGATCAACCGGTTCAAAGCCACTGTCTTGCACATCAGCTATTGAAATCAAGGACCTGTGTGATAGATAGATGATTGTCCTGATGAAACAATACCCCTTTCATCAGTTTTCCTGGGCATTTGGTTATGATAGCTTTTCATAACTACCTCAGCAAGTTGACATAGTGCTCTCCATTGATAGTGTGGCCCTTTTGAAGATAGTCACTAAACACAAAATTCAAAGAAACTGATGCCATCAGCTTTCCTCTCTGCAGATGAAAGGAACTTGTCCTTTTTTGGAGCAGGTGAGGAGGGGTGTTTCCACTGCATGAATTGTCTTGTTGTCTCTGACTAAAAGTGATGAACCCAGTACTCATCTTGGGCCAGGGAATGTTCAAGGAAACCAACTGGATCTTCCTCAAACAATGTCAGATTTTTTTGTCTGTGATGTAATCAGCCTGTGCACTTTTGATCAGGTGTCAGATGATGTGGAACTCACCAAGCAGAAACTTTCGTTATGCCAAGTTCATTGTGCAAAATATTTTCAACTTTCTCAGGGGATATGCTGATAGCATTGGCTATTTGATTTATAGTCAGTCAACATGTGAATACAGCCAATGTTTTCCTTGATGATAACAGTTGCAGGAAGTCCAGACATTGTGTCATCTTAAAGACTTTCCCTTTAACCCTTAAATTCAGCTGCCCACTTTGATACTGTTAATAAAGCTGGGGCCTTATTGCCTAATGTACTAAGCATGTCAACATGAATGTCCTTGGGAGCTAGATCCTTTTTCTGCAGGTTCTTCATAACGCCACGATGACAAATTCTGTCCATTTTCAAGAGAAGTTGTTACTTGTTATATTTTAAATCTTCTTTGAACATCCAGATATCGGTTTCTTTGTAAATAAACAATGCAGTTATTAATAAGAAGTGTTGGAATTAATGCTTGTAAAATTGCACAGCGCTAGCATCTCTCTCCTTCATAGTCATCCTATGAACTTCTCCACCTTCCCTTGTAAAATAATATTTCTGCATAGGCTATTTATTCTCCTTTATTTTTCCTTCATTTTCATTTTCCCTTCTTTTCATTCTTTTTCATTTCAATTGATCGCCTTCTGTATTTTCTTTCCATCAGGGAAGAAAGATAAAGCTGGTAAGCATTGCTTCATCGAATGATTGTTGGTGTCTGTTATTCATTCTCTCTTGTGAATTGCTTTGAAATTTCTTCACTGCTTTTGCATCATTTATTTGAATTATTTCATTCATCTTAAAATGAGTTTCTTTATTTCATTTTCTCATTCTCAAATTTGTTTTTGTCAATTATATTTCTGTTGTAGCTGTAGTGTGCCATGTGAATCTTTGTTTTTCTCATGAAATCTCTTTCTCAAATGATCCCACTTTGTCTTCATGTGTACATTGTGATATTTTATCATGAATTCTTCAATCAATTGATTTCAACAGCTTACTTCATTACTACTTTTTTTTATTGTTTCTTTATCTTTTTATTGATTAAATATAATATTTTTATTCCATCTTCAGCCTTCAAGTTAAATTGCAGGTATTCAGAACAAAGAAGTTCCTTAGGACAATTAGTTGAATTAAGGATAATGAACTCTAATATTCTTCATTAAGATAATAATATGTCCTTGTCAAATATCTTGTTAGTATGACTACTTAACAGGGGTATCACCTGCCTTCTATTGCGTCTCCAAAAGCTATCAGCTGTCCAGGACTTCACCTGTTTTAAGATGTGTTATCTCTTTTAATGTCAAGTTGACAAAAGTATGGACATCAAACTTGTTATGGTAAACTAATCATTTTGTTGCCTGTATGAATGTATATAGAGCAACACAAAAATAAACATCTACAAAGATATCATGCTGTCTACTTTTTTACGGCACTGAATCTTTGGTCATATACCAACATCATCCGTGCTCACTTGAGCACTTCCATTACTATTGTTTATGCAGTATTTTTGCACACTGGAATTTTACAATGTCGCAAGCATTGAATTTATGTTTCAAATGTTTATGTTAATCTGCGAAGGGCAGGTTATTTGTTGAAGATGAAAGACTATTATTTTCAAAAGTTTCTTTGGTGAACTGGACAAAGCAACTGGATGGCAAAGCAGAGAGGCACCACAGAAAAGTTAGACTCATTAAAAAAAAGGACTCCATCACTTGTGTAAACTAATGGGTAACAGGGACTTCTGGTAAGGAGATGTAAAATCTTCCAAGCAACCTCTCTGTATGAAACAAACCCTGCAGCTAGAACAAAAGACAAAATAACAATACTACAAAATTAAAGCTGCTTCTAATTACTAGAACTTAACTTACCTTCCTCCCTGTAGGTTTTGTGATGAGTCTATAATAACCATGCAATTCACTCCTCATTCACCAAGTCTTGGTTGTGTGTATACAATGTCTTTGTTTTTTTTTTTAATTCTTTTTTTCTGTTCATATCTGAACTATTATTTCTACTGTTTGTAAAGATGTCTCTTTTCTGATATTCTTCCTTTGTATTGTTCTCTAAATGATGTTTGTATTCTCTTCTCTACCTTTCAATGTTTCATGCTTTTAACCAGAATATTCTGATAATTTCCTCTGCTCACTTTCTTTCTTATTTGCATTTACTCAAGAATCCTTTGCTATCTTCCTGTACTGCACTGATGTGCTAAAAGTCATGGAATAGCAGTACACAAAGGTAATGATAGGTGGAGCCACCAGACCTGGTGTCATAGAATTGCTCAGTCTGTTCATGACCAGATGATATGATTCAAACAGAACATGATAGTAGGTACCAGATAGATGGAATATTTCATTTCTGAAATTGTTGAGACATTTTACATCTCTTGGTCTATATTGTCATGAGTACAAGGAATACCTGATGGATGACAATACCACCCATTGGGAACAGAGCAGAGACTGACCCCTGGTCCTTAATGATTATGACCATAGGGGTCTGGCTAGTATTGGTGCAATAATAGATGATTCTGGCTCAAACCATATTTGCATTCAATACAGGAGCTACTTTTCTGAAGCAGGTCATTTCGGTATTATTTATATTCCTTTTATTAGGATAGGGAAGCAGAAGACCCACTAGGGTGGCCCTGTTAACTCCACAGCACCAGATACAATATCTTCTTTGGGATCATTACATTACCAAGCCTCCAGAGTATGATTAGCAATATATAACATGATCTAATGAATCATG
Organism: Ascarosepion bandense; assembly: GCA_037127315.1. Classification (NCBI taxonomy): domain Eukaryota; kingdom Metazoa; phylum Mollusca; class Cephalopoda; order Sepiida; family Sepiidae; genus Ascarosepion; species Ascarosepion bandense. The sequence continues at coordinate 4,279,323 of JBBBDQ010001045.1, forward strand.
GTTCCTGTTGTTTTGGGCTTATGGTAGGGTTCAAGTTTGGCACATATCTCATTATACCATGAACCCCAGTTATCAACAAAGCACATTGCAAGCTGTTAGTGTTTGTATAATGATGTGGTGTGACATAGGTTGGGTGTGTTGGTTAATCTAAAGGTGTCATGGGCTGGACTAGTGATTGCTACATTGTACTGCTGCTTTTCACCCATTCATGGACTCCGTGTTTTCAAACAATGATAGCTTATTCCAGCAGTATAATGTACCATGTCATCAATTGCCTAGAACTGATTTAGTGAGCATTCTGGAGATTTGTGGTGAATAGTATAGCTATCTTGTTTGCCCAACATGAGCCCATTTATGGGGCATGGTGAAGAGGCCCATTCACTTACAATGTATTGCACCCTAAAAATATCAAATAACTGAACAACTACCTTTTTAGAGGTCTTCTAGAATCAATGTCACATCTAAGTGCAGCATTTCGATTGACTAGAAGGGTACTACACAATACCAGGCACCTACCCCATGTCTTTTGGTATATCAGTCAGTATTTGATTTTCTCTTTCACAGAACCTTTCATGACTCGCATTTGCTATTTACTCATAAATACTAAACTTTTCTAATGAAATATTTTTCATTCTGAATTTCAACTTTTCTTAATATTTCTGACATTTGTATTCAACAGACAGTAACAAAAACTTCTAACACCTAGCTTTAATTCAGTTTACTGACTATCATCTTGTTAGTTGTCCTCTGCTTGGCAGCCAAGCTCTTAAATATATTTCACAAAAGATTTGTTAGCAATTTTCTTGCACCATTCCACTTTCTACTTGTATCAAAATTGATTCCATTTACTACTTTTTGCAGTTATAGCCTAACTTAGTTTTACACAATATCCCCAAGCATGGGGTACCCAGCATGGATCAGACTCACTAAGGTCATAATGGGTAGTAAGATTAGCTTGCTAACAATTGATCTGTGGTAAAACATACAAATATTTGCTAAGCTTACTGAGGAGAAACTGCACTTTGGTGCATCTGTTGTGATCAATTGCTCACTGTTAAGTGCATCCTAATAAATGGCAAAGAATACAAAAAAATGCAAAAAATACTATGATGTACAAAACCATACCGTACTTTTTAAAAATGTATGTTTCTTAAATAATATGCTACCTGAAAGAAGTAGGCTGCTTCTAGCACTTTTAGAAGACAGCACAATACATTTTATTATTGATAAACTCTATCTAAAAAAACATGTTTACCCTGAAAGTATGAAATTGCATACAAAATGTCTGTAGTTGAAGCCATAAATTTGCGTACAAAATGTTTTGATTTCGGCATTGAGTAGACCATAGAGGTTGTCATGCTGCTGAAGAAAATCAACCACCCAACTGATTCAGCATTAATGACACATAATGGTTGATATGCTGATAAAATTAATCAATACTTTAGTTTGGCACATGGATTACATTCTATTCTTCTGAAGTGATCTCTCAAATCTCTAGCTATTACCATGTGCCAGATATTCTGATCTTATAGGTTGTTTTGAATCTTTGAAAATTGTCAGTCATTATGAAACTGGAACCTAATTTTGTTTTGGAATTAAAGTTTTAAAAGTGAATTCACTTGAAACTTTGATCAATGATTTAGGTGCTATCAATGAAGTTCTTAAGATTATAAGAAAGGTAGAATTATATAATTGCTAATATATGAATGATATAAATATAGTATTTCATAAAAATGTCAGAATGATAGTAATGAAAATGTATAAAAAAAAAAAGCAACATGTATAAAGCCTTTTCAAACATAGCCATAGCACCAAAAGTTTATTCTAGAAGCAGTATTTTATTTTTTATTAATTAAGCTTTATCTTTGATAAAATCTAACGATTATTTCTTCCATTGATATATTATAGCTGACATAAGTATGGGTGACATGCCCTTTTCTTGGGTAGAAATCTTAGCTATAATGTGAGCTCAAAAAGTGAATCACCAAGTTTTGCAGACCATCCTAAATATAAAATTTGCAAATAATTATTTTATCAATCATTTACATATTCACATCTGATAATTGATGGTTGTCAATAAGGATTAAGTGTTTGCAAATCTCCAGCATCCTCTTCAGCAATCTTGCCAACCCAGCATTTTCATTGTCTGCACATTCTTAACCTTTCCTTAAATCTTCATTCCTGTCAGTCTTGTCTCTAGAGTTTGAAAATGTATTCTAAAATAATTCCAGTTCTCATATTCAGCTGCTTCTTCAGTTCCAAATAAGTCTTGCTATTTTTTAAAAAGCTGTATAAATTTTTGAAGCGTACATATATTTTATGGTCCAAGACATTTGCAAACCATTTCTTCATTTGTTTTACGTTTTCACTATTTTATTACTTCCCCTAGTGAACCTGGATTGTATGAAGCATTTATCTTTTGTTTATTTCAAGCCTATTGTTTTCTTTGATGCAGTCAATCTTCTGTATAATTTGTTTAGCAAATAAAAAAATATTTCACAAATTCTTGTTTATGGGACACAAATTCCTTTGATTTTGTGTCATACCAACTTGATTTTCTTGAAGTTTCTTTCTCTTTTTGTTCAAATTTCAGTTCTTGAGTTTGAAAAAAATAATTTAAGAAAATACAAAATTTTTTTGATGTTCATATTTAAACGAAAAAGTATAATATTTTTTTCTCCTATCGTTAGGAAAGAAACGCAAAACTGGTAAGCGGGTCTCAATTCTTTCTAACCACATTTTTAACCTGACTTTTTTTTTTCTTCTATTTTCTGCCCATTCAATAATAGTATTTTGTAACTACCCTTCTCTTTAATTTACTTATCAACTTTTAACTAACCCAAAAATTGGCACCAAAATAACAATGAAAATTAACATTTTTTTTTTTTAATATATATAGAAAATAAAATATCTGTCTTTATTTCTGGTCTACGGAGGCCATTAATCATTTAATGTTTTTTAAGCTAGCTATTCTAAAAAAACAAAATTAGTATCCTTAAACTCTTGCAAATTTATCAAAATCGCATAAGCTATTAAAAAGAAAAAAAAAGAAAGACAGTTTCTTGTCTTTGTAAGTTTATAAATCATGATGTGGCTGTCACTACTATTGCACTAGAAATAAATAAAGAAGTAGTAGTAATAGTTAATAGTAGTTATCATTTTCTACTACTATGACTTTTTCTCTTTTCATTAGAAAGTCAGAAAATTAAAAAACCAAGAAAGAAAATCAAGTTTTGGTTTGTTACAATCATCTTTGTTCTTGAATTGTTACTGTAATTTTGAATTGTTATTGTATTGTTTTTGCTAACATTTTTTTTTCTCTCTTGGCACAAGTTGCTTTCCCCCCCACCATCTCTCTCTCTCTCTCTCCTTCACAAGTGAATCCAGTTGTTTATTTGATTAATTACTCCCTGCTCTTCACTTTTATGTTCTTATGATGCGATGGGTCAATTGTCAACATTTTATATTTTTAATTTCACGAATGTGTGTTGTTTGTTAATTTTGTTGACTACACAGTATAGTATGGTCAGTTGGGTACCGTCTGTAAGAAAGAGTCAGTCATCATCATCATTTATCCATCACACGCAGATGGTGCATAGGGCAGCAACTTTTTGTTGCTGTTTCTGTAACAAACTGTTTTTTACAGGGCAGGGTTGTTAGTCCTGCACCCAACCCCAAACCTGGAGGACCGGTGGACCATTCTTGGTCCTTACGTTTACAGCACCTAGTATTCCCAAATGGTCACCCATTTAAGTACTGACCAGGCTCAATGTTGCTTAACTTCGGTGATCGGACGGGAACTGGTGTATTCAACACGATGTAGACGTAAGAAAGAGTCAGTCAGTTAAGTGCCATACGCTTGGGCGATCATGTCTTTTTCGAGACATGACTGACTGGGCAGAAGATTATCCCGCAGTAGGTTGCCATTGCTTTCTGCGGTAGACTGGTTGCCGACCAAGGATACAGAACCCAATCTGTCCTGCTATTTAACCCATAACTGGAGGGAAGAGACGGATTAATACCTTTCCCAAGGGTATTTGTGCGTAAGTGAATGCAATGGATTCAACTGGAATTCGAACTCGGCTCCCCGGTTTCTCGTTCTGAGCCGATATCCACTGTACCACAACGCACATACCATGACATAATTCCTTTTGTGAGAAATTTGGAAATTGTATACTCTACTGCTTGGCATTTGTACTGGAAGGTCCAATACAAACATTTCAGAGTGCTTGGGTGTCAATCTGAGAACAGTGCAGAGAATTTGGAAAGAATTGGATGAGTCTAATGGTGTTTGAAGTAATCACCAGTGAGGGTAGTGTTATGCCTCCAGTCATCTTCCTACAGGGCCTCAGACTCAACACAGGGGTCTACATTGAGGAGGTAGTGCTGCTCTGTCTCAAGAGTGTAGCTGCTAAAAGATCCTGTCTACCAACAGGACTCTGTATTATGCCATGCAAGCAGGAGAACCCAGTCATGGCTGTCAAACAATTTCTACAACCATATCACCTCTTATATCTGGCTACCTAATTTCCCAGACTGCAACCCCCTTGATTATCATGTGTGGGGGTGCAGTTAAGCAAGAGACCATCAAAACTTCTTGTAAGAAGTAAAAGCAAGGATTATGGCAGCATTCACCAACTTAAACAAGGAAACTGTTGAGGAGAGTTGCAGGAGTTTCTGAAATCATCTGGGGCCTGTGATTGAATCCAATGGCAATTTTATTGAATGAATTTACTCTTTAGTATTTCAAGATATTTTTGTGAATTTTAGTTAATATATCTTAAAATGAGTTGTTGGTGTTATTTTTTTCAAATGTCATTTTTGTGTCATTTAGACGACAATTTATCCATCGCACTCTGTATATGTATATATGTGGATAAATATATCTGAAATTTGCATTTGAATAATTCTCTTGTTGTTTTTTTTTCCCCACCTTCCTACTATTTTCATTCTTGATGATATTCTTAAATAGCTATAGACTGTCATGGATAAAGCTATCATCATCATCTAAGCATTATTGTGTTTGGTTTCCTTCCAACAATGTTAGATCCATTTACTATAATAATCACTATATTTTTTGGCATATAAGATCCCTCCCCTATTGATATTTGATAGTACACTTAAACATGTAAACTCAATACCTTGACTTTAATTTTAAAAAGCTGAAAGATATACTCAGCCATTTTGATGGACTTATATGTCACCAGATGTGGTAATAATTATATCAAAATTGCACAACTAAAACTATTGTATCTCTTTTACCAATATTCAGTATTCCACTCACTATCCAGACGTATCACAGAATTTCCTGATTAAATTAAAGTAAAAAGACAAAAAGAAACAACCATTTTGACAAAGTTGGAGCAGCTGTATGGAGCCATAATTTTTTTTTTTTTTGACTTCTACTATCAACATATTTTTATTGTTTCTTTCCATTGTGTTTATGCTTCAGATAAAATTTGTTTTCTCTATCTTAATGTTCATAATTTTAAATTTATAACCTTTGTGTGATTTTCAGCTGTTTCATATACCAAAGTTGCTTAAGTACAAACTCATTTTCTTTGTTTCTTCTAAAAACTTAAATCAGATAAATAGGTATTCATATGTTCAGCTAAAGAGTATATATTAATGGAACCAGTGTGGCAAAAGTAATAAGTTGTACTCAGTAAACAGCAATGCTTTTATAATCCTCTGTATCAATGATAAATATTTTCATCTGTTGTAAATGAAAAAAATTGTTTTTGTCTTTCTTAATCTGCATTTTTCCACAGTTTTCATTTTTTAAAAATATTTCAAGAAATCTTAAAAAATTGTTTCAAGCATTAAAGTCATAAGTAAAATTTATTTTTACTTTTTTTTTTAACAAATGAATTTTAACAAATTTTATTTTTTTAAGCCATCAGTGTTCTTAATTCTTCTGACAGCAATAAAATAAATTTATCTTTTGAAATATATTTACAATTTTTGCAGAACTTTGTTTTTCAATTGTTTGTTTTTTGTTTCTTTTATTTTTATATATTTTTTATTGTTCTTTTTATTTGTTTTCAAATTTTGTTTTATACAGGAATTTTTTTTTCTGATAAACTCTTTCATTTTTCTATATTTTATGTAAAATTTAAATTTCTCTGACTCTGTATAGAAACATGTTGTTTCCACAGGTAAATGCATTATCCATTGTTCAAATGAAAATCCTGCACATATTTTTATTGTCATCATCACTAATTTTGTTCTTTGACACTTTTACAAACTCTTGTTATTGCATATTTTTCTTTTATGATTTTATCATTCACCATTCTGAATCAGAAATATAAAATTCAATTTTAGCCATTTTATTTCATCTCTTCTCATTTTAGATTTTACTTTTCTTTGTTGCATGGATTTGGAGATTTTATTGGCTTTTGTTTTGTTTTAATAACTGTGCCTGAAGAGATGAACCCTCGTGCTAAGAAGCATTCCCTTTATTACTTCAACTTGTAGCCCTTAAAATTTTGCTCTCATCAGTTTATCTCTATTCAGTCTAACATTAAATAAAATGCAAAAAAAAACCCCAAAAAACTTTGAACCTCTCAACTTGTGATTCAGTTAAGACAATAATATATCATTTGAAATACAAGTTTAACATAAATGCAGTAGCAAAACTGGAAATTGATATCATTTATAACATTTGTGAAATGAGCATTTGTGACAGCTTTTAAAAAATTGAAACCATTGTTTTCTTTCGACATCACAAATGATTTCTAGACAGAATTCTCAGAAAAAAATGTCACTTTGCATCTCATTTTATGAATAGGATTTTTTAAAAATCTTTTTAAATCAGTTGCTTTTCTCATGACTCAGGTTTTTTCTTTATATTCATTTTCAACATTAAAAATACAGTTATTTATTTTTTTAAATTTAAAAAAACCTTGTTTGTTTTTAATATTTTAAACATTTTTTTAAAATGGTTTTTAATGGGTTTTTTTAAATGGTTTCTTCATTTTATTGATCAGTTTTTCAGTCTTGAGCTGTTGAGTTAAACTAAATGAGATTGGAACAGACAAGTAATTTCTCATCGACTTGAACTGGAATCCTATGCCTAAAGAACTTGCCTTATATGAACAATATCATCATCACCCCCCCCCCCCCACCAAATCTATGTCTCATCATAAAAGCTCCAGCAGCTGAAGCAGTTACATTATCCATGTAAAACAAGTTCTTTAAGGTTTGGGATGTAAGTTCAAGCTTTGTAAGAAGTCTCTCTATGATTTCGTAGTCATATTGACTGGATCAGCTGCTAACATCAAATTTAATAAAATGTCAGAATTTCAGAAACATATTGAGTGCTATTCAAACAACTTTTTTTTTCTCTCTTAAATATAGAATTAATCTCAGAACCAATCTTGTATAGCCAATCTTTCCAATTCTTTCATGCCTGCTTTCTTATATAAGGTTACAGCCATATTACATTGAAACACTAGTTCTCATATGATCACCAAGGTTAAGCAAGGTTCTGAAAAAAAAAGAACTCCTGAATCTGTTGGTGATAGCCTCACTCAACATGGAGGCCTACATCAAGTGTCTTAAGAAGGTAGTGCTGTTCTGAGTCAAGAGGTTGGCTGCTGGAATATCCTATGTCTGGCAACAGGATTCTGCACCATGCTACACAAGCAGGAGAACTCAGTCATGGTTGTCAGACACATTCTGTGACCACATCACTTCTTACACCCCTAACTCTTCAAACTGCAACACCCTTGGCACAGTTGAATAAGAAACCACTAAAATTGCTTGTAACCTCGAAAATGAACTGAAGGCAAGGATTATGGCAGCATTCGCCAACTTAAACAAGGAGACCATCCAGAAGGGTTGCAGGAGATTCTGAAGTCATCTGGTGGCAATAGTTGAATTCAATGGCAGTTGTATTCAATAAATTTACTCTTTAGTATTTCAAGATATTTTTGTATAATTTTTCTAAATATATCTAAATTTAGAGAGACCCCATATATATATATATATATATATATATATATATATATACATATATATATAATATGGGAATCAAGCCTGTCTCTAAATTTACTCTTTTCGTCTTTTAGTCTATTTTTGACTTATTTCAGATTGGTGTAATTGAAAACTATTGACTGTTGTGCAAACCTAAATTTTTCATATACCTTTAGCATGGGGTACATTAAAGATTGTTACTCCCTCTTTTGAAAGTGCTGAACTCTATTCATTATTAAAAAAACCCAAGTTATTTTCATGTTGCCTTTTAGAATCTTGTTTTATTGGAAATTGCTTATTCATTACAATAATGTATTGATTATATTTAATGTCTTTCCTTGAACCAATTCTGCCCATCCACCTGCCTGCTGCCTTTTGGTTCCATTGTTGCTATGTTTGCCTGCTAACCAAACTTGCTCTAAATGTCCAGAACGCACCAGCACTGATGATTCCTCTGAGCGAATTCGGCTTTCATTCACATCCAAGGACAAACACGAAGAGAAAGTTTTTGCTCGACTCAGCCGATCATATAAGGTTTTTTTCCTGTTTTTACATTCTACATTTTTTGTGACTCTGAAGAATCCTGACTGTGAAAAAGTAGAAGGATTTGCATAAAATCCTTAGAAAGTTATTGCGAAATCTTTTGCCTTTAACCTTTGAAAAATTTGAATTATTTTGTTGGTACACACATGACCTCTCTTTTCTCTCTAAGTTTAGCACAAAACTGCATCAGACGGAATATAGTGGTTAGCACAATAAAATCTTTTCATGGTGGGGGGGTCTTTCCTGGCGTAAAATAGGCATTCAAAACAATGTTTTACCTGGGCTTGAACATAGCTTACTAATGCAACAAAGTTTTATGGGTTTTTTTTTTTTTAATACATTTTTTTTTATACATAATTTGGTGACTAATATATTTGGTTTCTTAAATTTTAAGAAGTTTATAATTAAAGGCAAATTTTGCAATATTTCAATGCCCCCCCCCCCCCACACACACACACCTAAAAAAGTAACAAAATTTATAGCCTAATATAGTGTGTTCCCAGTTTGGGAGAAGAGAGAGAAACAGAGAGACAACTTTCATATATAAGGGGGTGACTAAAATGTTTGAAAATTAATAGTATTTTTGGTCTGGCAGATAGCAACCATACAAATGGTATGGATAAAAGTTTGCATGCTCTTCAAATTCCTCAAATGTTTTGATGGTTCTTTCTCTTAAATCTCATTCAGTGTCAAAGGATGAAATTCACAAAGTTTATTTACACTACTAAGATTTTGATATTTTTAAATCTAACATTTAGGAAAATAGAAATCTCTGTGTGTATGAGACCTTGCTTAAAATCTGTCTGTTGAAATGTAGATAAACAATAAATAAGAATATTTATTCAAAATCCATGAAGATATGCAATTTTATGGACGTTGTCTATATTTGAATTATGTTATTGAATTAAAGAATATTTTATCATTAAACAAATGAATGTACATCAGTTAGCAGACATATTGTAGCAAGTGTAGATTTTACAAACATGATGATATACTTAATTAGTATAATCTGTTAGTCTTTCTTAAGCTATGAATACAAATTGCAAACCAATTGTATTCCCATTCTGACTTGTAAAATCTATACTATTTCTTTTTAATGAACAGTAGCTTTGCAATTTACCTACAGTTAATATTTCAACTCAAGTTACTTTGAGGAGTTTCTATTCTTGATACTTGTACTTTTCAACTTGACTGATCTTTTAGGTGAGGAATAAATAATTATTATTGTTGTTATTATTGTAATATAATAATCTGGCCCCACCCGAAGAAGGAAGCTGATGCAAGCGGGGGTGTTTTCCGGTCGTTGAAAGGAACGGATGTTTGTTTGACCTTATTTCCGGCAGTAGCGGAAATGGCTACAAGAGGCAGACAGAACAGGTGTCTCTGAGAATTACGTAGGCGTCGCGTGGGCGTCGCGTGATCAAGGCAAAGCCGGAAGAAACAAGTCCCGGTTTTGGAAGATATATAAAGACTGCGAAAACACGGATTCGACAGTCAGTCTCGACAGACGAGTCTGGGCAGAGAGACAGAGGAGAACAGGCAAAGCCGGAAGAAACAAGTCCCGGTTTTGGAAGATATATAAAGACTGCGAAAACACGGATTCGACAGTCAGTCTCGACAGACGAGTCTGGGCAGAGAGACAGAGGAGAACAGATACGACGACGCCCCCCCGTCACCCCTGTCAACCTTAGAGGCGCGCTCTCTCACTCTCTGTTCACTAGACTACACGGTCCATCGTTCATCAATAAAAATATAACTTATATTTTTATATATACCCGTGTTTGTCTGTTTATTGATATATAACAGACTTCTCTTTTTGGTGCCTAAGTGACTTGGTTTTGAAACAACAAAACAGATTGATACGAACATTATTGGGTTTACCACGGAGATGATTGAAGATTCCGGAATTAAAACTACCGGATAGAAGACGAAAATAGTAAACAACCGGACGACAACGAGGAAGGAAGAAAAAGAAAAAAAAGAAGACGAAAATATAGTAGCCGTATGACTAGACATCAGCCAAGGTAAAGTGACTTATTGATTTAATAGTGTGTGTGTTCTCTGCTCGTGTTTATAATAAGTCCAGTTAGAAAAAAAAAATGCATACTTTTGCCATTGAGAAAAATGGATTGTTCGGTAGAGAGATACGGGGTACAGGTAGAGAGTGGCAGGGAACGCCGGTGAAGTAGAGAGAGTATTATGCCTAGCGATTAGGTTTGGGGTTGACGGGGAGGAGTGGGGTGTTAAAGTTGACGGGGAGGAAGAAAGTTGAAATATTTGCCTGTCTGTAGGTGTGGGGCATCTGAGTTGGTGGTTTATTTTTTTTTTGTTAATGTTTTACCATATATGTGAAGTGAGTTTAACAATGTTTTCTTTGGTTTGTGCAAGAGAATAGTTAATATTTTGTAGAATAAATATTTAATGAAATAATTTTGTTTTGTGTCCTAATTTTACTTAAAAAGCGGCATGAACTTTCCAGACAACCCAATAGAAATATTGACGAACAACTATTCTCAATGTGATTATGAAGGTCAGTTGTATGGTTGAAATAGTTGAGTTTTTCTGACCAGTACTCGAGCCGAATTAAAGAAAGAAAAAAAAAACACAATCGATGTTCTACGTACACAAACTTTCCCCAATTGGAGTATTAGCGTAAAATGACCCTCTCCATTTTCTCCATTTGGCCTTGTATTGCATGAACTAAATCAAAATTGGTAAACATTGACAAATTATAATTATAGCTGAATGCTACCACAATAGGAAAATCAGAGAAACGAAAGGGTTCTTTAATTTTGATCTCGTCAACGAAATTCGTTCGTAAACGTCAATTTGTAATCTTTACACAGATATTGTCAAAATTTAAAAATGTTTGTGTTTTGCGTGACATTTCTACAGCATAGAAATGACTTAAATGTTATCGAGAGTTTTAAAGTGTATTTTTAATTATGCAGTTAACAACAGCCAACAAAATCGCCAATTATAAATATATCTCAACATCGTTGCTTGAAAACAACTGCATTGTTTGGTTATTTCGTTGCGAATACACCGATTATATATATTCTTAAAACATTCACCCGCGTCTCAGTGTTTCACGATATGAGTCAGATATTGAAAAGATATTTTGTTGTCAATATGGTGGAATCGGATTATTTGGGGAGATTTGGGAAAATTAAATTAAAATCTAAAACTTATTTTTATTTACGTAAAAGTACTTCACTTTTATGCTTTTGTGCAGGTTCCCATCAATTCAACATCCTCTGTGAATTTTCATTTATGTGACTTGGGAAATATCTTTTGAAGATATATTAATTTCTGAAAACTAGTAAATACCTTGGAACAGGTAGATATGGAAAGATTTAGTGAAGGATATGAAGAACTCCCGAAGAAGTTGACGATAGGAGTCATTGCTGGCGTGGTCGGCATAATAATAATCCTGGGAATAATAGCCAGGAAGCGGATTTTTAAGTGTAAAAGAAGCAACAGTGCTTCGGAAAAGGAAATTGAGTTATCCGTTGTGAATAGTACTCCAGAGTCAACGGGTGTTCAACAATCAAATGTCTCTGCGTTAAACAGAGAGATGTTAACAAATCAGATATGCTTGGTTTCGAATCCAGAGGAAGTAGTTCAGGGAATGGAAAGCATTGTACAAACTAAGGAACTACGAGTCACGGGTCCATTTTTTTAGACTAAATTAATGTCCTCCACAAGTAAATTGCATGCGGATTAACGTTGGAATCAGGGTAATTTTCTTCATTTTCTATTGAACATTTCTTGGTCAGACTATGAATGTTATGTACGGCAGATAATGGCCATTTTTTCTGTGTTCAAACATAGTATGTTTGAAATTAAATTAAATTAAATGAGGTTACGTGGTAACAATAAACTCGAGCAGAAGCACGCATGGTGTTGGTCAAAGGTCATTTACTCGATGTTAGTTTGGAAACTGGGGCGTGGTTACCGCCTATAATCACGTGGTTATACATCGGGGTGTCTACGCTTATGGACAGAGTCGAGAAAGAAAATGAACATTTTTAAGAACTTTGCCCAATTCTGTGAAAATGGATATTAAAAAAAAAAAAAGAGGAAAAAAGAAAAAAAAAAAGAACAATGAAACATCGAGCTGGTAGAACAATTTTCAAGATGGACACGAACATTGTTGGGTTGCCGATGTAGGCTCCCCTATTTTTTTTTTTTTTTGTTGTTGTTGTTTTGTTTGTTTCGACACATGTTTTATACAATTGTAGGGCTTGTGTGGCATGGGGAGGAGAGTGAGGGTGTTGCGCTTAAAATGTTCTTAGGCGAACATTTTGGAAAATGGGTGGGCGAGGAATGTAATATAATAATCTGGCCCCACCCGAAGAAGGAAGCTGATGCAAGCGGGGGTGTTTTCCGGTCGTTGAAAGGAACGGATGTTTGTTTGACCTTATTTCCGGCAGTAGCGGAAATGGCTACAAGAGGCAGACAGAACAGGTGTCTCTGAGAATTACGTAGGCGTCGCGTGGGCGTCGCGTGATCAAGGCAAAGCCGGAAGAAACAAGTCCCGGTTTTGGAAGATATATCAAGACTGCGAAAACACGGATTCGACAGTCAGTCTCGACAGACGAGTCTGGGCAGAGAGACAGAGGAGAACAGATACGATGACGCCCCCCCCCCCCCGTCACCCCTGTCAACCTTAGAGGCGCGCTCTCTCACTCTCTGTTCACTAGACTACACGGTCCATCGTTCATCAATAAAAATATAACTTATATTTTTATATATACCCGTGTTTGTCTGTTTATTGATATATAACATTATTATTATTATAGACCTTTCTTGTCTTGGTTGTTATACTAACAATAAACAGACATGATGAACCCATCATTTGTAGAACTTTAAAAAAAAATCAAACTAAAATTAACATTTATAAAGTATAATGTTTATCTATATAGGAGTGGGGGATATTGAAAATTTCTCAGCCCAACCAAAACATGATTCCAGAATAAATGTTAATGTTTGGTCAAATTTTCATAAGTGTGTTTAGCACTTCCTACTATATTTTTTTTTAATTTTCTATATCTTTAGAACAGTTCAATTCATAGTGATTGTTGAATTGCATATGTCTATGTAGTGGACTCTTCTGATGATGTAGAACATAGTCATGCTACAGATATCACTTTAAAGGAACAGTTGAATTGCAATTAGCTCTGTAGACAAATCTTAAATATATATTTTAATATACATGTATATATTAAACGTTAGTTTCATTTATAATTTTCATTAATAGTATAAGGCAGATCAGTTAATTGTAGTTTTTTTATTTTAGTCTAATATTGACTATGTGTGTACCCCTACCATCAAAAATGATGCCAAAATGTTTGAGAGGATATATAAATGGTCTTTATTATAATAGAGAGGGTATATTATTCAATACTTGACAACATAATTATTGCAAAAAAATAAAATAATAAGCCACTGTTAAAGAGCAAATACATGGCAAGTGCTTTCATAACTGTTAGTAAAGTTTAATAACTGGTAGTAAAGAGAATGAATTAGGTTAACACTGCCTCACTATTGTCTCTCTGTCCATGATTGTGACAGGAAGGAAATATATAATATATGTAATACTTTGGAACATCTACAAACTCCGACAAAATTGTATATTGAAAGAACAATGTTTTATCAAGTAGTTAATGATGGTAATCCCAAATCTTCAACTTCATATTTCAACCTAATTCTCATTTTTGATTGAACAATATTGATACACCTACAAGTATATTCTCCAACTACCACTCCCTAATTTTTTAAATAATCATAAATTCATCTTATATTTTCTAAATAAATCATTTTCACCATTTATTTATTTTAAAATATCAGTATTGTTCTGAAAAATGAAAGTTTTTGTGTAGTGATATAATGCTTATATAAAACCATTGTAATAAAAAAATTAGTTTATATATATTTATATACACACACACACACACACACAATGGTCTTAATTATACTGAAGAGTATAAGAAAATGCAGGGTAACAAAAGTTTTTGTTTTTATAGAAGTGCAAAGCAATTGAGGAATTACTTAAACATGTCATCATTTTTTTTATTGTATTTAAACTGATCCTCCCTATTATAATAAAGACTGTTGTATATTTGTATGTGTGTACACACACACACACACACACACACACACACACACACTCTCTCACACACACACTTTTCTCCTGGCACACATGTTTCAATCACTCTTGCTTTTGTTGAACAATAGCACAGCAGAGTTGGCTCAGTCCATTCCCTTTACTACCAGTTATCAAAGCTTTTGCCACATGTTTGCTCTTTAACTATGCCTTATTTTATTTTTTTGCAATTATTATGTTGCTGAGTGGTGAAGAATATATATATATATATATATATACTCTCTCTATTTTAATAAAGAATGTTGTGTAAATATATAGAATATATATATATGTGTGTGTGCGTGTATGTCATCTACATAATATAAGCCTGTTTCACTGTATCACAGCTCATCAGTGTGACTAGACATTTACTTGCTTCAGACCAGAATTGAAACTCGGCCGATTTGGTGTCAGTCAGAGTCGCTACTCCCTAAGCCATAGGCGCATAAAATGAGAGTGTGTTATATATAAGTGGTGTACACACATGCCATCCCTCCTGTCATGCTCAGGGGTTATAACCTGTGAGGAAATGGCTAATAATACTCTCAAATATTTTGCCATCACTTTTGATGGCAGGGGTACACTTGTTACATTATAAACTTTGACTTCATTCATGTTTTTCCATAACATTTCAAAGAGATAGTTATTAAATAACCACATTGTGATGTAAGAAAAATCAAATGCTATTTATGTTTTACAGAGAGACGAAGATGCTTATATTTGCCATGTACTTGGATTACTTGAGAATGCAATTACTTGTAAAGATTCCATCAATAGAAATGCAAAGAATCTCAAATCTTTTACTTTCACAGTCAGTTATTCTCGGAGCCATGATTCTTCTTTTTTTTTTATTCCAACTAATTTTTGACAATTCATTCTTTTATCTGTCACTAGACAATAATAATGGTTTTTTTTAAATATAAATGCATGAATGATTTACTTAACAAGTTGTGTGATAGAAATTGTTTGAAAAGCTAATAGACAGACATGATCTGATATACAAGGTATGATTATTAACTAAAAAAAAACTGAACTTTTGTAAGTTGCCATTTAGTACTCTACATCATTTATAAATATTACTCTTTTGCTGTATGTGGAATCTCTTCACAATATAGTGTTTTATATATTAGTTCTATAAATTTTAAACTGCAATCTCTTAATTTCAGTCAAGATTGTTTTAGGTGTGGACATAGAAGGATATGACTACACAACCAACTAATTCAACTTGCATTGATAGGAATAACATTTTGCTTGGAGAAAATAGTCAACTACAAAGCGCTAAAAGTTAAGTAGGTATGCATAAACCTGGTTTATACATTAGTCTGAGGTCAAATCACTTACAAGTTTCAAGCTTATGTTATGTATCACTTGAAGTAGAGATTGAAATTTATGGTGAAATTGGATGGCTATTGAAGTTTATAGAGTAGCCATTTTGTTTACTTTCCTTAAAAATTGGTGAAAAAAAAACAGTCTTTTAAGCATTTGTTGTTCAATCAAATTAAAAATGTTTAATAGAAAAGACATGATTAACGTGTCTAAGATGTGAAGTGGTATGACATGAAAAATAGAATTTTTTTTTTTTTTTTTAATCATTTCACCCCGAGCAAGGTGGGAATGCCACTGATGTGCAGTGGGCTACGTAAGAGTGAAAAGATTTGGAAAAGAGAAAGCCGGAAACCACATCCTAAACAAGGGATGAGCCTCTTTGGCAAATGAAATTCAATTTCTCAATGTGGTTGTTTCCATTTATTTATTCACTAATGTCCTTGGAAAAGGCATTAATCTGTTTCTCTTTGCTTTAATCGCTACTTGTTTTATCATTAGTATTAATGGTTGGCAAAAAGAGTAGTTGAGTAAGCACTTGAGAAATCTACTATTTTACATGTGCAATCAGGAGCAGTAAAATGCTGTTACTCTGGTTGATCAACCATGACAACATTCATTTATATTGTGTAGAGCTTTTAGTTGATTATTCCTATACCACAAATTCATTCATTGTTAATTTTTATATGAACTGTTCTTGTTAATCTTGTTTTCATAGACAATCCACTGTATAGCTAAACATTTTGATATTATCTGTTTAGTAAAATTATGTTCATAAAAAAAAGTACTTACAATTGAAAAATTTACATTTTAAGGTTTTTTTGTTTTTTTTTTACTATTATTTAATCATTAAATTATTAGCTTTTTGTTTTCTTCTAACTGCATGGAAGTTGTTATAAAACATGTTCTTTTGGTTATTCTCTGGTATTTTATTTTGAAATATGTCTACCTGTAAAGCATGTTATCAGGTAATATTTTTAATATTCTTTTAAAGCAATTTCTTAATAGATTTTTCAGTCTTTAAATTCAAATTAAAATGTTATTTTCTTTTGTTTCCTAACATAAAGCTGGTTTCGTTTTTTTTTTTGTTTTTTTTTTTTAACAAAATAACATTCCGCCTGTCAGATTTTAATTTTATGTTTTTTACTTTTCGTTTTTCCTTTTAGCTTTCAAATGCTGCTACATAACTATGTACATCATTTGAATAAATTGCTTTTATTTTTTAACTGTTTATTCATTCACTGTATTTTTCATGTGAGTACACAAATCTGGTCAGGGAAACAATACTTTTTTTAATACTCCACTGATTACCTGTTTCTGTTTGTTTTCTTTTCTTGTGATTCTGTCTATTTTTTATCATAAAGTGTCACCATTGATCTCTTTGTTTGGAATATCAGTTGTTTCATTCCTCTCTCAATTCCTCAGTTTTTTGCAGCAGACTTTTATTTTATCTGTACACATGTTCCACCATTTTGTCACTAACCTGTATTCTTGAATATTCTTTTTTGGCTCTTTGGTTTACTCAATATAATCTGTTAATTTTCTTTTATTTTTTACTTTGCCTGACTCTCTTTAGAAAAGTTATTAAACACTTTCAATTACTGTTGATTTGGAAATCATTCAGATGTATCTTTTTTATACTTCACTTTTATTTCTGAAGAGCATAATATTGTTCTTGCAAATTTGCTCTGCAGATATCAAGTAGATGATAGTATTTCTGAAAAAAAAATCTGCTTGTTTATAAATTTGTTTTATTTTCAATTATTTCTTTTTTTTTAAAATTAAGTTTTCATGAAATGACAAGATACTATAATCATAATTTTAAAAGATTATTTATGATAACATTGTAACAATAAAACTTGGTTCAAATAACTTTAATAAAGACAGTTATGTGACAGAAGGGTAACAAACTCAGTATGATAGACTTGGTCACACAGAAGTACATGTAGAAATAATTAACCATATATATATATAACAATGGCTGTGTGATTCATAAACACAACCTAAATAGAAATGGCTAATTTTCCATAGTCATAAAAGTACTATTTTAATTGTTGGTAAACACAGAATTATCTAAGTTCTTTGAGAAATCCAAAATAAAGTGTTGAAATTTGGATTATTATAGATTATTACTGTACAATCAGGCAGTATTTTCAACTTAAGGGTTTTCTTTTCAACTTATTAAAAAAAGATTAAGTGCCCTTCCCATTCAAATATGAGTTGGTGTATTGATCTGTAATTCCCACCCACCAAAGATTTTTGTTTGGGTCTTTTGATCTAAAAAAAACATTTTTGTGTTTGATAAAACTATTTATTTGTAACTACCTTTATCGGAGTGTGTTGTATTATTGCCTTCCTTATAATTACTACTACTGCATCTGTCTTTTGGTAGACATGTCTTAATTTCTCTTGAACTTTAATTCTTCTTCAATGTAATTTCACATTTTATAACAGCAATAATAGATTCTTCTAATAACAATGGTGGAAACTTTTGCAAATATCTAAAATTCTAAATTAATTCTAGTCACAGTACTTACTGCCTTTGATTAGCTGTAGCTGACCCTTCCCCTCCCCCCATCTCCAACCCCTCCATCTCCAACCTCCCCTTGTCCCTAAATATGGGTGGGAAGACAATCACTTAGTTATCTTCTGATCGCCAAAGAACCTGAAGAAAAAAGTGAAATTTACTGTCCCACAAATTCACTCTGCTTAACAGGCTCCTTAGCAGTATGTAGTAGGATGTTCTGCATAGAAGTATTGTTGTGGACTTATACTAAGTTGTTACTTAATAATACTTTTCCTACCCCATTAACACAACTCAAATATATACAAGGTAATGTTTCAAGTAGAATCTACTCTCATCTACACAGGGTATTTCCTGATTGTGGTGAATGTGAATCTATTCACTATCTACTAACTCTCAAGGTTGCTGGTTATCCGAGTATGCCAGTTACAATTAATTTTGTCTTCTAATGATATCGGGTATCATTGGGCTTGCTTTCTAATTTACATACCCGAGACACTCGATTAGTATGTCCTGAAACACTAAATAGTGAAAGATGAGTTAATATGAAATATGTTTCTCAGTCGAAGTGACCACGTGACATATTTCAATAGTGACTGTTGTAAAGTTATCCAAAAACAAGTCAGTGAAGGTCTGCCTTTGAAAATTATGAAATTCAAATAAAATTTCAAACGTTTTGCCTACTGGTAATGAAATGCTAATCTTATTTACAGATGTTCTTGCTTTTTGGGAGTTTAGACTAAATAAATAAAAAAAAGTCCATATCATCCATGTTCAGTGTTTTGTCATAAGATTACCCTTTTAGATATTTATTTATTTTCTCAATAGTTTCTAAATGAAATAGATTAATGTTAGTTTAAAAGAAAATTGATGAGTTTTTTTCCCAATATAAAATATTGGATAGCATTCTATTTTTTAACCCCCCTCCCACCCACTTGTTACTCTGTTTCTCTTGGTCCATGTTCCTAAACTACAGAATAACAGATGAAGTCAAAGTCAGTGAAGGTCTGTCTTTGAAAATTCAAAGAAAATTTCAAGCTTTTTCTGTCTACTGGTAACAAAAAGCTACTCTGAGGAATTGACATTATCTTCCTCTACATGACTAGTCATTTTAACTTAAGTACATATTTAAAATTTATTCTATTTCCCACCCACCCCGTTCTCAATTGCTCTTTTTTTTTCTTTTTTTCCTTTTTCTTTTTTTTTTTTAAAGGGATGTTAGCAACCCAGTAGGATAAAAATTAAACCTACAAAGGGTGGAATAACTCTTAAGGAGTCAACATCCAGCTAAGTAGAGGTGGTGTCTCAATAAATTACTGTGGAGAAGGCAACGGGATACCACTCCACTATCTACCCCCCCCCCCCATTCAGTCATGGCTTTTCACAATAAATATATGAAACCCAATAACATGAAGGGGGTTGCTTCCAAAGGAAGCAACTCCTCACTCAATAAGGATCAACATTGATAACAGGTGTCACTTGTCATCCAGTGACTGTGAGCAACAGGTGTCTCTGGACCACTACCCTGCAACTGTGCGAAACAAAAAAAGAATTACCCTTGGGACATGGAATGTCAGGATACTCAACAACTGGGGTCAACTAGAGAATGTCAAACAAGAGATGGACAGACTGAAGATCAATATCCTGGGTATATGTGAAACCAGATGGCCTTATAATAGAGACTTCAATAACAACAACCACAGGTTAATATATGCAGGAAGCAAAAATAACGAAAAAGGAGTCGGCTTAATACTAGACAAAGAAATGAAGAAATGCGTTCTACTTCATACTGGACAATGCCAAGGCTCAGTACAAAAGCCAAGAAATTATAATCATAATGGGTAATTTGAATGTCAAAGTAGGTAAAGAGGGAAGGATAGATGACTGGCAACTTTGGCTTAGGAATCTGCAACAAACAAGGAGAAAAATGGGTCCAATGGTACACAGTAAATGACCAGATAATAACACCTGGTTTCAAGAACATCCACAACATCTGTGGTGAAACAAAAAACCAGATGGACTACATAACCATAAACAGGAGATTCAGAAAAGCAGTGGTTCAATGCAAAGCCTATCCAGGCGCCGACTGTAAAAGTGACCATGTCCCAGTCATCTGCAAACTAAGGGTGAAACTCCAGAAAATGAAGAAGCCTAGTACAGCACCAAAACTGAAATATAATACACTTGTGAATGACCTCAACCTGCAGAAAGAATACACTAACAGCATGAAAAACAAATATGAAGAACAAATTGGAAAAGGACACTCGAAATGGGACTCACTAAAGGAAGCGATAGTGACATCAGCAAACAACATGGCCCCAAAGAAAATCAGACACAGAAGAAAACACGAGTGAATGACTGAAGAGATTCTTGACATGATGCAAAGGCGACAGAAAATGATGCCAAGACATGGAATAGAATACAGGGAATACACAAGGAAATAAAGAACAAATGCAGACAGGCTAAAGAGGAATGGCTCAACGACAAATGTGCAGAAGTAGAGAGATTGAGCAAGACTAATAAAGCAGACATGCATAAAGAAATAAAAGAACAGACAGGACAAAAAACCTGCTTCTCAACAGGATGTATAAAATTCAAGGATGGAACGATAATATTGGGGAAAGAGGAAATATTCCAGCAATAGGAAGAATATATAAAAGATCTTTTCCACGATAAGAAAGAGCAACAATTAATTTTGTTCATCAAATCATGATACATTAAATCAATTATTTGACAAAAACTCATAACTCCAATAAATAATATATATATATAGCATACGTTTCTGATTATAGAAAACATGCAGATAATAAAAAATTTATTATCACAATGACACATTTTAAAAAATTAGAAAATAAAGGCAAAATATGATATAAATAATTTGTGCAAAACATTTGTATTTCTCAGATATATAACCTGCTTTTGATCAATCCCTACATGTGTGTGTGTGTGTGTATATATATATATATATATCTGTAAAATATGATGAACAGATACTACTCTCAAAATCATAGACAAAAGTGCCTGGTAATGATAGTTTTATTCTTAGCCTACTTCATAAATACATTGCAGAAGTGTCTGTCAATATATAAATAACAGGGTCATTTTTTTATGATCATTATAATTGTTTGAAAAAAATAATAAAGTAAATATATTTTTTAATTTATGATAAGCATAATAAAAAAGGATTTTAAAAAACTATTAAAACAAAATAGATCTTCCATATTTTTGAAAGTGTTTAATGATTTCCCCTTCCACATCAGTTTGTTGTTATTCGTCTCTTCACTGATGTTGTCTGTTTATTTGTTCTACATAAAAGATAAACACAGTGATGAAAGTATCGGCCGAGAGATAGTTGAGATGTCAACACGTCGTGTCTCTGTCTTCCACCAGGTATTTCCTTCTTTTCTCTTCACAAGTGTGAACAGGGAGAGACTGACAGGCACAATTGGGGCAATGGATTTCTTAGGCGATTATTATTTCTTTCATGTCCAACCATCTCCTTTCAATTCTGTCTTGTGTTTAATATCAACACACAGAAAAAGAAACTCTTTAAAATCTTTGTAATAGTTATTTTTTTTTTTTTTGAGGATGAGCTGGAGTAAGTAAATATTAGGAATCTATTTGTATTTCATGCATATGCAAACCATGATATCACAGGTAGGATTTATTAAATTAGTAACCTACCAAATACAAGCTATATATATATATATATATATATATATATAGGAAATAAGCAGATACCAAAATATAATCCATATATATATATATATATATATATATATATATATACACACTTAATAATATCAACTGTGAACACTGCCACAATGTGCTGACCATGTTTGGAAAATAAAATATTCCTATAACTCTAGATACATAGATAGAACAATCTATATATTCAGTTAAAAGTAAAATAAAATTCATCCTTGATACTGGTTAAAAGTATAGCTGAAAGTGCTTGGATAAATAAAACATTTGGACAATTTGTATGTAATTTACGTTCTGAAAAGAAAAAAAAATCATAAAGTCACATGAAAAATTATATAAAAAAACTTAACTACAGCACCTTGTCCATCATTTGTAATGGAACATGCATAAAAGAAGGATTGCTGCATATATATATATATATATATATATATATATATATATATATATATATATATATTCCCTCAACAGTGCACAACTCTGAGTTTCATGCACAATGCAATCTTCAGTTGCTGATTGAAAACTCAATTAGCACCTGAAGACTGTACTGTGCATGAAACTCAGATGTTAGGAATTTCAAACCGAACCCTTTATTACAATCACTGGGGTATATCCTTCTCATTCCTTGTGCAAAGCCACTTCTGGTAGTCATGAGTGATCTCTCTTTACCCCGACTCTCTAAGTTACTTATTCTCCACTGCAGTAGCTTGCTATTGAACTCACAACTCTTTGGGTCTAGTAACTGGAATTAACCAATGCCTATATCCACTGAGCAATGTTTACAGCAGTGGTGGACAAGTAACTTATAGAGTCAGGTTAAAGGGAGATCACTCATGACTGCCAGAAGTAGCTTTGCACAAGGAATGAGAATGATATACCCCAGTGATTGTAATAAAGGGTTCAGTTTGAAATGCCTAGCACCTGAAGATGCTAGAGTGTACAACGGCTGAAATGCCATAAAAATGGCAATGAAGATAAGGTCAATAGACTAAATATAAATAGAGGTTATAGCTCTGTTATTCTACATTGAGCACTATTTTATTAACACCAGCACTCAATGTGTGATAAATAATTATATATATATATATATATATATATATATATGATAAGAAACAAATAAGAAACATTTTTAGATTTAACATATTTCCCTTTTATTTAAGCTTCATCAGAGACCTCTCTTCTTTAAACAAACCTCACATATATTTATCTTGTCAGGTAGACAAATACATTTGAAGTCTACTTAACCAATGAAAAAACAAACAATGCAAAAATAATACCAGAATTTTTTCCCTATATTTTTGATGAAGCCTAAATAAAAAGTGAAACATATTAAATCTATCAACGTTTCTTATTTGTTCTTTATCCTATCATATATAGTAATTCAAAACATTGATCATTGAATACTTACCTCATAGATATAAACTTGCGTATTAAATTCAATTTAGAAGAATGTATAAAAGCCTCTTCCTAATGTAAGGAAGTCATAGTTGATATAAGAAAAATCTATAGCAACATTATCATTAAAATGTAGAATTTTATGGTTTAATCCAAGAACTTTGGGAATTTTTGCAAGAATGGGATTATCAATAGTCAGGGATTAATACAAGTGTGACAGAATAGGGTTAATATATAGATACTCGCTTGTCTAATTTATCATACCAAATAAATTAACTCTATTCTTGCTGTTTTTAGCGATGATCAAATTATTTTGTGCCATAATTGTTGTACTATCTAAACTAAAAGTGTTAATTTAAATGCAAGATATCAGGGGTTTTTATTTTTACCTAAAAATATTTGTGGATGGAAGATGACTATTTAGAAAGTCAATGAGAACAATCAGTGTTTTGATATTCATAATCCTATATTATCAAATGCATTTATTGCATCAGGAATACTTTCCTCTTAAATCAATATTAGGACCGATTCATTTAATTTTTGACATTCTAGAACTTTTTTTAATGATTTAAAAGTAAAGTGTCCCTTACATGATAAGTTAACAGTTAATTCTGCTTTATTTTTCTTAATAAGCTGAAAGAGACAAATTAAATCTTATTGAAGTAATAAAATAGTTTAGAAAGGAATTTGGAATTGAAGTGAAATGCAATTTGGTTGCAACAATGGTGGCTGTCAGTTTCCATTTCACTTGTGTTAACATTCTCGTATTGTTCTAAAGACCAAAGTTAAGATTATTTTTCTTGGAATTTCCTTGTTGATTTGTTCTGAGCTTGTTTTGTTGTTTAGTAACTTGTTTCTTGCATTTAACAAATTTCTCTTTCCTTTTTTGATTCTGAAAATATGTTTTCCATTTTTAATCTTTTCTTTTGTTGTATTTTGGGCTCATCCCCAGCCCCTCAAGGCCTTATCTTGACATTTACTTACCCTTTTTTTCTTTTCGATCCACTTTCTCTCTCAAATTATCATCATCTTTGAATTAGTACTATCTTTATATATTTTGTTGAATATGGCAAACCAGGAACATTTGATTATTTTTTATAAATATTTTTATTTTATTTTTCAAACATTTAGCATTTCCAAATGGAAAAATGTGTGAATGTTGGAAAAATTAAATTAAAAAAAGAAAAACTAATCAACTTTTTCTTGTCAGTCAAAATCAAACATGTTTAAAAGAAAGGTTGCTGCCCATATATATATATATATATATGGGCAGCAACCCATGGACTAACTGTTGCTGAGGATGCGTGAGATCTCTCTTAGGGATTTCATGTTGAAATGTTTATTCAACATTTTTGAATTTTGAAAATTTATTTTAATTTATATTTATATATATATATATATATATATATATAGGCTTCTGTTTAACTAACTTCCCTCAATCTAACAAAACATCAGAATTTTTCAAAATCCTTTTTTGATCAGTCTGAGAACTTTCCAGCACCCTTTATTCTTTTTCTCTTTTAATTTTTTCTTTCTATCTGTGTTGTTTTGCATTCTCTCTCTCCCTCTCACTCTGTTTTTACTTCAATTCACTTTTTTTTTTACTTTTTTTTTAATTTAATTCTGCTACTTTCCTGCAAATGTTTGGAATCTTTTGCTGCTTGCATTTTTTTTTCTTTTTAGCTTTCCATTTTCTTCATTGAGACAGGAAAATGAAATTAACTTTATTTTTTGTTGTAAATGAATGAAATAAACATTCTAGAAACAGGACCACTGTTTTTTTTCTTCTTAAAAATCTTATTACAAAGAAACTGCTATATTCTTTATTCAATTTCGATTCAACCATATACGATTGATTTTAAAATTCATGATCCATAATATCTATGGAGAATATTATTCAAGAATTTGTTTCCACATTTAGTCGAAAACAACTTGTTTCAAAATATTCCATTTCATGATGGAAATTATCTTCATACATATTTATTTAAATATTCAAACAAAGAGTAAATAAAAAAAATATAGTCTGAGATTTGAGCCAAATTTTTTTTAGAATGTCATCTTCAAAATGTGCTGCATGACAACCATAAATAATTAAAACAGTGCATAAAACTTGATGCTTTGATATTTCTTCTTTTTTGTTTTTGGTTTGTTTTGTGTTTTTTTAGTTTGGTTTTGTCAGTTTTACAAGAAATTTATTCTATTCTTTCTACGTTTCGAATGGTCAGTTTCCATTCAATGTTTTTATAGGTCTTGTAGCTAAATTAGTAATTCTCATCAGTGGCCAGCATTTGTGTTCAGGAAAAAAAAAAGCATCTTGAATAGTTTTTTGAGGTAGGCATATCTTCCTTATTTAGAAGACAGGCTGGGAAATAGTGTTGCATCAATCTCATGAATTTTGTAAATTTCTGTACAAATTCTCATAGAAACAACAAGAATAAAAATGTCAGGGTGGGTAGGGAAGACAGTATCAAGCATTCATATCAGGGTTACCAAGCCATCATGACTAAATTTTTATACTTTCCACTTTCTGTACTACTTTTTAAGATAAATTGGTGTGGAGTGTTGTATAAGGGCCTGCAGGGTTGGAGTTGACAGCATAAATAATGAGTGAAATTGATGACCTGAATGAGTCAATAAAAGAAAATGCTTTTCTTCCTTTTAATTCGGCCTCTTCTTTTCTTTATCATAAATTAATTGATTATGAAACATGTTTTTGTTCTGAAAACTTTTACTAGAATTACTGAGTAATTGCATCATGTTGGTTATTTTATAAATTGTCGTATATTAAATTCCCCCAATGACAACATCAAAATCAGTAAATGTCTTGCTTATTTAAAATGAATACAATAATGACTAAAACTTTCAGGGCAAAGATTATTATTATTATTATTATTATTATTATTATTCAAAGATTATTCAATTGCTGGGAAGAGAGTTTAATAATGTTATGGACTTTTTGTGCTGAAACAAAGTTTCAGGTATTTTTTTTTTTATCCTAGTTCAAAATTTTGAAAGGTAATTTTATAAACTAATTAAATTTTAAAATTTAGAATGAATTTTAATTTTGACTATTTGATACAAAATAAAATTTATTTGACCCAGTTAGAATTTTCTGGAAATTTATTTTGAGAAAAAGAACAAAACAAAAATAGATTATTTTGCAGTATAATGTTTTTTTTTTTTTTTTTTTTTTTTCAGAGAACTAAAAAAAATTTTCTCGTTAATTAACATAAACATTTAAACCTCTGCAAATATTTTTATAGAAAACTGATTCTGTTAAAAGATGTAGAAATTGATATATTTTTTTTCCCATTAATTCTTTGGTGCGATTTCATGTGAATATTTACAATTAATATTAAATATCTTATGAGATCTCAACAAAATGATCATTTACTAAATTTACCAAGACAAAAGTGAATATGTAGCTTTATGGTACATTTCATTGTAATAAAACAATGTTAGATTCATTAGTACAAATATCTGATGGTTTTAAAACTCTTGACTGATTGGAATCGTGTTTGTATCTGATTTCGTTTATAAAGTCTTGAGATGAGGATTTCCAACGCAAAAGCAAATGTTTAACCCTGTTCTTTGGAATTAACACATAATATTTAGCATGAAAGCTTGACTTTTTAGTTATCATAATTTAAAATAATGTTTTGTATTTTTAAAGGAAATAAATATTCTATGATTTTGCAACATTTATCTGATTAAATGTAAACATTAAAAGGAGAAATATTTGTTACAATAAGAAAACAAAAATGGTACACCTTAGTGCAATTTTTGTTAGTGTAATACGATTAAAATGTTCTAACTTGAAGAATAAAGCATTCTCTGATTTAATCAAATCACTGGTTTTAAGTATAAATTGATTCTTCCACCACAAAAAAGTTTATTCCAGATTTATTAACTGTTAATTACAAGTCATTTCCTCTCTAGTGATGATATCTTTTTTGCAATTATAAATACAGTAAATAGCCAGTGACTTAATATTAAGCAGAAGCTGCCAAGCAAGTGAAAAAATATAGATAAAAAGAAAATGACTGTTCTCTTTGTAGTTTTCACAAAAATTTCAAAATCCTTAAAAGAAACTTAATATTTAAAGTGAATTTATTTCAAGATATTATGTACAAACTTACGAAAGATGTTTTAAAGCTCTCCATAGAAATATATTTATACTTTCAACTAATTTGAATGCTTTTGTAATGGTATTAATTGCGACTGAAGCTTTCTTCTTTTTGTGTGTGCATGTGCACATTTAGGCTGGACCTACTATTGAGATCACACAGGCATCCGATGATAAAGAAGCAGAAGATGAAGAAGATGACAGACAAGGCCAATGGCTGAGACGTCGGAGACTGGATGGGGCCCTCAACAGAGTTCCAGTTGGATTTTACACTAAACTTTGGCAGACTTTACGAAGAGTAAGTCACAATAAAATTTATCTATAAAAATGTTTAGTAATTAGTTTTGACTAATTGTTCTTATTAGAGAAACCTATGGAGATATTATAAAATTTGGATTTTTATTTGGATTTTAAAATGAATCCATCACCTGTAAACTCAAGTTTTGACCATTAAAATTTATTAGAATCATTGTATATTGGTAGTCATTAAGCTAAAGACAGCCTTCCTGCTTTGCTATTGAAAGTTTTGTCCTTTTTTATTGTTCTGTGTATCAGACTGCATTTGTTTTCACAAATTCTGAAAACCTTTCCATTTCTTCATCCATTATTGCAACTATAATGTGAGTAATAATATTACAATTACAAATTAAAATATGTGTAATTAATAATAAAATTGATAACATTGTTAACTCATCATTTTGTGTCATGAACTGCTTTATGGTTGGTTTAGTGTGTGTGTGTGTGTGCGTGTATATATGTATATATATATATATATAGAGAGAGAGAGAGAGAAAGAGAGTTTTAAGTTATGCTATAATTATGGCTTAAATCCTCAATATCGGCGATAAAGCATATTTAAATATAGAAGTGAACACTGACCTCAGCACCCAGAATTTGACAATGTTTCATGCTAATTATAATCTTCAGGACATATATATAGTGTATTTAGGCAGCAATCTGTCTTTTATACATGTTACATTAAAAATAAGGCACTGTGATTAAGCTTTTTATTTAATTTTTCTTGTGTTCAAGTTTTTTTTTTCTGAACTCAGTGTGTAACAACTGTTAAAAATTTCTGAATATTTGTGCACGTTTTGCTATTATCAAGGGCAATTTTTATTTTAACTGAATGTATGGGTTTTTTTATGTATGTGTTTAAAGTTATACAAATATTTTATTTTTCAAATGTCCTCAGTACTTTATGGTCGTGTTTATAGTTAATGTTATTGAGTATTGGCTTTTCTTTCTTCATTATTAGGGCCTCCATTATTTTTAATCTTTTTTTACATGTGGATGAGGTTATTATACTTCTATGTTTTGGATAGAGTTTAGTAGGGTTTTGTGTGTTTAAATGAGTCCTAATTGAGCTATAATTGGTTAGGTGTAATGTAAGTCGTCTAGATAGGCATATAGTAGTATGGCCAATGTAATTATGAATTTGGTTGATCAGTAAAAAACAAAAAAACTTTAAAGATTGCATTTTTTTTTCTATGAATTTAATATTTCAATTATAATTAAATTAACTTCTGAAAATAATTCCAGTTTTGGTAGTTTAAACTTTCAAGCAACAACTGTTTTTAAAATGTAATAAAAATTTGGTTCTTGTTTTAAAATATGTTTAACACATCAATATTAAAAAAATAGAAAAGAAATATAAACATCAAATTCATAAAAAAATTTTTTTTTTCTAAGTTTGGTGACATAAGAGTGATGTCATTTATTTTGAAAGCCGTCAAATTTTAAAGGATCCCCTAAGATATTTTTCTAGCTTAGCTCAGCATGGTAAAAGGCAATAGTAGTTGAGCACCTGATGAGGATCAATATTTCACATGAATAATTATTTTAATATCAATCTATTTCTGTTCGGCTATTTTTTTAACAAACTCATTTGTTCTTCAGTCATTAGTGTTTGCCTAAGAATAACTTTAAATTTGAAATGAATCCAAAAATTTCAATTTTCACAAATAAACATCTCTTCATTTTTGTTCATCCTTATAAGGAATTAAGTGATTGCTTTCAATGTGACCTAAAAAAATTTTTCATCATTTCTTGATTGATATCATCCAGTTATAAAATTTTGGTTGGAGTAACAATTTTGATCTTTTCATTCTTCCAGTTATTTATTTTAATTATATTTAAACTGGCGGAATCTGTGGAATTTCCACGGAAGGATAATTATGATTTCCTGGAAAATTTTACTTTGTCATACTACAAAAAATGATGGTAACGTCTTCAAACATAAAGGTATTGGATAATAAAATAACGATAACACAGAGTGTAATTTTATTAAAATATCTATATTTTGTTTTTGTTTTTTAACTAAATAGTAAAATTAAAAATTTAACTTAATATTTTCAGCAATGATATATTTTATAGAATTTTAGTTTAGATTTATAGCCAGACACTTGAATATGCTTTCTGAATAGATAAAAATTTTAAAATTTAAATTTCTTTTAAAATAATTTTAATTTAATAAGAATGAAATTAAAATAACCGAACTAAGTTATATTATGTTATTTGAAAAATCATGGCTCTTGTGTCCATTGTAAACAGAAAAGACCAACTGAGTCATTACTCATTACCAAGGGTGTAGAGGCCAGAAATTTCATTAGATCGCTACCTATTTTTACTATATTGTACAGTACACACACACAATTACTGCTACAACCACCAGCTTAAGCTGCTACTGCTAAGTTAATGCTATAGGCTCTCTCCTCCTACTCTCTCACTCTTTACTACTCTTCTGTTTGGCAAAGGTGAGAGAAAGGCCGAGGAGAGTAGTGTTTATAGATTATGAAAAAGATAGAGGGGAAGGAAAAGCTTGTGTAGAGAGTGTGTTATCCTTCTTCAGTGGTATAACTGACAGAGGAACTACGTAACTAACAAGCAGAATTATTATATAAATACTAACCTAGAAGCCACCCTTTGGCTATCTCCTCTGGAGGACTTTTGGGTTTTTTGGCCTTTTACCTTCAACTACATCCTATGTACATAAAAGATGTAAGAATTTAGAAATAATAAAATTATTTTATCTTTTGCATTGTATATGCAACTGATATCCATATAGTTTGTTTACATTTATTTTATACACAATTTTTATTTTCTTTTAAAATTACCATTCTGTATGATCTCTTAAGCTAAAGTCACTCTTAAGACATTAAGAAACCCAAACTATGTCATATTTTAAATACTTCTCAGTACGCACACTAGAAAAAGAAAAACGTTTGAGCAATGTACTGTGCCATGCTTAAGTTTTAATTGCAGTTTAATTAGATGACATCTATTGCAATTGTGCTGAAAATTGAAATTATAGCTAAAAGTTTAATAAAGAATTGTCTTTTAAACCTTTCACTTTGTTTGATATTTAGATTTAATTTTCAATGAATTTATTTAATTTTCAATCGTATATAACTACAGTAATTACTTCCTGTTACTTAAGGTAGTTTATGTGTTTTTCAATCTCAGCTAATCATAAACACACATACACTGCACTTTATTTATATAAATTTCTCTTCTTCTTTTTCACAGTTGGAAGGCATTTCTATCTGTGGTGAAACACTTACTAAATCTTTGACCCGAGAGGTGAGTCTATTCTTCAATATCTCACAACATATTTATATATTCTGCTTGTACAAATTCTTTTGTAAATCACGTTTATTGGATTACCAAGATTGTATTTTATTTATATATTTTTGTTTTACAGTATGGTTCACCCTGTACAAGGCCTTCAGGCTGCTGGGGGATTATGTAAAGGGGGAGTTTATATGGATAGGAAGGAAGATAGCAGTTGACTCTAGATCAAGATTATATTGATCAGGGAAACATCTTCTTATAAGTTTGCTTCATAGAGCCATTGTTCGTGGGAAGAAGCTATTTGAGTGGAACTTCTCGCCAATAGGTTACAGAAGAAGTGTGGGTGGTTTTTCCACTATGTAAGTGGCGTGCCAAGTCCTAGTCATGAAGGTCAGACCTGATGCAGTTCATTCGAGCACTTTTCATGGTAGTAATGACAGCTGTAAGACACTTGCTACATTATATGTGAGAGAGAGAGAAGTCAGAGTGTGGAAAATAATTCTTCTCCAACAAGTCCTCGGAGACACTTTTGAATTCTATCAAGACTGGAAAGTGTTGTCTGGGAAGCTCCTGCTTAAATATGGCAAGAGTACTCCATTTTCTGATCTGGCTCTTATATAAGCAGAGGGTATCATGGGGAGTCAGAAAGCCAATCATTTTACCTTTATCTTCAGCAATAGATCGTATATTTGAATTCCACTTGAAGTTGGGTGTGAGTCAGAGGCCTAATATCCTCAAGGCACGGGGTCTTCTTGAAAGAACATCCATTCATCATGACTGGTGATAGCTGAGGGTTTGATCAGCAGTGATGGAATGGAATGTAACTAGTTTGATTTTGGAGGCACTGAATGTAACCAGCCAGTTTTTTCCCCACTGAAAAGTTAGTGTTAGATCAGAAGAGAGGTCAGCCACCAATCTCTGATCATCAAGACTTTTGGATTTGGCACCAATATATCGTTGCCCTTCTAAAAGAAATAAGGGCCAGACTAC
Source organism: Ascarosepion bandense (assembly GCA_037127315.1). Classification (NCBI taxonomy): domain Eukaryota; kingdom Metazoa; phylum Mollusca; class Cephalopoda; order Sepiida; family Sepiidae; genus Ascarosepion; species Ascarosepion bandense. The sequence goes on from JBBBDQ010001045.1 coordinate 4,311,624, forward strand.
ACTGCTCCTTGTGATAGATTTTGGAATAGTGGTTCCAGTGAATTATGGCTGCAGTGTGTTCAGGGGTGAACCAAGGGTGTTTGAATTTTGCTGAAACCGTTTTTTTTTTTTTTTTTTTAATATAAAAACACTCCTTCAGCAAGGGTCCATTTGGAGATTAGGGTAGTCTCAGTGAAAGATGTTCTATAGAACAGTAAATCAGATTGACTCAATACCAGTGATATCTCCTGATATCACTGGTATTGAGTCAATCTGGACACTGATTAAACAATGATTAGATGTGCCGATGTGGGGTAGGGGATAAAGCTTTGTGCATTTGTCAAGGCAGGGTATTAGAAAGAGCTCAAGGAGTTTCACCTGCTGTCCTGCTGCACCCAGGGTCTGGGTGGGTTCTTCAATGATTTGGATCAAATCATAAGCGAAGGAGAAGTCTCTGCAATATCTCCCTTCTTCATCAGTTTTGTTAGAGGAGACTAACCACTCTGTGAAAATTGGCCGAGGGAACAGGCTAGCTTCCCAGAGAGTAAAATACGATGCCTCCTTGGCCTTACACTTTCGGCGGACCTCAAATGGAATGACTATATCGAATCCATTGCCAAATCTGCCGCTATGAAAGTCGGCTCCCTGTGCAGGGCCCGGAAGTTTTTCCCACCTGAATCTATCCTGTACATATACAAATCTACCATCCGCCCGTGTATTGAATACTGCTGCCATATCTGGTCAGGTGCCCCTGCTGCTCTCCTTGGGCTTCTTGACAAAATACAAAGGAGGATCTGTAACGTGGTTGATACTGACTTGGCAGACCGGCTGCAACCACTCTCTCACCGGTGTGATGTGGCTTCCCTGTGCCTCTTCTACAAGTACTTTCATGGCTTCTGCTCTGATGAACTTAGAGCACTGGTGCCGCCTGAGCAGGAATTTACATGAGATACTAGATTAGCAACTAGGTCCCACCCTTTTACAGTTAAACAGATAAGATGTAACCGTAAATTCTACTCCAACAGCTTCTTTTCTCGCGCTTCCCGCCTATGGAACTCCCTTCCACAAGTCTGCTTTCCCGACAGCTACAATCTCCAGGTGTTTAAATGTAGGGTCAATAGACACCTCCTATCACCTTAACTCCCAATTATTCTCAGAACACTCATCTACCTAACCGTCATTCTCGGTATCCTTACCCGCCTATCACCCACCCTCTGACATTTCCTATATTTAATCATCCTTTCTCCACTCTATGTAGCCCCCTGCGCAGTAGTGGCAGTGACATGCCTTGCTCGGGGTGAAACGCTTATAAAAAAAAAATTTTTAAAAAAAGAAATTCAGTGAGGATATTGTCAACCCTATCTGATATTTGATTGAAGATTACCAACCCTTCATCCTGAAGACAATACAGAGCAAAATGTCCGATGGATAAGTGCCATGCAGAAACACATATACAGGAGATTAGGATCTTCGTTATTTGTGTCCCTGCCACAGGGAAATTCACCCTTCATGTAGTCATCAAGCTCGTGACAGTGGCAATCTAGGTGGTCATATTTTGTTAGAATGGCTGAGTAGACCAGGATTATGAGCTCCTCCAATGAGATTGAAGCATTGATACTCATTTCAGACAAGATCAGGTCAGAAGATGGAGTTTTAGTTTTGGAAAGTTGGAATGTAGACCCCTTATATTGGTGTAGGAATGGTTTACCTGGCATCATATTTTAGCAAGCTTAATGCTCTCTGTAAGTCTATATGGCCTTTGAGTACTAAAGGAAAGTAGTATTTTAAGTTTCATATTCTCATCCAGATGCTGTATTAGTGAACCTTTTTAACATATAAAGTTTAAAATAGCTTTTTAACTTTTAAATATATAGTAAAATTCATGTCTATAGTGTGTGGTGGATAAATTGTTGTTTAAATATACACAAATGAAAATAACACTGACATCTCATTTTAACAAATATATTTACCGAAATTGCAAAATCTTGAAATACTAAATAAAATATTGTCATTAGCTTATATTCAATAAAAATTGCCATTGGCTTCAATAATGGCCTCTAGACGACTTTGGAATCTCCTGCACCTCTTCTGGATTGTTGAAGTTGGTGAATGCTGCCATAATTTTTGCCTTCAGTTCGTCTTTTTTGTTATAAGAATTTTTGTTGATCTCTCGCTCAAATATGCTCCACACATAAGCAAGAGGCTTGCAATTTGGGGTGTTAGGTGGCCAGATGTAAGGGGGTGATGGGGCCACAAAAATTGTCTGACAGCCATAGCTGGATTCTTCTGCTTGTGTGACATTGTGCAGAGTCCCACAGTCTTCCAGCAGCTCCCCTCTTCATCCAGAGCAGCACTGCCTCCGTGATGAGTCTGAGGCTCTCACCAACAAATTCAAAAGTTCTTTTTTTTTTTTTTTCCGGAACAATCTGTGAGTTTTCTGAGCTGTCATACTTTCATATCCAACATTAGACTTGTTCAACTCCTTCCAAATCCTCTGCACTCTCCATAGATTGACACTCAAACACTCGGAAATGTTTGTATTAATGTTTTCGGCACAAAAACCAAGCATGCCATTTCTAAATTTCTGGCAAAGTGAATTGCATCAGGGTGCTCTTTTTCTCACAGATGTTGCCCAACTGACCCAACTGTTCTGTGGAGTTGACAAAAATAAACAACGCGCAGGCACAAAATTAAAAATATAAAATGGTGACAATTTATACATCGCACTATGTATGTAAAGAATATTTGTGAATTATTTAAGAGATCAGATGCCAGATAAGTGAGGCTTGTTATGACAAAGAAAAATTTCAAAATAAGCTAATGTCCTTTTTTTTTTTTTTATAGCAACTGATTTGGTTTTATAAATTCTACACGTGCCACCTAAAATCAATCTTCAAAAACCTTTTTAGAAGAAAATGAAAATATTAAAAAAAAAATTTTCATCTTTTCAGATGACTTCTGGTGAATTCAAATTTGCCTTACAAGTAGAAAGTGTGTTGAATTTGATTCCCCAGCCTGAATACCGTCAATTGATGGTGGAAGGAATGATGGTCATCACTATGTTGGTTGAAGTGGACACCTATGCTAAACTTGACCTCAATCAAATTATCCAAATTGACAAACTGGTCCATGAAGCAAATGCTCTCTACCTTAAAGACCAGGTAAGGTCTTATTTTTGTTCATTCTTTTTTATTTTAAGTCGATTGTATTCCCCACAAATATAGTGTTTAATCTTTACTATTCAATGTTGTAAGAGAGAAATTATATATATTTTTAATTCTTTTTATGAAGGAGTGGTTATGAGAAAAATCAGTTTGGGACAGAAAAATTGACTTCTCCATTAAAAACAATCTTTTGACATTTTAGTAATCATTACAGAAGAGATGGTTATTTGCTTTTAAGCCTTCATGATTAAATACAAAATTGAAATTTTTTTTGTATGGTTTTACTGCTTTGGTTAAGCAGTGAAACCAATCAGGTCAGATTTTACAAGTTAGCACAACCTTCTCTATAAGTATTTCATTCATGGTTAGGCGTCGCCAACTGAAAAGAGTTCCCCACATTTGTGCTACAGTCAGGAGGTTTAGTGAATGGCCTGCATTAATCTGTGTAAATGTGTCATTGGCAAATGATTCCTCAGGTGGTAAGCATTACTTGAGAAAAGGGAAAGCTAAGATGTATAGACAATGTAAATTAGAACAAGAATCAGGGAAGTTGAATGACACTTGCATTAGCCAAAAGTACAAAACTGAAATGAATGTCTTGTTGATGAATTTGGGAATATAAATGCTCGAATTTATTGACAAGGAATAGTAAAATGAAAAATACTGCATTTCTGAAAGTAAAATCACGTATATTATTTCTAGGATCAATAAATGATCTGAGAAACAAAGGAATTTCTCAAGAGTCTTAAGCTTAGCTTAATCTAAGCTTTGGTTTTATGATAAATAACCTTCAAGCGTCTACACATATGTTAATGGCTTCTTGTAAGTTCGGCTGTCACTGCTGCATTTACCCAAGGGAATGTCTATGCAACTCATTCTTGTCTTGAGACATGAATGAGTTAAAATGTAGTATTCATAAACCGAACATCAAATGCAGTTCCATCTAAGAGACATCGCAATATGTCAATGCTCTTTCCCATTAAGAAAATCCCACACATCTTGCCAACTCATGTTGCAGCACTTCCCAATTTATTTGTTCAAATTATGAAGTAACAAAAAAAAGTATATTTTTGTTATTTTCTATTCATCACATTCAACTTTCTTTCCTAATCCTAAAAGAGCCAAAGAAGAAACAGTACAGATAAACAGATGCAATCTTACGTTCACATCTTCAAAGTGCATCAAATTCTCATTCTTGTTTAGCCACAGGTGTTTATTAGAAACTCTAAAGCAAGGCCATAAAGGTTTTATGTTTTTATCAATTTGTTTGTTTGCCCTAATTATGTAATCTTCACAATTTTTAAATGGAGACTTAATGATATTGATTGTTTACAGATTTTGTGGATGAAGTCATGTGATATTTTTTTTTCCTCCTTTTCTACAGAAAACAAGTCATCCTGTTTAGTATCAGGCTTAAAAACAAAATTCATACTGAATAACTTAGGATAATAACTGATTAGATATTTGGGTTGTGTAAGATGTGTCCAGTAAGCTTTCTGTCTTGACTGACAATCATTTCAATTAATACTTTCTTTTTATAGAAAATTCCTGAAGATGTAAGGAATCAGAGCATGGGAGCAGCTGGAATCTGTCAGCACTTTTATGATAGCGCCCCCAGTGGCCGATATGGCACCCTGCCTTATATGTGCCGAGCTCTGGCATCTATCCTCAAATTACCGGCTGATGCTGATAACGGGTTGGAATGTGCAATCAGCTGAATTGACATCTTCTCTTTCAGAGCCAAATTGAAAAATGTTTTATTGATTCCCTATTTAATCCTTTATTACAGCTCCTGCACCCCCACTAAAAAAGAAACACCCTCGTGTTATGTACACTTATGAATAATATTTAGTGTAGACGTGTAAAGCTATTATAGTTAAAACAGATTAACCATTGAATATCAGACGTTTATTTGAACACATACTTAATCTGTAAAAGAATTTTCAAACTTTTGTATATAGTCTCTACCTCAATTAAGATGCGGATAGTTTATCACAAATTCAAATCTCCATCCCAGACTATTTCACAAGCAACTTACATTGCCATTTATGGAACTAATAAAATTGATTGATTCATTTTGTTTCTTTTTCTACTGGTGGATAGACACACCTTCAGATGTATGTCATTTGTTTAACAAAGTACAAATCCACTTGCTTTATGCTTATATCAACTACCCATTACATGATAGCTGTGTCACAAGGCCAATATTTACTAAACTATGTAAATATTTCGATTTCAACATGTAATAAATGACCATGTTGATTTTTCACACAACCATTACTTGTGGTTGTTGCACATATTAACTATACAAGTGTAAGAGATCCAAATTTTCTCAGATTTGGCATGATTCTTTGTGTAAAGCTAATGACTCTTCAGCTCATTCTTTTTAAATAGAATATTTTTTTTCTATTTTCAGTATGAGTGATGTTATCACAGTTTACACAAGTAAATGTGCTTTTTTTTTTTTTTAAGCCTGGAGGAGGGCTCTTAAATGCCTTGCACAATATAATAAAAAAAATACCAGGATGAGGTTCAGCTAAGTTGAACAAGAAATAGTTTAACATACCAAATCATGTATCTTTACAACTGAAAAAGAAATTGTCATTTTCATTAGACAGGTTTAAAGTACATTTTAAAATATATATATATAAAAAAAAAACAAAGAATGTACAACTTCAAAAATCTTACTTAATAAGGTTAGTAATAAATAAAAAGAATGTCCCTGCCTCTGTGATATAGCCCCTTCCCATGAATTTGATTTGGGCATATTTATTGTAGAATGTGAAATAAATGCAGGTTTTTATTCCTGTCAAGGTACAAATGCTAGTATTGTTTTATTCATTTTTACTTTCTATATTTTTTCTTTTATTCAAGTCTCTCCTCCCCAACTTTTAGACCATTTTTTTCATTAGAACCTGATAAGGATCAATTTGAAGAGAAAATAAAGCAACACCTTACTAATATGAACTTGTTCTTAAAAAAACAAATTGAACTAAAACAGATAAGCATGAAGAAATATTTTATTTTATTTACAAAGCAATTTGGATTACAATTAGATTTGAAATGCTGAGGAAAATCTTTTCCTAATTGTGCAGAAACAAGAAAAAGAAAGCTGGTGGATATTTGGCATTTTTACAATTTAAATACTGAATATATCATTTCCATACAAATGACTGTTTGGTCAAATCCTCCTGGTCTCATTGGTCAATCTGTTGAAAGATGACCATAATGGTCACTGGGGATTAGCTGGGGATGTTTGGAATGGTTGTTTCAAAGTTACCGTTAAATATCACTTCGTAAATATAAATACAGACAGTGATAAAAAATGGTATTAATAAAAAGATTAAATATTTAGTTCTTGCTTTTCTTACTGGGAAAGTTTTAAACTAGACCAGAAAAGTTGTTGAAATTTAAGGGCTGCAGATTACCTCTGCCCAAGTTTTACAGGGTTTTTTTTTTTTTTTTTTTTTTTTTCTAAAGGAAGCAAAAGAATTTACAGGAAGGTAATTTTTTTAAGATATATTGTCAAAAAAAAAAAGAAGCAACAATTAAGAAATTTCAAAAAGAATTTGACAAGTCTGATCAATATTGATCTGTACATTCCTCCCAGGAGGAGGGGGATGAATAATATTTTCTGCATGAATAATATTTTCTTTTGCATCCTTTTTTAATGAGACTGGGCAATATTGGAGAAATACTCAAGGACATCGTTCATGCTGAATTCCAGAGAAATCATAGAACCTGGGTAGCAATTGTTGATAAGACCATCATAATGTTTGTAGGCTCTGATGAAATCATCTTGCATTGTGTGCCACACCACCTGATTTAGGAACAGCAAAAAAAAAATAAATAAATAAAAACTACACCTAATACTGAGTAGACAAACATTTCCAAATATATATTAGACAATTAAGTGTCTGCTTTGAAAGTCAATTTTATTTAGGAATGAGGATAAACAGAAGAAACGACTTTGTGCTTTAATACAAATTTAAGCAATCACAAGAGAGATTTTAACTTGTATGATTAGTTACGGCAGTTGAATATTACTGAGTTTACAAGTAAATTTTTGCTTTTCAAAAAGGTTACCATGTACTTGATATTATAGACTAAACTATTTTTTTTTCCTTTTAACATACCTGAAGTAAATTTTCTTCATCACAGAGCTGCTTTTCAACTTTTCGATACAAATGTTCCAACCCTTTCTTCACCTGGTGGACGAAAAAAAAAACCCAAACAATCAATCAGTTTCACATTTTTCTCTTTAATCAAAATGAAAAATTTTGAGTCTTTATTCATCACTGATTTGTAAAATAATCCTTATATAAAGATGAGGATTAAAAAACACCCACCTCTTTGCCTGGATATTCTTTAATCACTTTACGCAATTCCTGTTTACTGAAGGCCAGTTGGTATCCAACTTCTTCCATTTTCACTCCAGCTGCCACTCGACTTTCAACCCCTTCAAAAAAGGTCTGCAAAACAAATAATGTACTTAAGTGTTAAATAGCAGAGAAAATGTTTGGTTATTTGTTTTCTTTTCAAATTCATGATTCCAGTAACAGGGGCCAATTGTTAAACTGACTGAGGTATACAGATAATGTTAGGAATTATTTGTTTTTTCCAAAGCCCAGCATTTCATCACACTATCTGGGCAAAGAGGCTGATTATATCACCTAATAGCACGACATAATGAGTGAGTGTTTAGCAAAAATGAAGAGAGAGTTTAATGCTTTTTTATAAGGACCTCCAACATAAAGTGATGTTCAAGATTGAAATAATCAACACATTAACAAGCAAATTAATCAACATATTTAATCTACACGTGCAAACTGTAGGTATATTTGGAAATGTGGATATTTAGACTTAAGCTCACATGCTTAATCTACACGTGCAAACTGTAGGTATATTTGGAAATGTGGATATTTAGACTTAAGCTCACATGCAGTTTATCAAGTGGCCGTCCCAGCAGCATATTGGTGTATGCATGCAAACTGTCTTGGTATCTTTGCTTGAAATCTTTCCGTTCAGATTCCAAACAGGAAATCTTCATTTGGGACAAGATTGCTGAAAAAAAATAAAAAATAAAATTTACAAATCCTGCTAAAAAAATAAAAAATGATTAAAAAAATTTAAACCAAATTTTCTCAGTCAGCAACGTGATATCTAAGTAACAATTCAGATACAGTTGTTAGTGTGTGTATCTCTTCTAAATAAATAAACAGCAAATTCTGTCCATCTATGTGCCTGTCTGTCCTCTAAATCAAACCACACTTGTGCTACATAGACATATACCTTTTTGGAACAGTAGTAATCCTAAGATTGAAAATCTGCCCTTTATCTTGTGCTTGAACAACAAGCATTAGGACTTTTGACCAAATAAGGAGGAAACAGTTTACAAATTAAAATTTTAAAATAAAATCTTTTAATATCAATTTTTTTTTTTTCAGTTAATTTATGTTGAGTTTAAAGTAACAAAAATATTGTGAATTTAACAATTTTTATATTTGTCTATACATCTGTCCTCAAGCACACATAGATTAGCATTGGTTAGTTTTAGTGACTTGATCCAGAGAGTTGCGAGTTCAATACCTGGCTACAGCAGTGGTGAAGAGAGTTGTGTTAAAGGGAGATAACTACGTGGCATCACCCATGGAATGAGAATGATATGCCTCAGTGATAAAATTAAAGGGTTTGGTTTGAATTTCCTAGCACCTGAAAAAGACTGGAGTGTACAACAGCCAAAAATGTTGTAAACATGGCAATAAAGATGAGGACAACAGTCCAAACAATGTAAATAATTAAAAAAATTTGTTTTAAATTCAGTTTAAAATATCTCCAAAACTTTGAGTTGAGGAAATCAATTTTATTTTTTAAAAACGCTAAGGAATCAGAGTTAAAGTGTAACATTTTGAAGTTTCTTGGAGTTTATGATTTGAAGAACTCAATTTTCAGCTTGTATTGTTCTTTAGGCTGGAATTACACTTATAGGCGAACCAGAGTTAAAGCGGGGTTATGAAGTTCCATGGAGTGAATTGAGGAATTCAAAATTATCATTTCTGTTTTCTAAGCTGGACCAGAGACCCAATTAGCCCTCAGCAGCAGCTAACTTAAAAGTACACACAATGTGGCTTTTAAATTTTTATATATATATATATATATATATATATATATATATATATATATATATATATTTCATTTTTAAACAAGTTATTTCGCTATCTTGGTTTCCACCATGAGTGGTTTCTTCAGGTGATTTTTAATAACTGATTTTACCTTTTACCATTTTTCTTTTTAAGAACGCTCTTGTAACAGTGTTTTATTTGAACGTTCATGTGGCAGAGAATTTATGAATGCGCATTGTTTAAATTCAAGCGAATTATGACGTTTTCCTCCATGGTTGTATAAACCTAATAGGTATTTCTTAGTGTGGATGCATTTTGTCATAATTTCTGTTCTTTCATTTAACAGTTCGTCTTTATTTGGGTATGTCATAATTTCTAATTTTTCTTCTTGGCACAGTCTACATATTTGTCCACCATTGTAAGACTTGTCTGTTTTTACAATGCTCCACGTGATGTGTGGATCTTTTTCATATTTTGATTTCAATTTCCAGACATGGTTAGCCAATTTTGTATTGTTTTTTTAATTTTTCTATTTTAAATGTAGATCTGTGGTTGAAACACCTGGTCTTAAAGGTGTCTTTGGTTGAGCCCAAATATATTTTGTTTGGGCCATCTGGGTCATGTACCTCTGCCTTATAAATTATTTCTTTTGTGTTGCAGAGACCTTGAAGTGGACATCTATTTTTGTCCCTGCAGTTGCGTTCTTTGTTGGTGGTTTTGTTTTGTACGATGCTATTTAAGTTTCTGGCGTTTTGTTTTTTCATGAAAATATCTAAATTATTAGTGCAACTATAACTTAGTTTGATTGTGTTTCTGTTGAAAATTTTGTTTAATTCTGATTCTTTTGGAAAGTGCTTATCTATTAGTTTAAAAAATATACTCCCGATCAAAAATTTAAGACCACTTAAAAATCTTTAAAAAGAATTTTTTTTTTACGGATAGATTTTAAACTTCTCCCACTTAAGGTTACCAATACTACAATCTAAAAGGTTATGGAAACAAAAAGCTACATTCCAAACATTTTATTTAGAAATTTACATTTTACAATTTATTTTTAAAGATTTTTAAGTGGTCTTAAATTTTTGATCATGAGTGTATATATCCTATTTTAGTCTTTACTTCTAAATTAAATGGTGGGTTGAACCAGATAATGTTTCCTTTTCTATTGTTTTTGATTTGTCTGTTTGGTTGAGAATTATATTGTAAAATGTTTTTATGGCCAGAATTTTTTAGTGCATCATCAATATATATTTTTCTTTTCATCAAATATTGATTTGTTTGCCGAATTATTAGATAGTCTGTGTTCTATGCCTTTGTAAATGTGTTTAATTATATTATTTGGATGATTGGACTTAGTATTTGTTTTCATGTATGGCAAGACATTTCCAGTTTGTAAATTAAGTTCTACATCTCATGATGGATTGACAGCCAGGTATGTTGACAAGTTAAATATGGTTGACCAGAACTGATATAGACTGATGAAAACTAAGTGAATGTTTTGTCTTTGGTTTTTAACTACCTAGTAATTTTTAAAAAATTACATATTTTCAACAATTATCTAATATTTTATTGAATTTTAGTTACTTTAGCTTTATATCTGGAGCGAATGAAAGATTTAGAAAAATCTGAAAACGTTTATGAGTTTGTTTTTTTTTTTACTGTAAGTGGAACAACCCTTGAAACATGCTAACGTTTTAATCAAAAAGTTGCTTATGAAACACCATACTTAATAAAAAAGAACATTTCTAGATACACACAAAAACATTAAAAATTATTTTAAAAAACTTTCTGCATGAAGATTTGTATTAAACGTTTTAATTTTCGATTTGTAAATATAAACACATTAAGGCCTTGAAGAATTTAAAAAATATTTTTGAAACTAAAAATCAATATATTTAAAAAAGAAATTTAAAAAATTCTTGTAAAAATTCATTAAAAAGTTTTTTTTCTTTAGACTATAATGTCCTTCATATATATTATTTATAAAAGCAATTAAAAGCTTATTTAATTAAATAGTTTTATTGCTTTTTTTTAATTATTTTACTGTTCAGAGCAGATATTTGAGAAGTTTCTTGAGAAAATACAATGGAGAATCTGTAATGTGATGTGGCTTCCCTGTGCCTCTTCTATAAATACTTTCACGGCTTCTGCTCCGATGAACTTACATCACTGGTGCCCACTAGGTATGAATTTGCACGAGATACTAGATTAGTAACTAGGTCCCACTCTTTTACAGTGAAACAGATAAGATGTAACTGCAATTTCTACTCTTAACAGCTTTTCTCGCACTTTCCGCCTGTGGAAGCTACAATCTCCAGGAATTTAAATGTAAGGTCAACAGACACCTCTTATCACACTAACTCACATCCATTCTCTCAAACACTCTTCCCATCTACTCAACTCTCATCCTCGGTATCTCCTTCCGACATTTCCTATAACTAACCACTTTTTCTCATCACTTTCCCCTATGTAATCCACTGTGCAATAGTGGCAGTTGTATGCCTTGCTTGGGGTGAAACGATTAAAAAAAAAAAAATTTCACATTGGCATTTAATTTCTATGAAATTACATGAGGGAGGAGTAACATGTAAAATATATATATATTAATCAAAAAATATATATATTAATCAAATTTGGATATATGTGGGCTTGCATAAATTGGTGATTTTTTTATGAAAGTGGGAGGAAAAATTGTTGTCGTGATGCCATTCATACTAAGTGAAACATACATACACACATTGTCATATGTAGACGCACACACATGCGCTTGCTCACCAGGGCTCACACAAACATAACTATATGTGAACAGTATGGGACTTGGCATATATATGTATGTGTGGCGTTGTGTACGTATGTACACATTTGATATAATTTTTCTTCCCACTTCCATAAAAAAAAAACAATTTACGCAACCACACATATATCCAAATTTTTTAAAAATTCATCAGTTTGTCTGATGACCGCAAAAGCGTGAAACCCAGGGTCACAAACTAACATTAATCCAACTGAATATATATATATATATTTTTAGCAAGATTTTCTAAAAATAATAATAATTGCAGAAATAATTTTATTTGTGAATAAGTCCTGAAAGTTCCACTAAGATCCGACAATTATTTGATTTTTGCAAGAATTTCCACATTAATGTTTTTCACCAGAAACATATGTGTTTTCCAATGATTACATTATCCATAGTAAACGCTGGTAAAAATTTGGTCACTCACTGACGTTAACAAAAAAAAATTTTTTTAACCAAAATTTCAAACATGTTAGAAAGGATTGAAAATTTTTTTTAAATAATTAAACATACTTTGGTCTTTTAATAACAAACATTTTTACAGAAAAAAAAAACCAAAAAAAAAAAACCATTGTTTTTATTAAGTTTGGGGGCTTTTTTTTCTTCATACTATGCTGTTTTTTCAGGGAATTAGTGTACCTATATTAATGTAAATAACAACAGCCAGTTCTGTATAAAGAAACACAAATATGCTTGGATTGGTTTAATATAGAACTACTACTACCGTTTAACATTTTTACAATAATAATTATGAATAGAAAACAAATAAATGTTAGAAAATTGAATAATACATACAATGCATCCGATGGAAATTTTCTGAAAAAAAAAAAAAGTGCAAGAGTGAAATTGGCATATGCCAAGGGCATCAAGAATCCACCAATGTTAGAAAAATCAATAAACTATTAAGATATATTTTTCTAATACAAACAAAAATGCCAAATCATTAAATAAGCATTTCAATTTACTAATTTATTTCATTTTTTTGCTGAGGGCTTAAAATGTGTAGAAAAAGGTAAGGCCAATCATTTGAAACAAGAACCCTTTTTTTTTCTTTTTGCATAATACAAAACTGGAATTAATAGTTGAACAATCCATTGATTGTCAAATGTCTTATGAAGAGAGAACGACAGATTACAATCCGTTATTATTGATAAAACACATCAGGCATATCATAAAGAAAATACTGAATTTACAAACAATAAAGCAGCAGCCAGCCTCTCAACAGATTCATAAAATACAAGTAAAAATGACTGACCCATGGAGACAACATGTTCCGGTGTTTTTTGATGCTCCTTTGCTACACGTACTATTTCGGTGGAAATGGTGCGCACCAGTCGACAATAAGCTTTATCCAAATCTGCACGTCGGTCAGATCCTTTGAAGATTATTTCAGCTTGATTAGCAAAATCCTAATAAACAAAAAACAAAACACTATGATGAAGAATTATTTCAATGTATTGCCTTCAAATGGTCAAATTTTTTAACCGATTCAGTTTTTCTAATCAAATTGCAAAATGAAGATGTTTTGAATGTCTGCTCTTCTAGAATTTTTTTCATTTTATGTCACTTTTTGAATAGTCTTTCTTTCTTTTTTTATAAAGGACCCCAAATTTTGTGTTCAGTGTTGTTTATTATTCAACAAACAATGTTACAAAATGAAGAAAGTTGAAAGGAATTTAGAATCTTACTTCAAAATGATGAACAAAACTGATGATGCCACATTTGTTTTTCTTTGACATTTTGCTCTCCTGAATGGCTGTTATCTGGTTTTGCTGCAAGTAAAAAAAAAAAAAATTAGAAACAATGACTTTCAATTACAACAGGAAGATAAATAGAATATTCCAGAAAATCATTAAAGGCAATTAAACCCTGAATATTAGTTTCTTAAAAAAAAAAAAATTAACATTTTTCCTGGTTTTGCAATCTGACATTTTTGGCTTTTATAAGACAGGACAAATTGATTTGTGATCCTAGAGAAAGCTTTGTTTTATTTTTCAGTTATTATAATTCTTCCGGCAAATCAATTTAAAAGCTTTAACCACAGCCTAACAGTATTTCAATTCTAGAGGACAGTATAATATCCTGTTGATAAACTGTCACTGGTTCTCATTCTGTTGTTCACTCTGCCAGTGCTACCAAAACGCCCATAGCATTATTGGTGTCATCACTTGACATGGTTTTTTGATCCTCGTCCTCACATGTCAACACCAGCAAGATGGGATGCAATCAGATGCTATAGAGATTTTGCTCAGTGGTTGTGATTCTGTGGATATTTCTGGCAAGAAATCCTCACAGCTATGGTAACTTCTTTGCCTCCGATGAAAACTAATTTCACAACACAAACCAACAAACTCTGTTGATATCTAACAATGGGTTTAATGATGACAAATTGAAGAATTTCAAAGTATATAAGGAGTAAAGAATTATTGATCTTTCTATGAAGCCTGGTTGATAGAATAATTTTTCTGCTGAAAGACTAACAGTAATTCACAATAAATGGAGAGATCTCTTGTCTGTAAATCTGTTGAGAAGGAAGGATTAAAAACCAAATTTTGTTTATCTTGTTATCTGGTCTTTCTTTTTTGTGTCTCACTCTGGGTACTAGGTTCTTTATTGAGAAAAACTTCCAATTTATTGCACTTTTTTTCAATGAGAATGACTTTTCTTTTTTGTCTTAAAAAAACAAAAAAAAACAGATGGTCTCTCATGGAATGCATTTATTCCAAAGCCCTTAACATAATATATAAACGTTTCTGTGGTTTGATAGTATTTTAAATAAACATAGCAAGAATTCTTGAAATTGTTGTCATACTACTCCCCACCAGCAATTGGATGAATTGGAGAAGATCTAGTCTTAATGAATTCCTCTTGGCTTATTTCAGGTTCAAATCTTCCTAGTCTCTTCTCTTAACTCATTTTATGGCTTCTAATTATTTTTTTTTAAATGATTTTCCTTTATCTTCCTGATGCTTAACTAGTTTCTGAGTTTTCTCAGTTTAATTTTAATTATTACCTGCTTCATGTTATCATTAGGCATTCTCAGGCATTAAAATGTTAAAGCAAGGTTACCACCCTGTTATATCCTTAATGCAGTAAGATGTTGAAGAAGGGTTACTAGCCTGTTCCAAAAGACATATCTCTTAGTAGAACAAATAAATATTATATTAGCACAACAAATAAATAAGAAACTAAAAGGTCAGCCTGTTTCTTTTCAAATACATATTTCATCCATCAGTTTTAAAGCAAAAACATTTAACTGATTTTTGTTAAATACTTTGTGAGTAATGAATATTGAATGCCAGTTTCAATGTTTATTAGTAATATTTTCGTAACATGATGCTAATGTTTAGAAAATAGTAAAAACAATTAAATATACTCATTTCTGGTTTCCAAGGTTTTCAATTTCAGAAATGTTAATTTTATACACAGATTTCATATTCAATAAATCTGTTTCCATAAATGTTTACTTACAATGAATCGATCAAAGTTGCGTTTGATTTTCACCAAACAGTTGGCAAATGTCATACTGAGGAAGGAGCCTGTGTCTTGCGTGTTTATCACATGTTGGCTCATACGCACCAACATGTACATTGAATTACTGAAAGAAAACACAAAATAGAATTAAGACAGCTTAAAAACGTTATCATTTCTTCGAGAACAATTTATGGTATAGCTTAGCTAGGGTGAATTCTTTCAAGACATCTACAGAAGCACAAATTTTCACAAACTCACAATTAAAAATTAATTATAAACCAAAATGTATTTTAGTTTACAATATTCGCCATTGCTTATCTCCTTGACTCCCATCTTTCTCTTATCCTTTCTCTGACACTCCCTGTTCTTCCTTTTTACTCTCCTCTCATGTAGCCCCCTGTGCACCAGTGGCAGTACTGCCTTGCTTGAAATGATTATAAAAAGAAAAAACTTTAAACAAATAAAAAGAAAGTGAGAAATTTTTCTAAAACTAGACTTGCTCTCAACGTAGCATTTTCTTTGATCAGAAAAAAAGACAATTTTTAATCAATCAATAACTAAGTTGATTTCGGTTAAAATCTTGCAATGAGTTTGTCAGATTTTATAAATAAACTTATTTTATTTCCGTCTGAATTTCTGGGATGAGGAGTTATCATAATTTACAATATTTACGTTCAGACTCTTGTTATCAGTCTTCATCAGGTATATATCCTGGCTCAGCGTAGGTTATACGAATCAATAAACACTTAATGAAAACTGGAGGGCACAATGGCTGAAATGTGATAGCAACAACAAAGATGAGGACAATAGTCCAAATGTAAATAAAATTATTGAGCCAAAACATTTGAGAAATAACAATTAGAAGGCTTACAGCCAGATTACATCAAAACAGCATACAATCATGGAAGTTAAGCAATGCTGAACCTGGTCAGTATCTAGATTGGTGATAGCCTGAGAATACTAGGTGCATAGATGTATGAGTGGTATAATGAATAATGGCTTCAGAATTGTTTAGAGAGCTGAGTTCCAATTCCTGTTGGGTTCATTATGTTCACTTTTGTGCAAATCAGTTAAGTCTCATACATGAAACACATTTGGGCAATCATGTCTTGAACAAAAAAAAACAAAAAAAAACATAAATGACTGGGCAGAAAATTTTCCTGCAGCAAGTTAGTATTCCTTTTTGCAGTAGACTGGTTGCCAACCAAGGCTATAGAACCCACTCTGTCCTGCCATTTCACCCATAGCTGGAGGGAGAATCAACAGATCAATACCTTCTCTGTGGGTATTTTCATATAAGTGAATGCAACGAATTCAACTGAAATTTAAACTCAGCTCTTCAATTTCTTGTTCCAAGCCCATATCCACTGCACCACAACACACATCTCAAATACCCATGAGAAAAGTATGAATCCACCTCTTCTTCCCCCAGCTGTGGGTTAATTAGAAAGACTTGCCTAATTAAATCATTATCTTAAAACACACACACACACACACACAAACTGTACAAGCTAAAATATTTTCTGGCTTTGAACAACCTGTAATGGGTTGATAAGCTGTAGAAAATGAATCAATCAACAATAAAAGTTACATTTAAAAGAGTTGATTTTTTTAAGCACCACTTAGATGTGGCACAAGACCAAAACCATGGGATACCCCGTGAGGATTGAACTCACTACTTAGTTGCAATAGGTACAAGAGATACAAGCTTGCTAACCATTATACTACGTCCAGGTACCCATTTTCTACATTTAAAAGAGATGAGTATCAGTGTCCCAATTAAAGAGAAAAAAAAATTTTTTCTAAGTTTCTAAAATTGAAGCTGAAGAGATGTCTAAGATTTGACCAAATCTTTTCTAATTTATTCCTGCTGTGGTCAGGTATCTGTGAAATTCTCAACAGTCAAATAATAATATCAGCTTTAAAAAAGAAAATATTTCACAATAAATTTTGAAGTAATCATGCATATTAACTATATTAAATAATAAAGTCAAAAAGGGCCTCATGAAAGCCAGTTTTTGAAAATATTTTTACTTAGCTTTTGCATTAAACAGAAAATATTTAAAACTTTGGTATGGAACAACAAAGGAAGGATAACAAGACTAAAATGGTTGAAACATCAAAAGACAATCAAGAAAAACAAAAACCTCACCATCCATCCAGTTTGTCTGCAAAAGCAATGAAGTTTTCTAACTCTGTTTCCAAGTTGGGGAACAGTTCTGTCATCATACGCCTGAGAGAGATAAAAAAGAATCAATAGCCATAATTCAGCAAAATAGCAAATATCATGATGGATTGGGGGGGGGGGGGGTTATAAAAGCTTATGCATTACAGAGAGAATAGAAATATCAATGAAACTAATTATCTTTTAAGAAAATGAAGAAACCAAGCCCAAATCTAAGTGTCATATGGGGAAATCTAAGGGAAACATTGATGATCATGACTATATCAATATATTAAAATTACTGTTGTGTGTGTGTATGTATTCAGTTTCTCACTTTACAAAAAAATACTGAGAAATTTTGCACATACCTAATAATATTATTTTTTATCTATTTTAATAAGAACAACTTTGTTCAGGCTTCTTGAAACCTGTCACGCATTTAACATGGGCAGATTTCGGATTGGGGATCTTTAACTGTGGTTGTCTTACTGAAATGGCATCATTTAGAAGTGAAGATGACCTTCCACATTTTGAGGCATGTAACAACTCCTCCCTCTCTCAATGTTATATTCCAAATCCCAAGGATAATTAGTTGCCTGACCTCAGCCAGTTGAGTTTGTCTCTTAGGGGCTGAGAACACACATTGTACCATGTGTAAGAATAGTTGAAGAGCATCATGGATGAGTGAGTTGTTTTTTCACCTTTTTTTTTAAGCTCAAAGTATGAAGCAGTCAAGACAATGTGGGAGTCACACCTAGATACTTGGGAATGGCATCAATTAGAGGCTGTCTCAGCAAACTGAGTTAGTCAACTTGAAGATATTTCTAACTGGGTCCCACTTGCAAGTTTATACCTTGTTTTTATAAAAGAAAATCTCACTAAATTGTGTAGATTTGGCTGTGTTGCATATGCTTGGTATATACCCTTATTTCAGTGGCTGTCTGGTGGGTATGCTGGACTTTGTATATTTGTACTCAAGCAGTATGACACTTTGCCGGGTCGGTCACTGTTGGTTTCGATCCAGATGGCTGATTGTAGATTGACTCTGTTCTCGATGATCTCCCTGTCCCATGTGTTGAGTGATCACAAAGCAGTCATATGAGTTTTCCACTAGCTGTCTCTCTGCCGAACTAAACCAAACCGGGAAGCGTGCACACAATTGGATAATAAAAGAAAGAAATATGGCACCAAAAAATAAATGGACCAACGTCTGAAGTCTTATAAAAGAAAGTCTTTATATACAGAAAATAATTCACATAATAGTCATTCATATATTTCCCAATCCCTGCTCCTATCAAACTGGTTATGGAACAGAAGTCTCTTAAGTAAATCAAAGTATCCTCCTAAGCAATAATCGAGAAATCTGGCTAGCCAAGGCGCTTTGCTCCAAACCGAGTTCTAAGTTTGCAGCAAGTCTAGTCAACTTTGACTCTTTTTCTCCAGAATGTTGCTGAAATTGCTGAAGTGCTGGGTTATGGGTAGGTTGGCGCGGTTCATCTTCAAAATCGGAATTGAGGTGGATTTCTTGTTCCGGGCTGGATCACTCTGCATCTTTAATTCTGTTCGGCTGGCAATTTCTAAAACCTTGTCTGCAAAATCACTTCTTGCTTGTCTTTAACTCTAGTTGGTCGATTGGTGACAGGCTTCTCTAAGGTTGGCACCCAACAGCATGGTGTTTATCTGTCTCTTTCATTACATCTCTGGACCGGGATCTCAAACTGCAACTCCAATTCCTTGCTCCAACTGCAACTGACTTTGGTTCCTTGGGACCCTGTATTTATGCCCATGCCATGGTGTGGGGCTGATGGATGCTGGGTGTCTAACCCCTCATCCTGGCAACCAATAGAATGCTGAGGTTAGCTGCTACTCGTTGTTGCCTTTGGTTTATCCGATGGGATTAGTCTTATTTCCATGACGTCAATTGCTGGTAATCTCCTTCTTTCGGGGCGCTGGTTCATGGAACCAGTGAGATACCTCTCTGTCTTATGATGTCATCTTCCTATGCTCCTTTTCTGGGCTGGACTTATCCGGCGAATTTTCTTTGTCACAAAATAATTTTAGGGATTTTTTTTAATCAGTCACTATTAACCTTTTGAACCTGTCATAAAAGTCTGTATGACTAAACTTTTCCCTTTTCACCTGAAACAAACAGACTGGCCACAGGTGGTCTGTCTGTTTACATTGTCATCTAGATAAGAATTCCCACATCTGCGTTTCCAATTTCTGTATTTTCGGTCATAGATATTTTTAGAGCTTTCTGTGATGACAGTAAAACATTTTATCAATTTCTTCTCAGTATGTTTCCTTCTGATCTATAATAGTAATTTCTTCCGTTTAAAATTTTTCCAATTATAGTTAATAAATAATTAATAAAAATAATTACTTCCGTTCCGCTAAATATTGTTACAGTAGGACTTTGCTCTCTCACTTAATAAAAACGTTTGAAACTCAATTTATTTTCTCTTGAAAATGTTTGATGATTAGAGAATAGTTCAATATAGATTGGATTTCTGTTCAATATAAAAAAAAGTGAAGTGAGACATATGACATGAAGTGAGGATGAACAAATGTTGTCATTATGGCCTCTAAAAATAAATCATGTTAGAGGTCTTTTGGAATGTTATACATAAGTCATATTCACCAAACAAGAAATGACTATCCAGTTGCAAATTTTCTTTCATATATTTTCTTTACTGTCATTTAACCTATGACTGCAAAAATTATCAACTTAAATAGTGATCTAAATAAAGTTGTCAGTTCATTTAGATACTAGCAATATGTCATAACACAAATGTTATTATATTTGGTAATTTAATTAACTTCAAATATTGTGAATAAATAATTCAACATTTATAGAAAATGAATCTCACCTCATTTCTTCATTCATCTGCCTCCTAAAGAAAAAAAAAAGAAACAAAAAAGGAAAAAAATTAATATTTTGCTAAAGTTCAAATAAAAAGCACAGAATTTAAGAAAAAGATTCAGTCATATTTATTTTTTAAAATGAAAATTAAAAAGCACAAAAAACAGTTAACTTATATTTTAAAGTTTCAACATATCAGCAATTAAAAATCAAATTTGGGAATGTAACTTTTTTATTTAAAAATAAATACATAAAGGCAAATTATATCTGTAGAACATTGCAAATTAAAAAAAGTTAGCCATGAATAATTTCCAAAAATATTCAGGTTTTATTCAAACTTAAAACTGTTTTTGCATAAAATGAAAAGAATTGCCTTATTATAAGAAATTATGAACAATTTTTCTATACTTAAATTTTCTTGCAAAATTATTTGAAAACAAGTTATTTCTTTGAAAAATAATTTAAAAAAAACATTTGCAAAAGAAAACAATTAGCTATGCAAGTTAGAAAAACAAATAATATTCAATTTTAACTGAAATACATGCCATTAAAAAAATGATAATCATGTATGTCTGATACTTGACAAGCCAGACAATAAAAGTCAGATTTAAAAAAAAAGAAAAAACTCAAGTAATGGTTAAATAATAAAATAATTTTAAGCACAAGCCACAATATACAAATACTGACTTAGATCATGTCATTGTCAATTATTATTTTACATTAGTTTTTTTTTTTATCAATCATTGGTGGAGTTTATTAGTCAAGTTTTCTGTTTCTTAATGTCATATTAGCAAATATGGAAGCCATGTTTAACAGCCAAACACATTCATTGGTTATTATCTTTATCATGGATATTTCTCTGAAATTTAAGTCAGTCTGTATGATTATATGTCCTGTTTACATTGTTGCTGAATTTTTTCATAGCAAGTACACACAAAATATAGTTATACACAATTGAGATCAGAGAGATTAATTACCAACCAAAGTAAAGCACAAAGCAATCTGTATAAATAATGAGAAAATATTTAAAAAAAGAACTCAAAATTGTAAAATTTGGAACTGTCAGAAGCACTTGAGATTACATTTATTTGAAGAAACATGACAAAATGCATTATTTTTTAATTAAAAAAACTAACAAAAATTAGATAAAATTTGAGGACAGTAAAACTTTTTACTAAATAAGATTTAGAAACCTTTTGGAATACTTTTTGAATAGTTTCAAATTTTATGTGATTCTGACAGCTCAAGAAATACTGGTTAAAGTTGCAAAATTTGTAGCTGAAATTTAATAACAATATTGAGTATAAATATGGTGAACAAGAGGTAAAAAAAACCACCAATAGGTAGGAGCTGTAATAAAAAACTAGAAGAGGTACAACAAAAACAGGTTTGGAAATGTAAGAGTGAAAGATGGAATACAAAACAGGTTTGAAGAAGTAAGGGTAAAAGAATAGATCAAAATAGCAGAGCAATCAGTCAAAACAGATTTAAAAACAAATGAAGAAATAAATAAAATATGAAAAATATTTATAAATTTTTATTTTATAAAAATACAATTAAAAAAAAAAACACTATTTATTCAAATTATATTTTTAATTTAAGATTAATTTGCATAACAGATTTAAAAAATACCACTAACCAGATTTAAATGTTTATTTCAAATCTAATGCAGTATTTTCAGATTTAGAAATTTAATCATTTTCCTCCAATATGATTTTTTATAAAATTATTGTAACAATTTTATTGTCATTCTTCTCATTGCCATGATTTTCAGAAAGAGATTCTTAAACATCATCATCATTGTTTAACATTCATTTCAATACTAGCATGGGTTGGACGAGGTTTTCTTGATTGCTCCGTAATTGAACCATTATGAAATATTGGAGTGAGT
This sequence comes from Ascarosepion bandense, assembly GCA_037127315.1. Classification (NCBI taxonomy): domain Eukaryota; kingdom Metazoa; phylum Mollusca; class Cephalopoda; order Sepiida; family Sepiidae; genus Ascarosepion; species Ascarosepion bandense. The sequence continues at coordinate 4,334,078 of JBBBDQ010001045.1, forward strand.
TTTACAATTTTAACACCAATCAGTTTAGGAGAATGGAAACCCAGTGTTTTTATTGAGGCACCATCTCTAGGAAAATTACCTACCAAGGTTACAGAGTTCAGCTTATCCAATGCTACACAGAGTAGGTGTAGAAGTTTTTATTTCAGAGATTTCCTTCTCTTAGACAAGTTGCTAAAGACTCTTATCCAGCCTAACTTTTTCTTTTAAATGACCACAGTTTGGGGGTTAACTATTTGCCCATAGCCGGGACCCTGACAAGTGCTATCACACCAGGTCAGGGTGAACCTGGGAACAACAGCAATTGAGCGGTGGTTTCATGCTCCCCAAAACTACCGGATGTTGTTTATCGTCAGACCCAAACATTCCTAATAATTTTTTCAAGTTTTATCTAAAAGATTAATTAAGATTATTCAGAGGTATAAATTATATATTATACACAACACTTGTTTGAAGAAGGTATTTATCAAATGATAATTAGAATATTTAGGTAAAATATCTATGTGTCTATATATTGAAAACCTTGAAAATTAAATATATATAAAGTTGTGTTTTTGTGTGCATACACATGCAAATATTACATAAAAGTATGTCATCAAATAAGTACTATCATCATGTGTCATATATCTTACTCAACTAAGCATTTCTTGCTTAATAGCGATGACTGCATATCCAGCTTTCAAGATAATTTTTTATTTTTTAAATAACTATTTTCTTATTCCTTTTGTAATTTTTATAATCAAATGTTTTGATGAAAATTTTCTTAAGCTGCTTAGTTATTCAAATGAAGCCATTTTCTGCTCCAAATGGCAGATCATACTTTGGAAATAAAGAAAAGTAATAGTGACACTCTTGAAAATATATTTTGAAAATCTAACAAATATTATCACATAGTGTACATAAAATAAATGACTATTTAAATGTTTGAATCTGTTAAATTACCTTAATTCTGATAATTATATTAATATCTTTTTACAGCAGATGCTATTTTCAAAGCAACAAGTGGGTAATGTCAGCTCCCATTGTTAGTTCTAGATAAACATAATTGCTAAAGCCTGTTTTTTGTTCTGTTCTTTTTTGAAAAAAAGACAATAACACAGATATATAATAACATACATGTAACAACATACTGACAAAAGAAAGCAATATATAAAACAAAGACAAAGAGAAGGTTTAAAAAAACATTTTTAAATATGTGAATAAAATGATAAATGAATAATGATAGTTTAATAAATTTCAGTTTAGCTTCTAAAAATAAAAATCATATAAAAGTTTCTGATTTTAATAAAAAATGAAAAAAATTCCAATCTGAAAGAAGGCTTTTCAAAATTCTTAAACTGAATATGATAATCAAATGGACTTTTCATTCACTTCTATACAATAATTTTTTAGTTAACATTTCTAAGCAAATTATAATCCGTTATTTGCAAGATTATGTATTATTACTATTTATTGTCAATATATATAGAGATATTTTATCTTGTTTATTTTTACCATATAGCGATCTTTTGCTATAGAAATTCATAAACTGTTAAGCAGTATCATTTAATAAAGAAAATGTATGGCAACCATGTGAAAGACTTGATGTCCATCAGTGAATTGTTAATTAAAATGATATCAACTTTTAATAAAAATACAAAGTCGACATCATAATTAAGCAACTTCTTCAAAAGAAGTACTCTACCAGGGAAATATTGAGAATTCCAGTTATAATCTTTTATGTCATATGATAAAAAGTTTCATCACATAAACTGGTTAAACTCAATATATAAATAAAAAGGTATCTTCTGATTCAAAAGACAAAAATTCAAATAAATTTGTTTTAAATGACGTCCTGTAATGTTAATCAAATAGAAACTATTGTTTCAACTGTTGTTTTAGAGTTAGAGATCAAAATACACAGCGAACATTGCATACAGAATAGATTTTATTTCAATAAAATGTTCTTCCTTATGACAGTTCATCATCTGTTTCATAAACCAAGAAAATTGTTGCTTATAAAATGGCACTGACTTTCTTATCTTGTTTCTCAGTTCAAAGTGTTTAAGAAATGCTGGATTCATGAGAAAATCCATTCAGTAAATTTACATTTTTTACATGCACACTATTGTTCTCATCTTTGTTGCTCGGTCATTCCAGCCTTCATCAGGTGTTTATTGATCCAGTTAACCATCAGGGATTTTTGAACAGAACTCTTTATCTAATCTACAAGGGTAGATTTGTTTTCATTCTGTTGAGCATTCAGATTAAATAAAGGGTTCAGTTTGACATTCCTGAAAGGTTATCCAAATTGAAGAGCACTTGACAAAGTCCAGAGGGTACAACAACCAAAACGTTATGATAACAACAAATATGAGGATAATAGTCTATTTACAAATAATGAGAAATCAGACAGAAGGAATCAAGTTCCATGTTAATTTATCAAACATTCATAAACTACTTATTGTAATGTACTCTCAAAGTTTATCATAAATACAGACCCCACCACTCAATTTTTAAAATGACAACATGCCATGACCATGTTTTGTAATATTCTTCAAATGAAATAGTATAAAAATTAACAAGTGTTTTCATTCATTCAAGAGAAGGAGAGTCCATGTTTGACTGAGGTCTTCGTAAAGAGGACAGTGCCAGAAACAACATTTTTCTTAGCTATATTAGCATAAAATACAATAATAAGTTCTGTGCAGTGCTGAGAGGCCAATAACCTAGGAAGTTCATTGCAGTGCTCAATGAGTGAAGAGAATGTTCAAGAGAGATGAAAAGAAAAACAGATGAGATGAAAAGATAATGAACATTTCCTGAAACAGTGAAAAAAAAAAAAGAAATGAAAAAAAGACAAGGCAAGCAGAAGACAGAGAGAAAAGCAGCAGCAGTACTCTTTATCTTCTCCTTTATATCAAGGAATTATTTTGTTCCATGTTGCAGGTAGCAAGTCAAGAAATAGCACTTGCAGGTAAAATACACGTGCACATCTGTATGCAGACCTTGGCAAAATGCAAATTACTCAGGCCATTAGTTAAAGATGAATTAACAAAGGCCATTTTATATCATTTTTATATCAGTTCAAGCACTTAAAAATGCAGGTTATGTATGCTTAGGTATCAACATGCCTGTATGAGTGGGTATTTGTATAAATATTTATCAATTTTCAACAATATAAAAATGAATTATCTATATTATTATAATCTTGCAGACAAGGTCAACTTTTGATTGAAATAGTTGTGTAATCCAAAGCAGTACCAGTGTAAGTTCAAGATGAATTTCAAAGCAAAATTTTGAATGCTGATTTTAAAAAGAGATCCCTATACTTTAAAGATTGATACAATTCAATCTTCATTTCCTATCACCATTTATTTTTGTGTTGAAGTACACTCTTAAATAATATAACATGTTTACATAAAGATCAAAGAAGGCCAAATTACAGATAAAAATAACAATACATGCCATATTTGAGCAATATAAGAAAACACTCTCACCATCCATACTCCAAACTAGAAAAAATTGCTACAAAAAATCTGTCTTATATGCAAAACTAATTTTCCTGGCAGGCAAATGTTTGTTTGGGCATTGGAGACCACTAGCACTTGTACTTTTCCTAACTGCATAATTCTATTAAAAATAAACTACAATTGTATTGCGCCTGCAAAATAACTGTGTTGCTCTAGCCAGATGAATATAATCTTTCTCAAGCTCACTTTCTCCCTCCTACTTGCCACTGTCTTTAGCTTTCTCCCTCCATCTAGTGGCCACCATCTTTTCTTCACCCCTAGCAAAGCAATAATGCCACTAAGATGGAAGGGGTCACTGGGAGTAAAAGCTAACGAGTAGTCTCTAGTGAGGAGAGAGGTCAATAAAAGAATAGCATTTGGGGAAAATAGATGTCAATTGACAATTGGTTATAAAACATTTCACATTTTACAGCTACAAAACTGATGAATTAACATCTGATTGGAAGAGCAGTTTCAAAATTTTTATTTGCTTCCTTCTTAGTGAGAATATGCAAAAAAGTTTCTCAAACAGTCCCTACTAGGCTCTTAAATATTGCCTCTGTATACACACGAAATCTGATCATGTGTCCCATAACCCGTAAGGGCTGTAGAGACACCACAAGCACTGCAGTTGTAGCATGTCTTAGGCAAGAGAGCCTGATGCAGCCTAACCTTCTGCAGGATTGTTTGAATTCAGTGTTTTTCTTTTCCTAGAGATGTATCCGTGCCTTTCTCAATAGTATTTGTGTATAAGTGAATGCAATGAACTTGTCTGGAATTTTAACTCAGCTCTCAGATTATAGAAAATTATATAATAATAAATATACAGTTACCTAGTTACCTTTTTTAAACACTAAAATTTTTCAAGTTTTAAAAATATATAGATAACATTACAGGCATAAAATATTTATATAGATACTGCATATGCACTTAAGCCAATATTACATCAACGGACAGTGGCTCTTAGCACATTTAATTTTCTCAGTGAACTCAAGAGCATAATTTTACAAACTCCCTACTCATATAATTAAACGCATATAAATATATTATGATTTTATGTATGTACAAGAACATGTAGCTCTAATAAGCTGATGTAAGAAATTTAAGAATGCCGAATTATCAAGCTGTTATATACAAATGCATTTTAATATATGTATGCATATGTGCATATATTAAGCCAATAAACTATTAGATATCTGTATTAATACTGATGTTTAAAGCAGGGGCCTTTATAGCTTACAGCCTCACTTTATATGCACAAGTACTCAAGCATGCAGATATTTAGTTATTCCTTTGGTCCTTTTTTTTAATATTTGTCTCCTCCTTGTCACTAGGGGTTTATAGGAAGGTTTATACTGATTAAAACAATAATCTATATTTTTCTCTCTCACACACAACTGACAATAGACTCAATGTAGTTCATTTCTATAAACTATCATAATATTTCAATTTAATGTCAATTCTAATAACATGACACATATGTTTGTGTTGTTAATGTGTTGATTAAGCAGTGCCTTGAAATTAAAAATTGTTATAAGTAATTAACAGAATAAATATATTTCTATGAATACAGTTGTTTGTCCTGGTGTACTGAGTTTAATAATCTAATTAATAAAAGAATGAAGAGCTTAAATTGTTTCATTTTAAATAAAAACCAAAACAAATAACTATAAACACATATGAAGAACAAAGTATGAGAATTGCTACAAAAGCAATGCCTCCCATTTTACTTAGTTGGCTCACAACATTAGAAGTAAATGCTGATTGTAGAGCAATAGAGGTTGAATATTCCAGTCAAATCATTTTCGACTTGTTACTGATAATGGAAGTCAGGTAAAATGGCATCTGTTATTAAATTATTAGATAGTGTAGTTGATTCACTTAATTCCCAAATGTAGAAAAAATTGTACGAATCAACATCCATCAACACTTGATGACCATTTATGTAGACCAAAAAGTAGACATGAGGAAAGTTAGTCAGTGGGTAATGTGTGCAAAAGGTCATGTTGCAAGTGCCAACACTTAATTTGCAAAATGTTCAACACCGGCAAAAATACATTGCCAATAAATAGTATAGAAAAATAATGTTTTGTTGCTGAAAACTTGCTCTATCCTATGATGTTAGTGGGTTCCCTGTATCTGTTATAGTTTCCATGAAAATAATGAGGAGGCCTTACTTATTAAATGTTTCTCACAGATTTTAAGCATTGAACTATAATGATTTTTTTAACATGTATTTGTAGATAGTAAATTTTTTTCTGACATAAAAGAAATTAATTTTCAAGATTTATATAGGCAACACGAGCTATTGAGGTTTTCTTCTCTTAAGTAAGAAATATTTGCCAACTTAGAAGTTGAATATATATCTAGATCTACCACAGTAGTTAAATGCAAAAAAACAAAAAACAAAACTGTTCATCCAGTTACAAAGGAAATTAGGCATTAATATATATTTGTAAGCAAAAGATTTTCCTAGCATTTTTGATGATATTTTAAACTATCATCAAAAATTGTGTAAAATACAAAATGTATAATAATCCCACTGTGAAGCTCATCCATCCTAAAAAGGTTTATTCTTAAATAATTGATGATAAATAAAAATAAATCTTACCTATAAGTGGGAATCAATAAAGGCATATGAAGAATTTGAAAAAATTCGAAAGAATAAACCAACCTAGATTTGACAACTTAATAATGTTACACAGTTCTCAAAAGCAAGAGAAAAGGAAAAAAAGAATTGATTTACTCCATATCAGAATTTGTGTCTTGTTCCTGTTCATACCAACTCATTTCTCCCACTGTACTGCATTCCCAACTGTACTGCATTCAATCATTTCAAAATAGCATATACCCAAACTTAAAAACAATTACTAAATATTATCTATCAATGGCCAGCTATCAAATTAAAGAATAATTTATCATTTAACATTAACTTTTAAACACTTGGAGGAAGAAAAATTATTTTAAAAATTCAAAAACAAGTTTGTTTCCTTGTACGAAAATCACTTTTCTAAAAAGAACTTGTAAAATTCCTTCTACAAACAAATAATGTGTTGATAACTTCTTTCAAGAGAAGAAATGACAAACACAGATAAGGACACAGATGAAACATGGAAATTTTGCATGCACATCTAAATTTGTAATACATAAGAGCTAGAGAGACAAAATTTTAATGACAATTGTTTGGAACATATATAGATAGATGGATAGAGATGTGTGCATATGTATGTGTGATAAGAGGCTTCGGGATAGACGTGAGTATCATCATTACATATATAATGCTGGAGGATATTGGTGCTAACTATAAAAAAAAATGGTGCAGGATTTAAGAAGGGAAGGAGGGAGATAACTGAAAAAAAAAGAAAGGAGGAGACAAGAAGGTGAAGTGCAAAAGTCAGAGATCCAAGGAGGGCTGTTAAGTCACTAGCAAAAGAAAAAAGCTCAAAAGAGGAATAAGTATGGTAGTACTGATAGTAAAGATAACAAAGCAGTAACTAAGAAAGATGAAGGGAAATTAGTTAAAAAGAATGTAGTGGTCTCACAATTGTTGCTATGGCAATAAGTAAACTAGAACTAGACTAAAACTATTCACAAAAATGACAGTGCAGGATGAATTGTTAGCAAAGAGAGAAAAGTAGTTTCAATAGAAAATTTTCCCAAGAAAATTTTTGATTTACTGATTTATCAAGTTTTGTATAAATTTGCTTCTGTTCAAGAGCAAAGTTAAATAATTTTGATATGTTAGTATAACAAATTCAAAATTATTTTACTAGTAAAAACCGATTTGTTAAATCTTCATGAATTACCAAGTCGAAAGACAGTCTACTAAGAATGCAAGGAGAATGCAACAAATCCAAATATTTAAAATAAGAAAATTTACAGAAATGAAATGTTTATCTGGCTTATCTTGTGAATCTTTCTTTTCAATATAAAAATTGCAAAAAGACAAAGGCTGTTGTAATTCTTTTTGAAAATATGGCTCGAAATTCAGGAAAATAAATTCACATATTCCAAATAAAAATTAGGACTGTAAATCCAAAAAGAGAGAAGCTAACTTATCATTCATGCATTGTCATCTCATTAGGAAATATGGTAAATTCCAAGAGTGATAACTATTAACAAATATTTTCAGTTTAATATCAGAAGCATATCAATAAATTGTAACAAAATCAATGACCAAAAATAAATGCTTGATTTGAAAGATTTACTTTATCTCAAGACTGCAAATGTCAAGCAGCAAATGAAAAATAAAAAATTAAAAAAAAAACAAAAAAAAAACTACAAGTGAATAAAAGCGACCCTGGATCTCTTTTGCGTAGAAAGTAACTATTGAGCTTTCATTAATTGAAAAAGCTTTTTCCAATAACAGTAATAACATATTATCAAAGATATAGTCACTGGATGGAAATCTGCAATAAGACAAATCTGGCGGATCATAAAATAATGCTAAAACTGTGTCATCATTAAAAAAACAAAAAAAAACTTGCGAATTAAATCAAGAACTAGTGACAGACTTGGGATAAAAAATGAGTTACCGTCAAGAACCTCTTAAAATCCAAAGGAAATGTACAATAGCATAAAATGTCATAGTATATTTTAGAAATGGCATCAAATGATAAAATATCAGAAATGGTTAAATTTGTGTGACACAGAACTCAAGTGTTATAGTGACACAGGTGATCAAAGCGTGCAACTACATTTTATATTAAGGGATGTTACAAATCATCAAAGTGAATGAACACAATATTTTAAATAGTGTAAAAGGCTGCAGAATAATGTACTAGACAAAATAATGTGGCACAGTTAAACACTGAGTAGAAGTGAAATTCAAAGAATGCATGAGTCTCTAGTCTCTAGCCAGTCGTCTGTGATGGCAAACGGACATTTTGTGTGCAAACTCATGTCTTGTATTTAAAGTTTTTTTTTATCACCTCAACAAAAGGTCTAAACATTTTAAATGAACATATTTTGTTCTAGGTGATATGCAACCTGAATTATGTTTAATATGGGGAGGAAATCTTAATAATTGTTGAGGGGGATATAAAAATCTTTCTTAATATGTACTAAACAGGGGTGGGGGGAATCATTTAAAAGGTCAAAAAAGTATAGAGGTCCATGGAAAATTTCTTTCTATTGGGCACATAGTAATCTACAATTCTACAAATTACAAAAAAATAATTATACAAAATTGTAAAATTATTTATGCAGAGCACTACACACTTCAAAATGTTCAAAATATTTTATCCCCTCCTAATATAACCTGATCAGCAAATAATGATGTCAGATCTGCACTTAATCTGAGGTTCTATGTCATTTTTATTAATAAATATTTCTAGTTTGCTCGAAATTTGAAGTGACCAAGTTTTTCTTCAGAATATATTTCTTGAAATATACTTTAATCTATTTTTAAATTAAGAAAGAAAAATGTCAATTTTTTCATATGCTAAAATATAAAAATATATCTGAGAAAAAATACCTGTTGAAAAGGTAAATTTGTATATCTATACAAATCAAAGTATGATCTGAGATCAAATAAAAGAAATAGTTAACTTTTTATAATACATTTGAATGTTTTTTTTTGTCTGAAATAAATTCATTTTATGAGAAAAATTAAAGAAAATTATCTCAAATCTATTTGCATTCTAGCAAAGAAAAAAGTATTTACAATTGTAATAAAAGAAAAAAGTAATCTGAAAAATTAGTTTGTGTTATGGTGTCTTGTACATATAAGAATAGCTGATTTAGTTTTAAACAAAATGACTGTTGACTGGTTGTATAATAGCAAACAGATTGAAAAAAGCACTAAACTAGATTATAAGAATATCATATTTGTATTATAAGAAGAGGAAAATGCAACCTGTGTTATTAGATTTAATATTCTTATTCTTTGAGGAGAAATAAATGATAATAGCCATATATTTCTGAGAAAGAATTAGTCACCTTCTCTTATATATATATATATATATATATATATATATATATATATATATATATAAATAAAAGTGTAGGTCTATTTCAGGCAAACCATCATCAGATTCCGTCTTTATTATACAGAAGATAAAATCTTCTGTACAATAAAGATGGAAGCTGATGATGGTTTGCCTGAAATAGGCCTACACTTCCGTTTAACCATGGAATAACATGTCTGCCTTAATTTTACACACACATACAGATATATATATATATATATATATATATATATATAAATGAGATTAAGATGTTATATAGTAATAAAGTAAACACCGATAGTCCTAAACTAATACTATTGCGATGAATAATATGAGAAATACTAAATGTGAATTGTTTATTTAGAAAAAAAAAGATACTTGTTAAAATTAAAGAAAAAGGTAATGTCTGATAAATTTTTTGGCTTTATTTTCATTAGTAAAAGTAAGGAGAAAAATGGGCCTAAAGAGTTAAAAAAGCTAGGAGGCAGAAAAGGGAGAGGGGTATGTTGTTGATAAGGAGACCACTGCAAACTGATAACTGATCTGTTGATACTGGAGACAAGAGAGGGTGGAGCAAAGGAGAAAATGGCAGCATCCAGCCATCCAGTCAGCCAGCAACAACAATGAACATCAACGAGACGATGACGACGACAACATTAACCACTTGCCGTCTGCTTTCTACTTACACTTGCACTGTTGTTCGTTTTTGATACAAGCCTTCACCTAAGTTTTCCACAAAGTAATCCCTAAAATGAATCAGGCGATAAGTTCATGGTGCAACATACAGTGAAAAACAATGGCAGCAACAACATCAAGATACTTACCATGTGTAAGGGTCAACATCCTTGTCTCAAGTGTGTGGGTGATGACAGTGAGGAAATGACAGTAAAAACAACATTTATAGGAAAGTGAAGGGAAGAGAAACAGAGTTGTTTTTTTTCGCTTTTTTTTTTTTTTTTTTTTTTTACACTTCCTTGAAGGTCATTTAGATTTTTAAAAAAAAGTAAAATGTAGCCAGTATCTGATTGATGACAAAAAATATTAACAAAGAACATTTGTAATGTTAAGTTTTTATCAGGTGTGCTTTTGTTAATTAACAATAAAAGACAAAATAAAGTGTAATAAAGAAACAAATGATAATAAAAAAAAGATGCTCTGAGTGCATAGAATTTCATAATGGCTTAAACAATATTGTTCAAGTTTAGATGATGACAAGATGAGGATAATGATGGATGTGTGTTTGTGTATATTACAGTAAATCAAGTAGACCCTTGAAGACTGGTTTAATGCAAAAAAACAAAAACGTTACTATTTGAATACCACACACACACAAATATAAAAACATTAATTTTTATTTGAAACAACATTATGCTTGGTATGACACACACCAAGCACAAATACCAAATGTGCTAACTACAATTATGTGAACTAGACAAATCAAAAGTGTATGCTATGACACAATGCATAAAATATCAAATGATAGAAGACGTGAAATGTGACAATGCATGGTAGAAAGGGATGTTTAGACATGTAACTAAAATGTGTAAATATATGATAAAATGGTTATGCATCTGAAATTTAAGGGGTGCAATTATTTGTATTGAATTTCACTATATTGACAGATTTATTTTTTTGTTAGTGAATACTCTTTCATTGTGAAAAAGTGTGCAGTTCATTCAATGAATAAAATAGGAATTTATAAAGTAGTTAAAAGTAGACAAAGAAGTTCTCTGCAAAAATTAAATCTATTTTTATTCAGATGACAACATCACTGGATGAATACCCAAATGATTTAAATATAAGTTAAAATGATTTAAATATAAGTTAAAATGATTACTTTATTTCTTCTACCTAGCGTCCATAGCTCAGAGGTAGAATCGCCGACTGACGCCAATTCAGTCAGGTTTCAATTCTGGGTAAAAGCAATCGGATGTCTAACCGTACTGATGAGCTGTGATACAGCGAAACAGATCTGTCTGCAGATGACTATATATATATATATATATATATATATATATATTAAAAAAATGAAGTTTTTCTTTACAAATATATTATCAAACCTTCAAACATTAGACAAAATTGTTGTAAAGAGATTTTATTGTAAAATTGATTTTTATAATATACAGCAATGAAAGTGTATTTTCATGATTTTCAATTGGGTTCAGTGATTTTTTTATTGACATAAACAGATGTCCTTTAGGTTGCATATTTAAAAGCAATACTTTACCTGCTAAAATAATGAGTCTCAATGACTTGGCACTTCAGATTAAATAATAACCTTTATTGTTTACTTATTTTCAAACATTCAAGTTTCTTAGTTTTGGTTCTTATACTGGAATAAAAATTTTTGATTTAAATATGCCAAAATTCTACCATATAATATTTTTAAACTTAAGAAATAATCCCAATTTAGTACATTTTTTGCAATGAAAAATTATTTATCTTATCTATGAATTGACTTATTCCGTGAAAATGATATAAAAATGTCAGAAAAATCAATGATTGAATAATGATTGAAACTTGTTTATGCAATAAATGTAGATATATGAAAAAAATATCAAATATGAAAGTATAGATTTTAATGTGAAATGCAGTCTTAAAAAAATAAGAAATAAAAATCTTAATGTAAAAGTTTATTCAGTGCATTGTGTGATGTCGGTGATGATCACAAATTGCATTCAAACTTTTGTATGACACAAAGACAATAAATATTGAGTGAGAAAGAGAAACAACTGTGAGCCAAACTTACTCATTGCTAGGTTTCTTATTCTGCCATAATTCACCATTCTCACCGTCTTGGTGTGATTGTTCCTGATTTCAAAAAGAGAAAAAAAAGTGTCATTTGGAAAGAAATTCTTCAACTAGAAAAAGAAATGGTGATGATAAATATAGACTTAGAAATTCAGTCTGCACAGAATTTAACATAAGACCAATTGTAAATATAATTAATATACAAGAAAACAATATTATGATGATACCAAGTTAAAAACATTCAAAAAAGACAATCTTACCATTTTCAATTATTTCACTTCTCATAGAAAGAGTATTTTTAATAATTTTTTAGTTATTTAATTGTTGTTGCTATTGTTTTAATCATTGTTGGTCAAATAGTTTCCAACAAAACTTGAATTTGCATTTGCTATCCTGACAGCACATCTTACACTGCTTTAAACTTCTTTATTCTAACCTCACACTTAACAATATGAGGAAAGTTGACTTAGAACTTTATGAATAAAGTTTGTTTGAGAATTTGGTAGAATTTTCACGTTTCATCAATGAATCAACTTAAAATCAGAAAACGAAATTCTTTTCTGATGACACCAATTTAACAGCAAAATATGTCAAAACAGAAATTTTCAAAATTGTTTTAAAAGTCTGTAACAAAAAGCCATGAAACAATTTATTAAACATTAATAATCTTAAATATCAATTTCTCCTAAGTAACCTAATATATAATGCTTAGTGTATGGTTAATTTATCCTAGTCTCTTTACTGAGACAGGATGTGATATAAGATTGTAACTATAAGTGTATGGATAAATTGGATTGTCTCCCCACTAAGACATGATCTGACACAAAGTTGAGTTTTGTGTGGGGAACCTGAATGCGTACAATTGTGCCAAGGCCAAAAGTTGGTTGCATTGGCCTCAGTGGCCACCAATCCACTAGAGGACAAAAACTGAGTAGTTATGCTAGCATTGTCTATTTACACTCATTTTATTTATGTTAAAAAAAGAATTGTTGAAAAAATTTTAACTGCTTAAAAATTTCAACAGGGGCAAAGAGAAAATCTTTTCTTTTTTTTTTTTTTTGTTTATATTATATAGGCACCAAAAACAGTTATTTCTGAAAAGCAAGATCTGATTTCAACATTCTAATGATCTTTCCAACTTGTTCTTTGGTAATGAAACATCACACTTGAAATCCAGCCAGGGAAGGAAACTGGGTGGATTCAGCATCAGTTAGTCAGTTAAGTGCCATATGTGATACACGCTTGGGCGATCATGTGTCGAAAGAGACATGACTGACTGGGCAGAAGATTATCCCACAGTAGGTTGCCATTACTTTCTGCAGTAGACTGGTTGCCAGTCAAGGCTATAGAACCCAATCTGTCCTATTATTTAACCCATAACTAGAGGGAAGAGACAGATTAATACCTTTCCCAAGGACATTTGCACGTAAGTGAATACAATGAATTCAACTGGAATTCAAACTCGGCTCTCCGATTTCTCGTTCTGAGCCGATATCCACTCCACCACAACACACGTCCTTATTCAACATAAAATTCCTAAAATAGTAGAAAGCAGGTAGGAGAATATTGTAAACAACAACAAAGGAAACAAGCCAATTAAAGTTTCACTTTAAAGAAAATCAGCAAACAATGGATAAAACTGATTATCTAAAAGGCAAGACTTATCTTCACGTGGGCTCTGGCCTTCAGGCTGGAGTCCTAAATGACCAAATAAGACCAGTTTAGACTGGTTTTGAACCTATCCACCGCTGTGGATAGGTAATATTTTGAACAGTACCTGGGGATACACGCTCAGGTTCCCCACATTAAAAAAAGACCTTGTGTCACATCTCTCTCAAGTGAGGGAGAAGAGTAAATGCCCCCCCCTAATGGGAAAGACCAACCAATAAATATCCAACCAATGAAAAATCAGAGAAGTGAGTGCATAAGAGCTTCACATCAGGTTACTGATTGCTGACCAATCAAAAATCAGACAACACAGGAGTTTTGATTGCTTAACAGCAGAAATTTTCACGATAATACTGGAGAGAATCCAAATCAATTATATATATATATATATATATATATATATATATTCCAAATTATATCCTTCTTTGTTATTTTAATCAGCCTCTCCACCCAATTATTTTAAACTGAAAACACGAAAAAATGCTTCTAACAATACAACAGAAATAATAAAAAATATTGCATTAATTTCTTGCTTGATAACTTCAAGAACAATAATGCATTATAACAGCAAAGAATTAGTGAAGTGAGATTCAACTTACCATTTGTGCAGTAGTCTGAGAGTCAGCAAGATGAAAGAAATGAACAGTGAAGTGTTGTTCAGCAAGGCATACAGGCTCCAGTTCAGAGAGAACTTTATCTAAGATCTAAAAGAGAAACAATATAAAAATTTACATATAAATTTAATATCAAACAAGGTTGAATTATAAAGGAATCTCCAATCCTTTGTGAGTCATTTAAAACTGAAATATATCTTGGATTGCAGAGTATCGCTTATAGTACCTGGTGTTCCCAAGTAGTGTAAACAGTGTGCAAATTTACAATAAGCTATGAAAGCCACCAGGTGAATTCACTAACTTTATGAAATCATCAATTATCCAAATACTTTCACTTTTGATAATAATGAAATCTCATATTTCCTAAAATATTCCTTTTATGATTGTATATTTTATTTAGAACGGAGTTTGAAAAAAATAGAATTGTAAACAAAACTCGAATTTCATGGAACATTGATTGAAGAAATAATATACAACAAATATAGTTTGCTATCTTTATAAGAATTTAGTATTTCTTTAAAAGAGACATAGGTTGAAATATCTAGTTTGTATAAATAGAAATTTAGGGTTAAACTATTTTTGTTCTTATCAATTTGTGTTTTAGAGATTGTTTTCAAAATATACTTTTTTAAATAGGAACAAAAAGATAGTATAAACCAATTTTAAGATATTTTTTAATATATATATATATATATAAAAATGTCCTTTATGCTTTGTTTCTTTTATCAACTTACATTTAAGAATGTTTTATTTGTATACTTTTATTATTAGAAAAAGATTTAATACAAACTTGATCAAATAATTGCCGAGAAGCAAGATCGATGTCTGATCCATGATGTGAGATAGAAGCAGAATCTACACTTTGAATGGAAGCTGATCGTCCTCGTTCAGACACTTTGGTCAAACTGGAGGATGAAGATGTCTTCTGATCTGGTAATTTAACAAAATTAAAACACAATAACAAGCAGACAACAAAAGTGATGAATGCTTATAAATTTTAATAAACTTAAAAAGCTTTTACTAACTATTATTAAATCATTATTTGCCAAGGAAATCATATATGAACAAATGTTATAAGATAAAAAAAAAGAGAGAAAAATTGTAGCTTTAAAGAAATCATAATATCAATGCAACAATAAAAAGGTCAAGATGAAGGAGACCGTATTAAGGCAACAATAAGAAGAGGAGGTGGAGATTGTATTGTATCAAGGAAACAATGCAATAACCAAGAGGAGAAAATTGTCAGAAATCTTGTGGTGATACAATTCAGCATCAAATGCTTAATTTCTTTGCTTTTTTGATGACAGTTAAGAACTTCTGTAATCACTTCAATCTTCAAGTCTAGGGTCGGCCATTATCTGTCTTATTATCTACATAATACAAACCTTTTGCCCCATCCTTGTCTGTCGTAACAACAATTTCATAACCCTCTACATTGAGTGGCTCCTGGGCATTATATTGTGTGGACAATAGTTTAAAAAGAAAAAAGTATAGCTTTTACGATTGCTTAATAATCATAATGATCATGACATAATTGAGAAAGCTGTTTTATCCATTGTCAGTAATGGATATAATCAACAACAGAATATTAAGGATTTATATATTCTAAACAAATGAAGAATGTTTCAGATTTTGATATTATTAATGGCATGGAACAGATAAGAACAAAAGCACCAATAATATGAGATAAGAACTCCATCTGAGTAACAACCAAGTTGATACACGTAATTACGACATGAACTTGCAAGTTTCTATGGTAAAAAAAAAGTAAGTTTGATTCCCATCCAGAGCTTACCACAAAATTGATTGAGTGAAACAATAGTGATTAAAAAAAGAAAAGAAAAAAGAAGTTGATGATAGCAAATTAAAAATATTATAATACTGTTGCTACTTAGATGAAGCAATTTTGTTTTGTAATTGTTAAAAATTCAATGCCAAAATTCCAGTAAAGGCATTTTTACCGCCCAGTTTGTTAAGATGCTTAGTATATGTTGAGGGGTCAAAACATTGCTACTTAGATAAAGAAATTTTTTTTGTAGTTAAAAATTCAATGCCAAAATTCCAGTAAAGACATTATTTCCCACCCACTTTGTTAAGATGCTTAGTATATGTTGGGGATCAAGATATTTTCTTAGACTCAGCAATAGAATAATAAACAAAACTATTATTGATAGCTTCATAAGTGATCCATATCGTCTCATTCTCTCTCTCTTTATAATATATTTATAATATATATATATATATATATATATATATACAAATGAAAAAGGAAAGAAGAAAATATTTACAACATTCAAAACATTAATTTAAAACAGTGTACATTTTGTTTCAACATTGAAAGAACAATGTCTTATCAGGTATTTAGTAATGATGACTATAAACGTTATTTTTTAAAAGAAAATTGATGAAAATTCACTTCCTTCTACTGGCAAAATTTTCGTACACGGTAAAGAGGATAGAAAAGATATGAAAACAAAAAAAGAGAGGAAATAAAAAACAAAGAGGAAAACAAGAGAGAAAGGAATAAAGAAACATGAGGAAAGAACCAATGAAAGACGGCTCAAGGAGAAATAGACCCCAAATTTAGGTAGGAAGTAAAGTATAAGCATATACAAACATTGGCCATGCGATGTCTGGGCTTAACAAAGAGGAAAAAGTGAGAAAATGCACAGAAGAGGAAGAAAGTGGTGGGAGAGATAACAAGAGTTGCAGAAAAATAGAAGATTCAAACTGGAAATGAATTGTAGAAAATATATTTGTTAATAACATTGTATAAACCTAAATCCTTTGTTATTAAAAAAAAATTGTTGAAATCACATACACAGACAGGAATTATTCAAAAGCATAGATTTGAGGAGATTTAAAAATACAAGACAAAGATATAAATTCATTAGGGCTAATATAATAAATTTGGAAAAAAAAAATTATTAAAATTAAATTAAAAAATAAAATTGAAGGAAAAATTAATATTAAAAATAAAATTTAAATTTAAAACATTAAATAGATCACAATTTGTCATAGAAAATAAAGATAAAAATAAAGATAAAATAACAAAAAGAAAGATTATAGTTAAAGTAAATTATGAAGATAGTAAGATTAATTCTGCAAAAGGTTTATAATTGCTGGAGATTCAAACCTTAGATTTGATAATTTTAGCAGGATTGTAAGGTTAATTCTTTAATATGTTTACAATTTACTCTAGTTTCATGCCTCTGATTCAGTAATATGTCACTCTTCATATATTTAATAATTTTCATTTTTTCTTGTAGACAATTTGAATTCGTAACGGTTGGCCAGCGAACACATGCTGCTTAACTCGACTATATTCTGTAAAAAATGATTTCTATTTTTGTCTTCAGAAATTTAATTAAATCAACTTTCCAGTGTTAGCTGCTTGTGTTAAGTCAATCGGGATTCAGTCCATTTTCCAGTCTGTTTTTCTGTAATTTTTGGAAATTTTTTTTTTTTTTGTCACTAACTTAGTTTGTGTAAATTATTTTGCAATTCAAGGTTATTTTCGACTGAAGATAAATAGTATCACAGTTCAATTAATTCCATTAGTTTTGTCTTGTAGAAAAGTTAAATTTCTGCCTTCGAGACATTCAATTTGTAACGGTTGGCCAGTGAACACATGCTGCTTAACTCAACTATATTCTGTAAAAAATGGTTTAATTTCTATTTTTGTCTTCAGAAATTTAATTAAATCAACTTTCCAGTGTTAGCTGCTTGTGGTAAGTCAACCGGGATTCAGTCCATTTTTCAGTCTGTTTTTCTGTAATTTTTGGAAATTTTTTTTTTCGTTAGTCTTTGATTTTTTTTTTTTGTCACTAACTTAGTTTATGTAAATTAATTTGCAATTCAAGGTTATTTTCGACTTAGTACAAGTTAAAACTTTGTAAACCTCAGTCACTTTTTTTTTTTTTTTTTTAATTGGAGTAGATAGTCCCTACTATCGCCCGGTCTTACACTCCACCCCCTTCTTTTGAATAAGTGTAGAGGTGATCGCCTTGTTTCTTGTTTAGGAAGGGGTTCCCGGTTCATCCCCCTTCTCCAGTCTTAGTGTTAGTTCAGCTGGAAGCTCTTTGCAGTGATGGAGTATGGTGGCAACGTCTTTACATTTTGAGGGTACCGGGTTGGCAGTTTCCTGGTTGCTGCTTCTGACTGGTACTTAGGAGCCCGAACTCTTGCGTAGCGTCTTGAGAGGCTGCTCTGATCAACAGTTGAATAATATCAGGGTTCTTGTAGTGCCATATCGTGCATGGACGGGCGTCCCTGCATGAACGTTCGGTGGGCAACCCCGAGGCCACATTATGTTGTAGGCCGCCAGTCTCCATCCTTCACAAGTTGCAAACGATTGACCGACTGATTCTATTCTAAGACCTCTCCTTAACTGAATCACTATGGAAAAAAGCAAACATAATAGCAAAACTAAACCAGCTCATTTGAAAATGCCCAAACCTGTCTGCATCTCTTTCACTAACATACGCGACATCCGCACCAACTTCCTCAGCGTAGATTAATTCCTCCACAATAACTCACCTGATATATTAGCTCTATGTGAAACTAATCTTAACCCTTCTATCCCCTCATCTGAGTTATACATTCCTGGCTACCTTTCCCTCTTCAGGAAGGACTCCAATGTTCATATGCATGGGCTTGGTGTCTATGTCAACGAACACCTTCCCTTAGCTAGAGTGTCATCTTTTGAATCCCCAGATCATTCTTTCATGTGCTTCCGCCTCTCACTTCTCAGCTCGATTAGCTATCTCTTCTTTCTCTACCGCTCTCCTTCCTCCCCTGACTGTTTGTTACTTGACATCATTTCTGACAATATCGACAAAGCCATTTCTTCCCATCCCTTTGCCCATGTATTCGTGTTTGGTGACTTTAATGCCCACCACACCAAGTGGCTGGAGAACGCTGTCACCGACCCTGCTGTTGTCTACACCATGAACTTTTCAATCACCCAATCCCTTACGCAAGTAGTGGACTTCCCCACGCGTTTCTCCGACAACCCTAACAGAAGGGACTCACTTCTAGACCTCTGCTTCACTTCCATCCCAGACTCTTGCACTACCAGACAACTCTGCCCACTCGGAAACTCTGACCACACTGTAGTGTCCGTCAATATTTCACTCCACTCCCGCCCGACCCATGAAACCCAGACAAGTAGAATATCCTACTGCTATCAAAGAGCAGACTGGGATTCGTTCCAAGACTTCCTCTGTGACATCCCTTGGAACAACGTTTTTAGTCTTCCCATCGAAGAATGTGCATCTGAGGTCTCCTCCTGGATTAAGTCTGGCATCGATGCCTTCATCCCTGCTAGGAAATTTCAGCTTAAATCTCATTCGTCTCCATGGTTCTCACCCACTTGCTCGGCTGTCCTTGCCCACCGGAATCATTTCTTCTGACTATATCGTAACTACGAGTCGGATCAAAACAGGTGCCTTTTCACTTCAGCTCGTAATAAGTGTAAAAAGATACTTAATGAAGCTAAGATGTTGTTTGCTGCCAGAATGAAGCAATGCATAGCATGCTCTAAATTCGGCGCCACAGACTACTGGCGACTCTGTAAAAGAGTACTTAACAAGAGCAAGTCCACAATACCCCCGCTAATCAACAAATTTGAGGTCCTCACCTCCCCAGCAGATAAGGCTGAATGCTTTGCCCGCAGATTCTCGAACAATTCGAGTCTGGACTCATCTGGAGTTTTTACACCCGACTTCTCACCTAGAACCGAGGCACAACTGAATGATGTCCACATTACACCTTCACTTGTCTCTAAGATAATCTTAAAACTTGACCCTCACAAAGCGAGCGGTGGGGACGGAATCCCAACCATAGTCTTAAAGAAATGTGCCCCTGAACTCTCCTGTCCTTTCTAAGCTCTACAACCTCTGCCTATCTGCTTCCTGCTTTCATGCCTGTTGGAAATCTTCCTCTGTAGTTCCTATATTTAAAAACACCAGAGAACCCTCGGACCCTGCAAATTACTGCCCTATCAGCCTTCTTCCGATCTTTGGCAAAGTGTTCGAAGCCATTATCAATGCTGAGGTGGTTGAGCATCTCACAGCACACAGGCTCCTCTCGGACAAGCAATATGGTTTCCGCTTCACCAGGTCTACTGCTGATATGCTAAAGACCATCACCAAGTACATATACCAGGCACTCGACAGGAATGGCGAAGCCCGAACCGTTGCATTGGATATATCTAAGGCGTTTGACAGAGTTTGGCATGCTGGCCTTCTATGTAAACTGCGGAGCTATGGTATAACTGGACATTTGTTTCAACTAATCCAGTCATTCCTCTCTAACCGCACAATGAAGGTGGTATTAAACGGACATGCCTCCCAGAAATACCATACAAACGCAGATGTCCCTCAAGGCTCCATCTTAGGTCCTACACTCTTCCTGATATACATTAATGATCTCCCTGATTCCATAAGAGCCCAAGTAGGTTTGTACGCTGATGACACCACAGTTTACTCTCGCCTCGACCAAAAATCTGGTGTAGGCGTCAAAGCTAACCTCGCAGCCGAGATTGAAAAAGACCTCCAATCCATAGTGGACTGGGGTAAGAAATGGCTAGTAAATTTTAATGCTTCTAAAACGAAGCTACTCTCAATTAACCATCATCGACAATCTCACCTACCTCCCATTAGCATGGACCAGGCTTGCCTCCCAGAGAGTAAAACACTACGCCTCCTTGGTCTCACACTTTCAGCGGACCTCAAATGGAATGACTATATCGAATCCATTGCTAAATCCGCTGCTATAAAAGTCGGTTCTCTGTGTAGGGCCCGGAAGTTTTTTCTGTCTAAATCTATCCTGCACATATATAAATCTACCATCCGCCCATGCATTGAATACTGCTGCCATAGTTGGGTGCCCCTGCTGTTCTCCTCGGGCTTCTCCATAAGGTTCAGAGGAGGGTCTGTAATGTGATAGATACCGACTTGGCAGACCGCCTGCAGTCTCTCTCCCACAGGCGCGACGTGGCTTCCCTGTGTCTCTTCTATAAATACTTTCACGGCTTCTGCTCCGATGAACTTAGATCACTGGTGCCCCCTAGATACGAATTTGCACAAGATACTAGATTAGCAACTAGATCCCACCCTTTTACAGTGAAACCGATAAAATGCAACCGCAACTTCTACTCCAACAGTTACTTTCCTCGCACTTCCTGACTGTGGAATTCTCTTCCACACGATTGCTTCCCCGACAGCTACAATCTCCAGGAGTTTAAATGTAAGGTCAATAGACACCTCCTAACACACTAACCTGCTCCCATTCTATCAAACACTCTTCCCATCTGCTAAACCCTCATCCTCGCTATCCTTACTCATCTGTCACCTTCCTCCTGACATTCCCTATGTCTAACCACTCCTTCTCTTTACCTTCCCCTATGTAGCCCCATGCGCAATAGTGGCAGTGGAATGCCTTGCTTGGGGTGAAATGATTAAAAAAAAAAACTGTTAGCGCAACTTAAACTTCCTTCCACTGTCATGTGGTCCTATGAAATGTGCTAAAGTATTTACTTCCAGTGCGCTTATGGTGATTGTTTGTAGTCTTAAAATTAATTTTTCATTTGATCTGTTTTGTTCAATTTTAGGCTTAGAATAGTCATAGATCCATATTTTCTGTGACTATAGCTTAAATAGAAGGATCAGATAATGGTTCTCCAATTTTATCTGGCAACCAGTCTTGAAGTAAAACTGATTTCAAACAATCGGGAATAATAGATCATATAAGCATATGGTATCAGCCATACCTAAAGGAAAGAATCGATTTCATTGTAATAGATTACCTTGAAGACAGAGGTAATTTGCAGGTACATTTCGCTCTAGGTAATGTCAACAAAGAACTGAAGTGTATAGGAAATTAAGAATTAAAATCAACGTTCTTCACTTTTACAAATTTCATAACGATGTGTGAAATTCTGGTTTTTCCCAAATAGAAAAAAGATTGAGGTCGTGCTTACAGAAAAAGTCAAAACCGAATTTTGCAAGTAGATGTTAAACTGGTTTTCTGACCAATGGGAGCGAGTTGCAAGACTTGAAAGGACTTAGCGATCAAGTGCAAAATTCTAAAGGACTATATAAATGGCTTCGATCAGTGTCAGCCAGTCAGTCAGGGGATGGAAGCAGCAGAGACGACAAGCTAAAATGTAACGAGAGAAGCTTTAAGCTGACCCGGACATTTGTCCTATTTCTCTTTCCTTCTCTTGAGCTGATTCATTTTACTTCTTCGTCTCCATCTAAAGACATTCCTGCAAAACAAACGATCATACATATATACGTACGTACGCATAAACTCTTTCCAACAAATTACTACTACAAGAACATTTCTTCAACGTTTGATGCCCTCAACTTTCTCATTGAACACTAGTTTCTACCAGTTCTTGTTATTATCTTCTTTTATTAAATTTCTATTTTAAAATGCAAAATGTACATATTATTCTTCCACTATTCCACACATCGAACACTCCAATCTACAACCAACCTTCTGATGATAATGATGATGTTAATTCAGCATAAAACTTGTAAGCTGTAGGTAGTTCGGTTATGTCTGACACAAGGCCGAATTAACCATCTCTCTATAGTCCCATGCGTAATAGTGGCAGTGGAATGCCTTGCTTGGGGTGAAATGATTAAAAAAAAAAAAAAAAAAAAAAAAAAAGACAAAGGAAACATGGTTCATTTACCAATATAGATATTCTAGCCTGTTTGAGAATTTTCCATTTAACTTTAGGTGTTTTATTTTCTTTTTTTTAACTTCCAAAAATATTTAGAAAGTGATGTCATATTTTGTTTATCCTTATTAGTAAAAGATGAGAGATGATTGTAAAAACACTTTTAAAAAAAATTAGATAGGAGGCATTGGTTAGGCTTTCTACAATTACAAAAATTATTATGATGGGGTAAATTAAAATTAAAATGAGTAGTAGAATTGTTTTTGTTGTATAATTTAAATATTTTATTGTTATGTAATTTAATTATTTTTTCTAAATTGTTAGAACAACTATAACTGAGTTTTAGTGTATTCCTATTGAAAATTTTGCTTAAATGGTTATTTTTGGGAAAATGCTTATCAATTGATTTAATAAATTTATGTCCCAGTTTAAAATTAACTGATTAAATGGAGGATTATCGCATATGATTTTTCTGTTTCTATTTTTCTTTCTGGAGCCACTATATTTTTCCACAAAGTTGATCTCAGAAGATCAATAAATAAAGATTGATATATGTGTGTGTGCATCAATAGCAGGAGCAACAACCAAGTTGATACAGACATTTTTACATGACATAGCAAGGTTATATATATATATATATATATATATATATACATACACACACACCCATATACACACCTAATAACATTAATGGGTATGTCCCAATCCTCATAAATACAATGGACACTATTATGAGTTGGAGTCATATTGCTGTCTAGCAGTTAACCACTAGCAGTGGTTACCTACTTAACTCAACTGACTAGTATTGTATTTTGTTGATGTTATAAAAATTACCATCTCATTTTCCAACCTCCATTTTGGTTATTTCTCATTCAGTAATCTTTTTTAGGTTATATGTATGTGTGTGTGTGTGTGTGGTCAAGTGGCTAGAATGTTTACACTCTGCTTATGTAAACTGGGTTTAAATCTCACAGTGATCAATTTGTAATTTCTTAATTTTATCAGTCTGCTCAGGTGATCCCAATGTGGAACATCTTTGGAAGGGCCTGTGAGTGAAATAGGGTAGACAGAAGTTTGGAATCCATTGATAGTTGTGCTAGCACAAAGTCACAAATCATTATGACCAAGGGTTTGAGAAAACTATTGTTGTTCCAACTGCCGATTCTAACAGATTATGTTCTCTCTTCCAGAAATAGTAACTACGGTCTGTTCAGTGTAGTTGCAGTATAAACAATAGGTGGGCTCCATGGGTATTGAATAAACCCTACATGTACCTGAGCAGGGATTAGCTAGTTGGCTTAGTAGACAGGTGTACTCAAAAAACGAGAGTAGCCAGCCATTATATATATATATATAAACTGTTAAACCAGAGGAATGAGCTCACAGTTCATTGTAAGCATAGTTCAGCATTTACATTAAAATACGGGCTGTAATTTTCAAGTAATTAAGAAAAATATCCTCAACTGTCTTTTTGATGGGTGTTTCTATTCGGGTTGGACGTTCTGGTTAACTCTGCTGGGTACTTTGTTCGTCATATACTATACTATTTTTGCCAGCCATTAGACCTAATATTGTTAGGCGGGTTGTGTGGCTGTGTGGTGCTCTGCCCGACATTGGTTTTTGCAGGGCAGGGAATTTATAAATAGTTAAGAAATTATGTGAGATGTTGGCCTCGAGTATGATGGTTATTATTTGTTGGTCTGTCAGTCGTTACTATAGTGAAACGTGTTATACTCCGGCCGAATGACTTATATTGGTATAGTTTCTGCCATGTTTTGACGCAATGATTGATGTCGGACTGAGTGCCTCATGGCTATTTGGGTTGGCGTTCGGTATTGGATTCTTTGCTTGTAAGTTTTTGTTGTGTTGATATGTGCTTGATTGTGTATCTGGGGAGGTTATTATTGGGGCGTCTAGGTCGGGTGGAGGTACCCATCGGATATAGGCAAATTAATATTTAAATATTAGTTTATGTATCTATGTATATATATATATATATATATATATTTTTATGTATGTACGTGTTTGTATATGCATGTATGTATATGTATGTATGTATGTGTATGTATGTGTATAAGTATATGTGTATGTGTGTGCGTATGTATATATATGTATGCATATATTTTTGTGCGTATGTATGTATAAGTGTACATTTGTCCTTTTGTGCTTGTAGACATATTGAGATTTGCTTTAATTACTGATTTGTATATATATATATATATATATATTTTTGTAGATATTTGTACTCATCTGTATATGTGTGTAGGCTTTACATGTTTGTCTGTATATTTTTGTATATGTATATGTGTGTATGGGAAGGAATTTTTTTTAAAAATTTCGAATTTGAAAATGTATATATATATATATATATATATATATATGTGTGTGTATGTATATGTGTACGTGTGTGTATATGTGTATATGTGTGTATGTATATATACATATTTTATTATTGTTTTATATTTCTGACCGCCCTCGGTCCTTCATCAGAAACAAGTGATTTCAAAATATGAATTAAAAACGTATTATACGATCATATATGTATATATATATGTATGTGTATGTGTGTGTATGTATGTGTGTGTATATATGTGTGTGTGTATATGTGTACATGCAGGTGTTTGTGTATGTCTGTATATTTGTGTATATGTCCGCACATGTATATATGTTTGTTAAAGTGTCCATGTTTCTATATATATGTCTGTTTGCATATGTGTGTGTATGTATGTGTTTAATATATATATGTAATACGTATATATTTGTATGTGTGTGTGTATATGTATATGCATATATATGTATATATATATATATATATATATTTGTGTATATTTCTGTGTATGTATTTATATTTATGTATATTTCTGTATATATTTGTAAGTGTGTATATATATTTATTTCTGTACGTATGTATGGACAGACAGATAGATAGATAGATAGATAGATAGATAGATTTCTTAAGTTTCATGCTTTTTTGATCGTCTAACTAACTGTTTTAATTTTATTTCAAAATACTGGATGTATTACGTATATTGATGAACTTTTGTTGAAGGTGGAATTGACTTTGGTGGGAATATGTATTTTTGTCATGACGCCTCTTACGCATACACAGACATAATTTTACATATATACAACCATTGACATGCGCAGAGACACACGCACACGCGAGCTAAACAACCGAGGCTTACAGTCATAACTTCATATGAACAGTATTGATCTCTCTCTCTCTCTCTATATATATATATATATATATATGTATGACGTTTTGCACATGCATACGCATTTAAGTTTGTTTTATGTTTTTGCGTAGGTATATATTTATTCCCGCTTATGTGTTCATGCATTGAAATATGATTATGTCTATCCTGACCCCATTCATATGAGGCCAGTGATTTTATGAATCCGCAGTGACTGTATCCAATATGTAGCAATTTAGTCTGCCTAAAAGTTAACAAATTGACATCTCGATAAAGACTAAATTTTGAAATTTGTGTATGTATATATACATGGGTGTATTACTATGTATATGTTTTTTCTCACTAATGTTTGTGAATATTTCTCCATATGTGAATGTTTGTAAGTTTATTCATGTATGCGTTCTTTTTCTCTCCTCCGTCTAAAATATGAATAATTTTCTAAATGTACAAAATTGTTAAAATATATATATATATAGTTTTTTTTTGTTTTTTTTAGCAACAAAAATATAGTAGATATAATAGTTAATTAATAATGCTGATCTTAATTTTATAAAATTTTAATACCAATGCCCACCAAGATTAATTTTAAGTCTTCCCACATATTCTCCAAAGTAAAAGTTGCTTTACTCTGATTGGTCCACATTGTACATACAATAATGCCTCCCTGATGAAAGAGGTCTTGCTTGTTCTTAACCTTTTAAAGCCATTCATTTCGAAATAACAACATCACTTGAAAAGACACAAAAAGTGTCGAAACAAAATAGCTACTTTTGTAGTGATATTATAACATATCAATGTTATAATTTATTAATAAATATTATTATTATTATATATATATATATATATATATAGTTAGAAGAAAGCAGCACTTCCCACATTTGCATTCATGTTAGTATAAACTCCACTGAAAATGTACAATTTCTGTTTTTTTTTAAATCATTTTACTTCAAGCAAGGTAATAATGCCTCTAATGTGCAAGGGGTTACTTGGAGTGAAAGAGAATGAGAAGACTTTAGTGAGGGGAAAGAACAATAAAAGAGCAAATTCAGAAAGACAGAAGATTGTGATTGATTTTGTATTTAAATTTTTGAAAATCATAGGTAACAGAAAAGCAAGATACTTGAAAAGAGTTCCACGGGTGAGAAGTACACACAAAGAAACTATTAGAATAGAACTTACAGTTCAACAATAAAACAATGAAATCTAGCTGCCAATGTAGTAGTACGCTTAAATTTATGCGGTCAATAAATTTATGTGGTCAGAAAGCTCATCAAAACAATTGCCATGAAAATATTTATAAAAAAGAAGGAAGCCATGTCACATTGATAAAAAGTGACTGAAGTAGAAATGCCAGGTTATGATCGATTACATTACAGGTCCTTCTTTGAATTTTGTCAAGAATCTGAAAATATGTAGTAGGAGTACTAAACCAGATATGGCACCAATATCTAATGCACAGGTGAATGATAGTTTTATAAATATGCAAGATGAATTCTGAAGAGAAGTATTGTCTGGGATGACATAGTGAACCAACCTTTTTAATCACTCCACATCATGTGAGTAAAAAACATAAGACAAAGAAGGTGCAATGAGTTACTTGCAAAGTGGTTAGCATCAGCCATACCAAAGAAGGGCAAAAATATTTTTCTATGACCATCAAAGGATAAGTTTTGTTTTGGGTTACTTGTTTATATTCTAATAATATGCAGTTATTATACAGCTGCATGTGTAAGTAAGACCAAACTTATTAATATAAAACAATATGGTTTAGCATCTCTTTTAGTATAATCCAAATTACAAAGGAACATCTGAAATTCCCTTTTCAAACAATGTAGTCACCAAAGATGTCTGGTAAATCACAGTTTTATGCATTTATAGAAAGTCTATTTTGCATTTATTAGAAAGCAATGAATTCTAAGAAAAATGTAAAAGAAGTAAGAGAAATTTTTAAACCATTAGCAACAAAATCTTGCAACTATAATCGAGGAGGTTGACTCAGAATCGTATAATGAATGAATATTTACTTGATATTAGTTGGTTTGACAAAATCATTATTTTGAATAAAGTTTTGATAACTTTAAAACCCAATGCCACAATCAATGGTGAACTGATTTTAAAAACAAATCAAGTGGACATTTTAAAACAGATGAAGCAAAACTAAATCATTAACATATAATAATTAATATTCTACAGTTGTTGTGATTTTTTTTTAAATAAAGTCCACTACCTAATGTATAATACATAAAAGAAAATCAAACTGAATCACAGACATTTTGAAATTTGTAGTCAAGATTAAGAAATGTATTATAAACCAGTTCTATATTAGTTAAATTAAAAAAAATAAAAATGGCACTATCCTGTCTCCTCGTTAACATCTTCTCATTTTCTTTCATATCCAGTAACCCCTTGCTTCTTAGTGGCATTATTGCTTAGTTGGAGTGAGTAAAAAAAAAAAAGTGCATGTCAGGTCATTTCAGAAGTGTACAAGAAATAAAAAACCAAAACTTACTAAGTTTTCCTTTGTCTCCTTTGCCGCTCAATCTCTGTCGGGCACATTCCAGAAAGTCTTGAATTTCCTTATTGTATAACTTACTCAATGATTCTGTGTACACCTAAATGGCAGAAAGAAGTAAGATAAAGAAATATCATTGTTTGCTATTTTATTTTTCTGTTGAAATCTTTCAACAATTCTAAAATGTCATTCTTTCTACATAACAAATCTTGAATAATCATAGAGGAGATTTTTTGAATGAGGTGTTCATTAAATAAGAGCCACAATGTGAATAGATAGCAAAGCCTATTGGAGCCTTACAAAGAAAAAAACAAATAGTACAGAAAAAGGTAATACAGATACAACTGAAAATCATACTAGAAAGTTAATCAAATATTATTTTCTGGTTATAAATGGTACAATGAAAGCACTGGTGATATTAGGGTTTAACCCTTTAGCATTCACATTACACATTTATATATATATATATATATATATATATATATATTTGTAGCAGTTTAGGTGTGTGAAAGCAAAAAAAAAAATGATCTTCAAACATGGCTTAATAAATTTAAATTTATTATTGATTATTTGTTTTCTTTCAAATTAAAAAAATGAATTACAAAGAGTCTTTGTAAAACAATTTCACACAAAAATAATTTGTTTTTCTTTTCAATACAACTGAATCAATTGCCTTGGTATGACAAAAGAAATAGAATGTGTCTACATAAGGAGAGTCTCATTGTTTTATGAATGTGTGTAATTTTCTAGCAGTAGCATGCCAGCAGATGGAAGCTGTATTATAGCTTCTACTAACATTAATTTACAAACTCAGTGTGCAAGCTTCAAGTGTGCTTAATTTGCTTTAAAATTACTAAGCTTTGTAAGTAGTTACTCAAATAAATTTGTGAAATGTTACATAACAAATTTCACAAAGAGATTTGAGAATTCAGCTTGTCCACAACAATGAACAATTGACTCTGGTCAAAGGTTAACAGAAAAACTAACTTTGTTAATTTACAAGACTGTATTAAAAGGGGGGGGGGGCTCCAGAAATCCAAAAGTTAGATTTTACTAAACTCAGAAGTTTATTGGTTCATAAATATGTTTCACAATTTTTCAAAATATCTATTTTTAGGAGGAAAATATTGATGATCATTTTCTACATCTTTCATAGCAGACAATAAACATAGCTGTCTGAAATTTCAAAGATCTCAGCAACATTTACAAATAACATTGCTGATTGGTTAATATATATGTATGTGGAAATTTAAATTGGAGCTAACTTTTTAACAAAAATGAAATTTCTGCGTAGACCAGTGTTTGTACAGAATTGATGTTTTTAGTGAGATCACTTAAATCTATTGCATTTTTCAACAATTCTTTAACAGAGTCCCATATATATATATATATATATATATATATATATATATATATTCTTCTCTGCATTCACATAAAATGAGTGGAAAGAAAACAAAGACAAATAGTTGACTTGCCTGGCATCTTTTGACAATGAATGTGCAAGTCCATTAGATTCCAAAAACTCTGGCAAATTGCTATTTCAATAAACAGATTGTCCATTCAAGATCTGACACATATGTGTCAACATCATATTCTCATCTGAATCAGTTCATCACTATTAATGTCAGAAATGTTGATATCCAATTAATCTTGCATTTCTTATAACGTTTTCATTTTTTCTTGGAATCTACAATAACCTAGGCAGTATATCTCTCAAAAAAGCATCCTGAATTGCTAAACTCCATTTCACTCTGATCCTTGATTTCCCATCATCAAAAAGGGATTTAGGAAAAATTAGGAAAAATCTTGTATTTTCTTTACTCATCAAAAAAAAAAAAAATGATGGTGGAAGTAGCATCAAAGTCTGAGCATGTTGAATGCTAAATGGTTAAATCAGTCCATTTCACTCTTTGCTAAATGTTTCCTTGCAAACTTAGTGAGCCAAAAATCTATTTCAGCTTGTTATAATTAAATTATAGTTATATCTATACGAGTTAGTGCTTTTGTATGTATGTGCACTTACTTTAGAGAGTTTAAGAAAACTTTCATAATTTGCTCCTTTCAGCCACAACATGAGGTCAGCATATGGCATGAGGTCACTGTGGCTAGACCGGTGCTGAGGCAGTCTCAGTTCATTGGCGCAACGGCTCAAAGTCTCGCCCATCTCATTACCCTGCAATGAAAGAGAAGAAATAGAAAAGGAACAAAAATATATGAAAAAGATCAAAGACTAAAATATATGTTAAATCTCTTGACAAAACAATGAGTAATTTCATCAACTAGCAGATTGTAAATCTCAATTTAATTATTATAAAACCTTGTCAGCTCTTAATCATCATATCTAACTTAGTTTATTGACTTTTTTCTTCCCAAATCATTCATACAGCATTGATGCATCCACAGCTTGGCTAACAAGTCTTGCTCTTTGGATAATCTTTATACAAGATCTATTTTTATGATTTTGTTCTCAGCAGAATCAAAAGATCTTGAAAGTAAATATTTCACAAAAACCCTAAAATATTTATTTCTGATGATTTTTAGATAACTACAAAATCAGGGTTAAAAGTGAAAGCTATTTTAACAGATTTAGAACAAATTTGTTTTAAAAGACTTGTGCAGAGTTTAGATAATAATTCACAGATACAAAATAAAAACAATTTCTACAATGGATTTCTTTATCAAAAGATAAATTAAAACAAACATTTTTATACAAACATCTTTATTTCAATATGCACAATAGCACAAAGGTAACAAAGTTGAATTCATTTCTGAACAAATGTATGCAAATACAAAACAAACAAAAAAATAAAGAGCCACACTATTAATAAATTATTCATACATATATGGCTGGTTACTCATATATAAGTATATCTATCTATTAGGATGACTAGTTAATAGAATAGTTCCCAAACTTTTTTCTCTGGGCAGCATTTTTGGAATGAATATTTGCTTGTGTTTCACTAAATTTAGTGTGATAAAAAAGTACAATAAAAAAAAAAACAGAGAGAAAGAATTAAAGGGAGATAACCGCGAATTAGAAGTCAGAACATTATTATTGATAACTCTTTCCTTCAATTTGCAGACCATCATTACTATAAATACTTGATATAATGCAAAAATATCACAATGATAGAAATTGGTTAATAATTATTTATAAGTATTTATACTGGGATTCATGCATGCAATTACAAGTAAGCCATAATAATATTTTAAACTGTATTTATTTTTGGTATATAAATTTTTGGGAACTGTTTCTAAATCTTTGATTGTCTTTTAATCATTCTACCTCACCTGCTATCCTCTTCTGCCACACCATTTGGGAACCATTGAGCTAATCTCTACTGCAAACACCTGCTTAGAAACATTCATTTTTTCATCATCCACTGACCCAACCTGGGGTTCATACTGAAACTATACTGAGCACACCTTAATTACAGTTAAATACAAGCTGTATAAATAATTCTAAGGAATACATACTTGCTGTATAAACAAACAGTTCAAATGATGAGCAAGTCTTTTAGCAAATTGATTAGTGAAGTTTTCAAAACGTTTCTGCTGTTCTTCAACTGCTGCCATGTTCTGCAAAGCTGAAATAAAGACACAAAGAAGAATTCTTCAAGCAAACTAATAGCTAGATATATTTCCTTTTTCTACTACGAATAAAAGAAACTAATCAAACAAAAAATAATCCTTGCGTGAAATTGAAGAGGACCAAGACAGTACGCAAATTACAATACAACAGATTCCTGAATGACTCGAATGTGAACGAGAAAGGTATGGACAGTATTAAAAGTAGATACAGTGGACAAAATGAGAATAGAAACTCAAAGTGGGACATTTTAAGAGAAGCTTTAGTAACATCATCAATCAAGATCATCCTAAAGAAAAAAAAAAAAAAGAATGGATGAAATTCTTGATATGACAAAAAGGAGACAAAAAACAATGTCAAAGTACAACACAGAATATAGGACTTTGCACAAGGAAATTAGGAACAAATGCAGGCAAGCTAAAGAGGAAAGGCACAATGAAAACCATGCATAAATAGAAAGAATGAGTATCACAGATATGCAAAAAATAAAATAAAATAAAAGAACCAACAGGATAAAAGACATGCCCATCAACAGGATGCATAAAATCCAAAGACAGGACACTGATATTCGAGAAAGAAAAAAATACTTTAGAGGTGATTCCAATAAAAGAAAAAAAAAACGATAATATACAGAAATGTCAAAGGAATCAGAAATAGTAGTCAAATCTGAAGTGAAACTGGTATTGGCCAAATTGTAGAGAAACAAAGCAACAGGACCAGATGGAATTGAAATAGAGATGTTAGCAGCCTTTGATGATTTCAACATTGACAATATTAGAAACATAATAAATTAAATATAGAACAATGACAACAGACCAGAAGACTTTACTAAATCCATTTTCATTAGCTTTGCTAAGAAGCCATGTACAAACAAATGTGAATTCCATTGGAAAATCAGTCAAATGAAACATAAAACAAAACTTATCATCCAAATTTTAACAAACAAAGCACACAGCAGAACCAAACCAGAAATAGGACTGTGGTTTTGTTAAGGACACTAAAACAAGGAATGCAATATTTCTGTTTAGTAGAATATCAGAAAAAGTAATAGAAATGCAGGATGTGTACCTGTGTTTTATAAATTATGCAAAGGCATTTGATAATGTACATAACAAAGAACTGTTGGAACTGCTAGTTAACTTTGACATATTTGGGAAGGATATTAGAATAATCCAGAACCTCCTGCATAGTGATAGAAAATAAGTTCAGTAAATACACAAAAATAGAAATAGGAAGCAGGACAAAAATGTGTTTTCTCAGTAGACTTCCTATTTAACCATAACTGGAAAGAGGGGATTCATGCTTTTCAGAAGAGCATTTATACAAAAATAAACACATCTAACTAGGTCTAAATTTGAACTTGGCTCACCAATTCTATTTTCCCCGCCAATGGCATTACATTACCTGCACATTCCTTATTACAGAATACAGTTTACTTTGAGACATTTATTAATAATACTTCATAATAAATTCCAAATAGATAGAAACCAAGATGTAAAGTCAGGTGTTTTATACCAGGCATGTCAAACTCAAAGTCCCCTCAGGGCCATAGAAGTTGATTTGTATTGCCATGAGGGCCGCAAAAGTTGAACACATTAAATAAAAATTTTTGCGATTTTTTTTCAATTTAGAAACATACAGGTAAATTCAAGTAATAGTGTACATGTAGTTCAACAAAAAAATATAACGAAAATTTTGACGATCTTCATCTATTTCAATACAATGGCAAAAAATGCATTATGCATAAATTCAAAACTGACATTCATCAACAAAAATTAAAAAACTTTCAGTTTTGCCCCGAAGCTTGGCATCTCTTTTTATTGACAATTTCTTGCATGTGTGGTTGAAATTTCTGTGTAGTGCCGAGTTTGATGAGGGATGACAAATGTTGATCAGTCAGTCTTGTTCTTTGAGATGTTTTTGTTGATTTCATGAAAGAAAATAACTGTTCACACAAATATGTGGAGCCGAACATTGCCATGATCCTTGTGGTAAACTTTCTAAAGTTTCTAAACCTTTCCGGAATGGATGAAAAGAAATCAGGTATTCCCACTTCCAAATATTTTGATCTGAGGGAGGAATCCGACTGAATTTCTAATAGTTCCATTTGCAGGTTTTCTTCAGCTTCAGCAATATCAAAACTAAATGGTCCTGAAAATAATGCAAACTGGCGTTCATATGCGAAATCACTAAATCTTTTCTCAAACTCTTTTGATAATGATTCCAGGTGAGTGTCATACTTGGCAAAACTCAATGCAGACTTTGTATCAGCACTGTTTTGCAGCTCTTTGCATAGAGCAAAATGGACCAAAATTTTACTAGAGACTTGAGACTTCCATAATATCAATTTTAAAAAGAAACATTTGACATCATCATATATAGCAGTGATCAGCTTATTTTTACCTTGCAATTTTAATTTGAGATCATTCAAATATGCAGTAATGTCCACAGCAAAAGCCAGATCCCGCAGCCAACTCTCGTCTTTCAGTTCATCGGTGCTTCGACTTTTCATCTCCAAAAACATAATTATTTCTTGTCTCAACAAATAAAATCTTTTCAACACTTTGTGGCAATCTAACTAGCATACTTCTGTATAGAATGGAACATCGGTGAACTCATTATCCAGATCCTTCAACAACTGCCTGGTTGAGAGAACGACCTCTGATAAAGTTCACTGTCTTTGTGACTAAACTCAGCACATGACCTAAATTCAGAATCTTTGAACACAAATTTTGCTGATGAATAATGCAGTAAAAATGTGTAAATGTTGAACCCAGACATAAATTGCACATTTTTGTTTGTAAGTTGGCTGCAACACCATATTCCCTGCATCATCGGTAGACAAGCACGCAAGTTTGCTCAAATCAAACGCATACTCATGAAGAACCTGTTCGACTTTCTCAAATATGTCCTGACTTGTTGTAGTTTCATGCATGGGGATCAGTTCAATCAGTTCTTCATAAATGTTAAATTCGTTGTCACAGGCCCTGATGAAGACTGCAAGTTGTGCTGTTCCAGTGATATGAACGGTCTCATCAATTGCAAGTGAAAAGTGTTCAAATTTTAATGATTTGGCTTTTAACTGTTGCTTCAAATCACTTGACATGTCATCAATCCGTTCAGCAACAGTGTTTCTGGTCAATGAAATATCTTTGAACAAATGCGCATTTTCTGGACACATAATTTCTGCTGTTTTTACAAGACATTGTTTTATGAAATCTCTTTCAGTGTAGGATTTCCCATTCGTGGCAATCATTCAACTGAGTTCATAGCTGGCAGTAACGGAGGCAACATTCCCTCTCTGAATTTTCGTGAATAAGGTCTGTTGCTGTGTCAAGTTGACCTTCAAATTCAATTCAAAATTCTATGGATAACTCCAACGGAGTATTTGATTAAATTCATAACTATGGCTTTTTCACATATATCTCTCATATCTCCATAGCCAAGGCGATGTCGGTTATCTCATCAAGCCATTTCTTAGAAATTGAACGATCATCGAACAATATTGATACGTTTTCAACTGCATCACTCTCTTAGCGTCTAAAAAAATAGAAATCAATGTCAAAACTTTGATTTCTGTCTGTTGATGCGCATACAGGTATGAGTCCGCCAATGAGTTGTGGGAGAAAGGAAGATCATTTGTGAGGGCCACAAACGTATCTACAATGGGCCACATGTGGCCCACAGACCGTGTGTTTGACATGCCTGTTTTATACTATGAACACAACAATGATCTTACCTGGATGAATATCAGTGTGCAAACACTTTTGCAGAGCTTCTGCTGCAGCTGTACATTCATTGATACCCGCTTGGCTCTGCAAGTCTCCATCTAAGAGAGCACGTGTGTGTTTGATGTCTAAATCCAGCTTGCTCTGCAATACAATGTACAACATTCCATATTTTAAGATCTTAAAATTATGTGACATCCTGTAAATAAGTATTGTCCTTATTTCACTTAAATAATTTCTTGAACAGTTTTAATTAAACCTTAATTTTATTAATAGATAAACATATAAAAAGGAATTAACTATTAATTAAAATTAACAAAATTGTAATACTCTCATGTTTTATGTCTTCAATATCTTCCAAAAGTCCACGCTATCAAATGGATTTTATCTTGCTATATAATAAATACAAATTTCCCTTCAACTCAGCTTGAACTGACATACACATTTATTTAAGCCTGATCTTTTATGTTCAAATTTCCTCATAAAAAATATCACAGAATATAGAAAACAGTAAAAAACATACCACTAAATTGTCCAACTCTTCAAGCAGTTTTTGGTGGTTTGTGTTTCTCAGGTTTATTAATGTGTCTTTGTCTTTCATTACTTCCATTTGATCTTTGACATTCTGAAAAAATTATTTACAAATTACTTAAGATTTAAAAGACATTTACATGTTGATTGAATTAAATATTTTTAAAAAATCCTTCTTACATAATATAGATATATTAGATATAATAATCAAGAATTGACATAAAGAAACTCAGAAAGAATGCGAACCTTAAGGATGGCATCATAACCATTCAGCTTGGCTTCCACTTCAGTTGCCTGATGAATACCTCTGTCCAAAAGACGCATCAAGTTCAGCACTTGGTCCTCAGATCCCATGATAGAATGGATGTTTTCCTATAGTAAAAAGACAAATAGCAGTAGAAATAAAATAAAATAAAAATGACCACTTAAAAGAAAGACTTTCAAAGTGATCAACAAAAAATAAATAAATAAATAAAAAAGTAAAGGAAATTAATTACCATCCAACCCAGCCAGTGTTTACATTGTTAGTATTTGTCTTTTGAACCAATGAAAAATGAAATTTATCAAAAGTAAACTTCATTCAGATTTTTATAATTTTATCTTGAATATTCTAAATTGAATTCTCAGAATGACTTTCACAATTGTTTCTTCATGACTAAAACCTGCCATGTAGTGAACCGTCTTTCTTCCCACAAACAAATTCCTTATGGAGATTCCTAGAGTGTGCTTCCCCAATCACTACAATGTTAACCTGCTTAAGTCTAGGATTATCCATTATATTCCACACATATCTACAAAACCTGTACCCCTTATTCTGTAACCCTCCACCCTGAGTAATCCTCAAGCCTTGTATAGGGTGTACATCACTGTAAAAAAAAATGCCAACCATTATCTTATATATCTTCATAATACACACCCTTGCTCCATCCTTGAATGTCCTAACAATTTCATTTGTTAACCCCCTACCTTGAGTGGCTCCTGGGCTCTGTATTAAGTGAACAATAGTTTACAAAGAAAAAAAGGATAATTTTCACTTGGACTTAGCAAATAATCATAATAGTCACAGAGACTAAGTAGAGAAAGCTGTTTTATCCATTGTCAGTAATTGACTTGTAACTCTCTTATCAAAAGCAGAATATTATTAAGAATAAGAGTTGCCAATTTAGATATTGCAAACAAATGAAGAGTGTGCACTTCAAATTGAATTCTAGCAAATGAGAACTTGGAGATTTGTTTTTAGTTGTTTATGCAGCAGACTAGCACTTAAAATGGTCAGATATTACATCTACAATATTAAAAAAAAATAGCCTCAAGCCTCACTTACCCCATCCAAAACAGACAATTGCTTAGATAATTGTTCAGCAAAGGCTTCTGCATTACTGATAGCCATTTGACATTCAGACATGAGCAGATCAAGATCTGATTCTTCCTTAGATGATAATGCTTGATAGTCTTCATCAACCATAGCAATATCATCAGTTCCTGGAACAATCTGGCTTTGACCAGTTGGACGTGACACTTCTGTAAACAAATACAACACAATTACCAATAACAAGTGTGCCAATTCAACAACTTCTATCAGTTTCAACAATTCTCCATTTGTTAACAATATTTTAGGTAGTAAATTGATTTGCTTATAATGAATTTTATGGGATGGAAATCCATAAAAAGAAAAAAAAATTAATTTAATAATAGAATAGAAATTTGGCCATTATTATTTTATGAGAATTTAACAGCACAATTTTTAGTTTCAAATTTGTTATATTTTCTCTACAGTACAATACAAAATATCTCTTCTCTCTCTCTCTATATATATATATATATCCCCATTAGCAAACATATGTAGATATATGTCTCCTCTGATACTTAGCAAATATAAACACTATTAAATTATTTTCAATACACCTAAAATAAATTCTCAAGTATATTGATCTTACAAGTATTTATCACAAATTGTTCCAGATAAAAAAATCATCCCCAGAACAAAACTTAATAATCAGAAAGAATTAAATAAAATTGTTTCTTCTTTAATTTACTCTTCAAGGTAAATCTGGACACAAATTATATATAGATTAGCAATAGAAAGAAAAAGAGACGCATAGATAAATACAGACACGTAAAGGTAAACAAGCATTGATTTTCTTTACCTTCCAATAAAGATTTAGGAATATTTGGGAACTCTGCTTTCTGTACTCTGTATCTTTGGCTTAACTGATCAAAAGAGAAACAAATTTCAAATGACAGAATAAGTAAGCTTCATCAAAAGAACAAATGGATAAAATATTCAAGGCTTAAAACATTTTTCAAATATGTTAGGTCAGTTTCAATAAAAAATTGTGTTAAACTATATTTCCTTGTGAAAGTAAACTTGTTGCTTTAACTAGGTATCCCAAATTGCTATTAAAAAAACATGTGAAATTTCCTTTTATTTCAACTGCTGATATTTTGTTTATGTTTTAGAAAATTTGAAGTCGGAGAGCCGAGTTCGAATTCCAGTTGAATTCCTTGCATTCACTTACGTGCAAATACTCTTGGGAATGGTATTAATCTGTCTCTTCCCTCCAGTTATGGGTTAAATAATAGGACAGATTGGGTTCTATAGCCTTGATCGGCAACCAGTCTACCACAGAAAGCAATGGCAACCTATTGTGGGATAATCATCTGCCCAGTCAGTTGTGTCTCTTTTGAGACATGATTGCCCAAGTGTTTGTCACATATGGCACTTAACTGACTGACTTAATAAAATTAGTATTTAAACAAAATTTAATCTCCCCTCTTTCTAAAGATACAATACTTTTTCATGTGTGATGATCAGTTTTTATTCCAAATCTTTCAAACATGTCTCTACTTCAATGACAAACAGTGATTTTCAAAGTTAATAATTTCATCAGTGGTGTTTTTCAAATTATTTGGACTTCAAGTTGTGTCTCTCTACACATATCATA
This sequence comes from Ascarosepion bandense, assembly GCA_037127315.1. Lineage (NCBI taxonomy): Eukaryota > Metazoa > Mollusca > Cephalopoda > Sepiida > Sepiidae > Ascarosepion > Ascarosepion bandense. The sequence continues at coordinate 4,373,741 of JBBBDQ010001045.1, forward strand.
AAAGTACCATTCTAAAGAAAAAAAGAGTGCTTGTCAATTTGGTGGGTGAAACAGAAGGTTTGAAGTTGTCTGTCAGAAAAGATTTAAAACTTGAAAACATTAGTGGATGAAATACCAGAAACCTTCAACTCTTAAAAAAACAAAATTTAAACCTCCTTGTAAAGCAATGTCTCGTCTTTAATAATTAGTGTCTCATATCTCTGTGACAAACAACTCAAGGCACATACGAATCTCGAAAAGTGGACATATTTATACTATGTTCATTTTGTGCAAAACAGTCTGGTCCAATGAAACAAACTTTGAATTGCAGACTGAATAATGAACACTGCCAGCTGGATCCAATTTTAACTCAGATTTGTTTCATTGATGGATATTAGTTTTAATCTTTTTAATGATACAGTTTAAAAACTGTATAAAGCAATTAGTTGTTTATTTTTAAAATAAGTGGAAGTAAATCTCAGCTTGAAGCTTCTCTTTGCAGCTACTTGACAAAAAATCTGTTGATTCATTTCCATCTCTAAGACAACAAGAAAAGCATTCAATGATTCAGAGTATTTAAAAAACTCTTAACAGTTGTGATAAAGAACCACCTCAGGTGACCTTCAATTACGAGCACCAAGGCCAACGGGTTGCAGTATATAACTTCAACTTTTATGTTGACCAAGTCATTGATATTGCATCTCCATCCATTACTGGGATAAAAGTTTTTAACTCCAACAAAGAGCAGAAATGATTATTTCTGATGAATTTTGTCAAACGATATTGTCCAAGTGGAATCAACATTTGTTTTCAGATGAGATTTTGATGTAATGCCAGTTTTAAGTGATAGCTGGATGTGGTATGTTCCAGAAATATTAATTGTATCAGATGCTTATAAGGAAATTCAGTCAGCAAATTCACCATTAGCTAAGTGCAGGAGAACCATTCCCAATGTCTCAAAAGTCTTTTCTATCAGTTTAACACTAGACATGTTTAAAGCACTATTATAAAGTATTTGTTTACCTTTTGTAAAACAAATTTCTTCAGTTTTGTAGTCATTACTGTTCTGTTTTTGAAAAGTTGAAGATTACAGAATTTCACAAAAGTTACATATATTACAAAACGTATCGACAATACATTGAAAAGAGTTGTTTTGTTGAATTCTTCATCCCAAAATTAGTAAAGTTTCAAACTTTCAGGTATACAATGCCAATGGATACATTTTTTTATGGCAAGTTCAGCGAGGTATACTTTTGACATATTTTTGACCTACTGTCAAATTGAGCCCCTCTGGTGTAAATATAGGCTTTTTTTAATTTTTTTTTTTTTTTTTTTATTAAGGTACTACTGGAAAAAAAACTAGTTTCATCTCTGTTGTGCTATTAAGGATGAAGTTGCAAGGCATTAACTGTTGCAATGAAACTTATATGAACAGTCAAATTTACCTTTCTGTGTCATAATTTTAGGATTTTGTTTTTAAGAATAAAATTTTCAAAATGTTTCTGCTGGTTTGATCTAAGAATTATTGTTTCCATTATCATTATCTTTCTTTTACTTCAAGGACTACTTACACGGCATTACATTTATAATGATTTTTAAATTGTTTGATGTTTTCATCTTCATTTATACACTGTTAAAACTGGCTTTTTGTTCAATAGCATGAGACAAAAATAAAGATTTTATAGACTTTGAATGGTTGTACCTTTATTGCTAATTAAGCTTAAAAACTTTTAACAAGCAAATAAAAAAAATAGCCTAGAAAGTAGAGATCTGTCTTTCAAAACATCTCATTACTTTTAAAATGAAAGGCTTTGATGGATGCAGTTTGACCAAGATATCCAGATTTTCTAGGTTTTTTCACAAAAGTTCACAGAATAGAAAAGACTGTGTGTTTTATTCTGCCTTTATTGGAGATGCAGAATAAATGCAATCACACTTTTTCTTCTTAGAGGGAAAAATTTGACCAGTTACTTAAATTTTGATGAAGTTCTCTCTCTGATTACCACCAAATTTTAATACTTTTTTTTGTTACCACTTACCAAACATGATTCCTCTTAGAGTAATAAAGTACTCCTTTCATGTTATGCAAGAATTGAGTTTTATCTAAACATAAAAATATGAAAATCAAATCTTTAAATCTTTAGTCACTTTGTTTAAATGCACCACTGTAAAATCATTAATCATTTGGGAGTTTGCTTTTTAATTTTCAAAACCAAGATAATAGCATTGATTTTTACAAAAGGGTTTAGGCTTAGCAGTTGCATTTTTGAAACGTTATTCATGTTAGCCACATATGAAACAGATCTTTTATTTTTCTAAAAAGACTTAATACTTACCCTCCAGAGACAAGATATAAAGCTGGATTTCTCTGTAATGTTACTGGCAACCCATTTGTAAACTTTCTCAAAGTGAAGATCAAATTCTGCAGTTTCATGGAACTAAAAAAAAAAAAATTTCAAATAAGAAAAATAATTATACTATTTTGAAGTTAATATATCAATAATAGTCACTAATGATAATTAAGCTATAAAGAAAACTTTCATAATATTCTCTTACCACAAGTGGTTAGTCAGTTTTGTACAAGAGTGGGTTGAAAAGTTCATAGGGTGACTATGAAGGAGAAGGATGCTAGAGCTGTGAAATCTTGCATACATTCATTCCAACTCTTCTTACTGATAACAGCATTGTTTCCTTCTCGGTAAACTGACATATGAGTGTTTCAAGAAGACTTCAAAAGTAACTAATAGCAATTTTTCATGGAAATGGACAAAATTTGACATCATGATTTCATCTGAAGAAAAAAGGTTTAGCCACTAAAGACATTCATGTTGACATGATTGCTACATTAGGGGATGATGCTCCAGCTTTATCAACAGTACAAAAGTGGGCAGCTGAATTTAGAAGGAGAGGGGGAGTCTTGAAGATGATCCAAGGTCTGATCATCTTGCAAGTGCCATCATCAAGGAAAATATTGGCTGTATTCCCCATATGGTGATGGACAGAAAGCAACTGATTATAAATCAAATAGCCAATGCTATCAGCATATCCTGTGAGAGAGCTGATAACATTCTGCAAAATGAACTTGGCCTGATGGTTTTTGCTCCGTGGATGCCAGATCTTCTGACACCTGACCAAAAGCACACCAGACTTATTATATCGCAAAAACATCTGACATTGTTTGAGACAGATCCAACTTATTTCCTTAAACATTTTCCTAACCAAGGATGAGTGTTGGGCTCTTTGAACCAGAGATAGAGAGACAATCCATATAGTGGAAGCACATCACCTGACCACCTCACAAAAAAGTCTTAAGTTGTTTTATCTGCAGGGAAGGTAATAGCCTCATTTTGGGGGGATGCAAAAGGTATCTTTAAAAGGGCCACACCATCAATGGAGAGTACTATGTCAACTTGCCAAGGTAGTTACAAAAGGCTATCAAGACCAAACATTCATGAAAACTAATGTACATGATCTTATTTCATCAGGACAATGCTCCAGCACACAAGCCCTCGGTTTCAATGACTGTGCGTAAATATGGCTTTAAACTGGTTAATAACCCTTTTTGTTCTCTTGATTTGGCCCCTGACTATCATCTGTTCCCCAATATGAGTAAACACTTGGCTTATAACATCATATCTGCTGTTAATTACTTTTTTTATCAGGACAATGAAAGCTTCTTCACCAATGGAATCCAAGTACTACAACACTAATGCGAGAAATGTATGGACCACATAATAAATAAAAATAAACCTCATTCAGTCACATTCCATGAGAATATCTTGGTCAGCTAATTCTGAAAATGATGAAACTATCAAATATTTTACTTGAAAAGAAAAGAAAGCTTATACTGTGTCAAATGATTATTTATAAAAGGAGATATTTGAGAGAAATGAACACAAAACCATGAACAGTTTTCTTTGATATTTTAATCAAAGGGACCAGTATGAACAAAATGATTGCAAATGCAATAATAAGCAAATTTGAAAAATATATAAATTTAAAAAGATTTTAACTTATCTTTTAGGTCTCTTCATTTTTGAAATTTATAAGAGAAAAAATACGAATAAAAATGCACATATATATGACTGTCCTACATTTAAGGAAATCAATATAGTTCGACCACTCTATTCAGTCACCCGTGGGACCAGGCTACTGCCAGGCTACAAATGCCAGAAGTTAACCCTCAATGTAAATATCATCTTCCCAGCTCATTCCACCTACACATTGTTGTGTTATAAAGGTAGAAAAAAGCTTATAAACATGAAATAAAACAGTCATTAATGCTTTCAAACAGGATTTTTACTGTTTCATGCAATACAAAAGCTAAAAAAAAAGTCTAAAGCCAAACAATAGTATATACTTACTTTTCTGAATGGACAAATATGCAGATATATATATATATATATATATATATATATATATATACTATAGTCATCCGCAGACAGATCTGTTTCACTGTATTACAGCTCATCAGTACGGCTTAGACTCCGTTCGCTTCCTAACCCAGGATTGAAACCCGACCGAATCGGTGTCAGTCAGCGATTCTACCCCTAGGCCACGAGCGTCCAGTAGAAGAAGGCAGGCTTTTTAGTGCGTATAAACATATATATATATATTTACACTCTTACACCCTGATTGAGCACTCTGGAAGAATGGTAAACTTTGAAAAACAGTAGCTACTCTGGCATGTATGCATCACTCATTCAGTAAAAATGAATTAGAGCACTCTGGCTATTGGGCACGTATAATTATAATATACACGCCAAAAAGTTTGCCTTCTACCGAATACCCATAGCCCAGAGGTAGAATTGCAGACTGATGCCAATTTGATCAGGTTTCAATCCTGGGTAAAAAAGCAATCGGAGTCTAACCATACTGATGAGCTGTGATACAACGAAACAGGTCTATCTGTGGATGACTATATATATATATATATATATATATATATATGTGACGTACCCACAATTTTTATTAACGATATAGGCCTAAGGCCAAAATGTACTCCCAAAGAAAAGTCCCGATTAGATATAAAAGAAAAATAAAAAATTAAATGAAAGTAGATAAGATCTAATGTCTTTAACTGGCGAGCGAATATGTCCTACGATCAGCCATACTCTTTCCTTCTCTTCACACTTTCTTTTCCTCCTTATCTACTCCCCCACACAAGCTATGAGTCTGCAAACTTGGAGCGACCACAGCAAAGAATGATCTGGTTTCCAAAACCTTGCTGTTACCAGGAGGTCGGTCATAAGTGAAAACCTTGGCGGTCACACAAAGGCCACGTGACCCGCGCATCACCGTTTCCAGAGGGAGAGCCCACGTGACTGTTTTGGGGACAGCCGAAATCAAAAGAGATATTTCAGTTCCTGTCCACCCGGTGACAGATAAACGTCACTAAGAAAAGACTCGTCCCGACTCCGGATGACTACCCACAGAATTGAAGACAGCAAAGTCTGTCGGCTATAAATGAAAACGACTGCTATGAAGCTGGACTGACTGACCAAAACGACTCTATGAGATATCGTGAACTCCGAACAATCCCAAAGGATAAGGAACCAGAGAAAATGGCCGGCCTCCATGAAATATTATTTTAAAACAGAACTTTCGCTTCGGCAACCCACTTTCTTTCTGTGCAAACGATGGACAGATAAGTGATACTTTGGCTTGATCTTTTGTGCTATATGTGTATTTGCATCCACTTGCTCCTACTGTTTTCTTTATAGTCCCCTTCCCCTTTTGCTAAACGAACTTTCTTTTGCCTTTTTTTCTTATATGTTATAAATAAATGTTTTATTTTGGAATCTGTCGTTTTGCGTCTGTTCTTCGTTGACTTCCATGTGTTGCGTCCCCTTCTGAGTGAAGACCGAGAAAGGATCCCACATTTTCTTTTTTTTTTAACCTGCGGTTCGACTATATGCTACCAGTTTGTAACAATATATATATATATATATATATATATATATATATATATGTGCAAAAGCATATAACCAAAACACTCTGCTACTGTAAGCTACTTTGAAAAGTTGTAAACAACATGTGAAACTACCCTGATAGCTGCTTAATTAACTAATGATGGCTGATTTAAAAAAGTTCCAAACCATGGGATTTGCTGGACCAAAGAGGTTGGACTGTAGAAACTAATGAGATGTTTATCTACTACTGGCTGCTGAATTGCTTGTTTCAAAATTTGATGAAATAAGATAAAACGCAGTATATATTTCTCAATAACAAATTTTATTTATGACTAATTCAATTTCCATAGTACCACTATACTTTTTTCATATCCTAAGATATGAAAAATAATGTGAAAATAATCTAACTTTTATAACAAATACTGTATACAATATTTGACAAAAAAAAAGGAAGAAAGAAAATCAAAGATGGAGTGGGGGGAGTAGGTTTATAGTCAAGGTTAATATTTTGCTGATTTTCATATACTTCAACATAGGAACTGCACAAACACTGTGGTAATGTCGAAATTTGATACCGTTTGTTGTTTTAAGTAATTGTCCATACATTAAGATGGGTGACAAAGTGTTGGCCAGACTGAACTTAACCATTTAAAAGGTAAACTGTAATCCTTACACTGAAGAGAAATATACATGATTGTGTGCACACACACACACACACAGAAGGTGCAATAGGTAAATTTTCACCATTTTATATTTTTAATTTCACACACACACACACATTATTTGTTTATGAATTTGTTGACTGCACAGTATAGTAGAGTCAGTTGGGCAAGAAAAAGAGCACCATCAAATAATTCACTTTGCCAGAAATTTGAAAATGGCATGTAAGCTACAATACGAACATTTCAGAATGTTTGGGTGTCAATCTGAGGACAGTATAAAGAATCAGGAAAGGGTTTGATAGGTCTAATGGTTATTTTGACAATACAGAAGCTTGAAAAATTCACTCTGATTATTCTGATAAGAAAAGAACTCTCAGAGTTGTTGGTGAGGGCCTCAAACTCAACACTAGCTGTTCTGGCAGATGGGGCTACTTGGAAAACAAGAGTAGACAGGCATTATATATATATATATATATATATATATATATATATATATATATATATATATATATTATGTAATCAGTGGAAGACCATGTAAGTAAATTTACATTGTTGAAATAAATCCTGGTTTATAACTATCTATGATAATGCTCTGGATAGAATTCAATGAGCTCTCTATTTTTATCTAATAAATAATTTATATTAATTGGATAAAATCTTTTGGATTATCCTCTCCACCATTCTCTCCTCTCTCTCTCTCTCTCTCTCTATATATATATAAGGTTTTAGTTTGTTATTTTTATGGAATCATAATCTTATATGTTGTGTAGATAGAGACTGTAATAACACAAACATATTTAAATTAGTATAAAATAACATGATAGCAAAATCATTATTAAATAAAATACAAATTAATAAAAATATTCTCCTCATGTGAATTTACAAAACTGCACCATCTGAACATGTGTTGATTAACTGTTTTAACTTATATATGGGATTTGGATTTTTGCCCATTTATCAGACATAGAATATGGGAAGTTAGCTTATGCACAAGTATATACATGGCACGATGGATAAATTGTTGCCATTCTATATTTTTAATTTCAAGGCATACATGTTGTTTGTTTTCAATTTTGTCAACTGCACAGTATAGTAGGGTCAGTTGGGCACAGTTTGAGGTGGGGGGAGAAGCAACATGGTGCAATTTACTCTACCAGAAATGGCATGCTGTACTGTTCAGCATTTGTGCCAGAAGCTCCAATACAAACATTTCAGAGTGTCTAGGTGTTAATCTAAGGACAGGGCAAAAGATTCAAAATGAGTTGGATGAGTCTAATGGTGATTACGTAGGTGCTTGGAATAATTACTAGTGATGGTAATGTTATGCCTCCATTCATCTTCCCACAGGACCTAAGACTCAAAATGGAGGCCTACATCAATTGTCTTGAGGAAGTAATGCTGTAAGGTCAAGTGGGTGGCTGCTGGAAGACCCTATGTCTGGCAACAGGACTCTGCAACATGCCACACAAACAGGAGAACTTTTTCACGGGTGTCAGACAATTTCTGTGACTACATCACCCTTTACATCTAGTGCCCTGACTCCCCTGACTGCAACCCTCTTTATTGTTATGTGTTGGGTGCAGTTGATCAAGAGACCAACAAAAACTCCTTGTAACACTAAAGATGAGCTAAAGGCAAGGATTATGGCAGCATTCACCAACTTAAACAAGGAGACCATCCAGAAGAGATGCAGGAGATTCTGACGTCATCCAGGCATGGTTGAAGTGAACAATAAATTTATTGAATAAATTTACTCATTAGTATTTAAAGATGTTTTTGTGTAATTGTAATAAATATATTTGTTAAAATGAGATGTCATTTTTATTTTCATTTTTGCGTAATTTAGATAATTTATCCATCACACTCTGTAAAGCTGAAAATTTATCAATACATAGATTTTTGTTTTACTACAAAAGTTAAAATGTTTACTGCAACTCAGATGTATATCTTAGGACAATGACAAATTTTTTTGTTACATATTGCAGTCATATAAGTAGAAGTTGTATATGGAACTAATTGCAACTTGATAAAAATCATATCTTTAGAGTCGTTACCTTGTTGATATCTTTGCCATCAACTACCTTCAGTTCTCTTAGAAGCCAAGATAACTTTTTCTTATAAGAATCTCCTTTGTCAGTTTTTTTTAATTGATAAATATGAGCCTGGATGGGACTGTCAATGGTCACTGTAAGTAGAACAAAAAGAACAAAAAAACAAACAAATAAAAAACTAAATATTAGACAAAATACTTGTATTTTTTTAAAATTCTTTTTATAGTTAATGAAATTAAAATGCAATTATTTATATATTTCATCAACTCAATGAAGACAGCTTCAGGAATATAAGCAGAAGTGGACAAAGGACTATGAGACAAAGCATCAGCACAAATGTTGAGGATTTCATTGAGAGGAACAAGTAAACAAATTTCTTTTATGTGCTGTGTCCCTCCAGGACATAAGTGATCATGGCCATCCACATCTCCCTATCCCTAGTGGCTCTTAGCATGCTTTCCCTTGTTACCTCACCCAAAACCTGCTGCTATCCACTTGCTCAAGCCCATCAAGTATGTTATGCATTGCTTTTCCCTGTCTCTCTTTTCCTCTACCTGACCTGTGAGTATCACATTCTCTAAGCCCTCCTTCTTCATTACGTGTCCCAGGAGCTTTAGCCGTCTTTTCCTGATGTTAAGTATTAGTTTCCTTTTTGTTTCCATCCTCCCTAAAACCTCATTTAAATCTCTCCTTCATTTTTGATAATATTGTCCAGAATTCACTGCCATATTAAAAAACAGACATGAAATAGCAATCCAGTAATCTCTTCTTTGTTTTTATTAAAATTTCTTGTTTTTCAATATTCTACTCAGCTTCTGGAATGCATTCTTGGCCATGCCGATTTGCCTTTGGATCTGTGTTGCACTTCCATCCACTTTCAAGTTATTTAAATTTCCGTACCTGTTTGATTTTAGTATCCACACCTGTTGTTGGCATTTTGGGCTCCTCTTTTTACTCCATGCATTCAATTTTCTTGTAATTTATCTGTAGTCCTTTCTTTTCGCTTTCTTCAGTAGGAGGTCTTGTAGTTTTCTTTTCATGTCTGCTGTCAGCACCATATCACTTGCTTATCTTATATTGTTCATATTGTGGTCATCGGTGATGAATCCTGGATGAATTCTAGGGCTCTCAGAATAGTCTTGCTGTACTAGTTGAATAGATCTGGTGAGAATTCTGTCTTCGTTCTGTATTCACTCATGTATATATATATATATTCATCATCCACATACAAGCCTGTTTACACACATATACCCACTGAGATTTTTTTTGTCCAAGACAGCAAAACATTCAGTCAGTTAAGTGTCATAGGTGATACACCCTTGGGTGATCAGGTCTTGAATGAGACATGACTGACTGGACAGAAGATTTTGCTGCATTAAGTTACCATTACTTTCTATAGTATACCAGTTGCTAGCCAAGGCTATAGAACCCAATCTGTCCTGCTATTTAATCCATAGCTCGAGGGAAAAGTGACGGATTAATATACCTTTCAAGAGTATTTGTATGTAAGTGAATGCAATGAATTCAACTGGAATTTGAACTCGGATCTCCAATTTCTCATTCAGAGTTGATATCCACTGCACCTCAATGCACAACACAAAAAATTAATCTTCTTAACTTAAAGACAAAATACAGAAATTGAATTTATTAAGTTTTGGGTGAAATGAATAATCGCTGGATATTGTGGAGGCTAGCATTGGGAGGGAAGAATGTCACAATTTATAAAACCAAAGCTGATTGTCTCCCAGGAGTGTCCTGTCTATTTGTGTATACCATAGACAGGTGATGGAATGGGCACATGGCCGAATGGTTAGAACATTCAATTTCTGACCATGAGACCTGGGATCATATTGCTCTATGGTTGATTTGGCAGAAAGGTGACTTCTGTATCCTATCAGGCTGTCAAACCGATCTAAGCATATGGCACCTTTAGAAAGCACCTGAAAATTATACCACAGGTTGACCCAAACCTTCTGAGTGAAATTGGGTAAACAGAACTATCTGGGAGCTGTCGATGGTTGAGTTAGCACAAAATCACAAGTCATCACGACAGGATTTCGAATGTAGTGGCCTTCTTCAGACTGTTGATCATGCCAGATTATGTGCTCTCCCCCTGAAAACTGTAACTGTGGCCTGCTCAGCATAGTTGCAGTATAAACCACAGGTGTTGAACAAACACAAATGTGCCTAAGCAGACATCTGCAATAGGGATTGGCTAGCCACCCTGGCAGACAGACACACTCATATATGAGCAGTCAGCCATCAATTACTATTACTAGATTGGTGATGTTTGTGCCAGCTTTACTAAACTGGTGTTAAAAAAGTGTTATCTGTCTGCCAATCCATGCAATGCCCAACCAAAATTAAGAAGCGTGTTCACAACATATTAGTTCCATAATTTATCAATTTAAATGTTAGTGAGACACTGACTATATAGGTAAAACAGGTCAGAGGTTGAAAGTAAGGATTAATCAACATATACCAGGCAATATTCAGAAACGGGCAATTTGAATAATTTGCATGAATATGTTAATTTATCTGATATGGCAATCAATGTGCCAGGTCCTAGAACCAAGACATATTCTCTGTAATGAGGAAGACTCACTCTGATTTTCACCTGATGGTTTTATAGCCAATTTATATTAAGTCCTTCCAGCCATTCCTCTGTAGGTAGGAGTGGCTGTTAGGTTTAAGTGTAATTAGCCTGTATTGTTTAGATAAAATCATGTCAGAGAAATTTGAAAAATAAAACATATCCAGCTCATGAAGTAAATTGAATAGATTTTATTTTTAAAATTCCAGCTATTAATATTGCTTGTGATATCATGAACTTAAGTATTATTGGCTAGACATTAGATAAAGATAATTCTGAAATGACTCCTCAACAATGAAAATATAGAGATTTATCTAAATCAAAGTGACAGACTGGAAAAATTAAGACGTCTTTGAAAACCTACCTGCAGCACAAAGGAAGCTGTTTTTCTTCTTTTTACCTGCCTTTGTAACATGGACGAGGCCAACTAATCTCTCTTCAGCAGGAAGGAACACTTCCCGCTGAAGTGTATGCTTGATGGCTGTCATGGCTACCTGAGAAAAAAAACAAATACCACACTTCAAATAATCAGTTGAAAAAAAAAAGACAAATGAATAAAAATCATCCAGAATTTATGTCATTTGACTCATTTTGAGATCATCTTTTTTTATCTTTACAACCAAACACAAATAAATGGTACAGCAAGAATAAATTAAGTTTGCTCTTGAAGGTTTTGCAACAAGATTATTGCAAAATCTGCAGTTTCATCTGAGTTAGTGATGCATGTAACTAATCACGCAACTAAAAAAAGAAAAATTCCAAAAACAAAAGATCTAATACTTGTAAAATCTGCAATATCCATATATGCATGAGATAATTTCAAGGTTTTTCTGAATAATGAACTTAAATTTGAAGTTGTGAATATACCAAAACTCTAATATCAAAAGAAAAGAAAGTTTTTTTTCAAATGAACCCGAATTAAATTTTTTCAGGTTATTTTATAGAACTTTATTATACCTTTTAAATAGCACTCTAAGAACAGAGAAGGCCTACTGAACAATATAAGGATTTTGAAAGGGTCCTGATGACAGATTTCACATCACCTGATCCAAAGGTAGCATATCAAGTAGTTTTTCTTCAACCATTCAGCTGATTACTTTGTATAGCACAAGTCAGGATTTTTTAAAGCTATCCAATATCTTACTGAGTCGATTTTTTTCAAGATCAAATCCAAGTATTAAAGAGCATTCCAAAATGACTTTCAAATCTTTACGTAACACACTGGCAGACAACTTTTACCAAAATACTAAACACATTGAACTCATTCTCTATAGTCAGTACCACAACACTGGACTAGTCCAAGAGAGAAATGGAGAAAAGTGATCCAGATAAGTATAGAGAAACTTTTAGAAGATCCATGGTGGAAAGGTACATAAGCTTTAGCTTCAATGCCTGAACTACACAAGATACATTATTTCTATTCAGACTAATCATGTTTCAGATGGTGTGCACCCAAGCCTTCTTCTGGCATCTCTTGATTCAGGTAACCATCAAAGAATATCAAACTGAAACATCGCAAGCAATGAGTGAGTCATACTAAAAAAAGAAAACAGTGAAATATCCTAGTTACAAACAGTAGAACAAAAAAATCTACATCCAGATTTCAGCTTGAAATTCCCTGAAAGAGACTTGAGAGCACAATGGGTGAAATATTGTGAGGAGGACATTGGTCTAAACAATAAATAATGATAACTCCACATCTCAGAAATTTAGACAAGAATTACACAGTATAAGTTTTTTTTTTTTTAATCATATCACTCTGAGTAAGGCGGTACATAAAAGTGAAAAGATTGGAAAAGAGAAAGCCGGAAACCACATCCTAAACAGGAAACAAGGGATGAGCCTTTTCACCTGTTCAATAGACATGGGTGGAGTATAAACCGAGCGATAGTTTAGTCTATCTACTCCAATTGAGAAAAAAAAAATGAGAAAAGAGCGAATTTCTGCTAAAAAACAAAACCAATCCTTCAATTAAAGTTTTAAATTAAGCAACATTTAGGCAAAAAACGAACAAAAATGGCTTACATTTTACAATATTCATGCCAGTTGAATCCAGCCCCCAAAACATGATTCTGCCAGTTGAGTTGAAAATAAAATAATTTTAACTTTTGATCAGTGTTCTGGGGCATGGGAGAGTCAAATAGATAGCCGGCATCCAGTTAGCTTTCAAACTGTGCATATTTAAAACATTTCAATCAATTTGGTGATTTTGATAACTAAATCTTCACCTTAAAAGAAAAAGAAAACCCTTGTATATTCAGCAGGAGGAGGCATTTGTCCTTACTCACAATAGGTAGAGAAAAATGAAAGCACAGGTATTCATACATGGAATACACTTAAACTTGCAAGTCTTTACTAATACACTTTTTTTTCTGTTTTATTTGTGTGACTATTGAGTCAGCAAAGTACAAAACTGTAATCAGGTTATCAGGTAAAAAGGCAAACCATTTTGACAATGTATAGACAAGATATCCGATCCTATAGAGTTAAATATTGTTATCCTCATTTCAAATGTTGCCAGACTTCAATGTAAACAAACCCTATTCCTAGCTGCCTTCAGTCAGACATTGACACCATCTAATAAATGGCAACTACAATCTTTGATCATTTTGGTCATATTTAAAGGAAAGCAAGAGAACTTATTGTCTGACCACACAGAATGAAATATTGGTTCCAAATTTTAACCCAGAAATTAAGGCCCAATCCAAATAACAGAAGCACCATCCAAAAAGGCAAATGGCTAATCCTGTGCTGTCAAGTTCAGTCTTCTGGGACCAAAATGGTGTGGTGCTTATGGATTCCTGGTTAAAGATAACACTTCAGGATTTATTATGCCTCATTGCTGCTCAAATTACAGGAATTCATGAAAACCCATAATCAATATATGCCCAGTCAAGGTGTCTGGAATTTCCAAGACAATACATCAGTATACAACTTCTATATTGTACAAATGGAAGCATTCTCCCGTGGTTACAAACTTCTTCACAATCTTCTCTATTTTCCTAACCTGATGATTTTGATTTCAAACACTTCCTGTTTATGAATTTCTATTTGAAAGGAAAATACTTTGAGACTGATGACACAGCAATTAATAAGGCTGCAATTCCAACATGCAATGTTCTACAAGAAAGTATTCAAATAATAAGAGAAATGTTTAACTCTGGGAGGAAACTACATGGAGAAGAATTAACCAATGTCTCAATTTTTCTATCTCTTCATCCACTAGTAGTTCAGGCAAACTCATTAATGAGCACCTCTTGTACTCCCACTTCTAATCAATAAAACAATTCAAATAAAATTATACTTATGTGATGATTTCCTTTTAACTTTAGAATGAAGTGAAACTTTCAAGTTGATGAACTTTAAAAAAGGTTAATTTTATTAAGTATGTTCAACATACCAGCACACACACACACCTGGTATCAAGAATGCCAAAGAGGCTTATGAACATGAAACACTAGAAATACTACTTAACAATCAATAAAAGATTCAGAAATACAGTATGTGTGAAGAATGCTCTACATAAATGACCTAGTGTCACATACCGCCTTTTATTGGGAGGACTTGAAATACAGTTTTACATTCTTAAATTTATCCAAATGCCAGCTGTGAGAGTCATACGTTAACTCATACTGAAATTAATGAAATTCAAAGCAACACCTCAACTACAAAACCATAGACTGCAGGATGACTCAATCTGCAAACTGCCTTTATGCTAATACAGTTAAGAGAAAATATAAGAACTTAGAACAGGTTAGGAATTCGATGTGAAATATATTCAGAGAAGCTCTAGTGATATCTGTGAATGAGATTATCCTAAGAAAAGAAAGACAAGAAAAAAAAGAAGAGTTTGACAGATGAAATTACTGAGCTGATGAATAAGAGGCAGCAAATAATTCCAAGGAATGACACAGAATATAGACTATTAAAGAAAAAACCTTAAATACTTGGCAAAAAATGAATGGCTCAATAGGTGTGCAAAAATAGAAAGACTGTAGGACAGATATAATAGGCAAGAAGTCATGCTTCTCAAAAGGATACAAAATGTCTAAAATAAAAATAAAAAAGAGAAAAAGAAGAGAACAATCATTATAGACAAATATATGTTAAAGATAGAACAGATACATCAGAGAACTGTTTCATGATGACAGGGTCAGAAATATACAATGCATAAAAACATGGGAAGGCCTATAATAAAATCCAAGGGAAGATCAACACTGGCCAAGAACAGAAAGTTTGATTTTGACATCACAAATTCTTAGCTCACACCTTGGATTTTCCCTCTTTCTGACAACCGTATATTGTCTTCATACAGTTAATAGCATTTTTTTCTTTTAATCATTTCACTCCAAGCAAGACAATAATGTCACTAAGACAAAAGGGGGTTACTGAGCATAAAAAAATAGGAAAAAAAAGAAAACCATTAAGATTTAGATTCATTGATTTTACAACTTATCAACCTGTTTCAAAAAGTTAAAAATTATTTTTTGATTGTCAGAATTTTTGAGAGAGGTTATAATGATTTTTATTGAGACAAGTTTTAATGATTAAACCATAGCTATGGGGAGAAAAGGTGAATTCATACCTTTCTCAAATGGAGATAATGAAACTGACTGAAACTAGGCTCATAAATATTCAATACTGGGCCATTATCTATTACAAGCCAAGCACATTCAAGCTTAGAGATCCTAGTAATCCCATGCAGTCACCCATCCAGGTACTGACCAGACTCAACTTTGGTGATCATACAAGAACTGTTGTTCTAACACATGGCTGTACGATAAACATCATCAAGGAGAAAGAACAATAAAAGAACAAAAATTAAGAAAACAGAAGATAACAATTGACATTTCATTTAAATTTTTCAAGATCAAAGTTGACTAAAAAACAAGTAGCTGGAAGAAACTTACAGTTACATCTAGCCACTTCAACTGTAAAATAATGAGACCTTGCCTCCTATCTAGTACTGGGCTTAAATGCGTAAAATTATAGTACCAAAGAAGAAAGCTCATCAGAACAATTAACATGAAAATACTTATAGAAAGAGCATAGAGAAGCTACATTACAGCAATGTGACTGAAGCTAAGATGCCAGGTCAGGACCAATAACATTACGGATTCTTCTTTCATCTTTTACCTAGTCTAGAAGTTCTTACATTTGACTTTCTAAGTTTGCCATCAACATAATGTCATCTGTTATTTTATATTAAGATTGTATTTGCCAATAATAAATATTAGAGCAGAAGTAAAACAAGTGCCTTAGACAATTTCAGGATCAAAAGGTTACTGAAATAATAAATGTAATATAATACAGTGGTAAAATACTGGAATATCTTAGTAGGTTCATCTTCAATGTAATGCCTAAAAAGCCATATGCAAATGAATGTGAAATCCATTGAACAACAAGCTTAATGAACCACATAACAAGCTATCATTCTGATGAATATAGCTCATAGCAGAATTAGACCAAAAATAGAGTAAAAACAGCGTGGCCTTGATAAAGATACTGAAACAACAAATGCTATCCTTATGGTCAGATTGTTATCAGATTGAGCAATATAAAAAGATCTATACCAATACTTCATAGATTACATAAAAGCCTTTCATAAGATGTAACACAAAGATCTATTTGAACTGCTAGGAAAACTTTATTTTATAAAAATATTAGAATAATCCATAACATTTACTGAGAACAAACTGTCTGTATGCAGATTTTAAAAAAAAGTGGAGCAAATATACAAAACAGAAAGAGACACAAGATATGGATGTGTCTTCTTAATGGATTTATTCAACCAATAGAGCAAGACAATCCTAAGTAAACTAGAAGACCTACCAGGATTTATTACCAGAAGACAATCTTAACAATATAAGATATGCAGATGACTGTTGATAGCAAACTTAGACAGTAAAAACACTAGGCAAGGTAGTAAATGAAAACTAAAAAAAAAGGAGTGACTACAAGACAAAATGTGCGG
This sequence comes from Ascarosepion bandense, assembly GCA_037127315.1. Classification (NCBI taxonomy): domain Eukaryota; kingdom Metazoa; phylum Mollusca; class Cephalopoda; order Sepiida; family Sepiidae; genus Ascarosepion; species Ascarosepion bandense. The sequence continues at coordinate 4,390,912 of JBBBDQ010001045.1, forward strand.
TTGCTAGCAAGAGAGAAAATTGAGAAAATGGGAGTGATGAATTAGAGATGTCAGAAACAAGTAGGTAAAGCAATTTAATTATCTACTTAGTGTCATAACAGATTATGAAAAATGTGAATTAGAAATCCACAATGTAATAGAAGAGGACTTCCAGAAACTATAAGTATGAAAACACAAAAAAATTGATTATGTGGTCTTAGATGAATAGTCTTTCCTTCAACGGTCGTTGCATCGTTCGCTCTTGTCTTCCCCTTTCAGTCTTTCTCTTATGCTTTTCCCTAAGCTCCTTCACCTTTTATCAACACACTGGGGACCCCTCTCCCAAATAAAACACATGAACCCACGTTATCTCATGAGATGAGACTTGAATCAAAATGTATAAACTAGTGATGCTGCCATTTTGAACCTTTTCACTCAATCTCTCCTTTCTTATCTCTCGGTAACTTGATTACAAACATCCAAGATGCTTTGAGGTGGGTCTCTCTTTTTTTTATTTTTCACCATAGATTACAGATGAAGAGTGCTGAACTGCTATGTAGTATCGATCCTTTTAAATGGAAGTGAACATTGGAAATTTCCTCATAGATGAAAATGAGACTTGAAACAAGAGATGTAGTCCTACAGAAAGATGCTGTTTGCATGGTCAGAACATGCAAACAATGAGAAAGTGAAGTAGAAAGAATGTTGAATGTTTATTAAAATGGCCTTGTGCCAAACATAACCAAACTCCCTACAACCTAAGGTTATCAGAATCATCAGAAGGTCGAAAGAATAAAAGTATTTTGTTTATATGTTAAATTAGAATTTCATTAACAGAACAGAATAACATCAATTTGTAGGTGTTAAATGTTCAGAGAAAATGTAGTACGTAGTTAAGTGGATCCAGAGTTGTAGTTGTAGATAGAAAATGTGTTTATGAAGAATTAACAGGGTACTAATAAAGTCTGCATTCCTTTCCATTTTTTATGGCCGGCAAGAAAGTGAAAAGGAAGGTAAAGCAATAAAGAAAAATAGTACGAATTAACATTCATTTCTAGGAGTCAGCTGAAATGTCATATTGTTGTTGTTGTCATTGTCTGCTTAGTTGATGGCGAGAATGGTGAGGACGAAGAGTAAGAAATAAAGGAAAATAGCACATCAGAAGGAGAACAAATGTTTATCGAAACGTTGTCTAGGTCAGTGGCTTGAAGTTTCTTTTATCACACCTTGGTGGTGTCTGATCTTGCTTCCATCTCTCTGAACGATTCGACTTTCTTTCTGTTTTTATAGCAAAAGACTTTTTCACATCGGCTTGTTAACTTCTCTTGCAGTTTTGCAAATTGCTTCCATTCATTGGTTAGAAAGTTAATTTAACATCGGATCATGAAATTTGACTCCATCTTTCTCTTCAGTACAGGCTCAATCCTTTTTCCTATTAATCAAAATTAAGATTTCACACTGAATTGCGAAATTTTGGAAAAAGTGAAAAGAACAGAGTTACTTTTAATTCCATATTCACCACAAAATTTCATGGAAAATGAGAACAAAAAGGAAAACTTGCAATCAGAAAGAGACAGGAAGAAGTATTTGGACTTTGGAGAATTTAACACTCAAATAGGGAAGAAGGAAAAAAGACAGTAACCAAATGAGTCTGTGTAAAGGAATGGCAGAGTTGGGATTGGGAGGAGTGATAAGGAGGTAAACATTGCTTACAATTAAAACAGGAAGCTTTGGAGAACCATGATCATTCACATCCTAAAAAGGTAGGGATTATAAAAGAATAAGAGACTGAAAATACACAACTGAAAATCATTTTGCCTGATAAATTTTAAGTAACCAAGTAAAGGCCATTTTATTTGGTAAGCAATTTTGTAAAGTCCTCAAAACAACAGAATCACATTTTTGCTTTATTTTTATAATCAAAATGAAATGCTGAAAAGTTATCCAAAATAAAAAGGATAGCTGAGTGACCAGGCTTAAACCGAGGGTAGATCAAACTTATTTCCAAAAGAAAACCACAAAATTATTTACTAATAAACAACTCAAAGCAACTTTCAACAGAACAAGAATTTAAAAAGAAATAAAAAAAATATGATCTGAAATGAAATAGGACTAATAAACTAAAATTAAGTTGAATTAGTTTTGGTCTTTGACTGCAATAGTGAGTATTAAAAAATGTATATGTCAAGGATTTTTTTTGTTTGTTTTTCATTTACAGTGTGCGATGGAGGAACTATTATCTAAATTACGCAAAAATGAAAATAACATTGACATCTCATTTTAACAGATATATTTACCAAAATTACACAAAAATATATTGAAATGCTAAAGTGTAAACTTATTTAATAAATTCACCATTGGCTTCAACCAGAGCCTTGAGAAAACTTCAGAATTCCCTGCAACTCTTCGAGAGGAGCTCCTTGGTGAATTTTGTCATAATCCTTGCCTTCAATTTTTCTTTGGTATGACAATGAGTTTTGTTGGTCTCTCACTCAACTGTGCCCTACACATTATAATCATTTTCGCAGTCTGGGGAGTTAGGTGGCCAGATGTAAGGGGTGATGTAACTGCAGAAATTGTCAGACAGCCACAACTAGGTTCTCTTGCTTGTGTGGCTTACATTGGGTCTTCCAGCAACCACCCTCTTGACCCAGGCAACCACTACCTTTTCAAGGCATTTGATGTAGACCTTGGTGTTCAGTTTGAGGCTCTGTAGGAAGATGAATAGAGGCATCACGTCACCATCACTAGTGATCACTCCAAACACCATGATGTTGACTGGATATTTCATCTGTTTCTGAATCCTCTGCACTGTCCTCAGATTGACACCCAAACACTCTGAAATGTTCGTATTGGAAATTCTGGCACGAATGCCAAGTAGTACAGCATGCCATTTCCAACTTTCTGGCGGAGTGAACAGCGTCATGACGCTCTTTTTCTCGCAGACGGTGCCCGACTGACCTTATATAGTCGACAAAATCAAAACAAACAACGCGCGATATTAAAAATAAATAACGGCGACAATTTATCCATCGCATTATGTATTTATTTATTAATTACACAAATGAATAAATTTGAATGCTTATCTTAAAACAGGAAATTTACAAATTTTTGTATACTAACATGTTTAATTTTGTTTGTTTTAAATGACAAATTAAAGATGGGGTGAATGATGGCATTTCTTTTTTTTTTTTTTTACATTGATTTTATTTTTTAAGTACCAATGAAAATCACTTTCAACAACACAATCAACGTTTTTCTTATTATCACTGCTATATAAAATCATTGAAATTCTTAGGGAATAGCATATAAAAACTGGGTTCGCGGTTTTAATTAATAATTGTAAACAACACTAAAAAAGAAATGATTTCATTTAAAAGCTCGTTTTTTTTTTCATATTTATGAATGTAAAAACAGAATGACATTAAAAGTTAATTTTTGATTAGCATTTAGTTTTCATAGACTACATAGCACGATGTACAAACATTAATAAATACACATATATCTACTTCATATACCTACGTACGTCCTAAAATGCTGCAAAAAAAGATAGTTTCTTTTTCTTCAATCTACATCCATTCCAGATCAGCCATTGAGATTGAAAACGAGGCTTATAGTCAAATGTAACCGATTTAGTATAAGGAAATTTATGCATTAGTTGGGTCTCACTCAATGTTAATTTCATTTCTTTGAACTGCATAATGATAAATATTTTTTGTATTTTTATAATTTGAAATGGATGAAAATTCAAGATTATTTTTTTGCAATATGGTACATCCGAGAAAGTGTTACATTAATTCTCAGATAATATATCAAAGCATTTATTAACCTACTGCAATAGTTGGGAAGATAATGTCTAAGTAAATGAATCAGGTGAAAAACTACCAATTAATTAGTAAATGATAACTCCTTCACTCCATCAAGATAAAGAAGATTTTAATTTCTAAAATATTGCTGAAAAATATAATAAATGCAGAAAAAGAACATACTTATCAATGAAAAAAATGTATTCTTTAGGCTAGTACAAGTTGCAGCATAGAGTTCCTCAAGATTTTATAGAGCAATGATTTTAATTTTCGAGATGTTATAACATCTAAATAGTTTCATAAGCTGAAATGATATCAATATGACAAACTCATATTTATTTGAATTTGCAGGAAGCAAAATAAGGAAAAGAATGTTTTACTTTGTGTCATTGTGCTTCAAAAAAATAATATGTTTGATTTTAATTTAGAATGTTTAAATCTTAGAAATGTTTACAAAGCATTTTTCTTGATATTATAATTTCTAAATAATTTCATATGTTGTGGGAGCTGAGTTAAGGTAAGGGTCTTGACCCCGCAAACTTTTGTATGAGTGAAAACAGCAAAGACAATGAGGAGACAGAGGTGAAGATTGAGTTTCAATGTCAATTTTATTGTGATTAAAATTGACGAGCAAACAGTAAGGAATTGGAAAAGGCTGGAATGTTGGCATCAGTTGGCAGGATTGGCTCAGGCTGGAACGTTGTCATTGGTCAGTGGGAACATCATCAGCATCTGGTATGAAAAGCATAGGTAGGAAAGTCATCAGTGTCTAGCAAGATCGAAACAGGTTAGAACGTTGTCATTGGTTATGTGGTGATACTGGCCGAATAAAAGCGATGGACCGGATGCTTGCACCCTCACAACCAAAAAGCAAATGACCAAAACTCGACGGTGCACAGCTGGCCTCACACAGATGTTTCGGTTGAAAAATAAAAATTAATTAAATATTAAATTTCCAGTTCGTGAGCCTACGAGAATTTTATTTATCAGCCAATAGGAAGCCCAGAATCAAATACAAGTGTGAATCTCCAAATGATCACCTGCGATCCAAAAAGTCGAAATAAAAAGTTGATACAGAAAGCATCGCCAGACAGACAGACCCAGACTCGAGAGAGAGGAGTGTAATCAGTATCCCCTTGACCTACAGCAAGTGGCTTACTATCCTAGCCTCCCTTACCTCTTTATCTTCTTCCCTGTCTCAAAACTACTTACTGACCTATGGAGCGAATACATCAAAGACATTCCTTACTCACAACGCTCCCACATTCCTAAGTTTAGTATATTTCAGCATTTTATTGCCATGAAGATTTTAACATCCATTGGACCTATACTTCAAGTATTACTTTAATTGTAAAAACCTTATTGATATGTGTATATATAAAATGTTATTTTTCAACTCAAATTGCTTTTCTTGAATTATAATCTTTTTATGATTTATAGTGGGCTATCTACAACAAGGCCAAATTCCGTCAATCTTCAACAATACACAACTACCCTTCACTAGGACGGACTCTCCACTATAAACAATGGATAACCCATTATAGTTAGCAGGAACATCATCAGTGTCTGGCATAAACAGTTTAGGCTTGGATGTCATCAGGGACGTTGTTGGCATATGGCATGAACATCACAGCCTGGAACATCATCATCAGTCAGCAGGAACATCGTCAGCATCTGGTATGAAAGGCACAGGCTGGAAAGTCGTCAGCATCTGGCAGGATCAGTACAGGATGGAACGCTGTCAATCGGCAGAAATGTCACATGTATAGCTCAGGCAAGAAAGTCATCGTTAGTTACCAGGAATGGCACAAACGGGAAGTCATTGCCGGTTGGCAGAAATGTCATCAGTGTTTTACATGAAAGGCACAGGCTGAAAAGTTGTCAGTGTCTGACATGGTTGACACAGGCTGGAATGTTGTCAGCCAGCAGGAACATCGTCAGTGTCTGGCGTGAATGGCTCAGGTTGGAATATCATCAGGGACATAATTGACGTGTGGCATGAACAGCACAGGCTGGAATGTTGAGATTGATTTAACGTAGTCCAAGAAGGACAGGTTCTGTTGCGGCCTAGCATGTGTACATACCCAGTCAGGTGGGCAAGCTAGCATGTGTACATTGCAGCCATGGGTTGGCTTGCATTTTGCTTCCAGGATTTGACCACAGTTAAACTGGTTCGCTGTGAGCTAGCACGTGCAAAAGCCACATCAATTGGACTTGAACAGTTGTTGTTTCCTTTGCCGGATTGAGCGTAGGTAACGGGATCTCAAACAGACTAGACCATTTCACCTCTGAGCAGAATCAAACCTAAAGCAGGATTGGCTGCTAACTAAAACAACGCACTCCAGGAATCAACCACAGGTAGTGGGATCACAAATGAAGTGCACGTCTAGATGGAGGTGGCCGGAGAGCAGAAAGTGAGTATTTGAGAACAGATATTACACTATGATCCTACCCTCCAGGCCCAAGGAAGGTTATTTACCCATCCTTCTCCACTGAGGCAAGATGTGATGCAAGGTTGAATTTTTAAAGTGGGGGCCCTGAGTGCAAACACTTGAGTAACTGGTCAAAGATTACCCAAACACCCGCCTACAAGGTAACTGGGTACAAAGTTTGACTTAGTTGGTCATAACTAGTCTAACTGGTCATTGTTTGTCAAAGTTGGTCTGGATTTCCCCTACTCCCACTTTGGAGCAAATTGTGACACAAGGTTGGTTTTTAACATGGGGAACTTGAGTGTGTATGCTTAGGTCACTGGTCAAAGATTACCCATTCCCTGCCTATGCGGTAACTGGGTACAAAGCTAGTCTTAACTGGTCATAGCTTTTAAAGCTGATCATTGCTTGTCAAAGCTGGTCATTGTTGTTACTAAGGAGCAAGAACTAAAGAAGAATTATCAGGAGGACAATAGAAAATGATTGACATTGCATTTAAATTTTTGCAGATGAAAGTTGGCTGGAAAGTATGAAGCTGAAAAGGAATTCCACCAGTGAGAAATACCGAAATTCCACCAGTGAGAAATACCAAAAACAAAACTGTTAGCATAAACCTTACAGTTACATCTAGCCAACACAACAGTATATTGAAGAGATATCATAATCAGTCTAGTCAATCAGTCAGTTAAGTGCCATACATGATACACACTTGGGTGATCATGTCTTGAAAGAGACATGTTTGACTGGACAAATGAGTTTCCTGCAGTAGATGATTTTCCTGCATAAATTCATAAAATCTAGGGACTCAGGCAATGAGCTCCTCCAAACAGTTGTCATGGAAGTATTTGTAGAAAAGGTATAGGGAGTATTATCCTTATCTTTATTGCTATATTCATAATGTTTCAGCTGTTGTACACTCTGACCTTCTTCAGGAGATTGAAATTTTGAACTGAATCCTTTATTTTGTTCACTGGGGTAGATTGTTCTTGTTCCATGAGTCATACGACTTCCAGATGTCTCAGTTATGTTCATTAAACTCAACTCTCTAAGTTATTGTTCACCTCTGCTGCTGTCAGGTATTGAATTCACAGAAGCCCCCTTAAGATAAGGTTGCAAGAAAACCACAAGGCCATAATATGGAGGGAAATAGAAAAATCAGGAATAGCTGACCATATATAGATGGAAAAGAGAGATCACCAACCCCTGTGGGATGAAGTTAAAATAATAGTTAAAGAAAATCACTGGAAAATATGAAAACTTAAGGAATCAGCACATATACTGGGGCACAAAAATCTCCTAACACAACTAAGCATAAAGATGAATACAATATGGGAACCAGTAATACGAACAAAAGTTTTAAAGAGTTGAGTTAAATGGAGATAACTGAGACATGTGGAAGCAAGATATCTGGAACGAGAGCAACCTATCCCAGTCAATGAAAATTCAAAATTCTAATCACCTGAAGAAGGTTGTTGCATACAACAGCCAAAATACTGTGAATATGACAACAAAGATGAGGATAACAGTCTGAATAATAGAAATAATTACAATACCTCATCTCAGAAACATAGACAAATATTGGCACAGGGAGGTAACTTTACAGTAGTAGTGGGAAAGTGACTGAAGCTGAGATATCAAATCTGGACTAATAATAATTGTTGAGCCTTCTTTGGATTTTATCAAAGATCTCTAGATATATGGTGGGAACACTCGACTATATATGACAGAAGAGTAGACTTATCTATCTAAACTTATTTATAAATGGAACTTTGTGTGTGTGTGTGTATCCATTACCAATAGACTCCAAAACGGCTGAACCGATTTTCTTGAAAATTTACACAGTTGTACTATAAGCATCTGCGAGTGTTCTTAGCTAGGTTTTGTGTTGAGGTACCCTCGATAAGTATCAAAAACTGATAATCGAAAAAATCGGGTTATAGAAGGAATGGTCCGATTTTAATCGGACCACTCCTTCTATAACCCGATTTCTTCGATTATTGATTTTCAATATTTATCGGGGCTACCTCGACACAAAACCCAGCTAAGAACACTCGCAGACGCTTATAGTACAACTATGTAAATTTTCAAGAAAATCGGTTCAGCCGTTTCGGAGTCTATAGGTAATGGATACACACACACACACACACACACAAAGTTCCATTTATAAATAAGTTTAGATATTTGTAGACTTAATTGTTAGGAGAATATCCAGGAACAAGTGGGCTTTGTGGCTTCTAAAATCCATTAAGGTTAGAAGGGACAGCTGCAAATAAAGTGTTGTAACTATGGCTGTCAGTTGCAAAAGAGGAAGATTTCAGAATTGAGTTTACCATGTGGCTCCAAGAAGGGCTTCTAATTGGATAGCAGTTAACCAATCAGAGTCCCAGTTTAGTAAGGGTTTCAAGTGCACTGTAGATCTTTGAATAATATCTTTTCAAATTCTTATAGTTGCCATATTCCAACATTTTAAGGGTAAAACAAATTTCAATTTAACTGACATCAATAAATAATGTTTTTATGTAAAATATTTAAAATAAATATTTCTGTTAATTAATTCATTTACATTTATTTTACTCTGATATGCATATCTTTAAGGGATTAATGCAGTGCCAATATATTTCGAAAGAAGTTTATTTGTATAATAAGTGTAGAATTGTAATTTAAAACTATGGATTAAAGAAGATATGCATAGATTATGTAAATTCTGTAATAAACAAAGATATTATATATATATATATATATATATATATATATATATATATATATATATGCAAATTTTACAAGGAAATATCTTTAGAAATCAAATAAGAATTTGTCAAATGTTAACAGTGTGTAAATTGAATAGCAGTCATTGACTGGTTTTCTACTTGTTATAATCTTTCTAAATCCATATCTTCTGATTCATGTTATACAAATTTTCACAAATGGTCAGACATGAACACTCTGAAACCCAAGGCTGAACTAGAAACTTTGTTAACTGCACATAGGCTCCACACCTAGCTTCCATTTCATTTACATTCTCAAAGAAAAATACAACCCAGAATTTTCACCAATAGTAAACACTCCCACCTAAAGAAACAAAGAAAGATTGAAGCTGACCTGAGCCTAAGAAAAGGATATAAAAACCAGCCATGATTCACAACAGCAACCTCCCTGCCTCCAATTACACCTGAGAAAGTGTACACAGTAATTCACAACTCACTCTTCTTCTCCTACTATGCAAATTTTTATGACTCTATTTGTCTCTTTCTTTTAACAGGAGACACCACACCAATTTACCACTTGTATTTTTTTCCTTAATACAATTATTTATTTCCAAAATTTCAGTCTTTTTTTCTTTGTTCTGCCACCATATGATTAATATAACATACTTTAGTAACTTAGAAGGATTTAGTTGGGAGAAAAAGAGAAGAGAGAACATGGAATCACTTATTTAAAGTATTTTGTATGGCTCAAATGAAAAAGCACAACACTCTTACTTACACTGTTAAGAAATTTACATAGAAACAAACATTTATTCAGTTAAATGCCATACATGATACACACTTGAGCAATCATGTCTCGAAAGAGACATGACTGACTGGGCAGAAGGTTATTCCGCAGTAGGTTGCCATTGCTTTCTGTGGTAGACTGGTTGCTAGCCAAGGCTATAGAACCAAATCTGTCTTATTATTTAACCCATAACTGGAGGGAAGAAACGGATTAATACCTTTCCCAAGGGTATTTGTGCATAAGCGAATGCAAGGAATTCAACTGGAATTTGAACTTGGCATTTATTACACTGGCAAAAAACATTTTTCACAAAATACAAATTGTACAAATTACTATATATTCCCTGCACAAAATTTCCCTTGGATATCTCAAATTAACAAGGCAAATTTTTTAAAAATATATATAACACTTTTCTCTTAGAAAACTATATTATTATTTGTAAAGCAATTTTTTTTAATAACAAAAGGACTTTTACAACTTTCATTTAGAGCAACAGTTTTTATAAATCAATTTTTTAGCAACAAAAGAAATGTACTTACTTTTAAAAGTTCACAATTCAAAATGTCACTGGTTCAAAGATTAGAAGTTGAAATTTGAAGGTGAAAGTTGAAGCTTGGAGGTGCATGAGAAAAAATTGACCTACTTTGGCAAAATTGCTTTTCTTGTGTCTTTATGACAAATATTAAAATTTTTAGAACAGGCATTTTCAACACCAAGATAAACTCAAGGTTTTAAGAAAGTTATTGTCTTGCATTCACTTACTTGCAAATACCCTTGGGAAAGGTATTAATCCGTCTTCACTCCAGTTATGGGTTAAATAACAGGATAGATTGGGTTCTATAGCCTTGGTTGGCAACCAGTCTATCACAGAAAGTAGTGGCAATCTACTGTGGGATAATCTTCTGCCTAGTCAGTTATGTCTCTTTCAAGACATGATCGCCCAAGTGTATATCACGTATGGCACTTAACTGACTGACTGATTTGTATTATGAGAATTTGGAGGATTCTTCTTTTATCTTCTTTATCAACAACTGGATCAAAATAAGCCAACTCAACTTCTTCGGAAGATGAAAAACATCCTGGGTAGCAACACAATGTCAGAGACATTGCTACGAAAATTCTGGCTAGATAAGCTACCAACCTGCACTGCCCAGATTTTGGCAATGCTTACTGAGGACTTAGAAATAGCCGATAAAATCATAGAAACTAAGACCCTCAACAGCACCCATATTTCTTCATCGGACAGCATACCCAGTGACGATACTTTAAAAAAAAAACAGCAGCAGGTCGACTAATTGTCTATACAACTCAAATGCTGGAGAAGAGTGCGTTAGTGTCCAGCATACAACTTATACAAGTCTTGGCACCATAACAGATCTAATTCAACGGCTAGTAGTAAACCAAATACCAATATTTGCTGGTACCACCAGAAGTTTGGGCAAGCAGCGAGATATTGTGCAAAGCATTGCCATATGGCCAAACTATCATTCACTCCTACTCGAGTACACCCTAAAAACATTTACAAGACTACGACTACATCTTCATTAGACAAGACGTGGTGAAAAAACTGCTAACTCCTAATTACTCAGGACCTTTTAAAGTACTTTTATGACAACCAAAGTATTTTATAATTCAGATATACAACGGCCAGTTGAACATCGCAATTGACTGACAGAAACCAGCATATCTTGAGCAAGCTGCCAAACTTCATCCGGATCCACAGCAATCCAATATTCCGCAGCAACCAGCATCATCATCATTGTCAAACCAAAGTCAGCAGTCCACTTCACAATCGGAACAATTGTTTACCAAACAGGTAGAAGGGTGCATTGGCCTTCTAAGTACCACTACTACTTGACATATTAAAGAATTTATTATAATTTCTTTAATCTCTGGTGGGGTGATGTTCAAACCTCTTTACTCATGAGCAAATACATTCATACAAACCACACATACAATGCCAAGCAATCATTGGTTAATAAATCACCATTACATTCACTACAGACAATTTACAAATCACAGTAATGCGACAATTTACAAATCGCTTTATTTTTTAGTAGTCAAATTTGTTCACTTTTAGGAGAAGATTGGATCACAGAAGTTTCCTTAGTCTCCCCAAAGCCCGCTCGCTGATTGGTTGATCCTAACCAATCAGATTATTTGCACATGAAGAATGATTTTTCCGGTGCAACAATTCTGAGCCAATAGTTGTCTATATAAACAAGATTCTTCCTCATCTCAGCAGTGAGACCCCAACTGCTCTACGAAGTTGGGAACATGCGCCAACATTCTTACTCACATACATCTCATCAGTGAGACTCTAAATGCCAAACAAATCCATGATAGTTGGATATGCACCACTCTCACTCACCCACTTACTCACCCATTCTCACTCATTCACACACACACATGCTGATAATAATTTTCACACCTTCACTAGAAACTTCTTTTAACAACATACATTCCAATAGTTGTATAACAAGAACAATTATCATCCCGGTTCACACTCCACCCACGCCTATTGAACAGGTGAAGAGTTTCATCCCTTGTTTCCTGTTTAGGATGTGGTTTCCAGTTTTTCTCTTTTCCAATCTTTTCACTCTTACGTAGCCCCCCTGCGCATCAGTGGCATTTTCGCCTTTCTTGGGGTGGTATGATTAAAAAAAAAAACACTCATGAACATTTATTCAGTTTTAACTGAACTGTTAATTTGGAGTCAGAGAGAGGTAATTCATGACTAATTCAAATTTTTTTAAATGCATGCTTTTTTATCAACGTTGTTTGATTGTACCTTTGTTAATACATGTATTTATATAACAATTGTCATTGGTTATTCTTTTGTGTGAGTCTTGTGTGATGTTTTCTAATCAAAATTAAATCAATGTAGGGAACTGCCCAACAAGTCTGTTACAATATCATTCTGACATCAAATAAAATAATCCTAATGTCAGCTGACAAAAGCTATGTTACATTTGTATAGAAAGATTTTATATCTAAAATGGCAAAAACATAAAATTTTACAACTTGAAAGAAAATGGTTAACTCATGCTCTTTAACAATGGATAAATAAATAAAAAATATATATATATATATACAGATCAATAAATAAATAAAAAATCAATAACAACAACATTCATTCACTTAATCTAGAGTGAAGATGAAAATAAACACCAAGACAGTCTATTATCAAGTAACAAAAAATGGTTTCTGAGTTAGAGGATCTATGCATCCTTTCTGTTAATTAATTAACTCTTTGAAAATAAATATTTAACATTTTTTTAACCAATGAGTCATGTTCCTGCCAACAATAAAAAACATGCTTTGTGATCCCTTTTGATAAATATTTAAATAAAGTCTCTAGATGGACAAAACCAGTAAGAAACAGCAACGGATGACAACTGTTCATGATGTGGATTCAAAGACATTCTCTCACTTATTCACCTGTTTTTCTCACCAAGCTAAATGTCATTTGCATTTTTTCTCTGTGACACTTACATTTTCCTTCTCGCTTTTTCCCTTGCTTCTTTTTTCTCACGTATACACACAAAGAAATCATATTTATTTTCATTTTAACAAAGAAAGAACTTTATTATTTGTCTATATTTCTGAGATGAGGTAGTATTTACAGTATTTACATTATTTGGACTATTGTCCTCATCTTTGTTGCTATTTGTACGACATTTCAGACGTTGTATGTTCTGGCCTTCTTCAGGTGCTAGGAATTTCGAACCAAACTCATTTATTACAATTACTGGGGTACATCATTCTCATCCCTTGCGTAGTAGTGTCTCTTTTGGAAGTCATGAGTTGTCTCCCTCTAACCCTGTACGTTAATTGTTCACCACTGCTGTAGCCTGGTATTGAAGTCACAACTCTTTGGGTCAAGTCACAGGAACTTGACCCAAAGAGTTGTGAGTTCAATGCCAGGCTACAGCAGTGGTGAACAAATAACATAGAACATCAAGTTAAAGGGAGATAACTCATGACTACCAGAAGTAGTTTCGCACAGGGAATGAGAGTGATATACCCCAGTGATCGAAATAAAGGGTTTGGTTCGAAATTCCTAGCACCTGAAAGAAGGCCGGAGTGTACAACAGCCGAAACGTTGTACAAATGGCAACAAAGATGAGGACAATAGTCCAAATAATGTAAATACTATAGAAAGAAATTTAATGCAAAAACTTTAACACTTATATTATGCTGAGAAAAAATTGAGCACCTCAATGTGGTGTAATGGTTAGCAAGTGTGTCTTGCTAGAATCATTACAAGTGAGTTCAATCCTCACTGGGTGTCCCATATTTTCAGCTTTGTGCTACATCTATGCTGTGCTTAGAAAATCGCCATATATGCTGAGAAAAAATTAGCTAGGTGTAAAAGCGCTAAAAATATTTTAAATTTTTATTATTTAAAAACCTTTCTTCTCTTTCCCTTTGTTGTGAGTTGATTCAAATCTGCCAAAAATGTTCATTACTTAATGTCTTCCATAGTTTACCTTTCCTTAATGCCATAAGATTTTTTAATATTCTATATCAAAATTCGAACACACAAAATTATTTTTCCTCTATATTACTTCTGTGTATAAATACAAGTTACTAAATAAAATTTCTACACTTGTCTTAATAAAGTCTCTCAAGGAATGAAACACGCTAACATAAAAGGTTTTCCTCATCATTACTTTTATTCATATTGTATTTGTAAATACTTTTATATCTGAAGTTTTACACATGCACACACACCTCAGATCCGTTTTTTTGTTACAGTAAGGTCTTATACAAGGTCTGGGGGGGGGGACTCAAGGTAGAGAGTAATGTTAAGGAGTAGTTTATATGGATAGAAGGAGAACATAACTCTAGACTTGAACAGATTAAGATTGTAATGATTGGGGAAACTTCCTTTTTGCAGAAAGAAGCTGTTTGGGTGAAACTTGCTTCTCATTGATTGAAAAAAGAGGTTTGTTGATGGTTTGTTACAATGTAAATGGCATGGCAGGCCCCAGCCATAAATGTCTGAGTTGGAGGAACCAAGTAATATAGTTAAGCCAAGCAATTTCTATGTAAGTAGCAGTAAAGCAGCGAGAGGCTCACCAAATCTCGCCTGTGAGAGTGAGGTTGGAGGGGGGAAAGAGACACTTTTGTACACTATTAAGACTGAAAAGTGAGGAGAGGGCAGTTCCCACTCAAATATGGCAACAGTACTCCATTTTCAGCCTGATCTTTATGCAAATCAATGATTTCACAATATTGGTACAAATTGGTAAAGTTTTTAGGATATAACACACCACTCAATAAGTCCCAGGCCTGAAATATAGATGATGCCACTTAAAAAATCCATACAATTTTTATGAAGTACAAATCTTCAAATTGCTTGTGACAAAATTCAGGCCCAATCAAATTAGTAGTTTACAAATTACAGTTATTTAAATGAAGCTACTGTTGCAAATTTTCAAAACAATAGAAAAATCTGAATTTCGTGTGTTGATAAAGCATTGCTTTCTGATAGGAAAAAATACTGTTCAAGAAAAGCAATGGCTTGATAATTGTTATTCAGATTCTGCTCCATCAAAAACAATGTTTAAGAGGTGGTATGCTGACTTTAAACGCAGTCATACAGACACAAATGACACTGAACACTCAGGTCACCCAAAATTAGCAGCTGTCCAAAAAAAAAAAAAAAAACGGCCACAAACTTGTTTTGATCTGTTGTGAATTTTGTTGTGGAGTTGTGGTGAAACTTCGCTGCAAAGTGTACTGACTGGTTTGGCTGGAAGTAAGACACGAAACAAGACCGTAGGTTCAAAAGAGTGTATTAGTATAAGAAGAAGCACGATATTCAAAGAAAGTGTTATTTATAAGTATTATAGAAATAAGTAAGTCTGAAGGTATTATTACACTATTTATTGCCTGACTAGTAGCTGTTATTAACTGCTGTCAACTGCCTGTATTGACTGAAGGCAGAGTATTCAGCATTTTGCATGAACATTTGTTAATGAGAAAGCTGTTCAAAGTGGGTGCCACGTTTGCTCACTGTCGATCAAAAAAAAACAACGTGCCAACAGTTCAGAGTGTTGTTTGAACAGTTTCAATGCAAAAGGTGTGATTTTTATATAAATATGTAACAATGGATAGAACTTGGATCCACCACTTTACTCCTAAGTCAAATTGGCAGTCAGCTGAGTGGACAGCAGCATATTAACGCCATTCAAAGTGACCAAAGATGCAAACATCAGCAAGCAAGGTTTTGGCCTTCTTATTTTGGGATGCACAAGGTATTTAATTCATCAATTTCCTTGAGAAAGGAAGAACCATAAAAAGTGAATATTATATAGCATTATTAGTGTGTTTGAAGGAAGAAATCGCCAAAAAACAGCCGCATATGAAGAAGAAAAAGTGATCTTTCATCAAGACAACACTCTGTGTCACAAGTCAATTGCAATGATGGCAAAACTACATGAATTGCACTTTGAATTGAATTCCACCCTATCTCCAGATCTTGCCCCTAGTGATTACTGGCTGTTTGCATACCACAGAAGAATGCTCCAGTGAAAGAGATTTTGCTCCAATGAAGAAGTGATATTGGAAACTGAGGTGTATTTTGTGGCCAAAGACAAACTGTTCTGCAAAAAAGGGATCAAATTGTTAGAGAAGCGTTTAAATCAGTGCATCACCCTAGAAGGAGTCTATGTTGATGAATAAAATCAAATTTTGCCTAAAAGATGTTGTTTTATTAGTTAGGCTCAGGATTTATTGAGTGATGTATTACCTACATTTATATGACTAATATATTGTGTGAGTTTCAGTTTACAATATCTATCCTTATCAAAAAATATTGCCTGGCGTTGCTCGGGTGTAATGAAAGCTTTAAAACTAATCCATGGTCCTGGAGCTCAGACTCTTTGGACGTTGGCACGAAAGACTAAAAAGCAATAGTTGTTTCTAGTTAAAGTGAAACCGTGGACTGAAAGAAAAATGAATAGATGTAAGTCAAATTTTGATTTCCTGGTATCGATATCAAATAAGTTTTTTTCGTCATAAACTGAATTTTGAAGACTAAATAAGTCCTCTGAGTCAATTGTATCATGGCTGAGACTAAGAACTACAATTATACCTACTTAGAGCCAAACCCGAAGCAAAAACTAAAATAAAAGGGCTGAAAAAATACAGACATACAGGCAGATAAACAGACACACACACAAACATCTTGCCTTTCATATATATATTATCGATTTTCTGCACTATTGTAAGAACTGCAACCTTGAAACTTCTGAATATTGATTCTTATGTCTTTGTCTGTGAGTGTATCAAATTTGATTAAAATCGGACCACTCTTTCTATAACCCGATTTTTTCAATTATCAATTTTCTATATTTATTGGGGGTACCTCGACACAAAACCTAGCTAAGAACACTCGCAGACGCTTATAGTACAACTGTGTAAATTTTCAAGAAAATCAGTTCAGCTGCTTTGGAGTCTATAGGTAACGGATACACACACACACACACACACAAAGTTCCATTTATGAATAAGTTTAGATAACTTATTTTGTTTACATTATTTACATTGTTCAGACTGTTTTCCTCATCTTTGCTGCCATATTCACAACATTTTGGCTGTTGTGCACCCTGTGATTGGATGGTGATTAAGGCGATTGGAATTTTGAACTGGGGTAGATTCTTCTTGTTCCATGAGCCATGTCACTTCTGAATATCTCAGTTATCACCATTTAACTCTCTAAGATTTTTGTGCACTACTTGAACTCATAACTTCTTGAATTAAGTCACTGGGTTATATGTCCTTGAGAACATCAGTGTATGAGTTTTTGGGACTTATAAACTTAATGTCTCAATAATCATTTTTTTATCAGAGCTCATATTACAATCTTGATGTTTTTTGTAATTGGTTTTCTCAAGCATTCCATATTACTGGTTCTCATATTGCATTTATTTCTATGCTTGGCTGGCTTAAGAGATTTTTGTAGCCCAGCATATACACTGATTCCTTAATTTTTTTTATATTTTCCTTTGATGCTCTTCATCTATTAAACTTGTTTTGTGGGGTCAAGTTTTATTATACATAGTACAACATGCATTTTAAAGCAATGTTTAACCTTTGTGCTTGCAAAAAAAATGGTTTGTCAAAAGTATGGTTTTACTGTGAACACTACTATTACTTTAAATTACTGAGACTCCCCTAGTAATATCTATCTACAAGATTATAAAAATATGCATACCTAGTACAATGTTATATTTATTACTTACCATTTTATAAGGATCTATTTTTTATCATTTTATAAAGAGATAAATCTGAAAAGAAATCTTTTTATTCAAAAATTAATAAAAATTTACAAAATTTTCAATGAATGATGTTCTTTTAAATGGCTGAAAAAATTATTGGCTAATTGGCAATTGATTAAAATTTTATAAAATGGTAAATGATAAATATTTAATTATAGTTGGTTCACATATTTTTATGATTTAGTAAATTTTTATAAATTCATCATTAAATTTATTTTTTCATATTTATTTCTTTATAATTTGGTGAAGGATCAATGTGACATTGTATTAGTTGGTTTGCCTTTTAGAATGTTGTAAATATAAAATTATTCTTGTAAATTAACAATCTAATAAATAAATACTGCTTAATATTTTTGTTGTAAATACTAAAAGAGCAAATTTATAAATCCACTTTCACATGTTTAGGCTTTAATAAAATTATAATCCTTGATTTTTAAAATAATAAACATTACCTAATGAGTGAAGGGAGAACAAAATAATAATGGTGTCAAAGGAAAAAAATGTCCTATTGTCACACCATTTTATTGTAGACACAAAAATTAAACTTTGGGTAAATGTTCGTTTTATGTGCCGACGGCTTTTCCCTCTTCAAATTTATCCAAAATAGCATTATTTCTGTGCAAATGTATATGCTGAACTCAAATCAACAATTAGTTATTGAAGAAATTTACCTTTTTTGCTTTGAAAGTCCATAAAAAAGTCGAACTATATCTCACACTTTTTCTCTCCTGTAACTCTCATGAAGTCATGTAAATAACTGCAAAATGACATTCTACGTAGGCAGAATATTTTGTAGAATTTTGGCCGATTTTCTTCCTTTACCGAAACTTCCGGCGATGTACTTCCTATTATGAGAGTAACAAGCATAGAAATACAATAGCACATTACTTTAATTTCCAGAAGTACATCGCCGGAAGTATCAGTAAATGAAGAAAAATAGACAAAAAATCTGCCAAAATTCGTTCACATGCACAGTACGTCATTCTGCAGTTAATTACATGACTTCATGAGAGTTATGGGAGAGAAAAAGTGCAAGATATAGTTTGTTTTTTTTATGGACATTTAGATAAAAAAAAGGTAAGTTTCTTCAATAACTAACAGTTGGCTTGAGTTCAGCATATACATTTGCACTGAGATAATGCTATTCTGGATAAATTTGAAGGGGAAAAGCATCAGGACTTACAACAAAAATTTACCAAACTTTGCTAATTTTCATTTATAAATAAACTCAAAAGATATAACCTATAAAAAATATATTTGATTACTACCTATTTACCTGAATAAATTATTATTTTATAGTTTCTCCTGGTTGGACTATAAAGACATGAAGAGCCATAGCCGGTTAAGTAAGCCTTACTCAGTGAGAATAGTGGCAGCTGACATATGTCACCCAAATCAATATCTAATCAGTATTGACTGGTATATCATGGAGAAAGGGTATGATGTTGTAAAACTTGAAATTCCTAATGATTTACAGCTAAAAAACATTATTGATTATATATACTAAAGAATCAAACTAATGTATTTCACAAAATTACGTGGGCTCTGATTTTCTATAACTTTTAACAGTTTTTCAATCATTGATTTCATTAGCTCTTCTGATTTTTTTAACTTTAACATTACTTTTGGCAATTTTTATTTCTTACTATGGATCTTATTTGATAGATTACTGTTTTCTATTCTCTTGCACATATCTTTTAATGATGGACTACAATATTTTTGTTGAATTAATATCTGGAGAGGCTGGTGGAGACCATTCCTTTGATTTAATGTCTTTACAACATGAATAATAGTCAGCTTTGCAGACTATGAAAGAAAAATATCTTAAATGAAATGTACATTTTATCTTAAAACTTATTGGTTGGAATCTGTAACATTCATACAAAAACATTGTGTTCAAGAACTTACAATAATTCCCTGCATTAATCTTGACACTATTATCATTTTTGAAGGAACTTATAATTTTCCAAAAATTACCAGTAATACACTATTGGAAAAAAATAAAAAATTATCAGCAATATATTTTTGGAAAAAAAAATTACCAAAGCAATTTCAACATTAAATGACCCATGAAGAATTTTTATGCAGTTAAACAAACAAACAAACAAACAAACAAACCAAACCAAAGAATGTACTATAGTTGAAAATGGACCTTGTTTTAGTTCAAATTCAAAGTATAAATTTTGAATTGGTCAATAAAATGACAGTGAAATGAAAGTTTATGCTGAGGTCTCACATACAATTATATTATTTATCATTTTTGCTTTAAAAATTCCTTTTTTTTTCTCTTTTATATACAGTTATATATCTGAGTTGTTATATACTGCGTATTGTTGCAAGACTAACACATGAAAACAACAAAGTATTGCTAGTGAGGCAGAAAGAAAAAGAAACAGAATATGTTAAAGTAAAATTATCTGTATTGGCAGTACAAGGGATCAAGGCGGAAGTCTCTTTGTTGGCAAGGGAAGCAACTTTGAAAATGGTGGAGTTTGATTATGTATGGGCCTGGCATTAAAAGTTGTGTTGGGTTGCTTGACCAAGAGACCACTAGTGAATTCTGCAACTGCCTACTTACTTCTTTGAGTGTTGCTAGGTGGTTCCTTTTTAGCAGTCAGGGTGGATGCTTTTATAGGAATGATTGAGATTGGCTGCAGTGTTTAAATTTTATCTTATATTTTTAAGGAGATTTGTTTTGTGAGTTAAATGTGATGTTCGAAGCAACCTGGCAGAAAGCAACATTTTATTTACAATTTTGCTTTTGTGATGTTCACATTCAGCTGACAGGTTTTAGTGTGGAATCAATCAGAAAAAAGTGTAATTAGAAACAGAGTTATAACAGTGTGTACATTAAATTATGATGTGAAAGCCTATCAACTACTTAGATAAAAAATAGGTGTATGTATTTTCAAAGTATATACAAATACATTTGTCAAGTATATAGGGAAGGTCTCATTAGTTAATAGAAGACTTCCACAGGTAGATACTGGAAGATGTAAGTTACCTCCGCTAGTGTTATGTAAGCAGCTGAGTGGCCAGAGACTAGTTGTATTCTTGTATTTGAATCTTGACAGTACAAGAATAAACTAATTCAGAATTACTTTTCATTTGATTCACACCGGAATGACCCATATGAAAATCTTTCAGTATTTTCCTCTGTAACACTTTAGGAATTACAACTCTTTCGCTGTAGAGTAATACGTTGTCGCACGTAGAAAAAGTTTCTGCCATTCGTTGGTCTTTTTCCAGGAATTTATTTTGTAATCGTCTTTTGATGCTTCCTTTTTTATATCTGCTAATGACACCGGTAAATCTCTGACAGTTCCAGTGAGAGTATTCTTCACTTCCACTTCAGATTTTAATGCTGCTATAATGGTGTCCTCTAAAGGTTCGTTTGACTTCGGAATGAGTCTCGACAACCCATCCGTGTGTCCAATTTTTGTTGATGCTAAGTGTTGTAAGTCAAAATTGTAATTTAGAAGCAAAGTACCCCACCTCAGTAGTCTATTTGCAGTATATGTGGGGAGTCCCTTTTTGGATCCATAAATGGTCAACAACGGTTTATGATCCGTCTGCAATGTGAATTTCCTTCCATGAATATATCTGTGAAACTTTGTTACTGCAAACACTATTGCCAGTGCCTCCTTTTCGATTATGAGTAGTTTTGTTCAGCCCCGAGCAGTGTTCTGCTTGCATGTGCAATCGGCTTTATTTGTCCATCCTTCCACTTGTGTAATATACATGCACCAATCCCATATGTGCTAGCATCGCAAGCGATTACAATGTCTATTTTGGGATCGTAGTGAGCTAAAAATAAATCTGATGTAAGTCTATCTTTTATCTCCTTAAATGCTTTCTTGCAATCCTCAGACCAGCACCATACTTTATCTTTTTTTAGTAGCTCATTTAAAGGCGCACACAACTTGTGCAGATTTGGAATGAACTTCTGATAGTAGCTCACCAAACCTAGAAAACTTTGCAATGTCTTTACATTTTTTTGGATCTGGCATATTTCGAATTGCATGGGAGCGATTTGGGTCTGGCTTTTTCCCATCTTTATTGATAATATGACCCAGATATTTAATTTCTTCCAGCAACAAATCACATTTGCTTTCCTTTATCTTCAAGCCATAATTCCATATTCTTTTGAAAACTTCCCGTAGGTGACCCTTATGTTCTTCGACAGTTTCGCTTTTTATTAGGATGTCATCAAGATATGCGATTGCGAAATCTAATACTGCCAGCATAGTGTCCATTGTCTGCTGGAACACCGCCGGTGCTGTTTTTATTCCGAACGCCAACCGTTCATATTTGTAAAGCCCCTTGTGAGTATTTATGCACAATAGCTTTGAACTTTCATTCTCAACTGGAATTTGGAGATATGCATTGCTAAGGTCTATTTTTGAAAAAAACCTTCCCGCCATTCAGCTTAGAAAATACCTCCTCCGGGCTTGGTAGAGGGTAGTGATAATCCTCAATGGCGTTGTTTAGTCCGGTCGAAAAATCAGCGCATATTCTAATCTCTCCCGTCTTCTCTTTTACGTAAACAGCAGGTGCGGCCCAATCGCTATAGTCGACTTTTGTTAGTACGCCTATTTTTTCTAGTCTTTCAAGCTCAGCGTCAATTTTATCAATCGCCGCATAAGGTGTGTTTCTCTTCTTTTTGAACACCGGAGTCACGTTTTCTTTTAGTTTGATTATCACCGACGTTTTGGTACATCTGCCCAAACCTTCAGAGAATACTTCCAGGAAATCTTTTTTTATCTCCTCCTTTAGCATTGTTGTCACGTCTTCTCTTATATTTTTACAATAAGAATTTATGGGAAGATCCCACAAATTAAATTCACTCATCCAGTCAGTGCCAAACAGATTATTCGTTCCTTTCATAACGAACGTTTTCAGTCTTTTTCTTTGGTTGTGAAAATTTACGTTGAGAATTAGTGCACTAGTGCACTGGGGTTTAAAGTGAGAGAAAAGACTGGTTACAGGGGTATTGAAGAAAGGATAAAAGATGAATGGGATTCAAGAAGATAGTTAGAAGATGGCAGTTGACATTGCATTTAAAGTTTTGGAGATTCTAGCTATCAGGGAAGCAAGTAAACAGAAGGGAGATCCACAGGCATGAAGAACAAAAGAAGAAACTGTACAAGTAGAAGAGACAGTTGCATTTAACTTTTTAAAAAGGTAAAAGGGTTGGATCTAGATGCCAGTCTAGTAGCACACTTAAATTCACATGAACAGGACACCAGGGAAAAAAATCTTATCAAAACAGTTGCCATGAAAATATTTGTAGAAAAGACAGAGGGAAGTCATGTTACTTCAGTGAGAAAGTTGAAATACCAAGTCAGGACCAACTACATTGAAGATACTTCTTTGAATTTTGTTGATAACCTTGAGATGAATGACAGTAGCACCAGACTGGATATGACAACAGTATTCAATGCATGGTTGAATGGTAGGTTTATAAATGTTCAAAATGGATTCTGCTGAGAAAAACTTTCTGGTCAAACACAGAGACCCAACCTTTCTAGCAGTATATGCAGCTATAGATCTGATATATGTTTCACTTCAGGTCAGTTGAAAAGTGAAGCAATGTGTTGCTCTCAAATACAGTTGTATTGTGGTGATACCAAGCAAGCGAGGGACCGGATGTTTTCCCTCAGAGATCCAGAAAGCAAATGACCAAAACTGGTCTTTGCGCATCTGGGCTTCACACAGAAGTTCTGAAGGTAAACCAAAAATAAGTAAATAAATATCAAATTCCTTTTACGGACCTGTATCGGAAATCTGGATCCTGATTGGTCATCAAATCACAAAATTCAAAATATGTCAGAGAAATGGTTTTTCCATAGCTAAAGAAAAAATTGTCCTTTGAGCCACACCACATGACTATTCAATATTTAAGGATAGTCTCTAACTGGTCACAATGGTAATTTCAGAAGAGGTGGTTTGTTGACACACATCTGAGATGTAACTCTCAACTTCAAGTGACCCGGACATCGTCCTCTCTCTCTCTTTCTCCTTCTCTATCTCAAAAATTACTGCTACAAACAACTTTATCATGGAATACAAACTCTACTCATAACTTCTTATTAAGGTTTATAATTGAACATTAATTTCTACAACTCTTGTTATTCCTTCTTTTAATAAATTTCTATTTTACATTCAAAGTGTATATTTTATTATTCCACTCTTCTACACTAATACACACATTCCAACTGACAACCAAACTTCTGATGAAAACCTTCTTATAATAATTCTGATGATTATAACTCAACATAAAACTTGTAAGCTGTAGGGAGTTCGGTTAATAAAGACACAAGGCCGAACAAAAGAAACCAGCTCCCTACACTTCAGTATCAGCCAATACAGTATAGTAGAGTCAGTTAGGCACTGTTTGTGAAAAAAAATACCATGAGACAATTCACTAAGCCAGAAAAGTGGAAATAGTGTGCTGTATAGGGTCTAGTTGAGCAACCAACAAAACTCCTTGTAAGACTAAAGATGAACTGAAGGTAAGGATTTTGGCAAAATTTATAGCGGGTTATCCATTCTTTTCTCATTTATAGTGGTAGTCCGTTCTAGTGAAGAGTAGTTATATATTGTTGCAGATTAACAGAATTTGGCCTTGTTGTAGATAGCCCACTAGAAGTCATAAAGAAAGGTTATAAACCAAGAAAAGCAAATTGAGTTGAAAGATAACATTTTATACATACACGTATCAATTAATGTTTTTACAATTAAAGTAATACTTGAAGTATAGGTCCAATGGACATTAAAATATTCATAGCAATAAAATGCTGAAAAGATAATTAATGCTTAGGAATGTGGGAGCGTTGTAAGTAAGGAATGTCTTTGATGTATTCGCTCCTTAGGTCAGTTAGTAGTTTTGAGACAGTGAAAGATAAGAGGAGAGGGAAGGGAGGCTAGGATAGTAAGCCACTGGCTGTAGGTCAAGGGGATACTGATTACACTCCTCTCTCTTGAGTCTGGGTCTGTCTGTCCGTCTGTGCTTTCTGTATTGGCTTTTTATTTTAACATTTTGAATCACAGGTGATCATTTGGGAATTCATATCCGTATTTGATTCTGGGCTTCCCATTGGCCGATAAATAAAATTCGCATAGGCTCGCGAACTGGAAATTTAATATTTAATTAATTTTTATTTTTCAACCGGAACATCTGCACGAACCTGGATGCATACCGACGACTTTTGGTCATTTTCTTTTTGATTGTGAGGGTGCAAACATCTGGTCCATCACTTTTGCTCTATATCACCACAAATTCACCAAATTAAACAAGAAGATCATCCAGAAGAGTTGCAGAAGATTCTAAATTCATCTGTCAGCTGTGGTTGAAGCTGTAATGGATAAGAAATTAATTAAAATCAACCTTCTTCTTCACTTTTACAAAAATTCACAATGACGTGTGAAATCCTGGTTTTCCCAAATAGAAAAAGGATTAACCATCTGCTTAACAAAAAAGTAAAGTCGAAACCAGATTTCACAAGTAGGTATTAAAATGATTTTTGACCAATAGGAGCAACTTGTAAGACTTGGAAGGACTTAGTGATCCAGTGCGAAATTAAAAAAAGACTATATGAATAGGGGTCAGTCAAGAGTCAGAGAGATGGGAGCAGTGAAGGAAAGACACACATCTAAAATATAACTTCAAACTTCAAGCAACCCTGGACATTGTCCTCTTTCTCTTTCTCCTTATTTATTTCAACAATTACTACTAGAACATTTTGTACGAACTTTACTCTTAACCTCTTAATAATGTTTTTAATTGAACATTAACTTCTACAACTCTTGTTATTCCTCCTTTTAATAAATTTCTATTTTAACATTCAAAATGTATATTTTATTATTCCACTCTTCTACACTAATCCACACATTCCAACTGACTACCAACCTTCTGATGATAATTCTGTATAAAACTTGTAAGCTGTAGGGAGTTCAGTTAAGTCTGACACAAGGCTGAATCAAAGAAACATTAACCATTAAAATGAAATGTCAGTGTTCTTTTCATTTTTGTGCAATTTGGACAACAATTCATCCATCACACCCTGTACATATCAAACGTTTCATCTCACTTCTCACAACTTACATTCTGACAAACAATATGGCTTCTGCTTCACCATGTCTACCACTGATGTGCTAACACGTTTCATTGAATATTGATAGATAGATAGCCACACACACACACACACACACACACACACATATTGAGATTGGTCTCCGAGCGTGGTAACAAGGAGATGATCACATGGGAACCTAAAGTCAGTTTTGGGATAGCAGGTCAAGGTTGGTTGACCCAGACACCCTTAGTAACGAATGTCTAGACAGGAAATAGACAGAGGCTAGACATGAGGTCGTGAAGCAGCAGGAGCTAGAATCTGCACCAAAGACAAATCACATGGAAAGCAAAGACTGGAAATTAGTTGCAGATCAGATCTTGGATTAGCAAAGTCATGATTGCTGAGTACTGATAACTTATGAATGAAAAGGAAAACACATTTGAGATAATAGTGTAATTTGACCAATTCATATTAAGCAACTCTGGATAAGAAAAACGAACTTATAAATTCTTATTCGTTAAAACAAGAAAGAAGATGAAGCTGAATCATTTGTCAAGGAAGAAGGAAAGATAGCGACGAAGAGAAGATAAGAGAAGAAACTGTAATGTTATTCGTATGCTGATTATTATTTGTTAAAAGAAGAGAAAGAAGGTGAAGCCAAGTCGTTTATCAAGAAAAGAAAGAAAGATAGCAACGCAGAGAAGATAATGTGTGAATGAAGAGATATTGAAGAGAAGAAACTGTAGAATTGTTTGAGTGCAGAAAATACAATGCTTGTTTGAAGAAAGAAATAAAGAAAAATGTGGACATTTCAGAATATTTATATGCTGAAAATATGACAGTCAACTGAAAGAAAATAGAGACAGTCATAGATACATACATTTCAAGTGGACTGTGTTTGAGTCCGAAGTTATATAAAGAAAGAGGAAGAAAGAAAAGAAAAGACAATAAAATAAGAGAGAAGGAACTGACATAAAAATAAGTTATTATATTCTTAGGCCCATGTTAGAATACGCATACACTTCCACGAATATTATGTTACCAAAAACATCATACCACATGTGCTCATAATTATATGATTCTTCTCATTTTATTTTGTGTTAAACTCTTGCATTCGTGTTTGCCTGTATTCATTCATATTTGTTGATATTTGTCATAAATTGTTATTTTGACTGCGTTGGGTATCTGAATATAAGTTTTGAGGTTCAGGTCATTGGACACTCTTATTCATACTCATATATATTTTTTATTTTAATACTTTGTTACTTATTAAACTTTATATCAAAAATCATTTTGCCTTGTCGTTCATCCTTGAATTGTTGGTCAGCGCATGTTTTGATATTGAAGCAGACCTGGGAAGATTACAGTTTGATTATATCAATCAAACAGTGATCTCATTTTCTTATTTTTGTTTATCATTGTCCATTTGTCATGATCTAGGAGAGATAATCTGTATCTGTCCATAGATGTGGAAATGTAAGTATTCCCGAATCAAAGTGTAATCATCTTAATGGTTATGTCGAGGCAGGGATATGTGTAACAGGCTCTTGACAATAATGACAAAGCTCCAGCTACTGCTCTAGATATCTCAAAAGTGTTTGAAAGTATTTGGTATGCTGGCCTTCTGTGCAAGCTCCAGGGTTGTGGTATTTCTGGATAATATTTTGGTTCAATCTAATTGTTCCTATCAAACCATGAAATGAAGGCAGTTCCAAATCAAAAACAAAAAAAAATATACACGTGAGAAATTAAAATATAAAGTGGCGACAATTTACCCATCGCACCATTGACTAAAAGTTAACAAAATAAAACATATGTCAATGTAATGAGAAAAGCTAATGTCCTCCAATGGAAATGTCATGCAACAGATGTGTCAAATCAATGCCCACTTGATAAAATCACATACCAGCCTTCCCATTAACCAAAATCAAGATTCATTTCGAACATAAACTAGCCAACAGGAGACACTACAAAATAACTTTGATTACCTAGGAACATTTCCTTAGAAGGTAAGCATAATGTTATTTTTAATTACAACATTACAATACTTTAGTTTTCAACTGTCCTATTTTTCTATTTTTTCCCATGTATCCTCACAAAAATCAAGCTCCTATATAATTTCCTTTAATATTAAGTATATTTACATGGAAAAGTAACAGTGATCAGTTTTGAAAAGATTAAAAGTTGTGATATTTTTTCTATTAATTTCAGTAAAAGAATTTATGAATAACCACTCATTCAAGGAATGTGGCTTAACTTTTATTTTTAATTCATTAATAATAAATGTAAGAAGATAAATGTAAAAAATTAATATAAATGCAATGTAACAAATTTTGAAAAGTATCAAATACATATATTGTATTCATCAAAAATGTAATTTTAATCTTTTTTTTCTAAGGGAAGAAAAATAGAATATTTAATGATTTATTTTTTCTATGGCTTTAAATATGGACATTTTTTTAAAAAGTATATATTAATATATACTCTTAGAAAGCTCATTTTTAAATCTATAAAATATAAGATGTTTTATTGCACAGATTTATGGCCCACCTTTGCATTTTATTGAAAGAATTTATGCTTTACATTTATCAAATCTGCTTTTAGAAACTAAATTGTCATGTAATCATATTAAAAGTCATTTTAAATGCAAATGTTATTTCATACCTGATAAATGTGATTTATGTCTGAATTTCTGGTAATAACAACAGAGATGAGGACATTATTTTGAATGTAAATAGTTTAAAGATAGAAAAGTATGAATTTGACATTTGTAATTTTGAATAAGCAGTTACCTCCCCTGGCAACAAATCTGTAACTTGATCTGTCTATTGTATATTTCAGTCAGTTAAGTATCATACGTGATATGCTTGGGCAATCATGTCTCTTTTGAGAGACATGACTGGGTGAAAGATTATCCCGCAGTAAGTTGCCATTGTTTTCTGCGGTATACTGCTGCCAGCCAAGGCTAAAGAACCCAATCTGTTCTATTATTTAACCCATAACTGGAGGGAAGAGATGGATTAATATCTTTTCCAAGAGTATTTACTTTCGCTAAAATATTTTTTACATAAATAAGAAATAAATTCATTAACTGTGATTAAAATAATTAATCTCTTAACAAACACTGTTTTCATGGTTTTTTTCAATGCTTTAAATTTTTTCTTTTTATATGCCATGTTCAGAGGTGGTGTAGGTGATCATGGCTCTCCACAACTTTTTATTCTTTGTAGCACTGAGTAATATGTTTCTTTACTATCCTACACATTCCATGTTTTGTCAACCATTTACAAATGTCATTAAGTATGTTACTCCCTGTTCCCTTCTGCCTCTCTGGCCCTTGTCTGAGTGTCAAATTAGCCAAGCACTTTCTTTATTAAGTACCTCAGAAATTTCAGTCATTTCTTCTGAGTCTTCATTGTTCATATGCTCTGTTTATAGTATGAAGTTGCTTCAAGTTTCCTCTTCATCCATAAATGAATGGTCCAGCTTTATAGGAGGATTGATATCATGTAGCAGTTCAGCACTCAGTTCTTTATTTCTAATGAATTTTTTTCTGTTTCTGAATATTTTGTTTAGCTTTTAGAAAATTTCTTTTGCTTTTCCGATGCGACTTTCCATTGTCTGCTAAAACATTTCCCATACACATATGCTTCATGCTTCTATGGTCAAAGGGCTATTAATTCTTTGGTTATTCGTTAAGGAAAATGATTCTCATTTTTATTATGCGGGGATTTAATGAAACATTTCCAGATGGTTCCTGCCATAATTTCAAGTATGAAGAGTAAAAAAAAAATGTTGATTAGAGTCAGTGAATTGACCTAAAGAGTTGTGAGTTCAGTACCTGTCTACAGCAGTGGTGAACAAATAATTTAGAGAATTGAGTTAAACAAAGATAACTACATGATATCTAGAACTGGCATGGCACTTGGAACAAGAATGATATACTCCAGTGATCAAAATAAAGAGTTCAGTTCAAAATTCTAAGACCCTGAAGAAGGTTGGCATGTACAACAGCTGAAATATCATGAATATAGCAATAAAGATGACTACAACAGTCTGTTGGATGTGCGTTGTGGCGCAGTGGATATCAGCTTGAAACAAGAAATCGAGGAGCCGAGTTTGAAATCCAGTTGAATTCCTTGCATTCACTTATGCGCAAATACCCTTGGGAAAGGTATTAATCCATCTCTTCCCTCCAGTTATGGGTTAAATAATAGGACAAATTGGGTTCTATAGCCTTAGTCAGCAACCAGTCTACCACAGAAAGCAATAGCAACCTAATGCGGGATAATCTTCTGCTCAGTCAGTCATGTCTCTTTTGAGACATGATCACCCAAGTGTGTATCACATATGGCACTTAACTGACTAACTCACAACAGTCTGAACAATGTAAATAAAGTAAACACTACCTGATCTCAGAAGTAGAGACAAATACTAATATTTATATTATTTACATTTTGATTAATATCCTCATCTTTGTTGTCATTATCACAAAGTTTTGGTTATTGTGCTCCTTGGCCTTCTTCAAATGTCTGCCAATTTGAGTACTTTTCAGGGAATTTTGAATTGAAACATTTATTTAATATTGGAGTTTGATTGTTCTCATTTCTGCTGCCTATGTCTAGGGATATGTTTTTAATAGTTTTCAGTTAATGCTAGTACAAGGATTAAACTTAAAATTGACTGGAGGAATTACTGTGTTGGTTCATAAATTTGGTAGCATAATAATTGTAAGTTCAATCCCTGGGCCACGTAGTAGAAGCTCAGACTCTGTAGAAAGGGGACAAGCAGTAACTGGGTAGTATCAAAAGAAAAAGGTGAAAGTTTATAGAGTTTCGTAAAAATTAAAATTGGTATGGACTGCTTATTCCCATGGCCTAAAATAGTTTCATTATGTCAGCTCCTGTGGAACCACTCAGAATAATTTGCAAGAGCAGAAAACCTCTATCTCTCTCTTTTTTCTTTCTCCAAACATTGTTCATTGGCTTAGCTTTTTTTTCTCATCAGTTCATTGTTGTAAATAGATGCATGTTTTAACATTTCTAAAAATTAAACCTTCACAACCAGAACATGTTTCATCATCTAACAATAAAACTCACACAAATGTACATTTCATGTATGAAAGGGACATTTTATGTAACCAACTACACATGTACATTTCTTCCTTATTATTTGTTTTTTTTTTATAAATCCTTTTCTATGTATGTCACACTAAATGATTCTCAGTGGAGAGAATAAAAATTTTTAGATGGTTTTTTGATAGAGAGAGATTACTGACTACCAGTTCACCAGATTTAATACCACTTGATTTTTTTCTTGCTGGGTGTGAAATAATCACAACAATAATAGTAATAGTAATCCTGAATTAGTTTATTATTGTACCAATGAACCAATGAGATACAAATACAATGACATAATTGACCCCTGGCCATTCAACTATTTAACACCAGAGGTGGTAACTTATGTCATCCAATTGCTGACTGTAGAAGTCCCTACATTATCTTATAAGACTTTCCATTTCTACTCTACACTAGGTAACATTGATATCTATATATATATATTTTTTCTATGAAAAACTAATAACATTGTACAATTATAGATTAAAATGATACCAGTACTACCTAGTTTAGTTATTCATTTAGTACAGCTTCAATACTTTGGATCCCCAAATTTGAGTAGATGCTTTGTTTATTTATTTATTTACTTTTTTTTAAAATCATTTCACCCCAAACAAGGCGGTACCATCACTGATGTGCAGGGGGTTACATAAGAGAGTAAAAGTTCAGTTAGGAGGAGAGTGAAGAGAAAGACAAACCAGTTACAGAGGGTGTCAGAGAAAGAGCAAAAGAAATATGGGAACACAGGTGTGAAGACAGTTGCAAGGTAGAGAGAAAAGAAAAGAACAAGATTTACAGAGTGATGTAGAAAGGACTGGAGTCAAGTGGACCAGAGATGGAAATTGACATTACATTTAAATTCCTGGAGGCTGTAGCCATCATGAAAGCAAGTATAGGGAAGGGAGTTCCCCAGGCAGGAAGTGCAAGAAAAGAAGCTGCTGGAGTAGAAATGTTGGCTGCATTTGGTTGATCTAACTGTAAATAGGTGGGACCTTGTTGCCAGTCTGGTTGCATGAATAAATTCTTGAGGAGGGGGCACCAGTGACCTAAGCTTGTCAGAGAAGAAGCCATGAAAATATTTGTAGAAGAGACAGAGGGAAGCCACATCCCACCAGTGAGAAAGTGGCTGGAGTCGAGCTCCAATCACATTACAGATTCTTCTTTGAATCCTGTTGAGAACACTGAAATGAACAGGAGGGGCACCTGACCAGATATGACAACAGTATTCTATGCCTGGTCGGATGGTTGATTTGTATATGTGCAAAATAGATTCAGGTAGAAAAAACTTCCCTTCCTGACACAGTGACCCAACCTTCCCAGCAGTGGATTTAGCTATTGCCTAAATGTAATGATTCCACTTGAGGTTGGAAGATATGATAAGGCCGAGGAGGCACAGTATATTGCTTTCAGGGAGACTTGCTTGATTCATGCTTATAGGGGGGCAGGAGAGATTGCTTGTGATGGCTGATAGCAGTTTTATTTTAAAAACATTGAAATTTACAAGCCACTTCTTACCCCAGTCCACCACTGAGTGGAGGTCCTTCCCAAGATCAGCAGCGAAGATATGTCTGCCTCACCAGATTTCTTACTGATGAGGGAGTAAATGATGGTGTCATCTGCTTAGATGCCTACTTGGGATTTGATTAAGTCTGGGAGATCATTTATGAAGATCAGAACAAGTGTAGTGCCTAGGAAAGAGCCCTGGGGGACACCAGAGTTTGTGCAGTAGGATATGCAGGCATGCCCATTGAAGACGACCTTCATTATGCAGTTAGGTATTTCTAATAAGATTTCTCAAATATTCATGTCAGTATCCATTGAAAATAATGTTTAAGCAACAAATTAAAAATATTTCAGATTTATAAATGAAAAACCCATTCATATATATATATATATATATATATATATATATATATATATTTTTTTTTTTAATCATATCACCCCAAGCAAGGCGATAATGCCACTGATATGCAGGGGGCTACATAAGAATAAAAAGATTGGAAAAAAGAAAGCCAGAAACCACATTCTAAGCAGGAAACAAGGGATGAGCCTCTTCACCTGTTCAATAGATGTGGGTGGAGTGTGAACTGGGTGATAGTTTAGTCTATCTACTCCAATTGAAAAAAATAAAGACAAAAATTCTTAAAAAAAAGCTTAGAACCAAATTAATAAAATTATCCAAATGTTGGAGAATTTTTGTCTTTATTTTCAACTGAAATTAAACCCAAAATTTAGAATGGCTCATGATTAAACATAATAGACATTCATTGTCTCTTATATTTAACAGTATATGTTTAGAAAAAAAAAAAAATATATATATATATATATATATATATATAGTTTTAAGGTATAAGTTATTTATAGATTAAAGTGCTCAATATCAAGGATAGAGTGTATTCAAATATGAATATAAAAGGGGACCTTGAAGTTAACATGCAGTGATGACAATATGTTTCATTTGGAGATACATTTTATATATATTTTGAGGGGATCATAATTTCTTGTCAGGAGCTGTGAAACCTACAAAATGTACCCTTGATTCAGGCTCAAAACAATAAACATATAAATTGCTCTTTTTTATGTGTGTAATTGTGATTGTTTCTTTATTTTTCTGCCTTTAAACTGAATTCCAAAACAAAATTAAATTTTTTTTGCAGGCTCACATTAGAAGATGAAAATTCTTTATTTGAAAGCATTACGAAGGAAGAAGTGTTTTTTCTTTCTTATTCTGCTGTTCAGTCTGTTTCTGATCAGTTCCATCTTCAAAATACACACAGTTTTTATAAACAAAAACTCAACCAAAGACAATACTTCATATCGGATTTATGTTCCTGAAACTCAAACCATGGATCCAATTGCTGCATTTAAATCGCAAGTAAGTTTATATATAGTTAATATATTCTTTAGCCTTAGAAGTAAAAATGGGAAGTATTTTGATAAATACTCTAGATTTGTGATGTACAAAATTTAAAGATCTATCATAACATTGATCCTAAAGATTTAAAACAATGTTTTTTTCAAATTTTATCATAATATAAAAATAAATATTACTTGTATTTCAAGGTTCCTTGAATATGTAAAAAAATGATCTTAGTTAAATAAACTGTAAATATATAGAAAGGTACTTTTAAAGACTTGTGTGTGTATGTGTGAATAGATACATGCTTGTGAGTGTATACAATGATAAAATAATAACTAAAATGTATATATGTTTATGACAGTGTATGTGTGAAGGCATAAGTACTTGTGAATTTATAAAACCATAAAATAATAAAATGTATATATCTCTGTGTCTGTGCATGTATGAGTGCATATGTGTATAGAGTCACAGTCTATACAACCATAAAATAATAACAAAATATATATGTGAGTGTGTGCATGTATATATATATATACATATATATATACAGCCTTTGAGATTTCACTCACCCGATCAACTCAGTCGATTAAAAACTTAATTAGGCAATTAAAGTTTGTTGCTTTACTTGCTCGTGGTCGATTAAAAATCTCACAATGAAACGTGTCCCTTCAAATATAGAAAAAGGAAATCTGATTTCTTTTACAACCCAAAAGTATGCTATTGAAGATTTACAAGTTACTTAGAATGACCTACAATGACATTACTGAACTCTTTGGCTTTATGCATGGTGCCTGATTTACATCGAAACGTGTGGTTAAACAAAAGACAGTGACATCCTGCAATCATCAAAGCAAGATCTGACAAATGGAATTTAGATTGACAAGCTCCTGTTTTGCTTTTATCATCCTGATCAGTGTAAATATTCTTTTAATTAACACTTCCAGAGTGGAGCCAAAATGTCTCTGTCACCCAGATTAAAGACATTCATAGATTTTTAGAAACTCATTTGGAAAAATATTATCCTTGACCCAACATCTATATTTCCTCCCCTCTTACGAAAAGTAAAAAAAACATTTGAAAGAAGGAAAAAATACGCATTCTTCTTTCAACCAAGCACTGAAAAACAAACTATACAAGTAAGTAATTTTTTTATAGAAAATTGTTGAGAAAATCAGAATTGTTATTTTTTTATTATCTATGAGATGGAGGTTGTAGTCAAACAGAAGAAAGAAACTACAAATTTAGGTACCTTCACTCAATTGCCCAAAAAACAGCTTATCGTG
Organism: Ascarosepion bandense; assembly: GCA_037127315.1. Classification (NCBI taxonomy): domain Eukaryota; kingdom Metazoa; phylum Mollusca; class Cephalopoda; order Sepiida; family Sepiidae; genus Ascarosepion; species Ascarosepion bandense. The sequence goes on from JBBBDQ010001045.1 coordinate 4,426,250, forward strand.
ATGTTAAACTTAATAAAAACAAAGTTTCATCAAAATATTTATGCTATTATTAAGTGAAAAGATCAAATGTTGTTGTTATCATTTAAAAAAAATTAAATCCTTTCTAACACGTTCAAAATTTTAATTAAAATTTTATTTTTTGTTTTCTGTCAGTGATCCTTGCTATGTTTAAGTAAGGTGACTATTAAGAAAATGAAGTCAGTCGAGTAAAATGATTTTGGGACGAGTAAATTTTCCCTTACTCTTGACCACCGGTTGAGTGATTTCTTTTCAAATCTCAAAGACTATATATATATATCTATATATATATATATATATATATACACACACACTCTGTAAATTAAATTAATTTACATTGACCTCTCTATTGGATCAGTTTTAATATTTAAACTATATTACTAGGATCCTCCTGGATTATTTACCATTCTTATCCTGTTTTTTTAGTACCTATATTATGTTGATGTATATATATATATATATATATATATATATATATACGCATCATATATGCATTGTGTATGCATATCTCTCTCACTCTCTCAGAGAAAGAGTGAGAGAGAAAGAAAAAGAGAATTAATGTGGAAAAGTTTGTCATTGAGCTAAGAGATGTTATTTCAGTGATGAAGACTTTGAAGTTTCATGAAGGCATTATTGTGATGTCTTCATTCTTCAGGCATTTTTTCTGCCTGAAAAAAACACTGAAGAGTGAAGAGATCACAATAAAGCCTTCACAAAACTTTGGAGTTGCCATGACTGAAATGACACTGATCACCTAAGTGACAAACTTTTTCACATTAATACTATTAATACTCTATCTCTATCTTGATATCAAGCACTTTATGGCAAAAAACCTGCTTGCCTAAAATGTCTTTCTACCAGTAAACAACTGAAAAAACAGCAATTTTGACACTAAGCATCATTACAATTTAACTATAAATATATATATATATCTAAACTTATTTATAAATGAAAATTTGTCTGTGTGTGTGTGTGTCCATTACCTGTAAACTCTGAAATGGCTAAAACCGATTTTCTTGAAAATTTGCACAGTTGTACTATAAGCGTTTACGAGTGTTCTTAGCTAGGTTTTGTGCTGAGGTACCCCCGATAAATATCGAAAATCGATAATCGAAAAAATCGGCTTATAGAAGGAGTGGTCCGATTTTAATCAAATTTGATACACTCATAGACAAAGACATAAGAATCAATATTCAGAAGTTTCAAGGTTGCAGTTCTTACAATAGTGCAGAAAATCGATAATATATATATATAAAAGGCAAGATGTTTGTGTGTGTATCTGATTATCTGTTTGTATGTCCTTTATACAAATCCACAATTTTTATCCAATTCTTACCAAACTTCACACAAATATTCTTTAGGCTGAGTCTGAGCTCCAGGACCATGGATTAGTTTTAAAGCTTTCATCACACCCAAGCAATGCTGGGCTATTCTGCTAGTATATATATATATAATAAAAATAAGTGGCTCCCAAAAGAGTTGGCTATGGTTGCATACAAGAAAAAAGAGTGCTCTATGCCATATCAAATGTTGACGCTTTATTATATTTTTAAGCAAATTTCAACTGGACAGTGATTGACCATGGCTGCCAGTTTCAGACATTTTCACACAATCATCAGTAAGCTCCTTTACCATTCTCTCATTGTTTTCCATGACATCAAACATTCTTTTTTTGTCATACTGGTGAACTATTTCTGGTATTTTTTCTCATTATTAATTGTAAATACACTCAACTTAGATATGTTTACAGAATGAAGTTTATGTTCTTGTCTGAGTTTTTGAAATATAGAATTAACATTATTTACATTTTGGCTAATGTTTTCATTTTTTTGTTATTGTCACACTGTTTCAGCTGTTGTGCTCTCTGGCCTTTTTCAGGTTATAGCAGGAGAGAGCTATGGTATAAAGGTTTATTCTTTCTTTTAATTTCTCCCATTTTGGGCATTATTATATCCATGATATAATAATACAGTACTTCATGAATGGAATGGAATAGCTGAGTAGAAAAGGAATGAGAAACATGCTTTGTTTTCAAAGAGAGTTTTATAATGCTACATCATATTACAAAATTATACAGAGTGTGATGGGTAAATTGTTGCCATTTTATATTTTTGATTTCATGTATGCATATTGTTTTTTTTATTTTATTGACTGCTCAGTATAGTAAGGTCAGTTGGACAGAGTCTTTAAGAAAAAGAACCTTATGACGCAATTCACTTCACCAGATATTTGGAAACAGCATGCTCTACTGCTTGGAATTCATGTTAGAAACTCTAATATGAACATTTCAGAGTGTTTTGGCATCAATCTAAGATTCAGAAAGAGTTGGATGAGTCTGATGGTGATTACGTAGGTGTTTGGAGTGATCGCTAGTGATGGTGATGTTATGCCTCCATTCATCTTCCCACAGGGCCTCAGACTCAACATGAAGGCCTACATTAATTGTCTTGAGGAGGTAATGCTGCAAGGTCAAGTGGGTGGCTGCTGGAAGACCCTATGTCTGGGGGCAAGACTCTTTCCAATGCCACATAAACAAGAGAATGTAGTTATGGCTGTAAGACAATTTCTGTGACCACATCACTCCTTACATCAGGCTGTCTAACTCCACAGATGCCAACCCTCTTGATTATTATGTGTGGGGTGCAATTGAGCTAGAGACCAAAAAACTCCTTGTAATACTAAAGATCAGTTGAAGGCAAGGATTATGGTAGAATTTGTCAGCTTAAATAAGGAGACCATCCAGAAGAGATACAGGAGATTCCAAAGTGATTTGGAGGCTGTGGTTAAAGCTAATGGCAATTATATTGAATAAATTTATTCTTTAGTAAAAACAAAAGAAGATATTTTTGTCTAATTTTTGTAAATATATTTGTTAAAATAAGATATCAAGGTTATTTCCATTTTTGCATAATTTAGACAACAATTTATCCATTGCTCCCTGCATATACACATATACACACAGAGAAATTGTAATATATATGAATATATTAAAATCTTCTGTACAATAAAGATGGAAGCTGAAAAAGGTTCGCCTGAAATAGGCCATACTTCCACTTAACCATGGAACAGCATGTCTGTTTTAATTTTTACATATATATATATATATATATATATATATATATATATATAAAGTTCGAATCACCTCATCTGGGGAAGATGTTAATCATCTGTCTTGTTAACCCTGGTGTGGACTCAACATTGGTGGAATTGAGACTTTCTTGATGCAGTCATAAATTGCTGTGCTGGCCATGTTGTAGGCTGAGTGATTACAGAATACCTGAAGGTCCTTATGTAGCCAGCTTGACAGTGGTTAAAATAATGTTGAACAGCCATAGCTCAAGTATAAAGACAAGCTAAAGAGCAAAATTTTAGCTATCCATGTACCTCATACTAACTTTCAGTGAGTTGGCCTTTGTAGAAATAACTGGAGATATTAGTGTCAGAGTGATATCAGAAGTTTTGAAATCAGTCATTTTGATTGTCCAAAAGACAACAGCAGAAAGTGTCAACCAATATTTTGGTTGCTATATCCTGAGATCATCCCACTCCATCCATGTCTATTGAACAAGTGAAGAGGCTCATCCCTTGTTCCCTGTTTAGGATGTGGTTTTTGGTTTTTTCTTTTACAATCTTTTCACTCCTTTTCCTTTTTTTTTTCAATTGGAGTAGATAGATTAAACTATCGCCTGGTTTACACTCCACCAACGTCTATTGAACAGGTGAAGAGGCTCATCCCTTGTTCCCTGTTTAGGATGTGGTTTCTGGCTTTCTCTTTTCCAATCTTTTCATTCTTACATAGCCCCCTGCACATCAGTGGTGTTACTGCCTTGCTTGGGTGATATGATTAAAAAAAACAAAAAACAACAACAGTGTGTAAAAAAAGGGGGAACCTTATTAGTAATATTTACCAAAGACTTTTATCCACTCTAACTTTTTCTTTTTCTCTAAAATGGTCCCAGTTTATATAAATTAATTTAATATATTAATAATAAATAATAATATTAATTTTAAATATTAATAAAATAAAATAACCTATTAATATATTACTTTGAATTAATATAAAATATAAATAAAGTATTAATAATATCAATTCAATATATAAATTATATTAGGACTATATATTATAGTGGGTTATTCATTCTTTTCCAGTTTATAGTGGATAGTCCATTCTAGTGAAGGGTAGTTGTGTATTGTTGCAGATTAATGGAATTTGGCCTCATTGTAGATAGCCCACTATAAGTCATAATATGATTATAAATCAAGAAAAGGAAATTGAGTTGAAAAATAACGTTTTATATATATATATACACATATCAATTAAGGTTTTTACAATTAAAGTAATCCTTTACATATGGGTCCAACAGATGTTAAAATGTTTATGGCAATAAAATACTGAAAAGAGAAATAATGCTTAGATATGTTGGAGTGTTGTAAGTAAGGAATGTCTTTGAGGTATTTGCTCCTTTGGTCAGTAAGTAGTTTTGAGACAGGATGACGGAAAAGGGAGGTGAAGGCGACAAGCATAGTAAACCACTTGACTTGGTCAAGGGAGATACTAATTACTTTCGTCTGTCTCGAATCAGTCTGTGTGTGTCTGCCTCGGTCAGTCTGTCTGTCTGTACTTTCTGTATCGGCTTTTTATATCTTCTTTTTGGATTGCAGCAGATCATTTGGGAATTCATATCCATATTTGATTCTGGGCTTCCCATTGGCCGATAAATAAAATTTGTGTAGGCTCGCAAACTGGAATTTAATATTTAATTAATTTTTAGTTTTCAACCGGAACATGTGCATGAATCCGGCTGCACACCAACGACCTTTGGTCATTTGCTTTTTGGTTGTGAGGGTGCAAACATTCAGTCCATTACTTTTGCTCAGTCGGTATCACCACAATATAAAGGAAGTATATACATTTACTATTTCTATAATACAATTCCTAAACTTATCTATTTGGAAAAAAATAAAATAAGTTTTTTTTTTTCATTAAATAGTTATAGGGGCCCATCAAAAGAAATTAAAAATAAAAATAGTCCACCTGTAAAATAAGGTCGAGAGCCACTGATCTATAGCATCTGCTTCAGGGTAATATTCTAACAGTTCTAGAAAACTATTTTTAATGGAATTAGTTTAATTCTCAGCTGGTACCCCACTGTCTGGGCCTTGTGTCCAGTGAGATTTATTTTAGTTTATCTTCTTTATTTAATTGCAAGTGTGCATAAGGATCATACAGCCCAACCACATTTCTTTCCCATTCCTCTCTATCCAAAGCAAGTGTCCATTGACTCACAGCTGTTTTCTGTATGTGTGTTTTACATTGATTGAACTTGGGCAACCATTTTGTTTTTTGCCTCTAAAATATACTTTTGTTTAAATAACTAACTAAGAGTTAATAAGCCTTGACAAAAAATGCAAAAATTGATCAATCAGATCCTGTTTTTGCCATGCTCAGGTTGGTAGAGAAGGAATCTTGATATAAGGTTGCTGGTTGCTTTTAATCAGTGCACCAAAGCTTGTAGCTGCCTCACATAAAGGTTGTTAATCAATAAATATCAACTGACTGTTGCATAGTGTCCTTATTTTTGATGTGCTTGGTTGTTTTAGTACTCAATATATACCTGTAACAGGTGATTTCAAACGAGTTCAGCATCTTTACAGACTGCTCTGTTACAGTCTAAGATTCTGTGTTGCAGAACAAGGTAAATTTTCATTTTAGGTCCCAAAGGTTTTTATCCCTTCAAATTTTTCCAAAATAGCCTTAATTCTGTACAAATGTATATGCTGAACTCAAATCAACAATTAGTTATTGAAGAAACCTACTTTTTTTGGTGTTAACGACCAGAAAAAAATCTAACTTCTTCTCAATTGTTTTGTCCCCATTACAGGCTTACATTCGCTGCTGAATGTTTTTTTTTTTTTAATCGTTTCACCCCGAGCAAGGCGGAAACGCCACTGATGTGCAGGGGGCTACATAAGTGTAAAAAGATTAATTAGAAAAGAGTGAGGAGTACAAACTAGTTAGAAAGGAACAATAGAAAGCTGAGAAAGCACGTGCAATGACAGATACATAGGTGGAGAGAAAGGGAAGGTTATATGGGGGTGGGGAGAGAGCTAGAGTCCAGTGGTTAGTAGATGAGTATTGACTTTGCATTTAAATTTCTAGAGGTTGTAGCAGTCAGGAAAGCAATAATATGAGAGAGTTCCACAGGCGGGAAGTGCGAGAGAAGAAGCTGCAGGAGTAGAGTTGTCGTCTGCATTTGGCTAACCTGACTGTGAATGGGTGGGACCCAGTTGCCAGTCTGGTTGTGCGAGTAAACACCTGTTGAGGAGGCATCAGTGACTTAAGTTCGTCTGAGCAGAAGCCATGAAAGTATTTATAGAACAGACAAAGGGAAACCACATTTCGACGATGGGGAAGTGGCTGCAGTCGAGCCGCCAGATCAGTACTATCACATTACAGACTCTCCTTTGGAGCCTGTCAAGAACACTGAGGAGAACAGCAGGGGCACCTGACCATAAATGGCAGCAGTACTCCATGCACGGACGGATGGTTGACTTGTATATATGCAGGATGGATTCAGGTGGAAAAAGCATCCTGGATCGACATAGTGACCCAACCTTCTTAGCAGTAGATTTTGCTATGGATTCAATATAGTGGTTCCATTTGAGGTCTGAGGACAGGGTAAGTCCGAGGAGGCGTAGTGTATTACTCTCCGGGAGAATCGCTTGGTCCATGCTTATGGGAGGCAGGAGAGGTTGCCTGTTATGGTTGACAGACAACAGCTTGGTCTTAGATGAATTGAAGTTGACAAGCCACTTCTTGCCCCAGTTCACCACAGAGTGTAGATCCTGTTCAAAGTCAGCAGCGAGATTATTTCTGTCCGCCATGACAGGTTTCTTACTGGTGCGGGAGTATATTGTAGTGTCATCTGCGTAGATGCCTATTTGGAACTTGATCTCATCTGGGAGGTCGTTGATGAAAATAAGGATGAGCATCGGAAGAAACTTTGGCCTATTTACTTCCTTTATTGTAAATTCTTTGCAGAAATTACTACGTGATTTTTTTGGTACTTAATTTCAGAAGAAAGTTAACTTTCAAATATATGAAAATAAGTGATAAGTGTAGTTTAATTAACCTTCAAATATATTGCGCGTATTTGCGTGTTTTTTTTCTCCTTTTTTTTGGTACTTAATTTCAGAAGAAAGTTAACTTTCAAATATATGAAAATAAGTGATAAGTGTAGTTTTACTTAATCTTCATATATACGAAAATACTTATAAATTATAAATAACTAAAAGAACAAACAAGTAGTACAGTAAAGCATTTTTTTATAATTAACATTGAAAATAAAACAATAATTACATCAATTGGAAAGGAAGTTAAAAGTTAAAAAACGGAAAAAATGACATTGACAATTTTTTAAAAATGCAGTAGTTTTCAGAAAGTTGCGTGTATTTGCATGTTTTTTTTTTTTTGTCAGGTACTTAATATATTTGAAGGTTAATTAAACTACATTTAGCACATATTTCCATATATTTGAAAGTTAACTTTCTTAAAAAAATTCTATATTTTCATATACTTGAAAGTTAACTTTCATCTGAAAAAATTAAATAAAACTACAATTATCACTTATTTTTATATATTTGAAAGTTAACTTTCTTCTGAAATTAAGGACCAAAAAAAATTCACGCAATAATTTGAAGGTTAATTAAACTACATTTATCACTTATTTTCAGATATTTGAAAGTTAATTTTCTTAAAAAAAATTCTATACTTTCATATATTTGAAAGTTAACTTTTGTTGGAAAAAATTAAGTAAAACTACAATTATCACTTATTTTCATATTTTTGAAAATTATAAAAAAAAGGCAACAAAAACAGAAAATAAAAAACACGCAAAAACAAGCAACTTTCTGCTGAAATTGAGTCCCAATAAAAAAATAAATCGTGAAATCGCGTATTAATTTCTATAAAGGAAGTAAATAGTCTGAAATTTGTTTCCTACGCCGAAAGTCATTGTCAGTGTGACAGTAGTGGGTGACAAAAAGAGCGAGATGAAGTTTGATTTTTTTCTGGTTGTTAACATCAATAAAGATAGGTTTCTTCAATAACTAATTGTTGATTTGAGTTCAGCATATACATTTGCATGGAATAAAGGCTATTTTGGAAAAATTTGAAGGGATAAAAGCCTTTGGGACCGAAAACGAAAATTTACCCAGAACAATACAGAAAGAATAACAGAATTAATAGTTGGAATTTTAAGTTCAGTTTAATGGTTGGTGATTTCATTATATTATTCAGTTTCTAGAATTTGTCAAGTGTTATTGCTTGTTGCTGTTGTAGGGGCATCGGACATGTTTGTCAAATTGGCCTTGTGCCAAACACAACCGAAGTCCCCATAATTGATAATATCAGAAGGTTGAAGGTTGGATGCTAAAATGTGGAAGAATAAAATATTTCGTCTTGTATGTTAAAGCAAATATTTTATTAACAAAAAGGAAATAACAAATTTGTAAAGTAACTGAAATTGTATTTATGGAATAGATTAACAGAAGTGTGTAAGAAGAAAATGTTCAAAGAGAAAATGTATGTAGTTAATTCTTCAAAGATAAAATGTTTGTAGTTAAATGTTCCACAGAAATTCAGAGCTCATAGTTAATAGCAGCATAATGTGTATTTGTAGAAAAGGTTGCTAATAAAAGTCTGTGTTCTTTTCCTTTTTATGGCCAGAGAAAAAGTGATAAGGAAAGTCAAGGAATAAATAAGATTGTAATTAGTGGCCTATGGAATGTTATGGCTATTACTGCTGGGTTGGTTCTTTCGCCTAAACATCTAAAACTTGTTGAATGGCTTTTGCCGCTGAAATAAATAGGCTAAGAGAAAAGGAAAGATACAGAGACACTAGAGGGACAGTTTGGACACTGATTTTATTTTTGGTTCCAACGACCTCTTGTTGGGGAATCCAAAGTCCAACAGAGAAAGAGATAGAGTTTTTTTTTGGTACCAGAGAAAGTCCAACAGAGAAAGAGATAGAGTTTTTTTTTTGCACATGCGTCAATTGTCTTTCCTGTCAGAGGACTTCTGGGAGATTTTTATGTTTATTTTATTTTGTATTTTTATTTTATTTTGTATTTTTATTTTATTTCGTAGTTTTTATTTTATTTTGTATTTTTATTTTATTTAGTGTTTTTTATTTTATTTCATATTTTTATTTAATCCCTACAACACATCCCTACCCAATGTAGCGGAGCTACAGTAAGGATGCATTGAAGGCAAAGTTAGTCTTTTATAAGGTGCATGTGTGTATGTTACTCTTTTCAATGTACATATAATTTTGTTTATGTGCATATTTTTATGTGTAGTAAAAACAGTCATTGTTTCTTACAAACTGCACATGTCTACCTGCGTGGGTGACGATTGGCTCCTTTGGTGAGTCTTGCTGCATTTCAGGTGTTGGTGATGATGTATTTTCTGTTAGGCTGTGTTTTTTGTTTTCATTCTTTTTCTGGGCATGGACGAGTATTGCTGGTTTCAATCCCTCAATTAAAACCGTTTGCTCATCACTAGCCAATGTCTCTATGATAAAATATTTTTCTTCTTGTTTTATTAATTTGTATGGCCCTGAATGTGGAACTTCCAGAGGTTTCCTAATCCTGTCGGTTCACAGCCATACATTTTAATTCTTTAGGTATAAAGGATTTTTGAGTTATATGTAGCTGTCCTTTTGAAAGGAGGGTTATATCCAACTCTTGCATCTCTTTGGCAATTTTTTATGTCATGTTTTGTCAGGTTGGGATATTCCTGGTCGATTATTGGTTTTGGAAGTAATAACTGGATTCCTGTGACAGCAGTGGCCGGGGAGAAACCTTGTTCGTTAGGCATATTCCTAATACCAAGCAATATAATTGGCAATGCATCCAATTAGCTCTGCTTTCTTGTCATGATTGTTGTTTTAAGAGTACGATGCAACCTTTTGATTATTCCATTGGTAAGCCGTTGTACGGAGCCTGTGAAAAACTATTATAGCAGACATGTCCCTAAACAGTTTACTTTCAAATTGACTTCCCCTATCTGTGACGACATGTAATGGGATTCCAAAGTGAGAGATCCATGTATGCAGAAATGCCAATGCTATGGTGTTAGCGGAGGTGTCTTGTAGAGGTGTAGCTTCTACCCATCTCGTTGCTCTATCAATGCACGTAAGTACATAACTAGCTGGAGATGTGTATACCCCGTCATAGGTGATGGTGGGTAACAAGGGACCAATGATGTCTATATGCACGGTTTCAAACCTTCCTGTTGGTAGAGAGAAAGGTGTAGTTTCTGTTCTAGTGTGTCTAGAAATCTTATACTGTTGGCATCGTGGACAGCTTTTGATCGAAGATCGTATGTTTTTCTCCATTTCTGGCCAGAAGTCTCTAGCTTTAATTAGCTTTGTTGTTGGCGTCGGTCCTGGATGGAAGATGTCATGGAACATATCGAAGATTCTCCTACGAAGTGGTTCAGGTATGTATGGTCTGGGAGTGGATGTTGATAGGTCGCACCAGACGAATGACCCTTGCATCTCAAAGGCTTTAAGTCGGCTCCTGTATGTGTCGATTTCCTCATCCTCTCTTTGTGATTCACTGATAGCTGGTAAGTCACAGGTGTCTACAGTCACTGAAAACGTGGGTCAAGATAGATAATCAGCAATGATATTTTCATCTCCTCTTATATACTGTACATCTGTGACATACTCTGTGATAATTGATAAATATCTTTGTTGTTTGTCCGATTTCATCAGTGTTTTCTTTTTGAAAGCCAGGGAAAATGGTTTGTGGTTTGAAAACAAGGTGACATTTCTGCCTTCAATTTGTGGTTTGAAATGCAAGACTGCCTGATATGCTGCCAAAAGTTCCCTGTCAAAGGTGGAATATTTCCTCTGGTTTTCAGACAGTTTTCTTGAATAAAAGCCAATGGGAACTAGATCACCATTTATTATCTGATGTAACACTGCACCCACTGCATGGTTGGAGCTATCCATGACTAGATGGTATTGCGTGGCATCTGGATCAGGGTGTGTCAAAGCAGATACTTTGGCAAGAATGTCTTTTATTGCCACAAATGATTCACTTTCATTCGGACTTAGTTTTAATACTTTTTCCGCTGGATTGTGTTTGATGGCTTCAGTTAGTGGCAGTAACACATCTGAGGCTTGAGGGATTAATTTCCTGTAAAAATTTACCATTCCCAGGAATTGAGACAAAGATTTGGAGTCTGTGGGTTCTGGAAAATTTTTGATGCCTTCGACTTTCTGGGTTGTTGGCTTTAATCCTTTCATGCTTACATTATAGCCCAAGAAGTCAATCGAGTTTTTGTAGAACTGACATTTTCCAAAAGAGTTTTGAAGGTTGTTTCCTTCGAGAATCAAAAGGACTTTCTTAAGATCTTTGTAGTGTTATTCCTTAGATTCGGAGAAAACGAGTATATCGTTAATATATGTAAAAACACAGTCTACATCCATAAATATGTTGTCCATAAATCTCTGGAATATAGAGCTGCTGTTTCATAGACCAAATGGCATGAATAGGTATTCAAAGAGACCAAATGGTATTATCACAGCAGATTTTTCTATGTCTGCCTTATTCATGGAAATCTGGTGATAGGCCTGTAGGAGATCAATTTTTGAAAATACAGTCTTTTTGAAGAGTTTAGATCCAAGGCTGTTAATATTTGGTATCGGATATCTGTCTGGTTTTGTCAACTGGTTCAAATGTCTAAAATTACCACTTACTCGCCATTTTCCTGGGGTTGACTTGAGAACTAGATATAATGGCGATGACCAGGGGGACTTTGATGGTTGAATAATTCCAGCTTGTAAGAGTGCCGCAAACTCCTGTTTAGCTGATTTACATTTTTCTTCTGACAGTTGTCGGACTTTGGCATAAGTAGGGGCGCTATCTCCAGTATCTATGACGTGTATTACTTTCGTGTTAAACACTGAAGGCTGTCCTGTCCGTGGATTGGTTAGTTTTGGAAATTCTCAGAGGAGGGACTGCACTTTTTCTGGTAGGTTGTTGTGGTTATTCACAGTTATACACTGAATCTGTGCAGTGACTCGTCCTCCTTGTGTATATTGGTGGGTTTCCTCATCAATGAGCCTACCCTTTTTGCAGTCTAAGATTAATCCATAGTGGCACAGAAAATCTGCTCCTAAGAGGGGTTTGACGCTATCCGCTACTACTACGGTCCATATGTATGAACGACGTAGGCCCGGAATCCCAATATCAACTACTGCTTCGCCAAAGCATTTGATATTATTCCCGTTTGTTGCTGATAGTGTTACAGGTGTAGGATTTAAGTTTAGACCGAGTGCCATTCTCTGTGGTAAGATTGTTATAGAGGCACCTGTATCTATCACAAAATTGATCTTATTTATGTCAGTTTTGGTAGCAACCTCAAATAGTTGCGAGTTGCCGGTTGCTGATGCAATTCACATTATCAGTTTTCCGAGGCTTGGGTGGTAGGATTTCTGGCAGGTAAAGATGGCCTTGAAGTGGGCATTATATGACAGCCGGACTTGTTTGGCCACCTGCACCATGGTTTGCACGTCCTCGACTTTTCTGCATAATATAAATGTCCATGACATACTCGAGGCTTCTGGTTCTCATAAAATGGTCCAGTGTTATAAGTCATTCTAGGGCTGGAGTCGGTGGAGACAGCAGATCTGGAGTGCCTACTTGCATGTGGCATAGTGGCAGCTTGTATCATCCTGGGTTTTAAAAATGGTGTTATTTTGTCAGCCAATGTGCCCAGTTCCATCAGGAGTTAATTCATTTAACTTGAACTTCTTATATTCTCAATCCATAACTTCTGTATAAGTGATAAAATCTTTGTTGCCACACTTTACTAAATTTAGACATTGACATCATGTCTTAAACAATGAAGTCCTATCTCCAAAATTTTTGATAGAGTTACTACCAATTCATCAAAGTTTATTTTACTTGGTTTCTTTGGCAAAATAATTATTTGGCAAAATATGTTTAGCAGGGGTCAATTTCCTTAATAATAATCAAAGTTTCTTTTCATCATTCCAATGCGCACAATCCCTTTTGAAGATTCCCTTGTATCTTCTGTAATAGGCTAGAAAAGTTATTTCTTCTTCCAGATTGTATATAAATTCATTTATTGAATTTGCAACAGCATCTGGCATGAATGAATCTGAAGTTTTTTCTTCGCTCACTTTAGTCACCAATTTGAAAAACATCTGTTGCTGTTGTTGTAGTAGAAAGTTGCTGTTCATGTTGCTGTTTTTGTTGCTGCAATTGTTGTATTTTTGTGGCTGCAAACTGTTGTTCTAGTTGTTGTTTCTGTAGTGTAAACATTTGTGTCATGAGAGCTTTGAGTTCCTCTATATTTGCTGTACTCTGCTGGAATGTTTTTGTAGATTAATTTTCATTGTTTCCTCTCATAAGCTCAAATGATTATTCATGTAAGTTGAAATAATTCCATGTCATCACTTTTGAAACCTTGCTAGGGTTAACAAAATCATGTTGTCAGTTTTCTTTGTAATCTTATTAGGTTCTACTTTAGTAAAGTCACTTTCTTTAGTCACAGATACAAGTATAATTATGCCTTTGAACAATAGTGCATCAGACACTTATTCTTCTCTAACTCTACCTTCTCTAATCACTCTCTCTCTCTCTCTCTCTATATATATATATATATATATATGTGTCATATGATCTCAGCAGCACAGTACCACTACTTGAGAACGAGGTCGAATTTGTTTACTCCCTGGTGATCCCTGTTTCAGCACAAGTGTTGACAATGGCACATTATTCTTATATAAAAATGTTCAGCTAATACTAGGCTCAAGAGTTTCTCAAGGTAGAGGATACTGAATGATGTGTGTATTATGAAGGTAAGAGTAGGAACTAGGAAGTGAGGATTAAGTAGTAACCATAAATAACGTAAACTACTCCTGTCGTACTGTCGTAATGACACTGAAATTTTAAAGAGATGGGTTTAAAAAAGTAGAAATCTATGTTCTCAGAAATTGATTTCATCAACAGATGTGTACCATATGCTTTTATAAATTTCATGTTGTTTGCCTATTTGATCAAGTGAAGAAAATCAAATTATCTTTGAATAACCTTATTTCATTGCCTGTTTATTCATGTCAATAATAAACTGAAATGCCAAAAATTAAAGACAACTGCCTAATAACAGTAGTTTCTACTGTTGCCTGAATTATGGAAAAAGGTGCTTGACTTTTTTATGTGCATAGATGTATAGAGGCACATTCCTGGCCTATAGCTTATAGCTGAGCTGTTTTTCTTGGCAATAGCTGCATGGAATATCAATTAAGATCTTTAACAAGGCCCATAAATATTTAATGGGGTTTATGTTTGGCAAGTGTTGATGTCAGTGTGTTCCGAGAACTAGTTATGTGTCACCCTGCATGATCTTAATTGATATTAATTTTTGACATTTCAGTTTATTATTGACATGAATAAACAGGCAATGAAATAAGGTTATTCAAAGATAATTTGATTTTCTTCACTTGATCAAATAGGCAAACAACATGAAATTTATAAAAGCATATGGTACACATCTGTTGATGAAATCAATTTCTGAGAACATAGATTTCTACTTTTTTAAACCCATCTCTTTAAAATTTCAGTGTCATTACGACACAGACTTGATTTAGTTATTGAATTAATTCTCCTGCAAATCAAGAGCAAAATCATTCTTTTATTACTTTTGTGTAATTTCACTATTTCAGTTTGTTTCTGTAATGGAATTCTCTTTGGGAACTCTACTCTTATGGCCTTCTGCTAGACAAAGCTAAGCTAGGTAAATAATCTAATTTAAACTTATTGATAAATGGAACTTTGTCTGTGTGTGTGTGTCCATTACTTATAGACGCCAAAACGGCTGAACCGATCTTCTTAAAAATTTACACAGTTGTACTATAAGTGTCTGCGAGTGTTCTTAGCTAGGTTTTGTGTCAAGGTACCCCCAATAAATATCGAAAATCGATAATCAAAAAAATCAGGTTATAGAAGGAGTGATCCAATTTTAATCAAATTTGATACACTCATAGACAAAGACATAAGAAACGATATTCAGAAGTTCCAAGGTTGCAGTTCTTACAATAGTGCAGAAAATCGATAATATATATATGTATAAAAGGCAAGATGTTTGTCTGTTTATCTGTCTGTATGTCCTTTATACAAATCCACAATTTTTATCCGATTCTCACCAAACTTCACACAAATATTCTTTAGGCTGAGTCTGAGCTCCAGGACCATGGATTAGTTTTAAGTCTTTCATTACACCCGAGCAACGGTGGGCTATACTGCTAGTATGAATATACAGAAAATTAAAAAATATTAAGATGCTTTAAGAATTGTCTGTCAATTTATTTAAATAAAATGTGGGTGATATATGTTGATGTAAAATAAAATGATCACTCTAAAGGATAATGCTGATTTTAACTTGAATACTGTTTGTGATGTGTGTTGTGGTGCAGTGGATATTGATTTGGAATGAGAAATTGGGGAGCCAAGTTCAAATTCCAGTTGAATTCACTGCATTCACTTACGTGCAAATACCCTTGGGAAAGGTATTAATCTGTCACTTCCCTCCAGTTATGGGTTAAATAACAAGACAGATTTGGTTCTATAGCCTTGGCTGGCAACTAGTCTACCGCAGAAAGCAATGGCAACCTACTGTGGGATAATCTACTGCCAGTCAGTCATGTCTTTTTCGAGACATGATCGCCCAAGCGTGTATCATATATGGTACTTAACTGACTGTTTTTGAATAATAGGTAGTATTACTGCCACATAGGGTTTGGTGCTTTTATATATTAAGAGATTTTTGATAAAATCAAAGGAAGAATCTGCAATGTTATTGGTTCTCAAATGGTGTCTTGAATTCAGTCCCTTTCCTACCACTGTAACGTAACTTCTTTGTACTTTTTCTATAAATACTTTCATGATTATTCTTTTGCTGAATTTTCCTCTATGATACCTATACTTTATGAATTTAAACACAGCACTAGATTGGCAGATAGGTCTCATAAATTTACTGTTGAACTGGCTAGATGTAACTGTAAGTTCTATGCTAACAGTTGCTTCTATTCCACTCCTCACTTGCAAAACTCTCTTTGAGCTTCTTGCTTTTCAGTTAACTTTGACTTTCAAAAATTTAAATGAAATGTCAATGATTATCTTATGTCTTCTTATTCTTTTATTGTCCTCTCCCCTTAATAGTAGTTTGTTTCCTATTTTCTAAAACTCTGTAACTTGTAGGGATTAAATAAAAATACAAAATAAAATAAAAAACACTAAATAAAATAAAAATATAAAATAAAAACTACAAAATAAAATAAAAGTACAAAATAAAATAAAAGTACAAAATAAAATAAAAGTACAAAATAAAATAAACATAAAAATCTGCCAGGAGTCCTCTGACAGGAAAGACAATTGACGCATGTGCAAAAAGAGAGGCCTCCTGGTGCCAAAAATAAACTCTATCTCTTTCTCTGTTGGGCTTTGGATGGTAAAGACGTGCCAAACTGTTCGGGAATGAATTTCCCCAACAAGAGGTCATTGGAACCAAAAAAATAAAATCAGTGTCCAAACTGTCCCTCTAGTGTCTCTGTATCTTCCCTTTTCTCTTTGCCTATTTATTTCAGCGGTGAAAGCTATTTAACAAGTTTTGGATGTTTAGGCGAATGAATCAACCCAGCAGTAATAGCCATAACATACCATAAACTTCTAGCATCCTAGTGGCTTTATTGCATTGCCTGGGGTAAAACGATTAAAATAAACAAAGTAAATATTCTGATAAAATTTCTAAAGTCTTTGGTGTTTTTTTTAATATAGTACCACTCATGTTAGTGCACTATCTGTGTTAGACAGTGACATCAATGCTATAAGTTTGTGTGTGATGAAAGAGTCTAGTGTACGCATGTGTCTAGCCATGGAGAGGCACATATATTCTTTTTGTACAATTTGAGAGCAGTCAGATCATAAGTTTTCAAGAATTGGGATGGATGGTCACTTCAGAGAATTGCTGTTCATGTTGGACAATATGCATCAGTGGTGGCTCTGATGTTGTTAACAGGGGCCAAATGAACATTCCTACATGCTTACTTTGTGCAGACACTCATCAAGACTGATGAGTTATAGTGAACAGCAGTGGTAGACCACAAGGTGTCCACAACAAAGATCAGAGTGAATGTAACCTCAGTAATGTCAACAAGTATTTCTGGGAATCCTTCATTTGCAGCAAGACTCTGAACATGCATGCATCTTATGAGACTTTCACTTTCACCACATGTGCGTCATGCACATTTTCAGTGATGTTATGAGAGTTTTGCAACTATATACAAGAAATAGGGTTCACACTTTATACTAATGTTATACTTTTATTTAGAAAAAAACTCTGTGAAAACTAGAAACTACATAATACTATAGCAAAGAAAACGGTGACTTACCTCATCAAACCAAGCAACAACGCGTCGTGTTAATACTACGACGGAATATTTCAAATAGAAAATAAACAAGTCCATCACAGGAGTTGCTATAAAAATATATGCAAATATTTAGCATGCTCTCTGAGTTGTCGGCCAATGGAAAAAATTGATCGGCTGATAAAAGCAGTCGTTGTTGGGTAATTCCATCTCAAATCATCCAGAAAAAAACATCTTTGACACCCTTACCTCTCAGATTTTTTTCAAATTTTTTTCAAATTTTCACCATATGTTGGTATCATAGAAACTAGAAAATCCTGAAAATTTGAGCGTCTAACTCTAAGCGGTTCCGGAAATATCGCACTTTTAGTATTTTATGAAAATCGTGTTTTGTTGCAAATTTCCGCCATTTTGAATTTACATTTTTGGGCATAAATCCATTTCTAGACAAGGTTCAGTCTTGAAAATTTGCACTAAAATGGTTTTCCACATGAGGAATCCAAAAATCATATCTAAAACCTCTGAAAATGAACTGTTTTTGAGTTATTGAACTTTTAAGCCGAGGTTTGGGTATTGGTCTCGCGCCTCCCAAAAAAACATGTGGCACTATGGGAAATTGAATTTTTTTTGTTTCTACACATTCTTGATAGTCTGAACTTGAATTCCTCCAAAAATGGTGTTTGGTTCTTTTCTCGTTAGCTCACAATTGAACCTCAAAGATGGGCCAATCACAGTGGACATTCCCAAATTAACTGCATCATGTGGTGTGGATACAATGTATTTGCAGCATTTATGAACCCATAAAAATTGTCATGTGATTAACCCATTTTTTAGGTTTAATTGTGAACTTGGGAAGAAAGAACAGAAGCCCATTTTTCTGGTAATCAATGCAGGGGATATGGATACTAAGAAACAGTACCTATGCCGGGTGCGTATGTGGTATGATAGTACATTAAAGTCAAAAACTATCAAGACAACACAACATCTTATGAGTGTAAGGCAACATATGCTGTCAAAGTTTTATCATAATCCTCGTCAGAAATAGTAAAGCTCCTTCCACTTGAGTTTGTTGTAGGTACATGGATGCTACAAATGATGTTTTTGAAAGGAACAGGACACTGGTCAGCATTGGAAGGCCAGTTGAATATTTTACGTGGACCATGGGGGTGCATGAACTGAACATCAACATCACCTTCATTGAGGTTTACTTTCTGCACCAATCCGACCCACCAGAATGAGTTGTACACACATGTTATATATGTTGAAGGAGCAATATCTCCAATGTCAACATGAGTGAGGATTTTAAAGTCGTGAATATCAACAAAGGATTCATCCTCACTACAGAGTTTGTGTCCAATCTTGCATCCTGATTGTGGAACAAAGTGATAGCTACTTCTCGTCCCGGGTACTGTTTTCCCATCCACAAACCTCTTCTTCATTCTATTCCTCACCTCAACCATGTCTTCCTTGTCAATTCCAAAGAACACAATGGACTTCATTTCTGCTTGGCACACTTCCAGTAATGCTTTGTAAGTTAGAATCTGGTTGTTCAATGGTCTCTGCAAGCTTCGCTTTGCTGCATGCCGTTTAACAGCACCACCAATCCCATCACAAGGGGATTTTCCATGGCTGGTTGCAAAAAATATCCACTCAGCATCGATACCATAATCATCTTTGTGAAAGCACAGATTAAGAAAGTTTTTAAAATTCTTATATTGGGCACCACAACCATCTGAAGCATAGTAGATTTTGTTGATACCTGTGAGATGTTGTTTGATGAAATCTGTCATCATGGTCTGTATTTTGTGAACAAAGCAAGTGTCATGTGTATTGTCATCAGAGATAAAACATAGCGAATGATGTTGTAGAAATCCATCTTTGTCTTTGTAGTATATTACAAGGGGGTGAAGAGTGCAGTACTCTTTGCTCCAGTGAAAACTTTGTATCTCATTCTGAATGAGAAACTGATAGTTTTCAGCGAAATCACCCAACACCATGACCTCATTTTTTCCCAAATTTTCTTTTTTTGCCTTCACATAACGTGCTTGGGCTTTGGCAAGGTACGAGTGTCTTGTCATTTCATTAATCTTCTCCACCAGAAGCAATTTGTACTCCCCATATGTTGTTGTAAGTGTCATCAGGGCAGCTCGATCAGTTGTCTGCCATTGGCAGTAGTGGAATTCAGATTCCATATCCAGGTGTGATAGTTCATCCTCCAGGAACTGTTTGAGGGCTTCACTCCCAGGACATGATTCACAACGATGCATCATACAGACCCGGTTATCTGTGTTACAAACCAGTTTCTGAATCAAGTCTTTGTATGTGCATTTCCAGTCAATTGCATCCACAAGCAACACTGCATTTTGATGAGTGCTGCACACACAAACTGAATGAGTCCCTGATGAGCCAGCAGGGACACACCACTTTGGCCTGAGAGAGCAGAACTTGGAGAAACCAATTTTCACATTTGGATATTTTTCTTTGAATGCAGCAAACATTTCTGACAGGTTGCAAAGAACCAGTCGCTTTTGTTTGTGCTCATTCTGTCTAACACTTACGTAGTCCTTCTTACCTGGCATCTGGCGACTGTATTCATCGTCCTCATAGAAACTCAGTACCAGGTCGAGAGTTTCTTGGGGAAAGGATTTTCCTTTCTTTGGATCTGGTGTTGCTATAATGCCACCGACCTTCTTCAGATCCCGGGCCGTCCGAATCAGGTACTCACTCACTCCAAATTGTTGAGCAGCAATTTCTCGTGACCATTTGTCTGGTACCAGAGTCAATATCTGAATCTTCTCAGGGTACGTAGCAGTTTTCAGTTTCTCTCGCATCAGATCATGCAGTCGATCCAACTCTGCAGCCTTTCACTGGACATCATTTTTCTCAAAATCAGAATCAGATGTATCGAGTATATCTCCTTTGACATTGTAGGCTTCTGCCAGGGAGGATTTGTATGTCTTTTTCACTTTCTTGAGTTTCTGTTTGGCACTGCTCACACGACTATGTTGGGCTAAACTATGAAGGTTTACTGGAGAGACACCAACTATTTCTAGACCAGTGTTGAGCCGTTTTTTTGGTGTTTCATACATTTCAAATGGTTCATCAGCTGGAGCATCTTCATCAATATCATTTTGAAACTGAACTACCGCATCATCTGAGGAACTTTCATTGATGAGATCTTGGTAGAATTTGTCACATTGTCGACAAAGCATGAACCCTGGCATAACTGTGTAGCCTTTGGTTTCTAAATGTTGTGCCATTTCAAGAGTGATTCGTTTCCTTCCCTGAACTTTACGTTTGTGTGTTTTCAAGATGCCACAGCACTTAATTTTATGGCGTTCAAATGCATTGCCAAATACCTGTTCATGATGGAGACAGATGGTTGTTACATTTTCCTGCTCACATAAACCAGCTCGCCATAGATAGGTCGTTCGGGTTTCATAATCTAATTTGACCATATTTCTCAAGCCAGCGAACCTGGTATAGTGGAGCTCATGGCATGGTGAGTTCAAAAGTTCACCAAAGCTGCATTGTCCTGCTTTTTCTGCCATTGTATTTCCGATTTGTAAAAAACAGATGAGATAGAATCAAATTTTCATTTTCTCTTGCCTCGTTTTCCAGAAATAATCATAGGACTTGTCAAATGAAATGCCTTTTGAAAAGGAAGATGAAAAAGTTTAGGGGACAAACCAGGTCTTCCTGCGTGTTGTTGTTAGAACAATTCAGTAGTTTGTACCAGTTATCTGCCAAGTCTGAGGCATGAACATTACCCCAATATTTCACATAGAAAATTAACTTTCACAGTAAAAATTTAAAAAAGCACTTTTCATCTACTGTTTTTCCAAACCTTATGATTTTTTTAAATAAAACAAGCAGCAAGTCAAATTATTTAAACAATAAAAGGTTCAATAGAACAATATACTTTTTCTTGAAATTCTTCAAAGAAATATCTCTAAAATGAAAGTAATGTGACTGGAGTAATCCATTTCACTTCTTTTGAAGTTTTCTTCTTCAGCTTTTTATAAAAATTTGTTGAATTTTTTCAGATGCTTTTTAAACAGGAGGCTTCATTAAAAAAAAAATTAAAAAATAAAATATTGTTCTATTTTCTATTCTAAACCTTTGTGTAAATAAATTGACATTGTTGTTTATTAAAAAAAAGAAAAGGATTTTTGGCAATGAAAAATAAACATTGTTTTTAAAAGTTTCAAAGAAAAAAGTCAGCTTCAAGGTTTTACAAACTAAGTTAGAATTTCTAAAAATAGCACAAATGAGATTTGTATTAAGAATGCCCAATGGGTAGTTATTAAATAAACATTATTATTATTTTTTGTTTTTATTAATTACCATTTATTTAATTAAAAAAAGAATATAATTTTATTACATATAAAATCATTTAAACTGTCTTTTTAATTTCTAGGCTATTATTGATAAAAATATTTAAATGAATTTTTAAATATTATTATATACTTCTTAAACTAAATTCATTTTTTTACAAAACATTCTACAATACGAGAAAAATGTGAATTAAGTTTTATCTTGAAAAAGAATGGGAGTCAAAATTTCAAAATCTGTTGGGAACAAATATAACTAAATACTGAAGATGCAGTGAAAAGCTTCATTAAGGTATTCATGTACAATCATGACAGTCAGAATGTAAAAGAGAACTGATCCATTTTGTAAATTATGAAATAGACATTATTTGTGAATGGCTTAGAAAACTTCTGGTGGTTACAGGATGCAATATAGAAGTTGTTCATACAGAATGGAAACATATTGAATTTTATATTGCAAATAATTTCAGAGATAAATTTAAATATAATTAAAGATTAATTCTTCTTTATTCCTTTCGTCCTTATCCGGTTACATGGCTTTACCTGCTACTTGCACCCTTGCATCAAACAAAATAGTTTCATCCAACTTAGAGAAACATCAGAAAGCAGTAATACCACTTCTTAAAGGAACAGCAAGTCAAAATAAAATTCAAGTTTTCCTGTTTGTGATGAAGTCAAGTGACTCCTTGTACACAGCTCTGTCTGAAGTGAGGCCCCTGAAACTGCCCATCTTTGAGGTTCAATTGTGAGCTAACGAGAAAAGAACCAAACACCATTTTTGGAGGAATTCAAGTTCAGACTATCAAGAATGTGTAGAAACAAAAAAAATTCAATTTCCCATAGTGCCACATGTTTTTTTGGGAGGCGCGAGACCAATACCCAAACCTCGGCTTAAAAGTTCAATAACTCAAAAACAGTTCATTTTCAGAGGTTTTAGATATGATTTTTGGATTCCTCATGTGGAAAACCATTTTAGTGCAAATTTTCAAGACTGAACCTTGTCTAGAAATGGATTTATGCCCAAAAATGTAAATTCAAAATGGCGGAAATTTGCAACAAAACACGATTTTCATAAAATACTAAAAGTGCGATATTTCCGGAACCGCTTAGAGTTAGACGCTCAAATTTTCAGGATTTTCTAGTTTCTATGATACCAACATATGGTGAAAATTTGAAAAAAATTTGAAAAAAAATCTGAGAGGTAAGGGTGTCAAAGATGTTTTTTTCTGGATGATTTGAGATGGAATTACCCAACAACGACTGCTTTTATCAGCCGATCAATTTTTTCCATTGGCCTTCAACTCAGAGAGCATGCTAAATATTTGCATATATTTTTATAGCAACTCCTGTGATGGACTTGTTTATTTTCTATTTGAAATATTCCGTCGTAGTATTAACACGACGCGTTGTTGCTTGGTTTGATGAGGTAAGTCGCCGTTTTCTTTGCTATAGTATTATGTAGTTTCTAGTTTTCACAGAGTTTTTTTTCTAAATAAAAGTATAACATTAGTATAAAGTGTGAACCCTATTTCTTGTATATAGTTGCAAAACTCTCATAACATCACTGAAAATGTGCATGACGCACATGTGGTGAAAGTGAAAGTCTCATAAGATGCATGCATGTTCAGAGTCTTGCTGCAAATGAAGGATTCCCAGAAATACTTGTTGACATTACTGAGGTTACATTCACTCTGATCTTTGTTGTGGACACCTTGTGGTCTACCACTGCTGTTCACTATAACTCATCAGTCTTGATGAGTGTCTGCACAAAGTAAGCATGTAGGAATGTTCATTTGGCCCCTGTTAACAACATCAGAGCCACCACTGATGCATATTGTCCAACATGAACAGCAATTCTCTGAAGTGACCATAAGGGTGTCGAGGTCTGGATGATTTGACATGGAATGACCCTGTTCTCGAAGCAGGAGAGAAATTTATTTTTGTCTGACTGGTTATGTGGATAGCAGTTCACGAGATTGTACCGGCGAATTGAATTTTCGGCATTTTCTTTTTCTGGCCCGATATTCGAGTCTGAACTTTAAGTGATTTTTCTCTGCGTTGTGGAAGTAATTTGCGGGAAAATATTTCTTTGCAATACCAGATCTCCTACATGACATGAACAAGCAAAACAGATTTTAAAGAAATTAGTATAACGGCGACAACAACTACAAACTTACAGAACCTAGACTTTTCTAATTGAAGCAAAGTAGTAGTATTTTTGTCTTTTCTTTCCATGGATGTGCATTGTGGTGCAGTGGATATCGACTTGGAAAGACAAATCGGGGAGCCAAGTTTGAATTCCAGTTGAATTCCTTCCATTCACTTATGCACAAATACCCTTGGAAAAGGTATTAATCCATCTCTTTACTCCAGTTATGGGTTAAATAATAGGATAGATTGGGTTCTATAGCCTTAGCAACCAGTCTCCCGCAGAAAGCAATGGCAACCTACTATGGGATAATATTCTTCCCAGTCAGCCATGTCTCTTTTGAGACATGATTGCCAAAAGCGTGTATCACGTATGGCACTGAACTGACTGAGTAGATAGGAAACAAGGCCTTATCATTTTACAGTTGAAATGGTTAGATGTAACAGCAAGTTTTATTCTAAAAATTTCTTCTATTGTACTTCTTGCTTGTGGAATACTTGTCTGGCTTCCTGCTTCCCAATCAACTTTAATTGTCAAAAATTTAAATGCAATGTCAATCATTGTCTTCTGTCTTCTTGATTCTTGTTCTTTTATTGTTTTCTCTCTTTAACAGTATTTTTTCTCATATTCTCTAACACCCAGTAACCTCTTGTGTCTTAGTGTCTTTGTTGCCTTACTTGGAATGAAATTATTAAAAAATTTGTATATAAGGAATAAATGTTTATTTTTTATTTTATGGAACATAAAATATGTTTGTCATGTTTACTAATTTTCACTTATACTACTGCTACTGTCTTATTACAAAGTAACAAATTCTCTAAGCATGAGGACACATATGCCAGGCCCTTCAGCAACCATTAAAACTTTCACTTGAGGAAACTCATAATGTTCAGAGATGAGAGCAGGATCTTTATGCAAACAGTGGTCAATTACATGTGCAACACAGACTAAGGAGCGATATCTTTGAGTGGGTATTTATCCATGACACACAAGTCTAACCCCTGGCATCATCAGAGTGTGAGTCATATTAAAATATAACTTTTATTTATTTTTGTTGTTTGCTGAGGGAATGTTCACCAGGGCTATATGCACTACTGACCATAATTATTAGGCCACCCCAGTGTTTTAAAAAATACTGTATTTCATACTATTTTTTAGTATTTATTGCCAAGTGAATAATTGTAAATGAAAATAGAATGGTTCTTTTGTTAACACTGCACAATAACATGTGCATCAAATGAATTTATAAATATTTAATAATAACCTATATTGCAGTTTCATCAATGAAAGAATGGAGAAAAAATTTAGGGTGATTTGGACGAGTTCATCTTTGCTTCCTTGCCTTGTAAAATTTTGCAAAGTAATAATAACAAAAGAACCATTCTATTTTCATTTAGAATTATCCAATTGGCAATAAATGCTAAATATAGTATGAAATACATCATTTTTTTTAAAAACTGGGGTGGTCTAATAATTATGGCCGGTAATGTATATCCAGGACATTGTCCAACTGATACTGCTACAATTCTTGAAAAAGAAAGTCACTGTTTTGCTTCAGCAGAATAATTTCCACCCACATGTTACCCATGCTATTTGATATACTCTGCATTATGTTCAAAAACTTCCCTGGCTTGCATGATCATCAATTAGACTTGTCAACTATTTATCATATATGTGTAATGATGGGATGAAAACTGATTCATTCAGTTTTTTTTCTTTAATGAATTGTGTCCCTTCAGAACTTGGGTAATCATGGCTCTTTACAACTTTCTATCCTTTGTAACATTAAGTAATATTTGTATCCTTACCAGGGCCGTAGATGATGCTAAAAAAATGCTGGGTACAGAGAAAATTGCCTGGATTTATTAGTTGAGAATGTGATGACGTCATCAGTGTCATCCGTTTCCAGAAACTATGATTTTTGCGGATTTTTTCGGCTATTCCAATGGAAATGAGGCACAGACCATGAATGAAAGCAGGAAATTGGCTTTGGACCTTCTGAGTATAACCAGTCTTTTCTCCCAAAATTAATAAATAAATAAACAGATTTTTACTGCATTCATTCAGATGTTTTCTTCGTTTTTCTTTCTTTCTTTTTTTCTTTCTTTCTTTCTTCATGAATTGTTTAGTTTGATTTCTGACAAAGACATTTTTCCTTACCCGGATTTTCACTATGATTGCACGGATTGACCCGGACCCGTGCCCAGTATGCCCAGTAGTCAGATACGGCCATGATCCTTACCATCCTTATTCTGTCATCCATCCACACAAATTCATTAGATAGATTTTCCTTTTAACCCTCTTGGTTCATGGTTGCATCACATTAAAACACTGGTTTCCATACAATCACTGAAGTTAAACAACATCGATCCTGGTTAGTATCTAGATGGGTGATCACTTAGGAATTCCAGGTGCTGTAAGCTTGGATTTACGAATGTGTAATGAATAATGGCCTGGAATTGTTAATCAGAGAACCAAGTTCCAATTTCTGTTGGGTTAATTATATTCACTTATACACAAATACACTTGGAAAAGGTATGAATCCATTTCTTCTCCCCTCATATATGGGCTAATTTGTAAAACTTGCATCAATAAACAATTACTATCTCAAAAAGATTCTTAGAATCTTAAATATTTTCTGGTTTTAAAAAACCTCCAAAGAATCCTAAAGAAAACAAATCAATCAGTCAATCTACTCCTCTTGATTTCATTATGTCTTGTGAGTGTCATATTCTCTAAGCATTCCTTCCTCAATATGACTCAGAAATTTCAACTCTCTCTTTCTGATTCTGAGTATGTGTTTTTTAATTTCTTTAAAACTTCCTCATTACTCACATGTCTAGTTCATAGTATTCATAGCTTCCTCCTATAAATTCACATCTCTGTTACCAGAATTCACTGCTACGTATGCAGACTAATATTAAATAGAACTTCAGCACTAGTCTACCTATAACTGTTACCATATTGAGTCAACATTCAGGAGACAAGGAATAATCTATTACAGGTATCCACTATTTATATGTTCATGTGCATGCAAGAGTACAAGCTTGTATTAGCGCACAAGCAGAATGTTCAGTGTATGCAGCATATGTTGTCTAAGTACTGTTGAAACACCACTGATTTTCAAACATGTATTGATCTATATGTAACACTATTTTTGGCATGGCAACGAAGAGGAAGAAACTATATTAGTTGTATTATTAATTGTTGCAGATCAAATGGAAGAATTTGTGTTGGTTCATATTATTAATTTTTATAAATCGAAAAGAACCAAGTGGATAAATTTGTTTTGTCCCAATATGAGCAGAGAGAAAAAAAGAAAGGGAAATTGCAACCAAAAAGCTGAAATATGGACTAATTCATATTTCATTGCAGGTGTGAGCATTACCAAACAGCCACGTCAGACAAGGTCAACAGAAGCAGCCTGGCTGACGAAGGGTTCAAAACTGATACAGAGAATTTTATTGACCCAGACGTGGTTTTGGATTGTCAAAAATGATTGTCACAAAATCAAGGGAATATTTGACAAGTGCAGAGGTTAGATTGCTTGCTATGAGAAATGGTTAAATTAAAATTTCCCTGAGAAAGGAGTTGTAAGCATAAAGGCTAGATTTGTTGACGTCAAGGGGAAAAAAAGATGGAAAGAAGTGATGTCATCGAAATAGCGCTGCTTCATTGGTTAAACCAAGGGAAAGGAGTAACTCCGCCCCAAACGTGGGGGTGAGAATGATTTCACTGGCTGTAAGAGCCAGAAAGTAAATTTGCATAGACATCCAGTGTCCGTCATACCCTGCACCAGTAAAGCAGGGACAAGCATAAAAACAAAGCCCTGGGGGCGCAAAAAGTTAGTTGAGACTCAGCTTGGATCAAAAAGCCTGTCCGAAAAATGAAGACGTCTTACTGCCGTCACCAGCTTTACCCACCACACTCAAAGACAATTCTTCAGCAGTTTTCATGAAGCATCAGTATGAAACGAAACAAAGACATTTTGAATTGCCACAAACATAAAACTCTGATTGGAGTGAAGTGGTATTGCCAACCAGAGACTTGAATTAATGATTAAGAAAAAAAAATGTTTGCTAATTACTACTTAGAAAAATTGGTCAAAACTTCCATTCCATTGACAGCTTGATAGGAACAGGGTTTGGGAAGAAGATGATTGGTGATTGTTTACTCTATTTTCTGTTTGTATGTAAAGACTTTTCTACAACTGATTCAGGCATCATTCTAATTATTTTTGATATCATTTTGTTTGTCAGTTGTGCATGCATCCAACTTAGTTGGACTTGGCAGAGAGATATCTAGCAAGAATTCCACAGAACTTCCTTCAGATCAAAGTTCACAACGTGGGCAAGGAGATCACCATTGGAAGAGTCGACCTGAAAACCTGCTATTGAATCGATGCCATCAACAACCAGTGGCTTGGAGGCATCACATATATACATGATTATATATTGTAATCTAGCTTTTTTACATGCTCATTTAATCTTGATTCATTTGAATTACATATTCAGGGAATATACATTGTTTTTTTCCATCAGTGAATTTTGATATGAACATTTCAGAACAAAAAGAAAAAAAAGCTTTAGCAGATTCATGGATTTTAATATGAAAAATTGTTGTAGAGCAGCTAACACCCCTCTGGGGCTCTCAAATATGGAATGATCTATGGTATGAGGTAATTATAAAAATAAAAACTAATAACAATCTGGGATATTCCAAGTGTCATTGATAATTAGTATCAGATTGTGCTCTCTGTGACTCTAATGACTTTACCTCTCTTCTCTTCTACTCTTAGTTATTCTGATTTTATGGTGTTTGTCTTATTTGTATTAATATCTCTTAGCATGGATATTGTGCTGTAGATACACGGCACACTTCTTCTGGTATCATCCACCTCAGCGTTGAAACAAAAATAAAATTGGAAATGGATACAAATTATTTTTTTATTTTAATCGTTTCACCCCAAGCAAGGCAGTACCACCACTGATGCACAGTGAGCTACATAAGAGAGTAAAAATTTAAGCAGGAGGAGAGCAAAGAGAAAAACAAACCAGTTACAGGGGTGTAAGAAAAAGGGTAAGAGAAAGATAGGAATACAGGTGTGATGACAGTTGTGAAGGTAGAGTGAGAAAGTAAAAGAACAAGATACACAGGGTGATGTATAAAGGACAAGGGAAGAACTGGAGTCAAGTGAATAAGAGATGGGAATTGATATTGCATTTAAATTTCTGGAGGTTGCAGCTGTCAGAAAAGCAAGTTTATGGAAAGGAGTTCCACAGGCAGGAAATGTGAGAAAAGAAGCTGCTGGAGTAGAATTGTCAGCTGCATTTGGTAGATTTAACTTTAAAAGGACGAGCCCTTGTTGCCAGTCTGGTTGCTTGAGTAAATTCTTGTAGAGGGGGCACCAGTGACCTAAGTTTGTCGGAGCAGAAGCCATGAAAATATTTGTAGAAGAGACAGAGGGTAGCCAGATCTCACCAGTGAGAAAGTGGCAGGAGTTGAGCTGCCAGGTCTGGATGGTTCACATTACAGATTATCTATTGGAGCCTGTCAAAAACCCTAAGATGAAGAGCAGGGGCACCTGACCAGATATGACAATAGTATTCTATGCACAGTTGGATGGTTGATTTGTATATGTGCAAAATGGATTCAGGCAGAAAAACTTCCTGGCCCAACAGTGACCCAACCTTGCTAGTAGTGGATTTAGAAATTGATTCAATGTAATGGTTTCACTTGAGGTCAGAAGAAAGGGTGAGGCTGAGGAGGCGCAGTATATTGCTTTCAGGGAGACTTGCTTGGTCCATGCTTATGGAGGGCAGGAGAGACTGCCTGTGATGGTTGACAGATAACAACTTCATTTTAGAAGCACCGAAGTTTACAAGCCATTTCTTACCCCACTCTACCACAGTGTGGAGGTCCTTCTCAGAATCAGCAGTGAGGTTATGTGTGTCTGCCTTGCAAGATCTTTTACAGATGTGGGAGTAAATGGTGGTGTCATTTGTGTAGATGCCTACTTGGAATTTGCTCACATC